>OU753558.1:2400000-3091814 GCA_916701695.1 Agrochola macilenta | reverse complement strand
CAATGGAGACTCCAGAATATCAATGTCACATGAATACGGCTCATTAGAGGGCTGTTATTCTTTATTTATTATCTAGTTCCTAAATTACCTACCTTAAATTAAAGAACACACCTTGCAAAGTAAGCACACTGAAGTGGCAGTGGGCTGTCCATGTTTGTCGAAGGGCCGGTGGAGCAGACGATGCCTAGAGTGGAGACCGCGTATTGGCAAGCGTACCGTGTGTCGCCCCCTAGCTAGATTGACCGACGACTTTAAAAAGATGGCTGGGTTAGACTGGATATGAAAGGACAGGGTGTTGTGGCGGACCAGGCCCGGGTCGACGGCGCGTTGTGTTCCACGCGCGCCTCAAAGGGATGTCAGCACCAACTGACGGGGTCCGTAAGGGCCAATGCCTGCCAGGATTGCGAGTTTGTCCGAAAGGGCTATCTCGGCCCCGGCACACAGGCAACGGAAGGAACACGGGTGGGTTTTAGTCAGTAAAAGTCTGACACGCCCTCTCGCTCGGGCGGGAGAAGTCATTTGATGATTTCCCATCCTAAAAAAAAAACAAAAAAAAAAAAAAAAAAAGGTTGTTGTGGCGCAGCCTGTCAGAAGCATATGTACAGCAGTGGACTACGGTAAGCTGAGTTGATTGAAATAACAAAGAAAAAGCACAGATGCTTTTCACGAAACCCTAAAAACAATTCCACATCCGTGTCAAATTCATGTTATGTTAAACACCCAGTCTGTCCATCATTACCACTACACTATTACCATGTGAGAAGCTGTAAAAAGTCAGTGCTAATAATATAGTTATTATCTTTAATTCCGATGATAATAATGTCATCTTCTTTGAAAACGTTCGCGTGAGTAAATTGGGGGTCATTATTGCTTGTTAGCGTTAAAAATGTAATATGGACACTTATACAAGTGATGCTTCCTTGATGGAATTCACGATCTTTGTGACCTACAACCTGGAGGAAATAAATATTTTTCAACCTGCTTTTATGTTCCGGTTAACTTATCCCGCAAATTCTATTTCTATTTCAAAACAGTTACATATTTTAAATCATTAGTAGTCCGGCAGGGCAAGAGAAAAACAGGATTTACACCATCACGATGCGATTCATTTGCCTGAAGCATATACCTACTCGTAATGTTGAAGCAACAATAATACTTGCACAGTTTCAACAGTGTTTAGACAATGCAAGTAATTTGTGGCTTCAATTTTATAGTATGCCATAGGTAAAAAACTTGCATCGTTTGAATAGGGCTTAATACCATATTATAATAGATAATACTTCTGATTGTTATCATAATGCAATGCAAAATCAATTTGAATAATTATTTATCATAAAATTTTATGATAAATAATTATTCAAATTGATTTTTTTAATCTTACACAATTTTATCTGTTTGAAATCCATCCACAAAATTATTTACCTACGTCAACTGAGTAAAAGTCAGGGTTCACAATTAACTAGGTGGGTATTTACCACCAATTTTTTATCCTTGAGATTTACGATTCTATTAAAATAGGTATATTGCAATATTCAGTGTCGAAAACTGAGCCAAAACAAGTTATTGCCCTAATTACGTCCTGTTTGAGTATAATACAATAATGGTGAGTATACTACTACGGTAATAGTATAATGTATGTGGTCGTAAGCGCTACTGCTGAGCATAAGGTCCTGGGTTCGATTTCCAGGTCGGGCAAAGTATTATTGGGCTTTTCCATGGTGAACTGCGGATGTACTATAAGTATACCTCTGCTAACCCTTCGGGGAAACAAGGCGTGATGTTATGTTAATAGTATTAGAAGTGACTACTAAAATTATAAATAAGTACACACGGCTACATATCAATGTGTACATTTACAATTTAAGCTAATCTAGCATTGTATAGGATTTCCGTACAATGAGAGGTCAGCTTTACTGGATAATTAGCCGTGTGTACTATGTCGATTCGCTGTTAGATTAAGAAATCATGATTTTCAAGTAATCATTGAGTCATGTTCCATGTTGTGCCAGACGTAAAGAATAGTACCATCCTATTTCTTCCCGTGGGTTTCAGGAGGGGAGGGGGTTGGGTAAAAGGCGACTAAGGGACTAACTAGAAAATAGGCAGCAGCGTTCTCTATGTATTTTAACGCCATACTGCGATCGCCAACCCGTCTGCCAAGCGTGGCGATTATGGCAAACCCCCCCACTTGGGGGAGGCCTATGTGCAGCAGTAGACGTCTTTCGGCTGAAATGATGTCATGCATTTCATGGTAATTCTCATGGGTTTTCTGTCAATGAATTGTGGTTACACCTTCCACCTTCGTCACGTGATGTGTGTGAATGTTTGAATACGCTACTTAGGTAAGATACCACAAGAGTATGGGCAGAAGCTGCGTCTACATGTTCGGTAGTAGTGCGTTTCGTGACAGTTTTTTGAAAATCCTTACTTCCTTATTATGATTATTGGTGATATACTGGTATGCCAAATAATTTAATTTAATGTTTTGTGTTGCGGAATGTAAATTATTTTGCATACTATTGTATAGTTTTTTTATTTTTTCTAACTGAACAGACCCTGCGCTGCTGGGGAGATTCCTGGGCGTTTTGGGCACTTTTATGTAATTTTGACGTTCGGAAAGTTTTGATTCTCAGTCTAGTTTGAAAAAATGTATTTTATGAATAAAAATCGTTTTTGGTGTTTCCCTGTGTGACCGCGTTGATTATCTAAACTACGATTAAGATGCGGTTTTTACCACCATTAAGAGAATTTCGTCGATAGGTTTTTGTGTGTAAACACACAAAAAATTCAACGAAAACACAGCTGCAGAGCAAGCTATACATTTCCAGTATACGCTGACGTATGGAAATTCTATACAATGCGAGATCAGCTTATACTACTCGTAGAATTGTGTAGCCGTGTGTACAAGTCGTGCCCTTAAAGATGAGACTTGACGCACCACGTGGTTTGACTTGCGCAGTAGATGATTTATGGGTCTCTTTAAGCGCTTTTTTAGCGAAAGAGTGGCGGGAGGCACGGCCAAGTCTCAACTTTAATGGCACGACAAAGAAATCTCGATGTTTTGGCGATCATAAAAACCGAGCGAAGCAGGGGTCGACCACGATTTTTTATATTTTAAATATGAGGTCATAAATCGAACGTTAATGAAGGTACGTGTTTCCCTATTTGTAATAGGTTAATTTTGAAAATAAATACGAGTAGGTGCTATTGTTACGGGTTTTACCACCGCATCCGCGTAGTTTTACTAGAAAAGTTTTGTTGTGTTCTAACCGTTACCACAAGTTGGCCGTGAATTTTTTATTTTTGAATACCTACTATCATGCTTTGCTCGGAGTTGCTTTGAAGGATAAAAATCTGAAATGAAATTATCCGGAAAAGAACCGGAGTTACCGACATACCTTGCAGAGTAAGCAAACTGAAGTGGCAGTGGGCTGGCCATGTTTGTCGAAGGACCGATGGTCGGTGGAGCAGATGAGTCCTAGAGTGGAGACCGCGTATCGGCAAGCGTGACGTGGGACACCCCCCAGCTAGATGGACCGATGGCCTTAAGAGGGCGCATAAAGCCAGCAAAAAATCAAATTTCACCCGCGCAACCATTACCTACCCCTCTCATCAAACACGACGAAAACAAAACACAATCCATTCCCGCCGGCAGAAACTTTTCACCCGGCGTTTATCTAGCTAGGTATAGAATTCGAATTTGAATTTTCTGTAGTAAGTGTACGCAAAATAATCAGATGAAACGGCTCTATATAATTTACCTAAGTATGATCGTCGTATACAAGTAGGTATATTATTCCATTTATATTACATTATTGTATGTCCGTGAATCTGTTACCGATGCTGGTGGGCTACTATTTTAAACGTTTTTATTTTCCTCTGAACATAATTGTTATCATATACGAGTATTTATCCGATGTTTATTAGTCAGTTATAGACATTGATTAGAAAACCGCACAAATGCGAGCGGATCGTCATCAAAGTAGTATACTACATACTACATTATCAGTCATGTTGAAAAAAAATCAATTAACTTGCTTTTTTGACGATATGGAAGCAAATAGTATCTAACTAATCGTATCACTTACCTTCCCTTTTTTACTTTGAGGAAAACAAGCCTTTTTAGAATGATAACATCATAAAGGTCATAATTATTAAGGACGAACATGATTGAACAAACACATCAATAAACTTAGAATATTTGTTGGACCGCAATGATCAGCAACCCTATTCGTCGAAATGGTTTTTCAATTACAATATTTAAACGAAATATGATCATTACCCATTCCCTTTATTTTCAACGCAATCCCTTTATATTCAACAGGTAAAAACTAAAAACATCTGTTTATTTTGCATATACTACACGCTAAGCTTGAATTCAGAATCATAGATCAAATGCAAGTTTTGGAACTAGAAACTCTATGTTGACGTGATAAGGTTCAAATTCAAATGTAACCAAATTTTATTTAGGATCTTGTACAATTTGTACCTCACGATGTCTTCGTGGAAAACTGTGATACCCAAGTAAAAAAATATAATGCTATATCGTGCAAAGTTAAGAGTATCACAAGTTAAAGGCTTTGCGTCGATGTCCCTGCCACCCTGTATAGATTTTTTTGTTGTGAGAAAAAAGTTGTCTTTCTGCTAAACCTCAAACCTTCGATCAGGCGATTGTCCTCTGCAGAACGGGTCACCTACAAGGTTAGATTTTGGCGATGTTGTGTCTGACACATTCACGATATTGCAAAATTCGTTGTAAAAATTATTCCTAATGTTATTGTAGCTGCATTTTTTTATTAGAAAAAACTTTTTACAAAAAAAAACAACTGTCTTTCGAAAAAAAAACACTACAAAATAATAACTTTTTTATTTTTCACTTTTTAGTTGTGGTGCCTACCCCACACAAATTCGAATACCAGTACCTGCTATGTCAATAACAGTCACAGGAAGTTATCATCATATCATCCACATGTGTGTACTAAGTGGGAAAAATGCGTACTATTGAAGCTTACTCAAAAATAAGTAATAAAATTTATATCGGACCAATCCGGGAGTATTCTCTTTCATATAAAAAAAAATTTTTTTAAATCGGTCCACAATTGAAGGAGTAATCGGCGGACAAAAAAAAAAAAAAGCGCGTCGATCATATAACCTCCTCTTTTTTGGAACTCGGTTAAAAAAGAAATGCATTGTTTTAGAACCAGATTTTAGATGCTGTATTCACAGCTACCAGCCCAATTATTCTACAAGTCGATAATCAGCCTACAATATTCCAACAGCTGGAACACAGGCCTTTTCTCTTCGAGAGGGAGTGGGCTGTAATCTACCACGCGGGCCCAGTGCGGGTTGGTAGAGGTCACATGTCTTGGAAACTTTGGATCTAGGACATGCTGGTTTCTTCACGAAATTTTCCTTGAGAGCAGTGGTGATGAAATAATCTACACAAAGTAAAGCGCCTGTCCGAGTTCGAACCTACGACTTACAACTCGTAAGTCGCGACCGTTACCACTGGGCCATGACTGCTCGTGTATTATTCTACAAGTAACTGATACAATAATAAACTGTTTAGTACCAAAACCGTTCTTCATCATTTGGCTACAGAACTGTCAGCTTGTTCACTTATTTGTTTAGAACAACTGTTAATCGTGACAATCATGACGAACTTAGGTTATTCAGCAGAAAGTATTAGAATGGCCTTCACCCAGTCAGCTTAGTGTCTTCAAGTATTTAGCAAGTAATGCGTAAGAGGTAGTTAGGCTAGTCGACAGTTTTGTCTTTTTGACCTTTTATTAGAGTTCATGGCTAATCCTTATGAGCAGCTGTGGAAGTGGTTTTAGATATGTGTAATTGTTTTGAGAAGGTTTTTTAGGGTTCCGTATGACTGAATGAAAAAACGGAACCCTTGTAAGATTACCCGTGTGTCTTCTATCCGTCAGTCTGTCACAGCCATTTTTCTCCGAATCTAATGGTACACATATAAATTTCTGCGACCCAAACACGGAAGTGTAAAGTATTTTTTTTTTTTTTATAAAGTTTTGCTAATTGTACCGTGTGGCAGATCAAATTAATCTGATATGGGACTCATTAAATTTATTTTTATATATTATGTTTTTTAAATTATTTAAGAAAAAAGGTGAAAATTTACCACTCGTATTATCTCCAAACTTTTGAAAAAGATTACAGAACATAGTTCTACATACTTATAGATTGTAGTAAAAGAAGTCTATACATAGTCTTTAAATAACACGGTAAATCTCTCAATATAGTGCGAACAAACTTTTAAAGACTATGTATAGACTTCTTTTACTACAATCTATAAGTATGTAGAACTATGTTCTGTAATCTTTTTCAAAAGTTTGGAGATAATACGAGTGGTAAATTTTCACCTTTTTTCTTAAATAATTTAAAAAACATAATATATAAAAATAAATTTAATGAGTCCCATATCAGATTAATTTGATCTGCCACACGGTACAATTAGCAAAACTTTATAAAAAAAAAAAAAATACTTTACACTTCCGTGTTTGGGTCGCAGAAATTTATATGTGTACCATTAGATTCGGAGAAAAATGGCTGTGACAGACTGACGGATAGAAGACACACGGGTAATCTTACAAGGGTTCCGTTTTTTCATTCAGTCATACGGAACCCTAAAAAACCTTCTCAAAACAATTACACATATCTAAAACCACTTCCACAGCTGCTCATAAGGATTAGCCATGAACTCTAATAAAAGGTCAAAAAGACAAAACTGTCGACTAGCCTAACTACCTCTTACGCATTACTTGCTAAATACTTGAAGACACTAAGCTGACTGGGTGAAGGCCATTCTAATACTTTCTGCTGAATAACCTAAGTTCGTCATGATTGTCACGATTAACAGTTGTTCTAAACAAATAAGTGAACAAGCTGACAGTTCTGTAGCCAAATGATGAAGAACGGTTTTGGTACTAAACAGTTTATTATTGTATCAGTTACTTGTAGAATAATACACGAGCAGTCATGGCCCAGTGGTAACGGTCGCGACTTACGAGTTGTAAGTCGTAGGTTCGAACTCGGACAGGCACTTTACTTTGTTTAGATTATTTCATCACCACTGCTCTCAAGGAAAATTTCGTGAAGAAACCAGCATGTCCTAGATCCAAAGTTTCCAAGACATGTGACCTCTACCAACCCGCACTGGGCCCGCGTGGTAGATTACAGCCCACTCCCTCTCGAAGAGAAAAGGCCTGTGTTCCAGCTGTTGGAATATTGTAGGCTGATTATCGACTTGTAGAATAATTGGGCTGGTAGCTGTGAATACAGCATCTAAAATCTGGTTCTAAAACAATGCATTTCTTTTTTAACCGAGTTCCAAAAAAGAGGAGGTTATATGTTCGACGCGCTTTTTTTTTTTTTGTCCGCCGATTTCTCCTTCAATTGTGGACCGATTTAAAAAAATATTTTTTTATATGAAAGAGAATACTCCCGGATTGGTCCGATATAAATTTTATTACTTATTTTTGAGTAAGCTTCAATAGTACGCATTTTTCCCACTTAGTACACACATGTGGATGATATGATGATAACTTCCTGTGACTGTTATTGACATAGCAGGTACTGGTATTCGAATTTGTGTGGGGTAGGCACCACAACTAAAAAGTGAAAAATAAAAAAGTTATTATTTTGTAGTGTTTTTTTTTCGAAAGACAGTTGTTTTTTTTTGTAAAAAGTTTTTTCTAATAAAAAAATGCAGCTACAATAACATTAGGAATAATTTTTACAACGAATTTTGCAATATCGTGAATGTGTCAGACACAACATCGCCAAAATCTAACCTTGTAGGTGACCCGTTCTGCAGAGGACAATCGCCTGATCGAAGGTTTGAGGTTTAGCAGAAAGACAACTTTTTTCTCACAACAAAAAAATCTATACAGGGTGGCAGGGACATCGACGCAAAGCCTTTAACTTGTGATACTCTTAACTTTGCACGATATAGCATTATATTTTTTTACTTGGGTATCACAGTTTTCCACGAAGACATCGTGAGGTACAAATTGTACAAGATCCTAAATAAAATTTGGTTACATTTGAATTTGAACCTTATCACGTCAACATAGAGTTTCTAGTTCCAAAACTTGCATTTGATCTATGATTCTGAATTCAAGCTTAGCGTGTAGTATATGCAAAATAAACAGATGTTTTTAGTTTTTACCTGTTGAATATAAAGGGATTGCGTTGAAAATAAAGGGAATGGGTAATGATCATATTTCGTTTAAATATTGTAATTGAAAAACCATTTCGACGAATAGGGTTGCTGATCATTGCGGTCCAACAAATATTCTAAGTTTATTGATGTGTTTGTTCAATCATGTTCGTCCTTAATAATTATGACCTTTATGATGTTATCATTCTAAAAAGGCTTGTTTTCCTCAAAGTAAAAAAGGGAAGGTAAGTGATACGATTAGTTAGATACTATTTGCTTCCATATCGTCAAAAAAGCAAGTTAATTGATTTTTTTTCAACATGACTGATAATGTAGTATGTAGTATACTACTTTGATGACGATCCGCTCGCATTTGTGCGGTTTTCTAATCAATGTCTATAACTGACTAATAAACATCGGATAAATACTCGTATATGATAACAATTATGTTCAGAGGAAAATAAAAACGTTTAAAATAGTAGCCCACCAGCATCGGTAACAGATTCACGGACATACAATAATGTAATATAAATGGAATAATATACCTACTTGTATACGACGATCATACTTAGGTAAATTATATAGAGCCGTTTCATCTGATTATTTTGCGTACACTTACTACAGAAAATTCAAATTCGAATTCTATACCTAGCTAGATAAACGCCGGGTGAAAAGTTTCTGCCGGCGGGAATGGATTGTGTTTTGTTTTCGTCGTGTTTGATGAGAGGGGTAGGTAATGGTTGCGCGGGTGAAATTTGATTTTTTGCTGGCTTTATGCGCCCTCTTAAGGCCATCGGTCCATCTAGCTGGGGGGTGTCCCACGTCACGCTTGCCGATACGCGGTCTCCACTCTAGGACTCATCTGCTCCACCGACCATCGGTCCTTCGACAAACATGGCCAGCCCACTGCCACTTCAGTTTGCTTACTCTGCAAGGTATGTCGGTAACTCCGGTTCTTTTCCGGATAATTTCATTTCAGATTTTTATCCTTCAAAGCAACTCCGAGCAAAGCATGATAGTAGGTATTCAAAAATAAAAAATTCACGGCCAACTTGTGGTAACGGTTAGAACACAACAAAACTTTTCTAGTAAAACTACGCGGATGCGGTGGTAAAACCCGTAACAATAGCACCTACTCGTATTTATTTTCAAAATTAACCTATTACAAATAGGGAAACACGTACCTTCATTAACGTTCGATTTATGACCTCATATTTAAAATATAAAAAATCGTGGTCGACCCCTGCTTCGCTCGGTTTTTATGATCGCCAAAACATCGAGATTTCTTTGTCGTGCCATTAAAGTTGAGACTTGGCCGTGCCTCCCGCCACTCTTTCGCTAAAAAAGCGCTTAAAGAGACCCATAAATCATCTACTGCGCAAGTCAAACCACGTGGTGCGTCAAGTCTCATCTTTAAGGGCACGACTTGTACACACGGCTACACAATTCTACGAGTAGTATAAGCTGATCTCGCATTGTATAGAATTTCCATACGTCAGCGTATACTGGAAATGTATAGCTTGCTCTGCAGCTGTGTTTTCGTTGAATTTTTTGTGTGTTTACACACAAAAACCTATCGACGAAATTCTCTTAATGGTGGTAAAAACCGCATCTTAATCGTAGTTTAGATAATCAACGCGGTCACACAGGGAAACACCAAAAACGATTTTTATTCATAAAATACATTTTTTCAAACTAGACTGAGAATCAAAACTTTCCGAACGTCAAAATTACATAAAAGTGCCCAAAACGCCCAGGAATCTCCCCAGCAGCGCAGGGTCTGTTCAGTTAGAAAAAATAAAAAAACTATACAATAGTATGCAAAATAATTTACATTCCGCAACACAAAACATTAAATTAAATTATTTGGCATACCAGTATATCACCAATAATCATAATAAGGAAGTAAGGATTTTCAAAAAACTGTCACGAAACGCACTACTACCGAACATGTAGACGCAGCTTCTGCCCATACTCTTGTGGTATCTTACCTAAGTAGCGTATTCAAACATTCACACACATCACGTGACGAAGGTGGAAGGTGTAACCACAATTCATTGACAGAAAACCCATGAGAATTACCATGAAATGCATGACATCATTTCAGCCGAAAGACGTCTACTGCTGCACATAGGCCTCCCCCAAGTGGGGGGGTTTGCCATAATCGCCACGCTTGGCAGACGGGTTGGCGATCGCAGTATGGCGTTAAAATACATAGAGAACGCTGCTGCCTATTTTCTAGTTAGTCCCTTAGTCGCCTTTTACCCAACCCCCTCCCCTCCTGAAACCCACGGGAAGAAATAGGATGGTACTATTCTTTACGTCTGGCACAACATGGAACATGACTCAATGATTACTTGAAAATCATGATTTCTTAATCTAACAGCGAATCGACATAGTACACACGGCTAATTATCCAGTAAAGCTGACCTCTCATTGTACGGAAATCCTATACAATGCTAGATTAGCTTAAATTGTAAATGTACACATTGATATGTAGCCGTGTGTACTTATTTATAATTTTAGTAGTCACTTCTAATACTATTAACATAACATCACGCCTTGTTTCCCCGAAGGGTTAGCAGAGGTATACTTATAGTACATCCGCAGTTCACCATGGAAAAGCCCAATAATACTTTGCCCGACCTGGAAATCGAACCCAGGACCTTATGCTCAGCAGTAGCGCTTACGACCACATACATTATACTATTACCGTAGTAGTATACTCACCATTATTGTATTATACTCAAACAGGACGTAATTAGGGCAATAACTTGTTTTGGCTCAGTTTTCGACACTGAATATTGCAATATACCTATTTTAATAGAATCGTAAATCTCAAGGATAAAAAATTGGTGGTAAATACCCACCTAGTTAATTGTGAACCCTGACTTTTACTCAGTTGACGTAGGTAAATAATTTTGTGGATGGATTTCAAACAGATAAAATTGTGTAAGATTAAAAAAATCAATTTGAATAATTATTTATCATAAAATTTTATGATAAATAATTATTCAAATTGATTTTGCATTGCATTATGATAACAATCAGAAGTATTATCTATTATAATATGGTATTAAGCCCTATTCAAACGATGCAAGTTTTTTACCTATGGCATACTATAAAATTGAAGCCACAAATTACTTGCATTGTCTAAACACTGTTGAAACTGTGCAAGTATTATTGTTGCTTCAACATTACGAGTAGGTATATGCTTCAGGCAAATGAATCGCATCGTGATGGTGTAAATCCTGTTTTTCTCTTGCCCTGCCGGACTACTAATGATTTAAAATATGTAACTGTTTTGAAATAGAAATAGAATTTGCGGGATAAGTTAACCGGAACATAAAAGCAGGTTGAAAAATATTTATTTCCTCCAGGTTGTAGGTCACAAAGATCGTGAATTCCATCAAGGAAGCATCACTTGTATAAGTGTCCATATTACATTTTTAACGCTAACAAGCAATAATGACCCCCAATTTACTCACGCGAACGTTTTCAAAGAAGATGACATTATTATCATCGGAATTAAAGATAATAACTATATTATTAGCACTGACTTTTTACAGCTTCTCACATGGTAATAGTGTAGTGGTAATGATGGACAGACTGGGTGTTTAACATAACATGAATTTGACACGGATGTGGAATTGTTTTTAGGGTTTCGTGAAAAGCATCTGTGCTTTTTCTTTGTTATTTCAATCAACTCAGCTTACCGTAGTCCACTGCTGTACATATGCTTCTGACAGGCTGCGCCACAACAACCTTTTTTTTTTTTTTTTTTCTTTTTTTTTTAGGATGGGAAATCATCAAATGACTTCTCCCGCCCGAGCGAGAGGGCGTGTCAGACTTTTACTGACTAAAACCCACCCGTGTTCCTTCCGTTGCCTGTGTGCCGGGGCCGAGATAGCCCTTTCGGACAAACTCGCAATCCTGGCAGGCATTGGCCCTTACGGACCCCGTCAGTTGGTGCTGACATCCCTTTGAGGCGCGCGTGGAACACAACGCGCCGTCGACCCGGGCCTGGTCCGCCACAACACCCTGTCCTTTCATATCCAGTCTAACCCAGCCATCTTTTTAAAGTCGTCGGTCAATCTAGCTAGGGGGCGACACACGGTACGCTTGCCAATACGCGGTCTCCACTCTAGGCATCGTCTGCTCCACCGGCCCTTCGACAAACATGGACAGCCCACTGCCACTTCAGTGTGCTTACTTTGCAAGGTGTGTTCTTTAATTTAAGGTAGGTAATTTAGGAACTAGATAATAAATAAAGAATAACAGCCCTCTAATGAGCCGTATTCATGTGACATTGATATTCTGGAGTCTCCATTGTTGTGTCCTTTTCAAAGAGCATTGTGCTGATTGATAATAATGATTAACTCGTAAAAGGAATCTTCCTTGTATACGTATCAGATATCACGCTGAGCCAGTTTGAAGTTCCGGAAGTCCAGTTTTAAAGTGATTTTGAACAATGTGTTCTTCTTAAATAATTGAAGGTGACTTTAAATCAACTTTCCAAAAAAAATATGCTTACTTCTGGTGTTTGCAAAATTGCTACCTACATCCTACCTACATACCTACCTACGTACCTATGTAGGTACGTAGGTACCTACTCACCTACCTACCTACATACAGTACCTCCCTACCTACCTACCTACCTATCTACTTACCTGCCTTCCTACCTATTGAAATAGGTACTTTCGTGAGTGCATGCAAGCCTTGTACTTTATGTCAGTTAGGATTTATGTCAACGATAGCTAAGTTTGTATGGGAAAATAACATTCTTGTTTTTACTATTTTCCTTGCCAGTTTTCCATATTTTCTCACCATTATAAAATTAGCCAAATCGGTCCAGCCGTTCTCGAGTATTAGCGAGACTAATGAACAGCAATTCATTTTTATATTTAAAGATGTTTCATTTTTACTGTAAGATTTTAATCACTCTCTGAACTGCATAAAAAGAGGAAAATAAAATTTTCCGCTCAGCTTTATATAACTTTAGTTTCATTTACCCTTCGATCGACCTAGATCATTTGATCATGGGATTTACCTACCTACTTGAAAAGCGTGAAATTATTCATAGCACTGGTAAAAAAAAAGAAACTGTTGTGCATCCTTGAACATGCATAAAATTATCTAGCAGTTGATATAATTATCTTAGTATTAAAGATGATCTTCTGCGTCATTTTCAGTACAAACCTATATTAAATAGGTTGGTAGATCATTAAAACCTCTAACCTAGTTCTGAATAATACATATAAATTAGATAGACGGGCGTCAATGGAAAATTTTAAGTAGGTAGGTATTTTGTAATCTAAACCGTTTTGATCATTAGTATAATATTTTTGTCTCGATATTTGGAATTTCTGAAGTTAATAGGTTCGTATGACGTGCCTACGTTTACGTTTTTTCTACCTATTATACCTACACTCACATCGTTTATACGGAGAAGCTCATGGCTAATTAATAACAGCCGCACGGGTCGATCGATCAGGTTAAACTACGCTAGCCTGGGTTGGTCTGTGAATAGGTGTCCATCTTAACATACCGAGACTCCTCCGTCC
This sequence comes from Agrochola macilenta, assembly GCA_916701695.1. Lineage (NCBI taxonomy): Eukaryota > Metazoa > Arthropoda > Insecta > Lepidoptera > Noctuidae > Agrochola > Agrochola macilenta. The sequence continues at coordinate 3,078,065 of OU753558.1, read as the reverse complement.
CTCGGCGTTGATCCCGGTTGTCATTCGTAGCAGTCGTTACGGGTCGTCAGAAACCCGAAAGTCTGACAACCAGTCGTCTTACCAGTCTTAATATGTACAGACTATAAAGCTACCATTTAGGTACTGGGTATGTCTTTCATTGACTTCTCAATAGCTCCCTTCAAAATAGTTGAGCTGAATGGTGCTAATCCATGCGTCATTTTCGTGAACGGGCGCCGTCAGTAGGGACTGGCCATCTCTTAGCTACCACGGCTTATTTTAATTTAATTTTTGTTACGGACACTTTTAACGTTTGGCATGGTTCTCACACGTATAACTTCAACATAAATGATGTAACCAATATTTGGTAACCATATCATGATTTAAAAGAGTGTCCGTGGAGTTTCTTGCCCGTTCTTCTCCATAGGTACCTACTGCGCTTTGGAATGGGCAGCTTCATATTTCTGACTGACCGACCCCTTGACAATTCAAAAGTGCCTGTAATTGTTTTACTTGACCTAAATGCTTTGAGTTTTGAGTTTCACCAGGGGGTATCGTATAAACCAGTTACTGGATTGTGGAGGTCAGATAGGCAGTCGCTCCATGAAAAATACTATACGACCGGAAGCCGAGTGGCATTGATTTTTATAGATATAGATAGCAGTAATAGTAGGTACCTACATACATTTCTAATTCAAGATCAATGTGAAAGAGCTTATTATTTTACGTAGATATTAAGTTAGGTATGGCTCAGCTATGGTTACACGATATTCTTCCTCTTTTAGTACATTTACCTACAAGTGAATGTGCTATTACTAGTCTCTTTTCATAGGACCTGTAGATATTTCCTAAGCCTAATTAAAAAAATAATCTGTGTATATTTTATCTTGGGAAATCTTTCATGCTTGAGCTTGTTATTACAGTCTGCAGTAGATGTCCTTATATTTATAAAGCTGCGTATCGATTGTAATATCGGTTAGTATCCGTTCTAATATAGTAACTGATCGGCCGTTCAAACCACATCGTCTGGGTGATCGATTAGTGTCCGAACTAACAAGGTCTTCGATAACTTTATAACACGCTCTCCGTGCTCTTAAATAAAATTAAGCGACAATTGTCGTGTAAATAAAACATTCTACTTAATTAGGTATATAGTTTATTACTTGGGTAAGAGCCAGTTTCACTGTTTAAAAATCATGAAGCCAGCAAGCCGAAACTAACGGTCGGTGAACGTTATAACAATCACCGACGATAAGCTCGCGTGCGACGGAGCCGTGACAGAAACCATGCCTGCTGCATGTTGTATGCTCGCTTGCATGCTGCATGCTTGCTTGCATGCATGTTGTATGCTTGTTTCCATGTCCGTGTGAAATTTCAGCGATATGATGGTTCTACTTTTTAATTAATATGGATATGAAATGTATGCCAAAAGATGATTCTGACTTGACCATGATAAATGAGTGAATGCTAAACGATTTTCTACGAAATGAAGAATATGGTATCCGTTATTATGCAAAATAATATTATGATATAAAAAGTTCTGCTATAAAAGGTAGACCCTTGACAAGCGTGGGGTCCTGCCGATCTATTCTCTAAAAATGTAACCGTAAAAGCATAGGTGTAGTGAGCTTGAAGTGAGTTATCATTCCACCTGACGCTAGTGATTGACACTATTGACAGTAACCTAACATAACCTATTTTTTTTTTTTTTCAATGTGAGTCTTTTTGCCGTCCCCGGAGAATAAAATGATAACTGCCATTATCTTGGTTTTAGTGTTATGCCATTTTTGGGATCTGTGGGTGCTAATACATCTGCTCAATTTTTTTCGTAGTTTTGATACAGTTATTTACGAAGTTACAAAATATTACAATAGTATTCAAAGATTTAACACAGGCCTCAAATTACCAGAATAAAGTGTTAATATAACATTATCATAATGAATTCCCACTTTTTAGTATGATAAACAGTCATAGAATTATGTTCTCGTAAAAAAATATTCAACTAGATACCATATTTACGAGAATAAGACGATATTATAGTCTTATTATCATCACTTGCACCCTAAAAATCAGTAGATTAAAATGATAAGTAAAGAGTGCAATAATAGTTTCTAGTCAGGCGGATACGGAGAATAAAATGATAATCGACATTACGCAACTTAGACGATGATTGATTTTGATTAATTTCTTTTTTTTTTTAATAATATCTCTATTTTGATACTTAGGCGTGTTTCACTAAAACATTGCGAACATACAAATAATTACTTTTTTTCAAAGCTGACTATCATCTTTCTACGTCCATTATTTATGGAGCAATCGACGAAAACATGTTTTTTATTTTTCCTGAAAAGTTGCATTTTTGTAGTTATCATTTTATTCTCCGGGGACGGCGATTTACAGAATAGACCGGCTGGTTTTGAATCCCATGTCAGGTAAATTTTTATTGGGTTTTTTCCCATTAGGCATTTCCTCGTAACAGCCCAGATTCTGGATTAAAGCCAGTTGAAAGCAACAGGGTCGCCCCTTATCACATACGCAGATGGCAAAATGTAGCTAAAGTCCACCACTACCTATCGTTTCAGACAAAAGCAACAGGCGTGATGCTAACTGCGTTTTGGTTGGTTTTAGTTTAGTTCAATTTTAGTTCATATTTACCTGATAAGCTATAATCACTGTGTACTATCCTTAACTCTGAAAATATCGCAATTCCGACCCCCAAGATACAGGCAAATGCCTGTTCTAGTAAAAGCTGCAAAAAAAAAAAAAAACTTTTTTATTTTATTTTTAAACGCCATTTTAATTTATATGAAAACCGTCTGCACAATACAGAACTAAATTCCAGTTTCCAAGAGTGGGGAAAAACGTAACTATGTAACTATCGACTTCAGAGAGCGGTTATAAGTATTGCATCATGTAGCGTTGTATAAATGTTGCAACTTACACTTGACATTGGATAGTGCGGTGCTTATGTAAGGTGCTTGGGAGCGCATCGGTTTTTAAATGCCTCGTGTCATGGCTTTTGATGATCGATCACTCATACTTATTTGATTTCCGAATCAATTAGACGGAATACGAACCTCTCAATTTTTCAAAAATAAAATATTACTTTATTATTAATATTTTTTTTGTATCAGAAGGACATAAGAATTATTTGTGACGCGTACCTAGTTTTTTTTTTTTTTGGCTAGGAAGTCATCAAATTACTCCTCCCGCTCTGGGCGGAGCGAGAGGGTGTGTCAGACTTTTACTGACTAAAACCCACCCGTGTTCCTTCCGTTGCCTGTGTGCCGGGGCCGCGATATCCCTTTCAGACAAACCCGCAACCCCAGCAGGAAGCCAATAAATAAAAATAAAAAAAATTGGCCCTGTTTTCACGGAAAGATTATTTATTTATAGGTGTAAAATTTATGACATTAAGTCAAAAAAATATATCGGTCAAATTGCCACCTTCTGAGTTGATGCTCATTTCTGGTCGTTTTACGGCATTTTGAATTAATCTGGCTCCATTTTGGTAATTTCTTGTTCAATGCTGGCTTTCAAGACTTGCAATCTCGGGTTTACCAACATAAACCACAACTTATGTTGGTAAATGCGAGATTTCAAAAAGCCCCAAATGAAGAAGTGTGGCACCGTCAGAACTGGCGACCTGGCCAGCCAGATCAAATCACCAAAACGAGAGATTATACGGGCCAGAAATTGGTATTTCAAAATCTCCGTCATTGCCTGAGGCTCCTGAGCTATGGGTATGGCTCCATTGTATTGTCAACTAATTCTCCATCTGTCTATTGTCTAAATGTCAAAGCACAATGACATTTGACGCCATTTGCAAAATTTATGGCACATTCACATTGTGACATTACTTTTGCCCCACCTTGGGTATACACAATTCTTCAAAATTATAATGATCTACAGAAACACTAAATATTTTTCATTACACATAAGAGCGTTTATTCTGAAAGTGGGCAACGTCGCAAATAGATGTCAAATATTTCACTGTTTTGATTAATTTGGCAATACTACTGTGTGGAAATAAAAATGTGGCTAACTAGTGAACTAGAATATTGATTATGAAATGCAATAATTAATATCATAACACCGAATGTTTAGTTTTAGATGTAAAAAATCTATTTGGAAAGTTTCCAAATGCGTTTTTTACACCTAAAATGGATACCACATCAAATTCAATGTTTATACCTAATTGCAATTCATTATTAATATTCTAGTTCGTTAGTTAGCCATATTTCTTATTTCTATTCAATAATATTGCTATATGAATCAAAACAGGTCAATATTTGACAGTTATTTGCGACGTTGCCAACTTCTATGATAAAACGACAGATAAACAAACAGTAGACACAGTATAGGCTGATTATGCATTCTCATAATGCATAATCAGCCTATACTGTGTCTACTGCAAGGACACAGTCCTCCTCTCTTCAAGAGGGAGTGGGCCGTGATCTACCACGCTGCCCAATGTGGGTTGGCATAATATGTCTTCGAATTTTTGGTTCTAGGACATGCCGGTTTCCTTACGCTGTTTTCCTTCACCATTTTGAGAGCAGTGGTGATGAAATTATTCACGCGAAGGTAAAGTGCCTGGCTGGGTTCGAACCCAGGACCTACAACTCGTAAGTCGGGGCCGTTACCACTGGACAACCACTGCTCTCTATTTTTCATTAATTATGATAAAAATTCCGCCTGTAGAAGGCATAGAGCCAGCTTCCCAATGAAAACTTTTGAAGATCTTGGACACGGCTTCCTACATAAAACAATTAAACTGCTTTTGGTATGGTCAACCGCACATCAGTGATAACGATTTGCCATTGAAACGGCCTACAATATTGTAGTAGCAAGGGTTTATGAAGTGAAAACTTCTTTAGGCGCGTTGAGCGATTTTTGGTAGGGGATAAATTTATGGATTCGCGTCACCGACATGCTCGCACCGTCTTGCAGTATCGGCCAGCCTATAGAAGCGCATCTAGGCAGCAATTACGAATGAGCGGCGGGACGCCGCAAGCGTTGACGAATTAGCGGACTGCACTGCCCCCGTCTCGCCGCGCACATACCTAAGGCGCAGTACAACGATCTCGGTCAAACTATAGCAGTAAGTTTGGGAGTGCGTGCTCCTAAGAATTTTACTGAAAACTAAGTGCTTTTATGTGTAATCGACAGTAAGTGGATAAATATTTACTTATAAGTACACAGCCCATCATGTTTTGATTAATAAATAAAGTATATGAAAATGTATATAATTATTGGTCGGGTTGCCAATAGATGTGAACACCAGACCAATGTTAATAATTTCAAATTATTTATTTTTTATTTTTTATTATTCATACCATAATCCGTACTAATATTATAATTTATGCGAAAGTGAGTTGCAAACATACAAACAAACTAACAGTTTGTATGTTTGTTTTTTACGCTTTCACGCTTTGGTAAATAGATAGACCATGACCTAGGATAGGACATAGAATACTTTTATCCCGATATTCTTACGGGATCGAGACAAAAGCAAGCGGGTGTAATCGCGGGGTGCAGCTAGTTTTTTTTTTTTTTTAGTTCTGTTAAGTTTTCCATAGGGATGATGCCTGAGTAAAAAAAATTAAATTCTAATCAGCCTGTCAGTCAGATAATAAAAAAATATTAGACACGTTTTTTTTGCTTTATCATAATAAAAAAATACTACGCTACGTCACTAGTATGTATAAAATGTACATACTCGTGACGTCATGGCACATTTTACCTCAATGTATCGCTGTAATCTTTAGATAACGTAAAAAAAGAAAAAATACGTGTCCAATATTTTTTTACAATACCAAAGAAGGACTAAAAAAATTTTTAGTCATCATCCCTATTCTATCGGCAGTCCCCATGGCTGTTTCCGTAGTGCCACTTGAATAGCCATTGATTGATATCAATGGCTGTCCAAGTGGCACTAAACGAGAACTTACAGTCAACCCTGATGGGTAGTCTGTAACTTCTTACGAACATTCTGTCTTTTCTCAATCTGCCTAGCCTTTTCCCAACTATTTTAGGGTCAGCTTCCAGTCTAACCGGATGCAGCTGAATACCAGTATTTTACATGGAGCGACTGCCTATCTGACCTCCACAGCCCAGTAACTGGATAATACGATACCCCTTGGTAAGACTGGTGTCAGACTTTCGGGCTCCTGACGACTCTTAACGGCTGTCAAAGATCCACAAATGACAACCGGGACCAACGGCTTAACGTGCTTTCCGAGGCACGGAGGAGTCTCGGTATGTAAAGATGGTCACCCATCCACAGACCAACCCTGGCAAGCGTAGCTTAACCTGATGATTCGACCCGTTCGGCTGTTTCTACTTTTCCGCGAGCTCCTCAACATTCAACATTATGTCTTTTCTATTATATAATATAGAACTTTGCTCCTAAATATTAACTCATGTCGTAATACAAACAGAAGCTATTTGAACAAATAGTAGACAAACCCATGTGTTTTATGTACACTTTGGATTATGTATATTTACTTTAGTTTTAAAACAAGTTGCTGGTACACGGGCCTAAAATAGCCAAGCCTTGTGTCGTTAAAAAAGATTTAGGTATGACAGAAATGAGATGCGTGATAGCAAAACATCACGCTTGTTTTTCACAAAGGGTAATGCAGAAGCGTGCCTATAGTACACCCGCATTGGGAGCGAGCCTATTGCCATAAACCGGGCACAAATCAAAACTCCGGGCTGCTACTGAGAAATTCCTGACGAATAAACCCAATAACACTTTGCAAGACCTGTAAATCGGACTCAGGACCTCACGCTCAGCAGTCACGCTTGTGACCACTAGACTACCGAAACAATTAGTTCGCCAAGAAATTGAATTGTTTTTCAAAAAAAAAAAAATCGGCCAAAAGCATGTCGGACCACGAACAATGAAGGGTTCCGTAGTTGGGATAAATTTATCCCAAGAACAAACTTAACTTTGTAATTGAAAAAATGTTCTACCATACAGAGATATACGTCATGGTCAATTCTCCAACTGCAAATGTAAGTCTGAATGGCAAAAAAATAAAATATGTTATAATACTACAAATTAACGATTTTCGGACTTTTACTTTACTTGTGCCTCTCGGGCGTATTTTGCGTCCGAGAGGCATTTTGAAAAGTGGTCATTTTGCGACTGAGTCATTATAGGTCAACGGGAAGTGCCCTGAGTGTGTGTGTGTTTTGATTGATTTGCAAGCATCACAACATGTCGCACAAATGACCGTATTTTGTATGGCGTTGACTTAGAAGCTTTATTTTTTTAGAACACCAATTCCTGGTAAACTAACGTATTTAGTATTAATTTCAACTTGTTCCCTCTACGTGTTCCTGAGAAAAAGGGTCTTGACTGACAGCCAGACGGACACCGAAGTGATCCTATAAGGGTTACGCTTTTTTTCCTTTTGAGGTACGGAACCCTAAACAAGAGCACAAAAAATACCATTAGTTGGGAATCGAACATAGGTTTGCAAAGCAGTCGTCGAATCTTTATGCTATTTGCTTTGTAGAAAGTTGACTAAAATAGCCGTTCTTATATTATGCCATGATTGACTGCTTAGCTCCTTATAGGTATAGCGGGATGATAATCATTTAAAAGATAGGTAATTAACTCAAGCGTGACTTTACATAATCCCTGGCCCAGGGAGCCTACTCCCTAAGCGAAATCCGTAGTATCGGCCATCGTGACGGGCGCTTTGTTCTCCGTCTCACTTACGGATATACCGTAAGTTAGAAAGAGAGCGAAGCGCCCGTAACTCCGATTTCGCTTACGGAGTCCCCCCCTGGGCACATAAGGATAATGGGGCCTATAACCTTGACAGAGCGCAATTTTGTTACGAATAGACAATTAAAGTAAATAAGCAAAGTTCTAGATTTATTTATATTTATTTACAGTCACATAAAATTAATAGATAATACTATATAATCCACAAAAGTGACTCTTTTATCATGCACAGGTTAGTGCTTAAAAATCTATGTTGATTGAAGGGGTACCTTTCTGGGTCGCGGGAAAGTCCGAAAGGGTTACCGTGGCCCCTGGCAACGTACAGGCAACTGAAGGAACACGGGCGGGTTTTAGTCAGTAAGAGTTTGACATGCCCTCCCGCTCCGCCCAGAGCGGGAGAAGTTATTTGATAATTTCCCACAATCGAAAAAAAAAAAGTGATAAATTTGATTACTTCGAATCGTCCGCCAAAAAAAAAAAACCGGAATCAGACTACAAGGACCTATCGCAAAGAGCAAGACGTAGAAACTTACACCAGAGTTTTTTTTTATGGCTCTGTGCCGTCATTACAACTGAATGGAAAAGAGAAATTCAAACTAGTCTTCCCATAATTGATACCCTGTGCGTTCATTTAAAGCAGCGATTAAGTTCGTATAAGAACATTTTTTTTTTCGCTTAAAAACTACGAATTTCGAAGAGTGGAGGCAAAATTGCAAAGATTTTGTTGAAATCTATTGTGAAGACGTTAACGAGAAAGAGTTGGAAATGGAATTATGGTAGAACATTTTTTCAATTACAAAGTTAAGTTTGTTCTTGGGATAAATTTATCCCAACTACGGAACCCTTCATTGTCCGTGGTCCGACATGCTTCTGGCCGATTTTTTTTTCCGATGACCTTGCAAAAATGAAATACATTATCACTTATCTTTTTTTATTTAATAATTATTATTTTCAAACACTAGATAAATAAAATCAATTTAAAACCTAATCAACGCGTGGTCATTGAAAATACAATATTAATGTTTGCAAATGCAGCTAAGTACTTACAACTTACATACAATTGAACAAAATGGAAAAACGAAAACAATAAATTGAATAAAAAAACTAATTTAAAATGTTTAAACATTGTTTTCCAACCCGAATAATTTTTCTAGCCATGCCGATTATTTCCGAAACTCTAATGTCTACATTGTTTTCAGAACAGGTATTGTGTAGTTTAGTTCCAAATACTCTCACTTATCGCTGTTAGAGCTATTTATAAATACATATTATCGACATTTATAATACTATTGCGGATATATCTCATACAATAAAGTCAATAAAAAGTACTGACTTAATCAAAAATTATTTCTATCACAATTGATAGCTCTACTAATGCTTGCATTAATAAAAAAACCGGGGCCTTATATACTTGCCGTGTGAACGAAACCATAGCGCGATTCAGGATTAGGCCCGAACGGTACAACGCCATCTATCGAGCTTGGTGACAACTTTCAACATTTTTAATTTTAAGTTAATTTGTTCTCAGGATAAATTCATCCCAACTACGGAATACGGAACCTTTCATTGTGCGTGGTCCGACACGCACGTGGGCCGTTTAATTTTTTTTTTTTAATTTTTAATTTTTTAATTTTTAATGCACGTACAACCCCACGTTCAGAATCATGTACTGAATCCATGGTAGCCGGCTTCGCGTCGATGTCCCTGCCACCCCGTATATTTGTCTGCTGAGACGAATGACGTCCTACTCCTTTTTTGTTTGTAGAAGATTTATAACGCGGAAAATCATTAATTTATGCTGAATAACCTAGGTTACCACCAAAAATACCAATCAGCACCTTTAAGATATTCATATAGGTTCCAAAGTACGTTTTCTCTTTGATACAATTAAAGTTTCGCATTCCGTACTTCCTTCTTTTCGTAAAATGAAGTAAGAAAATACAAAAATATATTCATTCATATGAATAACAGATCGAGTAGCTAATGAGTAAGCAAAGTAAAAAAAATATTGGAATCATTCATGACGAACTGTGAACCTTCTCTTTTTTAAATCAATACAAATAACTGTTTTTATTTTACTATGCTTTTTATTTATTTTCTGTTTATGTTTCAATGTGTGTGTTTTAGTTTACTTTGCAATTAACAGTGTGCTTGTCTCAATAGATACTTTTTCTTTTCTTTTTTTTCACCCTACTACACGCTGTATTAGAACACGGCCTTAAACTCGCGTTCATAAATCGCGCGAGATCTCAGGTCGCATAATACATTTGTTGCAACAGTGCAAGCCTTTAAGGTCATATTTGATAAGTAACACATTTTCCTCAATTACTAATTCAAATCTTTTGACGTTATTTATACGCATCATTAAACATTTCTGATAATCATCATCAGAGGCATTGTAAAAACTAATCTGCCCATAATCTCCTCTTTAAATAAATTGTAGGTACTCTGGGCATGGCTCATCAGGACCTGCCTTTTACTGAAGATCACAGTTTGTGGACTCTTAAGAGCTTTTATTCTAAAAGTTGGCAACGTCGCAAATAGCAGCTGTCAAATATTTACCTGTTTTAATTAATTTGTTAATATTATTGTATGGAAATATGAAATATCGCTAGCTAGTGAACTAGAATATTATTAATGAATTGCAATTATGACACTGAATTTTATGTTGTAACCGTTTTAGGAGTGAAAAAGGAATTTGGCAAGTTTCCAAATACTCCTTTACATCTAAAACTAAATATTCGGTGTAACTATATTAAATAATGCATTTCATAATCAATATTTTAGTTCACTAGTTAACCATATCTCATATTTCCATAAAACTAATATAATACTTGTATATAGCAATATTGCCATATTAATCAAAACAGCGAAATATTTGACATCTATTTGCGACGTTGCCCATTTTCAGAATGCATGCTCTTAAGTGCTATGCAGGGCCACCGTGTGAAAAAAATTGGTAACTGCATGAACGTGGCCATGTCATATCAAGAAAATAATAAAATGATACTTCAATGTTAAATAAACTAAGACTAGGTGGTTAGGAAAATACTTGAAACACGTTTCAATAATATTTTATGTTCAATCTAGCAGAAGGTGCTACCCATCAATCTTAGAAGGTAGGTACTTTACAATGTGCAATATTTCACGCTATAATATATTCCTAGATCATAAACTTAAAATAATTATGTATACAGTAATTATTATGTGAATTTAAAGTTCGGTCATGTACGTGCCATTTAACTTCACAAGGAATTGCTTACTGAAGAATCAACTTGTTTATTGACAAATTAAAAAAAAAACAATACTCTCAAGAAAATGATATTATGGTGGGTGTTAGGGCAGGCCTAAAGGTTTCGTGAGTACATAACTACCTACCGCAAAAACAATTCTTTGAGAGAGGGTCTCCGTGGATCTCCTAAGGCCTATGTTTTCCAAAATTGAACATAGATTAAAAATAATCGACGATGTCACTATGCATGCTAGTACGGCTTAAGACGCAGATATATGCCAGTGGCCTTGAGTGGTTAGCTTGCGTGTTCTGTACTGAGCTCACGCAACGCGTCGTACGTCCAGCCAGTAATAGGACTCGCCTACCAAGGAGCGTTGTCCCAAATTAGACGCATTATTAATTTATTATAAATAAAACAAAAGGTATTTTAATAAAACACATAGGTATACTAAAAGATCAATAATTAAATTATCTTTATAATGGTGAAGGTTTCAGAAAAATACGCTTGATACATTTTGCATCAGTCTGAGATTTTTATTCGCGTTAGAATAACTTTACAAATTAAATTCACTCTTTAATAAAAACATAATCAACTGGCAGTATCATCACTACGGTAATGTTTTCTCATTGATTGTCTTAGTTGTTTTAGTATATTTATGTGTATTTATTTGTATATAATTAGGTGTATATATTATATTTATAGTTTTTGATAGATATATGAATATATTTATATTTAAATAAATATTTATTCCTGAATTCTCGCTATTGCACCTGCCACTGTTTGTCTCTGCATCACCCAAAGGTTGACTGGTAGAAAATGCCTATGGCATTAAGTCCGCCTCTGTACATTTGTGTGCTTGAAGTATTAAATAAATAAATAAATAAATAATCTAAAATATTCCTTTAATAAGAAAATGCTCTAATTTAACATACAGGGTGGCAGGGACATCGACGCGAAGCCGGCTATAGTCATAGTTATCCATGGTAGTTGAAATTTTTCGTCGGTTATGAAAAAAAAATCTGCTGTTTCATAGAAAAGTGCAGTCAAAATGTATGGAGCAGCTATTTTTTTTTTGTTGATGTGTCTGAACTTTAAACTTCCTTTAGTTAGTTCCTTACCTTCATGGACTTTGCGACCAACGCAAATTCAAGTAAAGGCAATTCGAGAGCAAGTTTTTGTAACCGTTCATTCAGATCGGAATAATAGAACTTCTTTTGTTTGATTCATCCTTATAAGCCAAGTACCTACTTCGAAGTAAGATTTTTTTGCTCATGTATGTACTCGTATGTTGCATGAATTTGTGATTGATATTGTGTATTAAGCTTTTTATTTAAGTAATTGATAACCATACCTATCGTCTTCTTGGTGCAGTAGATTGCAAGTTCCAAACAGGGGCCGAAACCGGTATGATCAGTACGGGTATTTTTTCGGTTACAACTTTTATATTTTTACAGGTATTTTTAATGGTTACCTTAAATTGATTACTTAAAATAATGAATACAAAGTACCTGTATCTTACTCGAGCCGTCGGCGTCGGCGAAGGTCGCGCATCGCCTGTGTGTGTTTAACCGGTAACCTAAATGAGGTAACATGTTTCTTCTTCTTAGTAACCCAGATAGCGGTAACCTAAGTCGTAGAAGAAAATAAAAGTCTTCGACACTATAAAGGTTTTCGGTCCCTGGTTCCAAGTTTGTAATCCCAAAGTTGTAGGCTCCATTGACCTTGAGGTCAATGGAGCCCTCACATCAAACTCCAGTCACCTAACCGAAAGCAATCAATGAGCTATAAATAAAAGTGAATCTATAGTCTATTACATTAATTAACACTTTTAATTGTTGTATCGTACGTGTAGGTCATTGACCTTGACCTTCTGGTTGCTGCGACGTGCGTCCACGGGTCGCGGGATCTGCGCGAGTGCGATTGCACAACTAATACAATAAGCGGACGGAAGAGGAGCGCAGAAGTTAGTTGATAAGTGTTTAGTTACCATTAAAACATAATCTAAATAAATAAAAACCGGCCAAATGCGTGTCGGAACACGCACCATGAAGGGTTCCGCAGTTGGGATGAATTTATCCCAGGAACAAACTTAACATTGAAGTTGAAAAACATGTTCTCCAATACGGAATGTATGGGAGATCATGTTTTTCAAACCGCAAATTTAAGTTGGTTGATTATTACTCGGTAACCTGTACAGACTACTTAGCTCTGATAGTTTTCCTTTTAATTTCGTTATAATTATATACTACTGCTGTGTTTTTTTTCACAAATCCAAGTACAACCATTTAGCTGGAAGGGCAGGGGGGGGACACCTGACTCTAACAAAAAATTTCAGTTAACAGCTTAATATTTCGCAAACGTACGTTTGCCCCTGAATCCAAAAACGTTTTTTTTTTTTCACAAACTCCCAATATTTTTGAACGACCTTTTAACGATACCCCAACATGGGGTAGACGAGATTCTTTTTTTTCTTGATTTTATTTTACCACTTTGTCGGCAAGATTAATATGTATACATATGCCAAATTACAGCTTTCTAGTACTAACCGTCTCTGAGCTAAGCCGCGGACAGACAGACAGACAGATGGACATGGCGAAACTAATAAGGGTTCCTTGTGTTACGGAACCCTAAAAAAGGAGAAACTGACTGACATACTGGATTAGTGCATATCATTTGAAATTTATTTTGTTCATTAAACTTCAAAATTAACCCGAATACATAACCAAATCCTACTAATATTATAAATGTAAAAGTACAGACTTTGTTTGGTTGTTTGTTACTCAATCACGCAAAAACGGCTGAATGGATTTGGATGAAATTTGGCACACAGATCGTTTATTTAAAATATGGGATTGGATTAAAATATAGGATACTTTTTATCCCGATTGGGATAATTTCTGACCTCCACGCGAGCGAAGCCGCGGGCGAAAGCTAGTACTTAAATAATAAAGAGTGTAATTATGAATTAAAAAAAAACTATCTTTTATAGGACGTGTTGCATGTTGTATCGGAAAATACGAAATCTACGCGGGCGTATTGCTAGTTATTGATAAATGACTAAATGAAGACATTGCACTACACTACAACTTTATTATGTCGATATATAAATTACCCAACGTGGATACTGTCGCAGTTGTTTCTACGCATTGCTCTCCCACTGCTTGTCAAAAGCCTGTCTCAAGTCCTTTCAGATGGTCTAGACAAATGAATACTAGGCCGGGTGTAAAGAAAACCCGCTGAAGGCACAGCACCAGCAAGATAGTCAGTCGCGATCAAGAAGACTGTGGAGGCGGCATTTACCAAACGGCCCACACTGCAGAACAGTACATAGCTTGGAGACACGTCGTATGTGGTCACGATCCTCAATCATTGAGGTAACTACAAAGAACAAGACAAATGACAATCTATTCCAATCTTAAAATCTCTCAATCTTTCAATCTTATTATTATTAGTTTGTTTATTTTATATTCTCGGCTAGCCGGCAAGAGCTGATAACATGGGCTTAAGCCAAGTGATTATCAGTTGGATTAAGTGCAATCACGTGCAGAAGATTGCACAGAAGATGGTAGCGTATTTGTTTTTTGACGTGAGTTTTGTGATTAACATTGCAGAAACTTTCTCACGAGTCTGCATGTGTTTAGTATCGCTGTCTTCTGCAGCAGATGGTAAGTATGTGGAGGTAAATTAAGAGAATTAAGGGCCTGGTGAAGTTGTTTCGGTATTACTCCTGTTGTAGACATACTTCGTCTATTAATTCAGTGTATTTGCTCATATTATTAATAAGCTTTATTTGTTAATCCAGTACGATTTTACTTTCCCATCTCATTGTCGTTATTGCTGATAGGAAGTCACTTTGTCTAGTCTTAGGTACTCTTTTCCCGAGCTGACTGAAGCGAAACAGTGTTAACATAATAATATGACTGTTAAATATCATCATAATTTCAGCCGTAAGACGTCCACTTCATAGTCATAGGCCCCAAGCACTTCCACTTCGACCGATTCTGTGCTTCCCGCATCCAGCGGATTCCTGCGGCCTCCACAAGGTCATCGGTCTATCTTGTGGGAGACCTTCCAACGCTACGTCTTCCGGTACGAAGTCACCACTCCAAAACACAACTTAAATATATTATGGATATATTTAAGTTGTGTTCTGGAGTGGGTAAAACAAATTACGTTAGATTGAACTAAAAAAATACAGCGTCATGAGATTTTCCTGTACTCGTATTTCGCAATTTAGCAAAAATAATACGTTTCAATTAAACTTATCAACGAAGTAAATTGCATACCCAGGGAAGCCCAAGTAATAATTAAACACAACAGAAACCAAGTAAGTAAGCAGGTAAGCATGTTATTTAGCAAATCAATAAAATAAAAATAAAAACGTCTATTACGACGGTCATTGATACAGTGAACTCTTTAATAGTATGTGTAAATGTCTATAACGTGTAGATGTTGTGTACAAAAATTACATAAACATCGGTAAAGTTTATGTAATTTTTTTGATCACATAAATAAAACTATCGCTAATAAAGTCCATTGCGAAGCTCTAAATGACAATCGATCCTTGTGAAATACTGACATTCAGCTTCAATCTTGCAATGGAGTTTGATCCAACCATCATCTGCCATCTGCAAGGCGTGTACGCACGATCGAACTAAACATGGTGAACATGAATATCGAATACGAAACATGAAAACATTTGTTTTGTACGTGTGGACGTAAATAAAAAAAAAGCGAACGTACAGTTCGTTCTGAACCGCTTCGCTCTCTTTAGTAGCCATGGATTCGAAATTGGATTGCCACGAACATTTTTGACGAGTGTTTAATGTTTGGTTAGTGGTACGCATTGCATGTGGCAAACAAAGTGTTTGATATTCGTGTTTACCATGTTCGTTCATGCGTGCCTGTAGCCTTTTTTCACAACTATATTATATTGGAGTCAACTTCCAGTTCAACCGGAAGCACCTGAACCTCAACCCAGGTCCGCAACTCAGATACTGGGTAACATGAAGCCTCTTGGTATCAACTGTTTATCAGATTTTCGGGGTTCCGACTATTCGTAACGACTGCAAAAAATCTACGGAACCTGACCCCAACATTGTTCAAAAAAGTGTATCCAGGTGGTAAATAAAACGTATAATTAATAATTTATCTATCGCCGTCCAAACTAGTTGATTACGTATAAGTCGTTTGCCATGAAGAGTTGCAAAACCTGTTAGACATCCAAATAGTCTCATTGTAATATTTATGCGCGAAAAGATGATCGGTCACTTTCACGGTCGATGTTTCGTAAATGCATACATCATTTTAATGAGGCGAATGATTTATTTATTTTGAATTTTGAAAAGATTAGGCTTCTTTTGTCAATCAATCTGCTCAACCTTTTCCCAACTATGTTGGGGTCGGCTTCCAGTATAACTAGATGCAGCTGAATACCAGTATTTTACATGGAGCGACTGCCTACCTGACCTTCATAACCCAGTAACTGGATAATACGATACCCCTTGGTAAGACTGGTGGTCAGACTTTCAGGATTCTGACGACCCGTAACTACTGTCAAAGATCCACAAATGACAGCCAGGACCAACAGCTTAACGTGCTTTTTGAGGCACGGAGTAGTCTCAGTATGTAAAGATGGTCACCCATCCATGGACAAACCCCGACAAGCGGGGTACTTAGCCACGAGCTTCTCACTGTACCAATGAGCATAGTGTTTTTTTAATAAATATCATACACAATTACGCATCATCATCATTGTCATTTCAGTCGAAGGACGTCCACTGCACAGCTGGACATAGAGTTTCTTTAAGTGCCACCAAATCGGCGTACCAACACAATGGTTACAAGCTTCTCAAAATCAGGCAACCTGGAAATCCGGAAAGAATTTGACGCTTGATGTATGTAAGGAGCATAAATTCATAACATAGCCTCAAGGGGAGACGATACAAAAATCCTATCCAGTGAACTCTGGTCATTACCAACTGGCCTGACGTCCATCCGACCGTCCGTCCGTCCGTCCGATTACCAACGTCTGGGCCTGATACCACCTTTGTATCTCATTTAATTTTCTTCCACTAAATGTAGTATTCGTGAGAAAAGACGATAATTATAGATAAAAAATTACATATAATTTGTTGATAGATAACTCCTAGTTAGAATAATAATTTTACCATGAAAGATTACTATGTTACCTTCGGGATGGCACAGCCTTATTTTTTGCATGAGATTTATGAAGGTGAAATTTAATCTTCAGAGATTCTGGTGCATATTATTTTAAAAAAAAAACCGGTATGTGCGTGTCGGACCACGCACGATAAAGGGTTCCGTTGGGATGAATTTATCCCAAAAACAAGCTTAACATTGTAGCTTAGAATAATTATTCTAAGCATTGTAGTTGAAAAACGTGTAATTTTTTTTTTCTTCTATTTTCTTCTTCTTTTCGTGTGGTTATTGACTAACCTGGTGTCAGAGATTTAAAGCAGCCCATGGGCCTCTGACTTGGCTTAACATGCCGTCGAGAAATATCTCTCAGACATGCCGGTTTCCTCACGATGTTTTCCTTCACCGTTTTTGAAGCAACTGATAATAAAATTATACAATACGCACATTAATCCGAAAAGTCAGAGGTACATGCCTTGGGTTCGCACTTGACACCTATGACTTGGTAGTCTGACGGTCACACCATTAGGCTATCACTGCACATTCATTATTTTCTATTTTCATACATCGATATACGTCACGGTCAATTGTAAATACTGCAAATGTTAGTTTGTCAATCAATCTGCCTAGCCTTTTCCCAACTATGTTGGGGTCGGCTTCCAGTCTAACCGGATGCAGCTGAATACCAGTATTTTACATGGAGCGACTGCCTATCTGACCTCCACCACCCAGTAACTGGGTAATACGATATCCCTTCGTAAGACTGGTGGTGTCAGACTTTCGGGCTTCTGACGACTTGTAACGACTGTGAAAGACCCACAAATTAAAGCCGGAACCAACGGCTTAACGTGCTTTTTGAGGCACGGAGTAGTCTCAGTATGTAAAGATGGTCACCCATCCACTGACCAACCCCGGCAAGCGTAGCTTAACCTGATGGATCGACCAGTGTGGCTGTTTTTACTTAGCCACGAGCTCCTCCAAGCAAATGTAAGTTTGTAACAGTAAGTATTGTTTATAAGATAAAACTACAAATTACCTATTTTAGGACTTTTTCCTTTACATGTGCTGTGAGACCTTGCTTCCTGCCAAATTTCATGATTCTTGGTCAACGGGAAGTACTCTGTAGGTTTTGATTCAGAAAAAGGATCTTGACAGACTGACGGACGGGACAAGGAAGTGATCCTATATGGGATTCCGTTTTTTTTCCTTTTGAGGTACGGGACCCTATAAAGGTGAGAGGTATTGTTTATATGCAATCAATTAGCGGCAGTGCAGTTTTATTTTCATAGATGGATTATATCAAGGTTAATGACCGAAGATGAGCAAATGATTATGCACTGCAAACTTCAGTTTTTTCTTAATTAGTAAAAAAATATGCAATAAAACGTAAATTGGCGTAGATCATAATATTGGCAATAAATTGAAGATAGGTATAGAATAGAGAACAGGTACTTCTAAAAAAAATTAAAGGTTCTTATTTTGGGTTCCTTTATAATTGAATAGATCTGCGAAAACGGCTGCGAGGAGCTCGTGGCTAGGTAATAACAGCCGCACGGGTCGATCCATCAAATTAAGCTACGCTTGCCGGGGCTGAGCCGTGGATGGGTGACCACATTTACTCACCGAGACTCCTCCGTGCCTCGGACAGCACGTTATGGATCGTCAGAAGATCCGCCCGAAAGTCTGACAACCTGTCTTACCAAGGGGTATCGTATTACTGTTACTGGGTTGTGGAGGTTAGATAGGCAGTCGCTCCATGTGAAATGCTGGTATTCAGCTGCATCCGGTTAGACTGGAAGCCGAACCCAACATAGTTGGGAAAAGGCTTGCTAGGCTGCATTGTGGATCACTCCTTGCAAAAGATATGAAGTTCTAAAGGAAAGTAATTACAAATAATTTTAATGTCATAAATATCATTAACATAATCAGTTTGCCCCAAAAATTAACTACTCATAGTCAAAGTACGATCCTACTCTATAAACATAATTATCTGTAACACTAATTATCATTTATTTGTCTATCCTATAATAGGGATTTTGAATGGAAAAATAAACTATTTAGTCCGTCAGTTAGATAATAAAAAAATATTAGAGACGTATTTTTTGCTTTATCGTATTAATAAAAAATGGTTTAGATAAAACGCATCAAAGTTGGGGAGTGGGGGCTCGCTACGTCACAAGTCAGTATAAAATCTACCGGCCAGCGACGTCATGCCACGTTTTAACGCATTGCCTACTCAATGTATTCCCGTAATCTTTTGATCACGTATAAAAGAAAAAATACGTGTCCAATATTTTTTAATTATCTACCTGACGGACAAAAATATTTTTTTGTCAACGTCCCTGTTATTCAAAGAGAAAACTAGTCTTCTTTCTCTTCAATATCAACCTCACGATTCCTCATCTTTTCACCTCTTTCATTATTTTAATCACCTCTTTTATATCGCCTAGTCACACATTTCTCTCTTGCGCAAGTACAACTGCCATAACCGTAGACAAAGAGACAAAGCCTGTATTACCTATGATGCCATGATTTATGGTGTAAAAATGCTGGCTGTAAACATAGCAAGGACAGGCCTTTCACTTGACAAAGTAATACTAAGTTATGGCGCAGACAGCTTGGAATCGGTACCGAAGGTACAGGTTCTATACCGGTACTTAGCGGTTCTACTCACAATCTGTGAAAATTTCAACTGTCTATTACGGTTCATGAGATACAGCCTGCTGACAGACAGACAACGGTCACTAAGTAATAGGGTTCCGTTTAGCACCTTTCGGGTACTGATCCCTAAAAAAGACAATCTATTACAATGGCTTTGAAGTTACGGAGGATTTAATAACCATCGGCCAATTAGTTTGGTTTAAATAGGTATTTATTTTTATTATTTCATTTATCTTTATAGATTCTTTTCTTAAAAATTTTGTGAATGTGAGAACGTTGGAGGCATAACAGGCTGTCGATCTGTGGACCACTTTATATTTTGCTAAGTACCTGGTACTTGTTGATAGGCCTACACTGTCCACTCATACTTCTAACACTGTAATTTGAAAACATTGTAAAAACCATTTACTTTTAAAAGAGTAACCGTGGAGTTTCTTGCCGGCTCTTCTCCATAGGAAACGACCAACTGGAACCGTGCACCTAGTTTCATAAGTGCCCTTGTAGGTTTATGTGAAATAAAGTATTTTGAATTTTGTTTTCATTATTTTTTTATTTGAAGACAAATATGAACAGGTATGATTACCAGTTGCAGAGTCTGTGCTTATGCTTATGCAGTTAAAAGCTGTGGTTGGACGAGCAATTATTAGCAGGCGGTCATTCATACTTGACACACTAAACGATGTTGCTACAGGCTTTAAACAAAGCCTTCAAACTATTCATTTTGTGGGCTGACATGATTCCGTTGTGGTTTTAAAGGATGACTTCATTTTAAATACAAAAATTGCTTGTAGAACGAGCTGAAGAAACAGCTTTTTGTCTTGCAAAAAGGTATAGCTGAAGAGAACTGGGTATATGGGTTGCTATGTTTTTTTTTTTTTTTTTTTAAATCGTTGCCCCACACTAAGAATTTCTTCTTGTATCGTGGGTGCGTTTACACACATAGAAACTCACATACACTAACACCCAGACCCGAAACAACTACTTGCAGATCATACAAATATTTGTTCCGTGCGGAGATCGAACCCGCGACACGTTGCGCAGCAGTCGATCGCTCAGCCACTGCGCCAACCGTGTCGTCATGTTAAAATGTGCATGAGCAATGGGCATGTTTTGGCTAAAATTATGATTATGAAGACAAAATATTAAGTACTAGCTTTTGCCTGTGTGAATGTGGGAAATTATCCTATCGGTCGTTACCGATGGGATAATATTATATATATTATTAGTATATTTTTAATCCCGGTAATACGTTAACTATAAAAATATAATATAATAATAATAATATACAATATAAGATATAAATAAATATATAAAATAAATATATATATATATATATATATAATATATATAAGTATACACTATGTCCCAGGCAGGTGCAGATGTAGATCTTTTAACGTTTATCCGCGTATGCGGATGCCAATATCCACAACATCCCTGCTATGTCCTAACCTAGGTCATGATCTACCGATGTGCCAAATTTAATCCAAATCCGTCCAGCCATTTTAGCGTGAAAGCGTAACAAACAAACTCACTTTCGTATTTGTAACAGCTGCTGCCAGCGGCTTTGCCCGCCTGCATTCTAGTTCTTTTTCTAAAATGAAAGCAGCCTGAGTTACTGCTTATAACATCAGCTATCTGCCAGTTAAAGTCCCATCAGAATCGGCCCAGCCGGACGGAGATTAGCCGGAACAAACAGACAGACAGACAGACGAAAATTTACCATTTTTTTTTATTTTTTTAAGTACCTTATACATATATTTTCATATTATTATGCATTTAGTAAAAAGCTGTTATTTTGATATTACAAAAAGACACTTGAATTTTATTTATTTGTATACATAATATATTTATTATATTATAGTATTATTTTAGTGAGGATACTCGCATTCGAGCTCCAGGTATCTTTTAGCTGGTCTAAATTCAGAGAGATGCTCTCTTCGATTCCTTAGTTTTCATAAGCTTCTTAGCAGATTACTTTTCTAGGCGTTGAAGTTTATTATACCAGGTCAATTTAAGCACCGATCCAATAAAAAGTAGACTTAACTATAACATAATATCGTAACATAAAACTAGAGACTGTTGAATGACTGCAGAATGTTATTAAAAAAAATTGATTCTGCTGGTTTGAAAATAATCACAAAAGTACTCGTGATACATACTAATTACTTACTTAGTAGTTATTGAAAAAGATTGTCATTTTACTTAATTTATGATTTGTCTAGATTTCACTATCTAGATATACCGTTAATCATATTAATTAAGCGACAGCGTGTGAAGTTATTAGTTTCTCGCAACTACTTAAGCTGTATTTAACCACAGTACCTTTATAAAAAGCTTTACTGGAAAAAAAATATAGTTGATGACAGAAGTAAGCTTATATTTAACACAATTAAGTTTGTACATCACAATGTTTTGGTTTGACAGTTACAGTTGACCCCCGAACTAAACAGGGCTTGTATCTTGAGGATCAAAGTACGATTGACCAGAAAGAAATAAGTAAGTATGTCAGTTTCCTGGACTAGTTTAGTAAAGTATATTTCGCGTTCCAGAAGCCATTTCTTTTGTACACTTTTTAGGTGAGCGGTTAACCAGTCTTTGACGTCCTGTGATTTACAATTCTGCTAAAACCATTAAAAGGATATCATCATAGAAGCCATCATATCAATATCAATCTGCCTAGCCTTTTCCCAACTACGAGTATGTTGGGGTCGGCTTCCAGTCTAACCGGATGCAGCTGAATACCAGTATTTTACGTGGAGCGACTGCCTCTCTGACCTCCACAACCCAGTAAGTGGGTAATACGATACCCCTTGGTAAGACCGGTGTCAGACTTTCGGGCTTCTGACGACCCGTAACGACTGTCAAAGATCCACGAATGACAGCCGGGACCAACGGCTTAACGTGCTTTCCGAGGCACGGAGGATTCTCGGTATGTAAAGATGGTCACCCATCCACTGACCAACCCCGGCAAGCGTAGCTTAACCTGATAGATCGACCAGTGCGGCTGTTGTTACTTAGCTATGAGCTCCTCATCATAGAAGGCATCATATAATATAGGTATTTAATATAGTAAATATGTATGTATGTGTATGTTGTTTGTAACCTTTTTATGTATTGTTGTACCTATTTTAGTTATAATGCATTAGAATATATTTTTTAAATTTTTTCTTTGTTCCTCTCATATAGAGCACCTGCCATCTAATCTCTTCACCACCCTTGGTTGACTGGTAGAGAATGCCTAAGGCATTAAGTCCGCCTTTGTACTTTTTTGAGTGCGAAAAGTTTAAATATATAAATAAAAGGAACAAAGTCATCAACAACCTTACGACTAATAATAAATCTGACAATCTAAACATAGTTTGATTATTCCACGTAAGTGCAATTGAATCAACTCAGCCTGTCGCAGTCCACTGCTGGAGATAGGCCTCTCCCAGGCTGCACCACAACACTCTGTCCTCCACCTGCCGTATCCGTCTGCTCCAGCCACTTTTTTAAGGTCTTCGATCCATCGTCCTAACTGGGGGGCGTCCCACGATACGTTTGCCGATACTCAGTCTCTACTCCAGGGTTGCGAGTTTGTCCGAAAGGGATATCGCGGCCCGGCACACAGGCAACGGAAGGAACACGAGTGGGTTTTAGTCAGTAGAAGTCTGACACCCGCTCCGCCCAGAGCGGGAGAAGTTATTTGATAATTTCCCACCATCTAAAACAAAAAAAAAAAGGACTCAGTAGGCTGGCTGTTTGTCGAAAAATATAGCCAGCCTACTGCCACTTAGTTTGCTTACTCTGCAAACTATGTCGGTAACTCCGTTTGTGTTTCGGCTGTCTCGTCAGAGCATTTCGATGTCGGCGCATAAACCTGTATCACTTTTAGGTAGTACCTGTCAGTGAGTTTCATTTCCAAAACGCTGCTAGTGAATTTCTTGTTGACCAGAAAACCAACACCGCCTTGGGAGAGCTGATCACCTTTGCGGAAGTAGATACGTATAATAATATGCAATTGACTCTTCCAAATTACACCTTGTCGATATATTGACATTTGAATAAAATATTGAAACACCATCACCTTGACGACATATCAATCAGCGCATAATGGACTACAAGTACCAAAACCTAATGAAGCATTCTTAAAAAAACATCAAACAACAAGTCGTTGTTGAAGTATTGCCTGAAGCATAGTTTGATTTGATAAGAGGCATCAAGTTTATGTACTTACAAACGTCTATGAACTCAACCCTACTGCCTGTCCACAGGAGCGGAGAGGAGAGGAGCGGAGCGGGCGGTGTGCCAATATTAACCAATAGAATTGCATAAAACCTCCGCTCCGCTTCAGTTGACAGGGATTTGCGAAGTAGTTTAAAAATGTATACAAAACCGGGAAGCGGAGCGGAGAAGCGGAGAGGGGAAGTAGAGCGGGGAAACGGATCGGAGAAGTGGAGCGGGGAACCGGAGCTTGGAATTATTACTCGTTGCGTGAACTCGGTCTAGCTCCGCACAACCCGCAACACCACTCCGCTACCTCGCTCAGCACAGTCCGTAACTTCGCTCCGCTACCTCGTTCCGCATCAATGGACAGACACTATCCGCAACTCCGCTCCACTCCGCTGCCACGCTCCTCTCCACTGCCTCGCTCTGCTTCAATGGACAGGCAGCGTTAAGACACTACTATTATAGTTGGTACGACATTATCAATTCCCATCATAAGCGTAATTATTTAGCCATAGATGTATTATTTAAAACACTTAGGCACAGTTGAAAGAAAACTAGCCCTTTCACATTAACAGTGTAGGTATAGCAATTAATGGCGTTATTTCACATAAATCTTTCTTGGGCAGGTTCATCTATTGAACGTCGTTTTCATGAGATACAGTGAACTATTGGATCTCTGCATCTTGGTACGTTCAGTCAGTTCACGTAGCGCCATCTATGATAAAACCCATAAACTATTATGTTAAGCGCCCTCTATGTGCAAGTAACCGAATGTTTACTGAATCTTGTACAGTGAGTGGGGTTAGTACCCACGTAGTATACTTAAGATCGTGGAGATGACGTTGAAATATATTTTACATCATCCAATACGAAACGGGACAGGGTAGACAGGACAGTTAAGTTGTATCACCACATTCACTACAACTAGCAATCGTGTTGTGAATATTATATACTTATTACTTACTGAGGCTACTAAGCCTCTTTTATAAAAAATTTGATGTCGAACAAGGTGACAAAGAAGGAAGAAATGAATACTATTGCCAATAAGCATACTGCCTGCATTTTTTGTCACAGTTCCTAGTTAATCTGCGTTCGCAATTTAGTTTCCAAACATGTAAACAAATACGAGTTTTAGGAAAAATAACTGTGATGCCTTTACATAAGGTTCAGTTTGCGCTACAACTTCATATTTTTAACAACTTTTTCAAAAGTACTAGGCAGTCTAAAATCAACTTTATTTACACTAGATAAAGTTGATGTTTGTTTATGTGGAAATAACATCAGTTGGAAACAAGGATTCGAACAGATCTTACATACATACATAAACTCGCGCCTTCTTCCTGGTATAATAATATTTTTCGCCAGGTATAGCATTCCGAGACACAGTGGTCACATGGGTGACACAAAACTACGTCATCACATCTGTGTTACCAGAAGATTGTAATAATAACTCCCCAACCACCGTTATTACCTGTGCGAATCCGATAAAACAATGAGGTTTTAATGAACAATTATGTTGGTTTATGTTTAAATTGAATTATTTCGTTTGATTAGACAAACAAAAAGGACAATTTAAATGCTTTGTACATATTTTTTAACAGAATGGTGACTGAAAATCTTTCCTTAATTCGTGTCTTGTTGCAATAAAGTGGCAACTGGATCATGACGTACGCATGTGTCACTCCCGGAATAACAGACCACCAAATAAGCCACCTAGCACATGTTTCAAAACAAAATTAAATAATGATAAAAATAAAAAACACAACCGCCCTGATAACAAACGAACTAAAAAGTAATATTAGTAAAAGTTTTTATTTTTTTAAACCTTTTAATTTTATTAATCATTCATTGTCACGAGAACCAAACACGTATGCCAAATTTCAGCCCGATAGCTTCAGTGGAAGTCGGTGAAATATTGATTGCAATATTCCAGGACATACATACAAGTGAAGTTAAATAATAGCTTTTAATAATAATAAAAGCTTTTAAAAAACAAGTTGTATTAGTTAATCTGTATAAACAAAGTGAATGGTCACTCATTTACTCGCTGGCTAAACAGATAAATAAAATTGTCTTTGCAGTCAGGGGACCTCTTATATTAAAAAGTGTTCCACACAACGACACAGCGGTCCCCCGACAGCAATAACAATTTTATTTATCTGTTTAGTCAGCGAGTAAATGAGGGACTTTTCGCTTTGTATTAACAGATTCACTAATACAACTTTTTTTTTTGTATACATATAATAATAGTAACGTCACTTTCAATAGGGAAATCAAAACACATGCATCCCTACCACTAGTGCTGCTTCTGGTGGATCTTTTTTAAATCTTCAGAGGAAAATTGCTAATTAAAGTTAATAACTTCTCCCTAATAAGTTTGTCCACCATAAACAAACCAAATCAACAAATAGCACCTGTCTGTTATGACAAATAACTTCGCGAACTTATCCGACAAAATTATAACCGGAATAAGAGACACAGTTAATTTGTAAATTTCAACTAACTAGGAAAGCGTTGGAGTGCTAACTTTGTGGTGAAAGTTTTTATTCGCGAAACAACCCCAGCCGTAGCCCATTAGACGAACGAAATTAACTTAGAGAGGAAACATAGGGGACTGTAAGGCGATTCTAACCGCGATTTGACAATAAACGATTCTCATGGACGTGTCAGCTGAAAACCAACGCTTCAGCATTGCTCAGACTGCTATAAACTGACCAAAGTTTTTTTTTTCACATTAGTTATCTAGAGATATTTATTAGCTCGTATCAAAAAACATGTTTCTGTGAAGTGAAACCTCTTAGGCGGCGACTCAGAGTGAAATGACAAGGACGCGTCATATTTAATATGTTTAGGCACAAGTGAAATTACAAGGACGCGTTATGTTTACTATGGTTAGGCACTAGTTAAATTACAAGGACGCGTCATGGTTACTATGTTTAGGCACGAGTGAAAATTTTATTACAAGGACGCGTCATGTTTACAATTTTTAGGCACGAGTGAAATTACAAAGACGCGTCATGTTTACTATATTTGGGCGCATTTCGTTACAAGAATGAAAGAAAAATAAAAGTATTTATTGGGACTCGCACAGGAGATCACAAATTAAACTAAACACACTCATAGAAAAATGTATACATAAATAAAAATTAAATATTGAAATAAAAGCAGAAACTCCTGTACGAGGCCAAAAGGCTCTATCTCAGCATGATGCTGCGACGTTTAAAAAGAAGTGTCGCAGCGCTGGTATTCTGTTAGGACTAGTGGAGTTACGATAGATAGATATAGACATGAAAGAGAAGAAAGATATCTCTCTCTATCTCTCACGCTCTAGACTAAATCTCTCTAATATTTTTAATTTTTGAAGAACTTTTTTTGACGATAGTACGTAGTAGTACGGTGTCGCACGTGCAATTTTTTTCACCTCTTGTCAAGAAGGGTTCTGTTTTACCTATTTATTTTAATGGTAGATAATAGACTGTTTTAAAATGATGTACATAATGTGTGACTCATTTGACATTCTATCAAAATGTAAATGTTATTCGGTTCTTCGGTTTCCTTTCAATTCGTTCAAATTGTAACTCATCATGATTACTCTAAAAACGATACTAGGTAAATAATGTACGTAGGTACCCTTGGTTTATTTATTTAAGGCAATGTTTGAATTAAAAGTACGACGTTTTTCCATACACACTAATATAAGAGGAAGGGTTATTCGAAACCTTGAAACTCCATTCCAAAAATGTTGGGCCCAACCTCCGGCTTTATTCCAATACCGCTATGTTTCCACAACAACTTCGACCGAAAACTGTGTAAACAGTTCTCGAAATAAAGTCCCTGACACACCGCCACGCTTTGCATAAACAGCCTCTTTATCAAAACTCCGGATTATATTTCACTAAAATAATGCAGCAAATATTAATTCTGGCAATTTGTTTTAATATATTTGCAATTTACAGCGCAATATTGCCCATCCCTGGCTATAAGTCGGCTTTGTAACGCAAATATAAATTGCGCCTATGATAAAATGATTAGCAATTAGTTTTGAATGTACTGTTGTTATTTTTCAGGCAGGCGCGTAAATGTTTTAGTTAATGTTTTAGTTAATTTTAATGGTTAGTTTAAAACGATTTATGTACATAAGTGATTTTTAAAAGGGTCGTAGATTACATCTAGTAAATTCCAAAATGTTTTTTTATTTTACGTTTTTACGTACGTAAGTTTTTACTACGATATTATAATAATTTATTGAAGTTAGACTGAAAAGTAAACCTCGGAAGATTCATATTTTAAGAGGGTTAATATCGTCTATGATTTAGGGTGTTTATTAAGTAGGTAGTAAGAATGTGAGTGCAGAAGATTATAATAATACAAATTATCATCGTTTACCTCAAAACGCTGACCAGGCAAATTCTACACCACAAAACATAAGAACATAGATATACGAGATTACTTAGTTGAATAATGGAATCCCCTAATAAATGATGTTCTGAACAAGAAGCGAACAAATGGGTCCAGGGCGCAGAGGTCCTCGCGGCTTTATTAATCAGTTATAGAAACACCCGACAGTTTGTTAGCCAGGAGATAAAGAACTTCGTTTTATTTGATAGAAATTGAATTCGGTCATTTTGATTCGGTGAGAAATGACAGCTCAGAGCAATCAGTTTTATGGGGTTTGGTAACAGAGGAATAAACCCTTTGTGGATTACTCCTCAAAGTCGTGCATAACACACAGCGATTTGGGCAGATAGAAACATTTTCAAATTTCTAATATAATTATAATTTTAGTATGAAAATTATAAGTCCATATGGTTTTCACGAGCTCGTGGCTAAGTAATAACAGCCGCGCGGGTCGATCCACTAGGTTAAGCTACGCTTGTCGGGGTTGGTCCGTGGGTGGGTGACCATCTTTACATACCGGAACTCCTCCGTGCTTCGGAAAGCACGTTAAGCCGTTGGTCTCGGCTCTCAGTTGTGGATCTTTGACAGTCGTTACAGGTCGTCAGAAGCCCGAAAGTCTAACAACCAGTCTTATTTATTTATTTATATATACTTTATTGTACACCAGATTATAGATTACATAAAGAAAAAGTAATACACTACAAAATATACAATGGGCGGCCTTATCGCTTACTGCGATCTCTTCCAGGCAACCTTGAGTCTTACCAAGGGGTATCGTATCACCCAGTTACTGGGTTGTGGAGGTTAGATAGGCAGTCGCTCCATGTAAAACACAGCCATGTAGTATTCAGCTGCATTCCGTTAGACTGAAAACCGACTCCAACAAAGTTGGGAATAGCCTAGGTAGATTTAATAAGTCCATGTGGTTTCTGATACGCTTCATTGAAATTTACAAGGAAAACCAATTTCTGAAGATAGGGTCACTTTAAAGATAAAATATTGTATAATATACAGCATGTGTTATAAACATGTCAGTGTGGTCTTATTTAACACGTTCAGTGCCGGGAGCCCTCTTGGAGGGTTCACTAAAGTCGCTTATGGGATGCCGGGAGGGCTCAGTTTAAATGTAGATTTTTCTAAGCGAAATCGGCATTATGAACTGTGAAAATAAAATCAGTTGTATATTTTAACAAGAGTTCAAACCTAAGGCTGCCTGTCCACTGGAGCGGAGAGGAGAGGAGCGGAGTAGCGGTGTGCCAATATTAACCAATGGAATTGCATATAACCTCCGCTCCGCTTCAGTGGACAGGTATTTGCGAACTAGTTTAAAAATTCATACAAAACCGGGAAGCGGAGCGGGGAAACGGAGTGGGGAATTATTACTCGTTGCGTGAACTCGGTCTAGCCCCGCACAGTCCGCAACACCGTTCCGCTACCTCGCTCCGCACAGTCCGTAACTCCGCTCCGCTACCTCGCTTCGCATCAATGGACAGACACTGTCGATTAAACTGAAAAACTTTGTATGGGACAGCTGATATTTTTTTCGCGATTTCGATTTCGGTCCAATGTAGAAAATTAGTCAGTTGTACACATGCTGTACATACTATGGCTTAAGAGCAATGTTGTAAGTCCTTCTTCTTCTTTTCGTGTGGTTAGTGACTAACCTGGTGTTAGAGTTTTAAAACCGCCCATGGGCCTCTGACTTGGCTTCACATGCCGTCGAGAAATATCTTTCAGGCGTGCCGGTTTCCTCACGATGTTTTCCTTCACCGTTTTTGAAGCAAGTGATAATTTTACAATACGCACATGAATCCGAAAAGTCAGAGGTGCGTGCCTTGGGTTCGAACTCGAGACCTATGACTTGGCAATCTGACGGTCACACCACAGGACTATCACTGCAAACACACTGAAAACTAAATTGAAGTAAGATGTTTCCGCACCTAAACGTACTCATTGTATTTGTATCCTCTCAACCTATTTTAGCACGCTGACAGCTTTAAGGCTGCGTTTCCACCAGAGATGAGCGAGGATGCGTAGCGAAGGATGTGTGTGAAACTAACCAATAACAACGCTAGCTTAGCTCAAGCTATGACAGTGAAGCGATGTTATTGGTTAGTTTCACACACATCCCTCGCTACGCATCCTCGCTCATCTCTGGTGGAAACGCAGCCTTATACAGAACCTGAAAAATACAATTACCTACATCATAACTAGAGCTCTCTTCCAACAATGCTCATTTTTACAACAAAAATGGCGCCTGACAATTCGCGCCAAAAGTGTAATAACAATGTACTCTCAAAATTATATTCTTCACGGGGCATAACCGCTATATAACGAGCTTACGAGGTAAGTAAACAACTTTTATGCCCACTACATTACTGGAAGCGTTCCCTGATGCAAACTTATGATAAGAAAAACAAGTAAAGTTCAGCAAAGTTTTTAACTGTCGAAGTTTAGCTGTTCGGAATGATTTCTGGTGTTTTATTGTGAGTTAAAGACTGTAATGGAGCTTTACACTGCTTAAGTAAGCCACAGTAATGATGAAGTATCAACAAGCCTACGGATATTGACGGTTTAAGTTTCAAATAAATTATTTTCGTAATTCCCAAGACTGCCAGAGGGTCTTATAGAAAATTAACAGTTATTGATGAGGCCACAGACTCGGCCCCTGTGGGATCATGGATCAATCGCGATTAACACTTTGAACCGTCTCTATGGTCTAGTGGTAAGATTACCTGTCTCAGACCTAGACGTCCCGGTTTCGATTCCCAGTGAGGGCAATATCGGTTTGGTTGGTGGTGAGGCTGGAAATTCTTCGGGTTTCGGGGTTTCGATTTTCTTTAGGTTTCGGTTTCCTTTCGATCGGGTTGACGATGACGAATCATGGATGCCAACTGTTGGCACAAACCAACATATTTTATTTATTCTGCATAATCCGATGTAGGTATGCACATCTTTGTGCGTGAAAAGGGACCTTGATTTTTAAAACAATGTTTTTCTGAAACTAGATGCTGCGCGCGGCTTCGCCCGCTTGGACCCTAATATTTCTTCTAAAATAAACGTAAACTTAGTTACTCCTTATCTGCCAGTTGAAGTCCTGTCAAAAAAATGTTTTTTTATACTAGGCATGTAAATACTTTCATATGCATTTAGTAAAAAGCTATTATTTTGACATTACAAGCAGACACTTCAACTTTATTTATTTGTATGTATGTATAGATGTACAAACTCTACATAATCCTAGACCCAAGCTAAATAAATAAAAAACCCCAACTCTCGCCCCGGCTTGGCACGGGCAGCACTAAGTACTTATTTACGACGCAGCTACCTACCTACATACATACCTACCTACCCTAGCCACCCTGCCTACTCTACCCACCAACCCTACCCTACCTACCCGGCCTACCTACCCACCTACTTGCATACCTACCTACCCCACCTTCACCTACCTATCCTAAGAACCTTGTCCTGAGAATAACGAACACAACAAAAAAGAATTATCCAATTTGGTGCAGTCGTTCTCAAGTTATGGCGTGATCAAAAAAATAGGGATTCATTTTTATATATTATAGATTAAAATTTTGTACCTAAGTCCGTCTGCCTCCATAAATCTCTAACTAACCGGCCTGCAATGTTTAATACACACACGAAGTTCCAACCGTTTGATAGAGGAACTTTGGTGGTTTCACAAGAAGTCATATAGAACTAAATTAATGCAATAGCACCGTACTAACACAAAGCGAGCTAAAGTGGCTTGAAGCTATGTAACGCAAAATTAATGAAGTGCAGGAACTGGTTTTTAGTATAATCTATGAGTTACCGCTTGTGCAGGTAAGTATTGCCGTCGTGTATCTAGAGAACATTGCATGTTGTTTGTATAATAGACTTCTTATAGGTTTTCCTGTAGTCTATGAGTTAATGCTCTGTATATTTTTTCAAAATTTTAAGCCCAGTAATTTCCTAGATTTTCGTTCCTTATCTACGAAATAGTCCATTTTCATCAAATTTCTTAAATATCTTTAAAATTATTTATTTTCAAATTATATTTAAAAATATTAAGATTCTCACAACAAGTCCTTTCATTTTGATAAGTCATACGGTACAGTTCGCAAAACTAATTTTGTTGAAATATTCCAATTTGCCCTTGGTAAGTAAATATTCAAAATTCATTTACTAACGTTACACGTTCGTGTTTGGGTCACAAGTGAAAGAATGTGTGGAAAAGCAAATCTCAATATTTTTGTTCGTAGCAAAAGTATTAAACGTTGAATGCTATTTTGTCGCCTTTACAACTTCTTCATATTGTACGTACATACAAAAAAACCAATATCAATTAAAAACTTCAGGCGATAATCCCACTCTAAGAACAATAAAAATCTCGAACCGACATCCAGTCTTCATTAGACCGATAACAACTGTCTGAGACTGACATTTTGAGGGCAGCTAATAACGTCACAGTTTCCAAGCTCCAGTTACTAAGCTAGCTAGCGGCTAACTTAGTTCAACACTATCTCATCCACCATCAGGAACTGACGGTCTATTGAAAGGAATGTTTAAGGCTGCTCTTTACAACTTTTGAAAAGTCTGGTACATATTTACAGAGCAACGTAGAAATGGATTTTAAGTTTGGTTTGGGTAGATTCGCCTTCGGGATATCGACAAGTTTCGATTTATATCTTGAGATGACTATTGACTAGTCTAGAATGATTTTACTTTCATATTTTGAAGATTTGTTCGGGAAAGTATTTAAACTAGAATATGATCTCGCGCACTAGACGGCCACGTCTCAGGCCAGTCGCGGCCGGGTAGTGATATTGAATGGTGTGCAGCTAGGTGGCCGTTGCGACCAAGTGCGTGATTCGTATCGGTTTCTATAGTTTATCTGGTCACTGCGACCACTGGTCGTGGTCGTGGCCGTCTAGTACGCGGGATCCCTAAATCGAAAGCTATTAAGACATTGTGATGTTAATCATGATAAAATGAATTGTTAGGAACATATAACATACATCGATGATTAATTTTAGTATGGAAAATGGTCTCTTCACGACAAGTTTTTATGTAATCAAGTAACCTCTCACATAAGGAAATATTTCCATACGTTGAAAACACAAAATCCTATAGTAAAAACCTCAGAATTTTTACTTTAACCAACACTTTTAGTACAGAAAGGTGATATATTATCAATTGCACGTCATATTTGACAAGGGTCAAAGTGGCAGCTTTCATTAAAGAATCCGATACCAAAATATTTCTTTACGTTTTAAACATGCCTCTATATTTTCCGACAAATAACGATGCTTTTGAAGAAACGCAACAAGATGAAACTAACTAAGAAGTAATGACAAATTGGGGATTTTTACGAAAGTGCATGTATCGTTAGAAAAAACATTTTCATGACATACCTGTACTTTCCTCAATGTAAGTAATAAGAGAAAACATGAAGTAATCGTTAAGGGATCCAATGATGAGTCTCCATGGATCACAGTTTTAATTGGGTACTTCTTACATAGTTAATTGTTGTTGTTGATGTGGCCAATCACAGCGGTTAACATGACAATTGATAACTACAGAGTCAGTTTAGAGACTTCATTACGCTTAAAAAAATCAGAGGTCGGATTTCAAATCGGATAATAGTAATAATAGTGTTCCAGACGGTATTTCGGTCATGGCAGCCAATCTCAATGGAGACCAGCCTTTGGTGCGGGAGATATTATAGTGCAAGTGTGTGCGCAGAAACAGGTGCACTCTCTCTTCCCTCACTCTCAGGCTAAGCGTATGCTGAGACGCAGGTGACGCGGTCCACGCAGCGCAGGGCAGTTTTTGTTATGCATGAATGTACTGACAGCTGCGTACGCTGCGGCGTAGGCACATGCAACGCAGACATGTGTCTTCTGCTCTGCGTCTCGTTGTAGAGCTGGCACAGATTTCTGCGCGACGCGAGCAAGTCTTCAATTGTTTTTTTGCTGAGTCGCAGGAAACACAGCACAGCCGGCTATTGTTTGTACTAGCTAGGACGCGAATGTGTCTGTGTAGTTGCGTCGCAGCATACGCTCGCGGCCTATGTCTGCCTCGCCTGCCCTACCCTGCAAAATCTTTACTGTGCTGTGCTGCGTCACCTGCGTCTCGGCCATACGCTTAGCCTCATAGACCGATGGGACGGCATGCAATCTGACACGACCGCAGAGAGATCAGGCGCAAATCGGATAATATATTATAGTCAAAACGATTTTTTTGTACCAATTACATTGACCGACGCAATAAATGGACAAATCTTTATTACATTATTAAGTTTTTTACCAAGTGCGACTAATATAAAAATGTAAAGGGGAAGATTGTAAAAATTATACCGTCCGACTTGCTGAACCAGATGCTACTGATGTCACTTTAACTCTAGTTTTTATTTTATTTCTGACTGTTTCGTGTTATTAGACAAGTTTCTGAAATTTCATTAATGTTTTATTAAGGTGGGTGACAGAAGGTGGTCCAAATGTTGTTATTTTCTTCCTCGAATAGTGGACAGAATGATAATTTAAAAAACTACCCTGCTTGATACAGTGGAAGTTGACAACAGCAGTTTTGGTCTAGACTTTAGTAACTTAGGCTTATTTATAATAATAAAGGCTTATGTAGAATAGTTAGTATGTATAGCCCAAATTATTGAA
Source organism: Agrochola macilenta (assembly GCA_916701695.1). Lineage (NCBI taxonomy): Eukaryota > Metazoa > Arthropoda > Insecta > Lepidoptera > Noctuidae > Agrochola > Agrochola macilenta. The sequence goes on along the minus strand of OU753558.1, from coordinate 3,043,020 downwards.
TCGTTTTCTACGATTAAGGCATTTTTAAGGTTCCGTACCTCAAAAGGAAAAAAACGGTACCCTTAAAGGATCACTCGTGTGTCTGTATGCCCGTCTATCACAGCCAATTTGCTCCGAATCTAATGGACCTATTAAGTTGAAATTTGGTACACATGTATTTCTGTGAGCCAAAATGAAAATATATGAATTTTGAATACGGAGGTCACTTTTGGGGGACAAATAAGATTTTTTTTTTAAAGGGTTTGCTAACTTTACCGTGTGCCATATCAAATGAAAGAGGCACATTGCGAGGATCAATATTTTTTTTAATATTAAAAAATAAAAAAAAGATATTTAAGAAAATTTATATAAAATTGGCCATTCCCCTAACCTATCACCGAAACTACTGTGTCTAAAATTTTGAAAAAATGCAGAGAATGGTGCTTTACTCATAGATTATAGGAAAACCTATAAAAAGTCTATGGTCTTCATGGTAAATCTCTCGATATTGTGCGTACCAACTACATTTGCAGTTTGAATGTATGGGAGAACAGGTATCATTCTGCGTGGTCCGACACACACTTGACCGGTTATTTTTATTTGTCTTTAATATCAAGACTTGTCCAGACGTCAATTACGTACATGATATTTGTTCTGTTGTTCTATAATCAGCCGATATGTTCTATAAAAATCTCACGATAAATATAGATGGTTCACTCCGTCTTTTAGGTATGAAGCTACAAGTACGAGGCCAGCTCGACTGGTTGGTCCAATTCAGTGAGTGGAACGTAGTCAGAAGATCTAAGGGAACTTCTAGGTGAATATAACTCTAGGTAATTAGCGCTGTGCAACCTGAATTCCAATTTATTTTGTCGTAGCAAGAGTCGCTTTTTATTTGAATGATTTTTCGGAGTGAACCATCTGTATTCGTTGTACTTTAACAACACTATTAATTTGGTATTATCCTTTGCCTAAATTCTATAAAGGCTTGTGCAGACCAGCGCGACTTGTCGCGCGACGCGACACGAACAATACAATTTCTAAGAAAACTTCACAGTATAACAATAACCAGTGTCGCGTCGCGCGACAAGTCGCGCTGGTCTGCACAAGCCTTAATACGTATAAATTCATCACCAACATGGAAACACGTCCCAATGAATATAGCATATTTACATTTACAATAATCGTGAATAATTAATTAATTACAATTTGACTTGTAAAACATGAATTATGAATAATTTATGTGTGTACCTCAGCGTGTAACGACTTTAACATATTTACTTGTAGTTATGTGGAAGGGTAGGTGTATAGGTTTGGAGGTACTTGCCTAAATTCATGATGTTTATGTAGGTACCTACCGGTGTTTTATCGTTAGTGTCATAATTATTAATTTCTCTTTGTATGAAGGAAGCAGCTGGTGAGACAGTTGCAACAACTATGACTGATGCATCTGTTACTAGTAGGTATGAAACCGTAGAACGTCGATAGTTATAACATTGTCCAGTTATTTACAATTTCTTTGAAATCAGTGTTTTTGCATGACCAAATCCAACAATTTAAAATACACCTATCATAGACGTATAAATTCGCTTTTTATGGTTCCGTACCTCAAAAGGAAAAACCCTTTCAAGATCACTTCATTGTCCGTCCGGCAGTATGTCAAGGCCCATTTTCTCAGGAAAGCGTAGAGGTATCAAGTTGAAATTAATATCAAATACGTAAATCTATGTTCCCTTGGAGCTCTAAACAAATCAAGATACTAAGTCAACGCAATAAAACAATACGGCCATTTATGTTACATTTTTAACACTCGCAAATAAATCAAAACCTACAGGGTACTTTCAGTTGACCTAGAATCATGAAATTTGGCATGAAGCAAGGTTTCACAGCACAAATAAACAGGATTGGCATAAAACAAACAAGTGGTTTTAAAACATGTATTTTAAACAATGTTAAAATCACAGTTTAAAACATGTTTTAAACAATATTCTAAACAATATGAAAAAAACATGGTTTTAAATCAAATTTCAAGAGCAAATGGAAATAAATTAAAATTTAAAAATGTTTAGGACTTGAAATAGCTTGAAAAGAAATTAAAAAGGTTAGATAGTAGATTAGGTTATTAGATATTTGTCATTTATGTAATTCCCTGCAACTATTTTGGGGATTCCCTTTCGTCGCAGGTAAAGTCTAGCTATCTAATTACGCAACATATTTTCGTAAACGATTACAACTAATCTGTTTCATTTTGACAGTTCAACAACATTCATTGCATTATTTACGTTGTTGAGCAGATTTTTTTTTCAACATATAAAGCAAAGGATTAGCAATTTGTTTCAAAACGATTCAGATTCTGATTGATCGTGTATTACGTAATTAGGATACAGTTCTATTGCTTGTCGGAAAGAGTTAATGCTCCTCAAGATTTTTAGATATTTTTAGAGTTTTAGATAAGGTAATTCCCCGTAAACATAAGAATTCGCAATTCGGAACGTAGACGAGTAGGTATGTAATTGGTTCAGTATCTGTATTACATACAATACGGCCGATATAACTTGGCAGTTTCAAACTTCGCGTAGAAGGCTGTGCAATAATTTTTTTTAAGAACTTAATGGTGACATGAGGCGAGTGTGAGTGAGAGAATATGCGCGAAAGTTCATAGTGTCTATGTCAAGTTATAACGGCAGTATTGTACTTAATCTGCGTTCGCAATTCATTTGCAAAATTGCATAAAAAAAAAAAAATTGCTGTAATGCCTAGACAGGTTCAGTTTGCGCTACAACTTCATATTTTTTATGACTTTTTCAACAGTACTAGGCGGTCTATAATCAACTTTATTTCCACCTGTTTAAAGTTGATGTTTGTCTAAGTGGAAAATTCGTGTTTGTTTACATGTTTGGCAAATGAATTGCGAACGCAGAATAGATCGATTAGAAAAAAAAAAAGTAAGTATGTTCACAGATTAGATAGAATAATAGTTAGTACCTACGACAAACTTTAACTAGTATGTTTTTCTGATCGTTTTTTTTTTTAATAGTCTAGAAATTAATAATATTAGGCCTGATCGATTTGTGTTGATAATAAATTTGATAAATAACACAAAAGAAAAAAAACTCGTGTTTAAAACATTTTGAACTGTTTGCTTTATAAAATAAAAATAAATGTTTTTTTTCCAACCCTGCAAATAAAGGAAAATATTCGAAAAAAATGATTAAATTGTAATTTTACAAACTTACATTTGCAGTTGGAGAATTGACCGTGACATAAATCGATGTATGGGAGAAAATGTTTCTGAACTACCTACTCGTACTGAGTTAAGTTTGTTCTTGGGATATATTCATACCAATTACGGAACCCTTCATTGTGCGTGGTCCGACACGCACATGGCCGGTTTTTTTTCTATAATACGAGTAGTTATAGGTATAACATAATTATCTAACGTCCAACTAACAGATTTTTGCGTAGGTATGTAAAGACATTAACCAAAACGGCTGAAGTAGTACGACAATTTTCATCAATTTTCGCCTACTTTCCTCTTATAAGTACCAAAATCTGTTTCCCAGAAACCTATTTAGTATTTACCCCAGCATCTACCCAAAGTAGAGTTTAAAACAAGGTTAAATAAAAACTTTCAATTCCATCCGTACGAAATAATATATTGAATTTAAAACTTTGGTGCTAATTCGAAACTAAGTTACTGGACCCGTAATTTTGTTTACGGATTTGTAAACCTGTCCCAAATTTAGTTATTTAGTAGAGTTGAAGTGTGAACAAAATGGGGTAAAGTGGATGAGACTTGTCCATAGCTAAATAGAGGAAGGAGATAAAGTACTCAGCACGTTATGTTGAGTTCTAATTAAAAGAATTGAATTCCAGGAAGATTGCAGACGTGTTTGAATGTGGATAAACCAAAAAAACCGGCCAAGTGCGTGTCGGACCATGCACAATGAACGGTTCCGTAGTTGGGATGAATTTATCCGAAGAAAAAACTTAACATTGTAGTTGCTCTTTGTAGTAAGCCCTTTCGAATGATATATTATGTCACACATAGCCCACGTTAATCAGTGATAATATAGCATTCTACTGGTGAAAGAATTTCTAAAATTGGTCCAGTCGTTTAGGAGTTTATTCATTACAAAAAACATACAAAAAATGAAATATTTCTCTTTATTTATTATAATATTAGTTTAGATAACATTTATATGTATTTACACATTTATATTAGGTTAGGCAGAGCTGTACATATGGTACACCCATATCTCGCCAGTTATGGTTAAGTCACATGTAAGGGATCTCGCGGTCTAGACGGCCACGACCACGACCGCGACCAGGTAAACTATAGAAACCGATACGAATCGCGCACTAAGTCGCTACGGCCTACAGTAGCCGCACACCATACAATCGGCCACGACTGGCCGGAGTCGTCGCCGTCTAGCACGCGAGATCCCTAATAGGAGGCAAGCCTATTTCCATCAGCCGAGAACAAATCCAGACTCTGGGCTATTACTGAGAAATTCCTGATGGAAAAACCTAACAACACTTTGGCCGACCTGGGAATCGAACCCAGGGCCTCATGATCAGCAGTACCGGTTGCAACCAACGAGCCAGACTTGCAGGTAAATAGGTATCAAATGTCATTGTTAGTATTCAAGTTCTATTCCTCACAAAGTTTTATATTGAAAGTTATGACCTCACCCGCCATTGAAGACCCAGGTAGGTAATGTCTTACCTTTAACAGTAAATGTAATTTTGAAACATGAAGTATCGTCATATGCTCACTTTAAAGCTTCTCTATCTCAAGGCGTTATTGGTAGTATGGCGAGTGACGTGCTTTATCTACTGTGGACGGGTGAAACGGTTTTGATACTTTGTCTTGCATCAATGAACATTTTTTCAGGGAAACACATGGCTATTTTTCCTATCTAACATCTGTGTTTTGCGAGTTATCTTAAATTACATAGTCCACATTTCATCATTAAAATCGAATTCCCATATACATTCAAGCGAATCATGACCGGAGTTTAGAAAACATTTTTAAAATAAAACACAACTACTTCTTAGTTTGTGCAGAATAAACCCTTTTTCTTTCTTACAACATAGGGATAGTTGAGGTTCAGCTTTTATTTAATTTAAGCATCGGCGATCACACGAAACCAACAAACTATTCAGTATTAATTTAGATACGTTTGCGTTACTACCAAAGAGAAAATAAATATAACTTACAATGTGCGAAAGTATCAACACTGCATGAGCACACATCTGTACAACGAACTCCTATTGTTAACCGCACGGAAAAGATCAACTAACTGTTACATTCAGATGAGACAGTACTTTGAAGTCAGCGTTTTTATTCGTGTTGGTACTGCACATTCTAAGAATTGTGCTTGCACGCTTTGTTCACTCACTTGTTCACACGGGCACAAAGTAGATTACATGCTTTTTATCCCTTAAACAGTTACTTCATATGCAATTATAACAATCTTACTAACAAGATCAAAATCAAAATAAAAATATTTTATTTCACCCTACAAGGGCACTTATGAAACGTCAGAAGCTAGGTGCACGGTTCCAATTGGTAGTTTCCTATGGAGAAGAGCCGGCAAGAAACTCCACGGTTACTCTTTTAAAAGTAAATGATATAGTTAATTGATTCAGGCGTGACTTTGCGGGAATCCATTATAAAATACAATAGACGACGTATATTTAGTAACCTAATCCGCTTAACCGTTCTTAAGGAGTCATAAAGAACCCTGTAAGAAATCGACACGTGTTTCACCTCTCAACGAGGCATCCTCAGGATGGCTATTGACTTGTTGCGAACCCGGACCCGACGTGTGAACACGTCAAGCGTCGACACTGCACTACACTTACTACACTGCTCTCGAAAATAAATAATAAAATAATAATAATAAATAATAAATAATATATTATTTATTTATAGCAGTAAATCTATGCTTAATGTTTGCATGAAGTTTTTTTTCTTAATTTTTATGTTGTTGGCTTGCTCTTCACTGTAATTGCAAGCAATTGATAAATAAATAAATAAATGTAGAGCACATCTTACATCGACTGCTAAAGAAAAAAAACACTATTTCCCTCTTTGCTACTGCAATTTACTACCTTAGTTAATTAAATTATATTGCTCTCCGTTTTTTATCTAGCTGATCTGGCTATCAGAAGCAAATTTAGTCAAATGGATTGTTTTTTTTTATGTGCTCAGCATTATGAACTGCCTTATTCTGTATTAGTTTCATTCACAAATCCTACATTGTTCATCTTACATACCTATCCGCACAGCAGTAGAACTTTTTACAATTACTTACGCTCAAAATTAAAACTATGTCACGACCTCCAACACCCAGTCGCATCTACTCTCCAACTCTTTGCCCCAGCTACATCCCTTTTCGATACAACGTTTATATTAAAACTCGATGCGTCCAGGAAATTGCTATCATACTTGATCTCAAACTGTCACTGTTATGTGGCTGCGACGCGTGGCGGGCGGAGCGGGGAGAGATTATTTATAGATTAAGGGGACAAATTAAAGTGTAAAGGGGATGGCTGGGTGGGTGTTTGTTGGTTGAATTGGGGTCAAAAGTAGCAGATTGTAAGGCGAATCTTCTACTTGATAAAACTGCCAGAGGGCACGTGTGACGAAATATTACATTGTTCTTATTACGCAGAGAAGCAAGGATGTGCGTGTTTTTACATCATTTTGTAAATTGGAACACATCAGCATTGCTGTTTGGTGGTAGAAATAAAATGGCTGTAAAGTAGTTTCATAGACGAGCTCTTTGACCGAAAAATCTAATGAATTTTCCTCCAATGTTTTTTTCCGGATCGTGTTTGTTATTTTTACTTTGTCTCCTGCTCGCTTTATGAAAAGCAAAAACTTGTCTATTGACTTTTTAGTGTAACATTCAATAAAAAAATTACACCCAAATGAAGCGATTCTCATTAATTGTTCAATCGTTAATTCATGTTATTTGTTTACACTAAATTGCTCCGCTCCCGCTCAACAACAGCCCAGCACCTCAAAAGCTTTGTAACGCATTTCAACCCACACACAACTGGAATTGAATCGCAACCCTACAAGTCAACACAGAAGATTGCTTTTCGCAAAACCCACAAGTATCAATGGGGATGTTCATAAAATAGAAAACGTAAGCCCGTCCACGGATCAGAAAGTGTTTAGCTTTGTGTTGCATTGTGAAGTGCGAGACGTATCTCAAATGCCATGACAAAAGCAACTGGTTGCTATTGGCAATCGCTATGGATTTTGACAACTTTGAAAGTTTGAAAGCGATTGGTTATTGTTGGGTTTGTAACATTTCGGACGTAATGTCCGGATGAATGTGACCGTTAAATTTTTATCGGTGTGATTATTTCACAGTCCTGTGTCAGAATGTGATATTTATTGCTTCGATTTGGGTAATTAGTCCGGTTTAGACCTAACATAAGGAAAAATGTATCCATCATTTTTGTCTAGTGTACCTTGGGCAGCCCACATCCACACAAAAAATTTGTAAGTCAGCAGGACTAACAAATTTTTGTGTTCCGTACCTCAAAAGGTAAAAACGGAACCCTTATAGGATCACTTTTTTGTCCGTTCGTCTGTCTGTCAGTCTGTCAAGACCCTTTTTCTTTGGAACGCGTGGATGTATCAAGTTGAAATTAATCTCAAATACGTAGGTTTATGGTCCCTTGGAGCTCTAAACAAATCAAGGTTTTAAGTCAACGCAATAAAACAATACGGCCATTTATGTGACATATTTTAATACTCGCAAATAAATCAAAACCTACAGGGTACTTTAAGTCGACCTAGAATCATGAAATTTTGCAGGAAGCAAGATCAAGGCACATGTAAAGGAAAAAGTCCGAAAATAGTTAATTTGTACGTAGTTTTATCACATTTTTTGTTTTGCGGTTACAAACGTGTATTTGCAGTTGGGGAATTGACCGTGACGTATATCAACCTATGGGAGAATATGTTTTTCCACAACTTGATAGATATTTCTCGACGGCAAACAGAGCCAAGTCAGAGGCTCATGGGCGGCTTTAAAACTCTGACACCAGGTTAGACCACACGAAAACAAGAAGAAGATGAACTACAATTTTAAGTTTGTTTTTGAGATAAATTCATCCCAACTACGGAACCCTTCGGGCGTGGTCCGAAACGCACTTTGCCCGTTTTTCTAACCAGCATGATTTATTTTCGATTCGCGAGTAAGTGGGCTACTTTGAGGTAAAGAGAAGTCCTTGCAGACACGAGAGACTATAATAACTCTTAGCTAACAGTACTTAATGCAAAAAGTGATATCACAGGAGCAATTTATGTGCGTAAAACTTTATTAATATTCCTGTTAAACTCTTTCAACTAAGTTGTACCTAACTCCTCATATTCATTGTTCTTAGTTCGCTACTGTATGGCTGAGAGTTAAGTATGGAACTTGGCTTCCGTAATGTCGACTTTTAATGATTTTATACTGAAGATCACGTCTAAACGAGTAGTGTTAATGATTTGATTTTAATTTCAATCTTCCTTGTTAAGCATCAACACGTGAAGCGAGAACTTTGACCTTTCCTCGACAAAGTAAAAGCCACGTGCCACTTAATAGAAACGTTATTCCCCCATATTCTGAGAAATTACCATAAAATTGACATCGCCATATTAACATTTTCCTCAAACACAGATCGTTCTACGTTATGATATAATGTAGGTAGCTTTATTGATAATAACAGAAGTCACATTTTTGTCACAAAGGTGTTGTATGGCAAGTGGTGACCCTCTGGTTTTTGGGCCCGAAATACAAGGTTGTGACTAACCACGACCTGGATTATGAGTAAGGATATTAATTTTGATATTTTTAGTATCGGTACTTTGATAACTCAATAAGATATAGATGCAAGCAAAACAACAAGGTAGTTAACTCCACCGATTATCTCAACAACATTTTAGATCGTGGTCAAGAATACAGGGGGCAGAGACATCGACGCTCTACCTTTTACCATGGATTCAGTACATGATTCAGAACACCTCCCTGGGTTGAAATTTTTGACAGCTTATTAAAAAAAAAAAATGCTGTTCCATTCATTTTGACTACGTAGGTACTGCACTTTTCTATGAAACGGCTGATTTTCCTTCGATCACCGGAAAACAATCTACACTAGAGGTCTAAAATCATGTGCTGAATTCATGGCTAAGTCCCTGCCAGTATAAAACACTAGGAAAACGTGATTGATAGAACATAAGACGTAAGTAAGTAGCTACTAGATATTAAAATATTTCCAACAAATTCCATTTCTACTCGATTTCAGTTTCACGAGATAACTGATGTAAAAGTTAAATAAGTTTTGTTCGTCGCTGATTCGGTGCGCTCTGCTATCGCTCAAACAAAATCTTTCCATCTTGAATATATTCCTTCGTCACAAACAAGATGAAAGACTAACCGATCGTCGTAGGCGATAAAGGGGAAAATTTTCAAAAATTCCAACTGGATTTGCAAGTATTTTATATAAATCAGGCTTTATTGGCATCGGGAGGGCCGTATCATTTTAGTAGATATCTATTCAGGGGCTATGCTAACCGTACGTGGTTGGAATACCAACTATTGTTATGCCAACTTTATATTGCAGTCTTGAAACTGCAGAATTGAATCCCAAGAACCTTAACTTTGAAGACTTAAGGCTGAATTTCAAACAGGATAGTGCAGTAGCAAGTGAAGATGATGAGGGTGGATTTGCACAATGTACCCAACACTATCTGTCAAACCATGAAATAAAGTGAGAATAAATCGAGATATTTTTACGATTGTTAAATTCTGAATGTTCTTTAATTTGGTTCAGATATACGGAGATTTATGAATGTAATATTTGATTTTATATTAGAATGTGCTATTACAATTTCATCGGCTGCAATCCTAGATAAATCAATGTTATGTATGAACATAAAGATAGTAAAGGATTGTATTTTAGAAGATTTATTTGTTAATTTTGAAGTTTGATGTTAGGTTAATCATATAAGATTTATTAAGAGCATAGACTTCAAAAGCTTGACAAGATTGATCCATTTTAAATACATCACAGAATTTGACTGTGAATATGACAATGGGACTACAGATTTATTTATTTTTTGCTTTTCATAGTTTGGATGCTAACATTTGTATTGTTCATTCCAATAAACGAAAACAATATACACGGCGATAACAGTTGGAATCCGTCCGCGTAACATTACCTATATGAATTTGCAGCAACTCTATAGCTGCAGTATAAGCTAAACGGTACAGTTGTAAACTTTTCAGCTCAACACTTATTGAGACGGGCATTTATTGATATTCGGAAAATGGTATTGGTAAATCTGTTGCTATTACAGTTGATAATGTGACATTTTTTTTGTTTGCTGAATGTTATTTTCTTCTTTTTCGTGTGGGGAGTGACTGGTGTCAGAGTTTTTATGCCCCCCATGGGCCTCTGACTTGGCTTCACATGCCGTCGAGAAACATATTTCAGGCATGCGATAAACCGCCATGGGATCTGCAGGCAAAAGTCCTCGCGCACATCTGGGAGTGTCGCAAGGAGGTGAAACGCCGGGGCGTAACTCCGCTGCCGCGAGAAATCACGGCTCAGCGGACAGAGCTCCGGCGGGATCTCATGGCGGCATGGAGAGTACGATTGTCGCAACCCAGCGCTGGGCACGCCACAATTGTGGCGATAAGTCCCCTCTTTGAGGAGTGGCTAGAGAGGCGCTACGGCGTCCTCACCTTCCGCCTGACGCAGGTCCTCACCGGACACGGCTGTTTTGGGAGGTTCCTGTTCCTTATAAGGCGGGAGGAAACGCCCGGGTGTCACCACTATGTGGATCGCCCAGAGGACATGGTGGAGCATACGATGGAGGTCTGCCTTGCTTGGGCGGAGCACCGCCGTGTCCTCACGGAGGCGATCGGCGGCGGCGATCTCTGGCGTCCGGCCCTGGTTCAGGCCATGGTCCGGAGCGAGAGTGCATGGGAGGCCGTCACTTCCTTCTGCGAAGCAGTAATGCTTGCGAAGAATGAGGCGGAGCGCGCGAGGTAGTGCCAAGATTCGCGCCCTCGCGCCCCTAGTCACCGCAGGAGACGGCCCGGGCTTCGGAAGTCGTGAGCCGACTTCTGGCCACCGTAGGCGCGGGCTTGCGGACGGTGAGCAATGGGCAGCTCGCCGTCCGATAAGGACCAGGCCCGGGTCGACGGCGCGTTGTGTTCCACGCGCGCCTCAAAGGGATGTCAACACCAACCGACGGGGTCCGTAAGGACCAACGCCTGCTGGGGTTGCGGGTTTGTCCGAAACGGATATCGCGGCCCCGGCACACAGGCAACGGAAGGAAGTGGGTTTTAGTCAGTAAAAGTCTGACACGCCCTCTCGCTCTGCCCAGAGCGGGAGAAGTCATTTGATGATTTCCCAACCTCAAAAAAAGAAAGAGCAGATTAACCTAGTGGCTAACGGTGTTGATCGATCGGTATCGAATGGATCTCAAATCGGAAACTTACAAAAAAATAAACAATCATTTCAGCCGAAAGACGCACCGCCCTTTTGACCGGTTCTGTTTTTCTTCTATCCAGTGGATTCCTGCAGCCTTCACAAGGTCATCGGTCCACCTTATTCGGCCTGCTACACTACGTCTTCCTTCAAACAAAAAAAGAACAATATATTCCTAATTAATTATTATTGGATTTTGGTTATAAAAATTACTGGTATTCCCATCCGGTTAGAATAGAAGCCAACCTCAACATAGTTGGGAAAAGGCTAGGCAGCTTTTGGATTGTGGTAATATAACATAATATCATGCCTTTATGCCCCGCAGGATTAAGCAGATGTGTACCTATATACCTATAGTACACCCACATTTCGCCAGTTATGTTTAAGACCCATGTAACGGAGACGAGCCCCTCTCTCTTATATCTATGGGCGAGCTTATTGTCATCAAACAGCAACAAATCCAGATTCCGGACTGCTACAGAGAAATTCCAAATTGATAAATAAAATAAAAATAAAAATCTTTTATTTACAGACTACAAAGGCCCACATTGTGTTAGTGTCTAAATTATCTTATAAACTATGTTAGTATATACTAAGAACAAAGGTGATAAATTGATCATCTACCGACCACAGATAGTTTCACCAAGCCCCATGCAATACGTCATGAAGCTTGATAAACCTACCCATGGTAAACATGGTGATAAACCAAATAACACTTTGCCCGAATCAGGGTCGACCCAGGACCTCAGCAGTTATTCATGAATTATTTGGGAATAGGTTATGTTAATTTAAAAAAGGCAAAAATAAATTTTATCTCTATAATGATTATTGACGGAGATTACGCTAGGTAAACATTTGGTAACAGAAACAACACTTCTGGCACAGATCCGGTTGGACAAATCTGTATCAACATAAAAAAATCATAACTACCACCTGATCCCACGTACCACAATAACATTAAACACCACGACAGTCCATAAACGACGAGATACCCCATGGAACATGAACACCCGGAACCTTTGCCCGAATTCCAACAATTTGCACGATCCCAACATAGCAATTGTCCTTTATGACTCCCAAAACCTTAATATTAGGGAAATTATATCACTGGTGTGAGCATTAATAATATCCTTTGGAAATATTATCTAGTGTTGTCCGGAATTAGTTTGAAAATAGCTGCTAGTTCAAAAGGACGCTTTCCTTAGTGAGCTACAACAGCAAATGCATTGGCTGATATTAGTTTTGGTGGTATTATTTGTTTAAAGATATTATGGGCCAAGATATAACGCATAAGTATAGTTTACGATCTTCCTGTGCGAGTCCCAATGAATACTTTTTCTTTTTTAGAATTCTACCTAGGTACCATCAAAGAAGTTCATATCTAACCAATTTCAAAACAAAATCCCGTGAACACGATGACCACATCTGTTATTAGCCCGGCGCTACAGCCGCCGAGTGCTGCAAGCAAGAATAGTCCTTACGGTGGGTAGATGAACTACTTCGATGGTAAGTCTAGTCTTCCTGAACGTCAATTAACAACAGCCACGACTGTTAGTTGTTTATGCAGGACACGATACGGAAAACGGCTAAAAAGCCGCAGCAGCCAGTCCATGGTTAATAGTCTAACTGCCTGCCTAGAAGGTATCAGAATCCATGCGTCAAGTTCGTGAACGGGCGCCATCAGTGGACTGGTCATCTCTAAGCTGTCACGACTTATTAATTTGATTTGATTTTGGGATTGCTTTTTTATTACGGACGCTTTTAACGTTCTGAATCGTTCTCACATATATAAATTCAACTTGAATGATGTAACCAATATTTTGTAACCATATTTTGATTCAAAAGAGTGTCCGTGGAGTTTCTTGCCCGTTCTTCTCCATAGGTAGCTACTACACTTTGGAATCGGCAACTAACTTCGGCTTGACTGACTGACCCCTTGACAATTCCTGTAATTGGTTTATTTGAAATAAATGCTTTGAGTTTTAACTTTTTTTTGTTGAGAGGTAACGAAATATCATTGCTTGTCTGCTCTTTTATTGCTCTGCAAAATGTTTTGTGGAAATATGGCAAACAGAGAGATCTATCCCATTAATTGGTTTTTCAAAATGCTTCGGGCTGTTGTCGATAGTAACTGTATTGAAATGAAAAAACTGGAACCGTTTTAAACTCATGCAGCACACCAACAAAAAAGAATCAAGGCCAAACTGAAAACATTTACAGAACAAAAGCACTCAAATAAACAGCATGAACATCAATATTACCACAAATGATACCCTTCAGAACAGCAATAAAGATCATCCCAATATCAAAACGGGGAAGTACATTTACAAAAATTTACAACGCATTTAAAATTTTACTGCACTCATTTGTTTTTGTGCCAAAAATACGCGCTAACGTTCCGCAGGGCATTTCAACTCCACTATGATTTCTTGGCCGTATCACCAAGTTACGTTTGCGGTTGGAAAAATTCATCGTCGTGTTACAGTCGTTTCTTAAGACTCTGAATTCCCTCAATATTGCTCAACAATTAATTAGTTCTTTCTCAGTAGCTGAAAGCCAAAAGTAAAATGAAAATCCTCGGAACGTAAGAAGACCAGTGAAAACCCAACCAGTCTTACCAAGGGGTATCCTGTTACCCAGTAACCAGTTACTGGAATGACTGCCTATCTGGGCCCAACAACCCAGGTTGTTGGGCCCAGATAGGCAGTCATTCCATTTACAATTCTAATTCAATATTCAACTGCATACGTTTAGTATTTAAGAAAAAAAGGGCAGGTAGATGATGATGACGCTAAGACCCAATTCTACTCCTTCCAAATTCATTACATCCACCTAACTTTCCTTCATTTAGGTACTTTACAAAAAGTTCTTTACTAAACGTATATTTTAAGGCCAGCATCATAAGTTTGTTTTCCCGTATGTGCAACGCAGTTCGGCATAAATACGGCGTAAGGCAAGAAAACCGCGTTCATAACAGTAAATGGTGCGTCCACAAACGAATACATTAGCAGCTTTATGGACCGGATACGAGGAGCTGATATTATTGTATGACTTCAGGAGGAGAGGAAAAAGGTAATGTTTATGTTAATTTTGTTGGCGATTCCAGCTGTTTTGGGAGGTTTGAACGTTATTGGTTGTTTTTCTGAATTCATGATTGATTATTGTTAATATAATTGTCTAATTAAAAAAATACGAGTTGCCAGTAGATTTTTTTTCTAATATCTATAACATTATCTGCATTTGTAGTAAATTGTATAAGATACACTGAATTTGGTCTATTTGGTCAAAATGGATTCGATTATTGACTTCAATGCACTGAAAAATGGTGATAGTGTGTTCGAAAAAGAAAATCACTGTGTTCCAACAAACTAGTGATAATTAAAAAAATCTACAATTATTAATTTAGATTCAACATTTTACTGCTTCATGATTTTTAATTTACCATACAATCAGAATAGTATAATGCCAAGGGCAGAGGTTGAACAAAAAAGATGAAAAGCAAAACTTATCGACATCCAAATATTTAGCTGTTCTCACTAACGATTTGTTTAGATTCAAAATATATTTTAATCCGACTTATGTTATATGTAGGGTTACTGTTTTCACTCTCGCATTCCTGCAATCAAAATCAAAATCTAAAAATCTTAATAATCAAATCTGTAGGAGTTATTTCGTGAAAAGGGACGGAAGTGTGTCACAGTAAGCCAGGAAAGCGCGCACTATTTGATTTGATCGAATGAGCGTGCGCGGTACTAGAGTGGCCGTCAGAAACGATCTTGACGAGGTAGCCCCTTTGTTGCTTATTACCAAGGTGAGATGTCAGATGTTACACATCATATACGACTACTCTGTAATGCTCGCCGGTTTTTTTAAATATCTTTAGGCCATAACCATGAAAAATTTAGCATTTTATGGTGTGGATTATAATTTATAGCATATATTTTTACGTGTTGTAAGATATTAGTTATTCATGTCAAATCTTGAAAAAATTCTCGTGCTAAGGTGTAACTGCTGGGATAAACCTAAACTAGTAGCGCGCTGAAATTGATAGGGGCTCTTAAACTCCGCTAAGCTTTTGCAACCAGCTTCATATTTCTGACTTGACAATTCAAAAGTGCCTGTAAGTGCTTTGAGTTTTCACTTTTTATCAGGATATTTTCCTCAGACATGTCCGTTTTACAACTATTGGGCTATTCCCGCTCCTTCAGATATGCATGAAGTATTGCGGCTTGTTGCCAGGATTCGCTATCCATCTGAGAACACTGTTCAATGTTGTGCATCCAAGATAGTAAGTTTGTTGGCTCAAGTTACTACTTCCAACGAACGCTTTGCATCTCCAGTTTATGCGTTATGTTATACCTATTCGTAGAATGTTATAAACAATTTCAAAATAAGTTTTTGTGTTGTAATAATTATTAAACGGTATATTTTTCTCCGGACTTTTTAGTATTACCTACATGTAGGTATAGTTTCAGAAGATATTAATGTAATTCACTGCATATTAAAGCACAAAAAGCTGTCCCTGTCTAAAATCAAGCGTTTGGTAACCCTACACAAAAGTAACATCTTAGCCGTAACCACATGTTGCGTTTATGTTTTTTACAAGTTTTTTGTGCATTTTTTGCAGTGAACTCCGAAACGAAACTCTTACACATGTCAAATACTTAATTTCTTGAGGATTTATAACTGTCTGAGGTTAGGCCCGGAATAGACGGCACAATTTAAACAGCGACTGCAACACTGCATTTTTAATTTAATTTTAATACACATCAGTATGAATGAGACGGAAAGTAAAGCACATAATTTTGGTTAGCTGTGTTCTAGGAATATATTGCCATGAATAGCAGAATGAGATTAACTAGCATGCAAATTATTGCATTACTCAAGTGTCTGGACATCCTACTAATAAATTATAAACGTGATAGTTTGTGAGTATGGATGGATGTATGGATGTTTGTTACTCTTTCACGCAAAAACTACTGAACGAATTTGGATGAAATTTGGAAGTCTCGATCCCGTGGGAATCCACGGGATTGAGACTTATGCGGGTGAAACCGCGGGGCGCTGCTAGTGTGATTATAAAAGCAAAACCAGCAATAACAGTTTATGTCGATTTTTGCGTAACATCTACATACGCAACGTGTCAAGTAGTTCATGTACACTAGCCTTAAGTTTGCTTCATGTTACAGTCATGTGATATTGATTCGATACGGTTTTGTGTTATGGCTCAATTTGTTTGTCGAAGTCTATTTAACAGAAGCCGCTCTTCAAAGTACCTCATGTTTGTTTTGTTTTATTCCGATGACTTTTAAAAGGACGTCTTGAGAATCACGGATCACAGATAAACATATGTAGGTAGTCGGTATACATATATTTTTGGTATCCATTCTCAAGACCTCCAAGAACTTAAGAACCATTCTATGTTGGTATCAATACCTAACAGGTCAGTTAGATTATGTGTAAATCCTGGAATGCATTATGAGAAGAATTTTCAGAATTCGTTCTGAGGCCGTCAGACACAGCTATGCCTTTCACGTGCTTACCAAACTAACAAAGACGAAGAAATCTTATTTGAAATCGTATTCAGCCAGCTAGGATTATTACCATTACCTGGGAAAGGCTAGAATTTTAATATCCTCTTATTCATAGTTAAATCAACATCTGCCTTTTCCCGACTATGTTGGGGTCAGCTTCGAGTCTGAACGGTTGCAGCTGAATACCAGTATTTTACATGGAGCGACTGCCTATCTGACCTCAACAACCTATTTACTGGGTAATACGATATCCCTTGGTGAGACAGGTTGTCAGACTTTTGGGACAAAGATCCAAGAATGACAGCCGGGACCAACGGCTTAACGTACTTTCCGAGGCACGAAGGGGTCTGTGAAGATGGTCACCCATCCATGAACCAATCGAGGTAGCGTAGCTTAATCTGATTGATCGACCCGTGCGGCTATTATTACTTAACCAAAGGCCTATTATTCATAATTAAATAATTCATTAAATTCTAATAGCTTTCTGCTTTCGATTATTACGTAACATTTAGTCGAGGAAACTATGAAACGAGCAAGAAAAACGTAGCGGAAACTTCGTAATTAGTTTTACAGCAGAAAGTTGCACCTAACTTACACATCGGTTTTAGCAAGGTTGGCTGGCGCTAAATTGAATAAAACTTAGCAAAAGAAATAGGAAAGAGTGGAATTATTTTGATGACTATATATAAAGCGTCATATCTCTAGTGAGAAAAATGTAAGTAAGTTTAAAAGTTTAATAAAAATTCACTCGGTCATATAATAATTTAATATTTTATTCGTAGGTAGGTATTTTTTTAACGGAGTTAAAAGAGAGATTAAAAACGCGTAAGTACAACGCGTTCATCCCTACTCGCTAGAAGAACAGACTCAAACTACATTTACAAACTCACCAACCAGCACACACGAAGTACATTACACCACCGCTATAAATATGAGAGAATCTGCCGCACCTAACCACCCAGTCATGGGCCAAGTTAAACAAACTAAGCTTTAGGCCAGGCCGGTAACTAAGCTGCTCTTATTTGCACAGACCGACGTTTACAATGGACATCGTTTACTAAATGCACAAACAAGATTACTTATAGGACATGGTGGTATAATTTTAGACGCAGAATATACTCGAATTTAAGTTCTCTACGAGACCACAGCAAAGATATTTCATGTTCGAAAGACTCACTTCTTTCGAACATGCAATACCTTTGCTATGGTCTGGTTTCAACGGTGTAGGCGCAGGTGGGTGAAGGATAATATCGTGAGGAAACCGACATGCTTGAGAGATATTTCTCGACGGCATGTGAAGCCAAGTCAGAGGCCCATAGGCGGCTTCAAAACTTTGACACCAGGTTAGTCACTAACCACACGAAAAGAAGAAAAAAGAAGAAGGTGGGCACACAAGTTATTTAAGCCTTTTACGGTTCCGTAAGTCTGAATGAAAATATATTACCTACTCGTGTGTCTGTCTGTCTGTCCGTTAGTCATAGTCGATTTGCTCCGAATCTACAGGACCGATTAAGCTGAAATTTCGTACACATGAATATCTGTGACCCAAACACGAACGTGAATAAATTAATTTTGACTTTGGGGGCACTTTTGGGAGACAAGTTAAAAAAAAATTAAAAAAGTTTTTTAAACTGTACCGTGTGACATGTCAAATGAAAATAAGGATCTGAATGAGAACCTTTATGGGGAAACTTGTTTTTCAACTACAATGTTAAGTTTGTTCTTAGGATAATTTCATCCCAACAACGGACCCCTTCATTGTGCGTGGCCCGACACGCACATCGCCAGTTCTTTTTCCAGGGATGGCAACGCACACACCTCCGATGCCTCTGACCTCTGGTCCCTATTGCAGAGGTCCAAAGGTGACAGAGACCACATAACGTCAGGTGGCCCGTAAGATTGCTTGTCTCTCTCAGAGTCTTTGAAATAAAAAAAACCTAAAGTTGTACTCATAGAAATATACTTATATCTATGGTTGTACTCGATCACAGAAAATAACTACACTGTTGAAATTCCTAGCGTTATCTTGGTCCCCATTATTACAGGCACAATATTTTGCCATATTGAGGCGTTTAATACTACAATTTTGGAGTTTTATACCTGCACTTAATACTCAAAAATTAATACAGAAATAACTACCTACATACCTTTTTTTACTCAACACATACAAAGAAAGAAAAAAGTAAAGAAAAAGTATTTATTGTGACTCGCACAGGAAATCACACATTAATAAAAAGGCTGTTACTAAAAACACATTAAAACATAAATAAAAAACCATAAAAAACATAGTAACATTATTAAAATTTAAAGAAGGAAGTCCTGTACTGTCCATCCGTAAACTTCCTTATGTAAACTTCTTTAAATACTTTAAAATCCGTTTAGACCTTCGCTTCGATCCCCTGCCCCAAGGGATACAATGTGAATAAACTTCTTTCAATACTTGAAAATCCGTTTAGACTTTAAAGTATTGAAAGAATGGCACACTTTTATTCATAGGCTGCGTCCACCTGGGTTAATGTTTAAACCACAGGAGGAATTTTGCTTCACATTATTTATTACGCGCCCGCCAGCACGTTGGTGGTATTTTCTCGTAGTATTTTGCAATAAAATGATCAATAATTTACGTTAATTAATCTTATTTGGTTTATGAAATTATTCGTTTCTGTACTAAATATAAGTTAATTATAAAATAGGATGATTGGTATCAATGATAAGCACAAATAAGGGGAAATATTACAATTATCCTATACAAAAATTAACGAGCAATATTTGTATACAGGGTGTTCGGCAGAAGGTTGAACATACGAAAACGGCGGATATTTTAAAATATAAAATATAAAAAAATCATTAAATAAAATCCTTGTGGCCTGGGTCTTGTTATTGGGCCTAAAAACGTAGTAGACGGCCCCACGGATCCGCCATTTTCGTATGTTCATCCTTCTGCCGAACACCCTGTATATATGTAAGCACGTTCTCGAAAACGGCTCTAATAATTTCAATGAAAGTTGCAATATAGGGGTTTACGGGGGCGAAAAATCGATCTAGCTAGGTCTCATATCTGGGAAAATTATTTTTTTCCGTATTTTCACCCGAGCAGAGCTCGGTTGGCCAAAGTTTAGAACAAGATGGCTACCTTAGAATTATGACATAGCAGCATGGAATTAGTAACTACTATAGATGGAATTATTATGAACGATCCTATAGTATTAAATGAGAATTCTCTATTTTTACCCGAGCAGAGCTCGGTCGACTGGGTACTTTTAATTATGACTGCTTTTGACAGTCTTCATTCCAAGAGGGACATTTTCTAAGAAAAAAATAGTGAAGGATTATTAAGAGGCGAGTAGGTATATAATAACTTTACAGAAGAATTAAAAAAATATTATTTCCCAGGTAAATATTTTTTAGTAATTACACTACTCAATTTCTAGAAACTCTATCAATTGAAATATTTCTTTGCAACCAATTTCTAGTTATAGTAAATTTATTCAATAATATCGTTTAATAAAATTAATTTTTCATACAGTAATTTAAATTTTTCATTCACATCAAAAATCGTCCACTATCAAACTGAATTATTCAACGACACTTTAATTGAGGAGGTTGGGGGTATCAATAGTGTTGCCAGGTGAACGAATTTACCCGGATTAAAAGAAACTATTGGAAATAATTACGGTTGTAGTCTATGGTTCTTTTGAAGTGGTTTTTCCAAGAACTTAAAACTGTTCGGACTCGGAGTAAGAGATTATTCGCTTTTTTCCAAAAAAAAATCAGAAAGAAATAACCGTAGACATGAAAGAGTCCGGGACTATTGAACCACAAGAGAATTATGTGACTTGTATCTTATTTCTGTAAAAAATAGTAGATTATACAACAAGTGAAAAAAAAGGGAATTTAATTCGAGGTACTAAGTTGGATCCCGAAAGCAGCGAAGGATTTTAGATTAGAATCCTGAGTGGAGCGAGGGATACAAGGACCGAGATGATGTTTTTTTTCACGAGTTGTTCTTTACTTTTTACCATTAACTGCGAGAAAATAAATAGTAGTATAGTATTTATATTTAATGTTGTGTTTGATTCTCACTGTGGCTTTTAGCATAGAATATATGCTCCAAAGTATCGACGGCTTTTTACTCTTGGTTAATTCGTTAAAATAGTTAAGAAATACGGACTCTGAGAAGGAATTGGCGCCATTTGTGGTTTCCGGTAGCAGAACAAATTGCATGTTTTCAGATACAACTCCCGAGATTTTGGCGGCAAAAAATATCTACTATAATTGCTGCTTTAGAACGAAATGACCTTTGACTCAATTTATTATAATTATGTTAATATATTTCCTAATAACATAAAACAACAGATAGAAAAGAACCTAACTAAAATTGACGGGTTTTTTTTCTAGTTATATGGAATAGCTCCATTTAGCCAGTCAGTTAGGTACTTTCAGCATGTTTTATTTATTTTTTGTACATAATTCGTATAATTCGTGCTTGTTCCAAATTCAAAACGTTTTTGTTCACTCAGTGACTAAAAGAGACTTTTATTCACTGTTATCGATGAATCAAATGCCCGTTTTCGAGTGACAATGGTAAAATAGTTATTTGCTTTGCAAGGCTGCAAACTTGTTTTTGGGCGCGAGTACTGGTATTGAAACCTGACCGTAGCGAAGGTTTCAAAGGTACGAGACGCTGAATAACTTTGCTGCCGAGCGAAACACACAACTTTTCACCTCAGGAAAATATCAGATGCAAGAAAAACAGCTTAAATAATATATTAAATAAGAAAACTCAATTCGGCATTATGTACCGCTTGCACTAACTCTGATATCTTCGTCGCTGCTGGTCGCGGTTTTATCAAAAAACAAACTGAAAATGAATGGAATAAAGAGAAGAAAATTTTAAAAAGTATTTTTTTATTCATGCATTCAGCGTGTTGGCCAGTGCGATTATTCTAAAAATGAGGGTACACATGAATTACGCACTGACATGAATTAAGTATTTTCAGTGGACTGCCGTAAAGAAAATGACTGAAAAGAAAGATTCGAATTTTTAAAACTTTTTCCACACTCGCGGATAAAATGCACTTTTGCACTCAGATTTCAGTTAAAAAATTTATATTCGACCCAAATACACATAATATGTAGGGCGTATTTTGGTCGAACATATTTTTTTTTTTTCGTTGTCATAACAACGATTATTTGGTCTTCCATCAACACCAATTAAATCAAAGAAAAAAAATGCCTCCTCAAAAATTCATCAATTAAGAAGTTAGAAATTCTCGTCTCCTGGCCACCCAGGGCACAAGTTTAATTTACTTCTTTTTGCCGGATGGGCTCACAAAGAGCTTTATTGGATTTTTCTGGCGCCTTTTGAGTAAAAGGTAGGTTATGATTTAGATGCACAGTGCTCAGCGGAATACCGTTTATGACACCCGTTGGATTTCATTAAGGACTGGAAATTATAACGGACGTTTTCTTCTGAGTCTCAGTTTCAAAGGAATATTTTCCGTTGCTTTTGTGGGACGATTTTTATGAACTGAATCTGTTTGGATGTTTCAAGTATTAATATAGTATAATAGGTTTTTTTTTATTGAGGTCGTTGCTAAGTAGTATCAGCTGCACGGGTCGATCCATCAGGTTAAGATACGCTTGCCGGGGTTGGTCTGTGGATGGGTGACCATCTTTACATACCGAGACTCCTCCGTGCCTCGGAAAGCACGTTAAGCCGTTGGTCCCGGCTGTCATTGTCGTTACGGGTCGGCAGAAGCCCGAGAGTCTTACCAAGGGGTATCGTATAACCCAGTAACTGAGTTGTGGAGGTCAGAGAGGCAGTTGCTGGTATCCAGTTTGACTGGAAGCCGACCCCAACATAGTTGGGAAAAGGCTAGGCAGATTGAGTAGGTAAAATATATTTATTTAGTTTTCTACGTTCAGTGTTATTACGGGGTTAGTAGAATACGCTAAATGTGGTGTTAAAGAAGACCGTTTAGTTTTCATAAATCTCACAAATACTAACATCACCTTCCAGTATTTTTTATGACGCGATATGCTATCAGATTTTATACCCACACCACAATTTACGACCCTTTCCAGTCACGTCCGCTGATTTAATATCCTAGCTTTAGCTTATTATTTTTTGCTTATACAAACGAAAACAAGGCTGAATAAAATATTCATGTAAAAGGTATTAACCTAAAAAATATTCACATAAAGGGCGTTATTGCGGTATAAATTCGGTGATAGTAATGATCAGCGGGCTGTAGGAGCGAAACGGAATTGGTCGCGGTTTTGAACCCGCCTGTGTTATGTGGTTTGAATGAATGCAATTGCCGTTCACTCATTCATAAAATAATGAATAGCTTAAAAAACACTAGAAAAACACGCTTTTATAAATGCACGTAAACACAAAAAATATGATACGATATTCCATCATGGAATGCCAGTGCCTATCTTCCGGCTTCATCATCAGACCTTGAAACCTAATCGTAGTCAAAGTTCATTACAAGACTTTTCTAAGAAATCCAAAACAGCAATGATACGATTTTCTATCATGAAGTTTCAGTTCATATCTTCCGGCTCCATCATCAGATCAGTTCGACTGTACCATATTATTGTATTGTCATCAAAACTACATACAGCTGCCAATTTTCATTACGCTACGACCCTTGGAAGATGGTTAAATTAGGTACCTTAGATTCCATTAGGTAGATAGTTAGTGTGTTTCTGAAATGGCGATTGATAAAGCGATTGTTTTGTATAGTTAACTTTATTGATATGGCAATTTGAGACTTCAGCTTCTGCCCGCGACTTCGTCCTCATGAAATTTCGGCCCCCGACCCATCGCGTCGCGTCGCATCGCCCGCCCGCGCTATTACTTCGTTTTCGCTTAGCGTTCTTTCAGAGATTTTTTATTTTTGCTCGGCTCCTAAGAGTCACAACTTGATGTTACATAGCCCACAAATTAGGCTATACAATGCAAAAAGATTTTTTCAAATCCGAATGGTAAAATAAATAAACAAACAGTTAATTACTAATAGCAATAAATAATATGATCAATTGTCGAGGTCACTAGCTAACCACATATTGCAATACAACTCATAAAAAACCATTGTGATGAGTAGATTATGTCAACAATAAATTAAATTTAAATAATTTGACTTTTATAGTCAAATAAATTAAACAAT
Source organism: Agrochola macilenta (assembly GCA_916701695.1). Classification (NCBI taxonomy): domain Eukaryota; kingdom Metazoa; phylum Arthropoda; class Insecta; order Lepidoptera; family Noctuidae; genus Agrochola; species Agrochola macilenta. The sequence continues at coordinate 3,018,818 of OU753558.1, read as the reverse complement.
TACTTATATAAACTCATATAACTTGTCAGTGGGTAAGCTGGAGAAAGAACATAAACATTGTCTTGAGTTAATTACAGCGACCAACTATTCTTATCATTTAAGTAGTCGTTGATAGAATAGTATGCCTTTGAACAAAGCTTGGATTTTACTTTCGTTTTAAACGCATTAAAAGGCAAATCTACCAAAGAAGAGGGTAGCTTGTTATAAAAAGTTATACCAAGCCCAACAAATGAGTTATGAACCTTATGAAGCCGGTGAAAGGGAGCTCGTAGTTTGTCCTTATTTCTAGTGTTAACATTGTGAAAATCACTGTTTTTAGTGTATAAGTGTATATTTTGCCTATTATATAAGATATTGGCGAAGATGAATTGAGATGTCACCGTGAGGATACCAATATCTTTGAAAAAATCTCTCAGAGAAACTCTGGCACCTAGCTGGTAAATAGCTCGAACAGCTCGTTTTTGAAGGACAAATATATTTTGAATATCAGCAGCTTTGCCCCACAGCAGAAGACCGTAGGACATAACGCTATAAAAATAACTAAAATAGACTAAACGAGCTGTATCGACGTCAGTGTATTGTCTTACTTTCCTGACGGCGTAGGCGGCGGAACTGAGCCTTCCCGCTAGGCTCGATATATGTGGGCCCCACTGAAGTTTGGCATCTACTGTTATGCCCAGAAAAACCGCCGAATTTACGGATTCAAGCACCTTTTTTATCTAAGACGATGTTGGGACCTAGATTTCTAACATTATGTAGGGCGAACTTTACACATTTCGTTTTCTTAGCATTGAGAACTAGGTTATTTGTCGTAAACCAATCTGTAACCATTGAGAGTGCACTGTTTACATCGTCAAAATCTTGTCTATTCCTGTCTACTTTAAAAATAAGAGAGGTATCATCTGCAAACAGTACAACTTCACAGATACCCTTTAAATAGAATGGTAATTCATTGATATACACTAAGAACAAGAATGGACCCAGTATTAAGCCTTGAGGTACACCTAACTAAACTGGTAGCCCGGAAGATTTCACACCATCAACATCTACACATTGGGACCTATTATATAAATACGAATTTATAACGTTGAGAGCTCCGTTTTGCACACCATAATGACGCAGTTTACGCAAAAGCGTGTCATGGTGCACGCAATCAAAGGCTTTGGAGAGATCACAGAAAACCCCAATAGCATTTTGCGAGTTCTCCCATGCGTTAAATATGTGTTTCAGCAGAGCAACACCCGCATCTGTAGTCGAACGACCTTTTGTAAAGCCATATTGTTCATTATGAAGGAGGCTATTTAAATTAAAATGTTTTAGTAACTGCTTGAGTATTAACTTTTCAAATATTTTGCTAAATGCTGGTAAGATAGAAATAGGCCTGAAATTGCCAACGTCATTTTTATTACCTGATTTAAATAATGGTATGATTTTACTATTTTTCACGAGGTCTGGAAAAGTTCCTAAATCAACACATTTATTAAAAGTAACAGCTAGATAGGGGATAACGATGTCTATTATATTACTTAAAAGTTTAATGGAGATGCCCCAGTAATCACCCGTGTTTTTAGACTTGAGTGTGTTAAAAACATTAACTACATCACGAGGCGTTACATGTTCGAAGCTAAATAAGGTACTACATTTAGGCACACTACTATGCAAAAGGTTTTCAGCTTTAGACGGGGACGAATTCAAGGAGCGAGTCGTAGTTATAGGTATGTTGGCAAAAAACTCATTAAATGCCTCGGCTACGTCGGCTGCTGTATTAACTAATTTATCATCTACCATAATCTCAAGTTGTTTTTCATGTCCAACCGACTTACCCGTTTCATTGTTAATAATTTTCCAAGTGGTTTTTACTTTATTATTAGATTTTTTAATTGTATCGCTTAGAAATTTAGATTTAGCAAAAGCACAAATATTTTTGAATAATTTTGAATACTTTTTGACATACTCTAGGAAAGGAGTATCAAACCTGTATTTTTTCAAACCATATAACTCGTATAGTGTCGCTCTACTTTTATAAATACCTGGAGTAGCCCATTGATTAAAGCCAATGGAGGTGCATCCATGGAGCTACGAGCAAACCTGCGGGCAATCATATTCGCCCTCACCGACAGCGCCCTCCTTTCTCGCTCAATATCAGCGTCGTCCTGCAGGTCGGACGTCACAATATGGCCCAGATACTTAAAAGTATGTACCCGCTCCAAGGACACGCCACATAGCCTTACTGGTGGAACCTCCGCCGGACACTTAGAACCCGCATTAAAAACCATAAGCTCGCTCTTTTTGACGTTATATTTTAGGCCATGTGTATGAGCGTACATTTCACAAATGCTTATTAGCTCTCTGAGTCCCCCTATTGACGCGCTCAGCAGCACCATATCATCAGCGTAGCTGATGTTGTTAAAGCAAACATCATCAACATGGCATCCAACATGGCAGCCGCTGAGCTCGGCAACAAGTCCATCGATATACAGATTGAAGAGCGCTAGTGAGCTCAAAAATATAATGACGGGCGACCTTTCAATCTCATTAAAGCGCAAGCTCGTCGACATGTGTATCCTGCCTATCCTAACCTATGGTGCTCAGACTTGGTCTTTGACCATGGCTCAGAAGTCCAAACTCAAGGTTTGCCAAAGAGCAATGGAGCGTAGCATTTTAAAAATCAAACTTACCGACAAAATTCGCAACACCATAATACGCTCCAAGACAGGTGTCGCCGATGTTGGCGATAAGTCTGCGAGGCTCAAATGGGACTGGGCTGGGCACACCTATAGGATGCATCAAGACAGATGGGCCATCATCGCTACACTGTGGGTGCCTGTTGACGGACATCGCCACCGGGCAGGCCTAAAAAGCGCTGGAGCGACGATTTGGACTCGTTCCTGACCAATTGGCCGGAGAAGGTATAACACAAGGAAGTCTGGAAAAATATGGGGGAGACCTTTGCCCAGCAGTGGGACAACATAGGTTAGCGAAAAAAAAAAAAAAAACCTACTGTCAACGTCTGGTAAAGTGATAACTTACTGTAAATCATTCGTGGCGGAGGTGTGCTACCGTGGTTACGGTACCACACCTCCGCCACGAAACCATAGCAGCGGAACTCGAATAGCGGAACATGACGCAAGCCAATTGATTTGACCTCCTGCGGTTTCCCTGCTACGGTTTCGCAGTGAAGGTGTGCTACTGGCGTCAACTGGCTCGCGTCATGTTCCGCTATGCGAAAATCGAGGAGCGGAACTCGAGTAGCGGAACATGACGCAAGCCAGTTGAATTGAACTACTGCGGTTTCCCGGCGGAGATGTGCTACCGGCGTAAGGGTCTAAGCCCCTTAGGTTTTACAGTAAGTTATCACTTTATCAAGGTACTATTAATAAGTAAGCTTTTTTTCGTAACCATCTTTGATAAACAGTCTGGAGCTCTCTAAATAATCATTTTGCTTTTTTAAAGCGACCAGTTTCTTGATAATTATTTTCCTTTGCAAATGTATTATGTAAAACAAAACTTGCTTGCAATAGGCAAAGTGAGTGCGGCGATTATAGCGCTATTCACTGTATTCATTTTAATCACAATGACTACCATAACTCGGATCAAAACTCCACGTTTAAGTCACGGTAAACGATGCAGAGCAGACGTTTGCTAGTATCCGTTACATGAACAGTCCGGACTGTTGCAAAACTTTCAGTCTCTGCTGCTAACTTGGGCCGCTCACTTAGCCTACATTTTGTCTCTTACTCGTAAGTTAGGGCCATAGAACTAGGAGCTTTCAGGCAAAAGGCTATTGTAGAAGTCAGAAAAATTCATTGAGAAGCAAATAGACACACTACGTCAATTTGCCGTGTTAGAGTCATTTCATACAACTGTGAAAGAATGATAGTTCTGATTTGAAACTACGGACAATTTAAGTTGGTAGACAGCCATTCAAAAGATCGTGATTTGTGTTGGTTTTACCTGGTGTTTCCCATGACGAAGTTCACTGTCCTCTACATAAATAGAGATTGAGGATATCACATCAATTTCTATGCAGCGGATTTCACAATGAAAATGAAAAAGTGTTTATTAGTTTTAACAAGTTTCCTTACATAACTAGGTAGTGATTGGAGCCTCCTTTTAAGCTAATAAAGCCTGTATTAGGAGACTCCGCTCTTCCATACATTGTTGGTATTAACTATAAACTTGTTTATTTAATACAATAAAAAAAAAAAATATAATAAAGGAATCTAATCTACGAAAACTATGGATAATTTATAAGTTAGGCTAATAAGTGCTTTCAGAATTCAAATTGTTAGTAATAGTGTAGTTGTGTGTAATAGTGTGATTGTGTGTAATTGTGATTGGGTTGTTGTATTCAGTGTTGTGTTTTAATGTGTGGTATGTGTGTTATTTCATTATGTGTATGGGTGGGAGTACCTATATCATGAGCGAATGAGATTGAGCCTTAGGATACTATTAGCGTATTATATTTATAACAATAATGCCTCTGTTTCTTCATAATTAAGCGGTTTTATCCATTGAGCTAAAATTTTTTTAATTCATTTAGTTTTTTATTGTATACATAAGTTTCCCCATTACATTTGTTATAAAGCTGAGCAGACCGTTTTTTAAATTGGTTGCTAGCAAATTTAGTTTTGGTTTGAGGAACATCTGCTACTAAGTCTTTTCTTCTTTTTAAATTTAAGTTAGGGTCATAAGGAAGGGATTTGTGTTTTTTAATTATAGTTCTAATAATGTATAGTTTTCTCACCGATAATAAGTTGCTCATTTGGTAGAGGTGTTGGGTAGAAAATCTCATGTTTTTAAAATACATCATCTTAATTAGAGCACGTTGTCCCCTTTCAAGATCAATGAATTTAGTTTTTGCTGCACCACCCCAAATGGGGATGCAGTACGTCAAAACAGATTGCACCAAAGCTATGTAGATTTCATTAAGGAGGTGTCTCGGTTTATTCGTACTAGTAGGTACAACTCTTGGAACAATATGCCTAAGGGTCTTAAATATCCAGCTTAATTTTCTTATCCTGCTATTGACCTGTTCAAGGTGAGGATACCAGGATAGGTTTTGGTCGACCACAACACCTAGATATTTTGTTTGTGTCACCTTGTCCAATGTTGGGCATGAACAAGTACTTGAGTCATCACAGGTGTGTACTCTCAAATTAAGTTCTGTGCTAGGCTGGGAACGATTGGATATGCTAAAGCAGATGTAATTTGTTTTAGCTGTGTTAAAAGTCAGTAAGTTATCATTGAGCCATCTAGCTACTTGGGTCATACCAGCCTCAGCACTCAAAGCAACATCATGCCAGGTCTTCCCAGTGAAAACGACAGCGGTGTCATCAGCATAGGAAAATACTGTAGCATTGTTGATCTTGAGGTTGCAGAGGTTATTAATATACAGGAGAAACAATGTAGGACCCAATACACTTCCCTGGGGGACACCAAACGTGATATTAGCATCGCGACTAACGAATGTTCCTACCTTGACTCGTTGCTTTCGGTTCGACAGGTAGTCTTTTGCGAATTTAAGCGGTGTTCCTCTTATTCCCGCTGCTTCCAATTTGTTTATCAGGATGGGAACAGAGACGGTGTCAAAAGCCTTTTTTAGGTCCAGAAATACAGTCAGACACTTGGTACCATTATCCAGATTATCAGCTATTAGAGTGCTAAGAGCAGTAACTGCATCCTCTGTTGAAATTCCCTGCCTAAACCCAAATTGTGTGCTGCTTAGAATATTAAATTGTTTAAAGTATCTAATAAGTCTGTCATTAAATATTTTTTCTATTATCTTGGAAATAGCTGGTAAAATGGATATAGGCCTGTAATTATTGACATCGTCTCTATCCCCGCTCTTGTGAACTGGAATGATGATAGATTGTTTGAGCGGCGTAGGAAAGACTCCCTTCGCAAAACAAAGATTGATCAAATGAGTCAAAATAGGAACAATTTCCCGGCCCACGTATTTCAAAAATCTGGTGGACACCTTATCCGAACCTGGTGCACTGTCAGATTTAAGGTTCATCAAAATCTTACCCACTTCGTGGGCATCCGTATTCAAAAGAACAAATGAGTTTGCTTGAGACGGCGGCGGTGGTTTGTCTGCTTTAAGAGTGCAAGGTTTAGGTATTGAGGGTTGAATATTTTGGGCCAAATCCCTGCCAATGTTAGCAAAATAATCATTGATATAATTCACCGACTCAGTTGGACTCGATTTAAGGGATAGTAGTTCTGTATCCTGACTTTTCTTATTATTGGTGTAAGTCACAGTTTTAATATTTTTCCATAACAATTTATTGTTTGAGACTGATTTAGCAAGTAGTTCCCTTTCAAATTTTCTTTTTAATTTTTTAATTAACTTGTTACAGTAGTTGCGGTATCGTCGGTAAGTTATTTTAAGAACATCATTAAAAGGATCACTACGGGTTTTCTTTTGCAGTTTGTTGCGATTTTTAATGCATCTCAAAATGCCAGCGGTTATCCACGGTTTAATGGTTCGCTTGCTATTAGGGATTGTTTTGATAACCGTATTATTATTTAAAGACTCGGTAAGTTTATGTATTAATAAATCCGCCAATTGGTCTGGGTCATCACAGAACAGCAGCTCTGCCAATTTATTTTCTTTAAGGTTTTCTAGGGCTTGTTCAAAATCAACTGTAGAGATAGTTTTGTTAGCAACTTGTTTAGATTTTAATTTCGATAATGACATAAACGTAGTGAAGTGGTCGGTTATAGTTGTATGGAGGATGGCAATAAATGCTGAAACTTTTTTTTTATTAATTTTTATCATAAAGTGGTCTAAACAGCTCAATTCACGTGTTGGCAGAGAATGACCAGAAAGTATGCCGTAGAGTGATAACATATTCAGATAATCTACTCTGTTTTTATATTCGTGAATCGGTTCATTGTCTTTAGATTTGAGGTTAATATTAATGTCCCCCGCTATAACAATGTTTTGTTGAGAGCATTTTAAAGTATTGAGATGTGTACTAAGAGAGTCCAAAAAACAGACTGTGTTTGTGTTGGATGGGGAGCGGTAAATACCAAGAATAATGTTATTGAGAATGTTCAACTGAAGGCAGGATGCTTGAGCCAGGCTTATTTCTTTTACTTTAGGTTTTAGTGTTTTTTTTACATAAACAACCACTCCGTCATTCTGATTTAGCTGGCGTGTTGTTTGAAATGACAAGTAGTTGCTGATTTGGGGAATAGGTTTATGGGATTGTAACCTGCACTCAGTTAGAACAATTATGTCCGTTTCAAATTTGAGAGTTGACAGCAAGAGTTCGAAGTCATTAAAATTGCAGTATATGCTTCGTATATTTTGCGAAATAATGGTCAAATCATTTTTTGTCACATTTATATGATTATGTAACTCATCGCAAGTACATTGGTATGAATGCGCAACTTCAATATTATCTATCTCAGTGAGAGTTTGTAGGGAGTTATCCATTAGATGCATTTAAATATTGAATAGTAGTCTCTGCAGAATACGTGATTAATAAGTTACTTATGAGTTGGTTGATACCAATGTAGTGTAATACACTGTAGTGTGATTGTCAAGCGGTGAAAAATATTGAATTATTCTTATTTTTGTAGAAGGTGCGCAGCAATTAATCAGATGAATAGGTATGACTGGTATTTTTTCTTGTATGAGAGAACCTAGAACACATGTGTTGAGAACAGGACAAAATAAAGAATAAGGTAAATAGTGGCAAATTAATATGTAGTTTGTATAGAATGTGTAATAAATTAGGTGATTAGTTATAATTGTTACATTTGATTGTATGAGGCAAACGCAAGAGATTCTGTTGGATTCAGGACCTGCTAAAGAGTTACAGTTAAAGTAGTTTTGTATTATTTTCTTGGGGGGCGTGCAAAAATTAAGGACTCTAGTTATTGACAGCATGTTTTTGTGTTTGTCAAAGTGATAAGTGTTTATGTTATCATTACAAAATAAAAAGATTGGTAACAAGTAGGAGATAATTATGATTATTGTAGACGGCGTGCGGCTAATTATGTGCTTAGGTTTAAGACGTAAGTTAGTGTGAGTGTGTGAATAGTGTGTGACTGAATGAGAATGAACATATGAAAGAATGTTTGATAACAAAAGGCAAATTCTGAAATTATCCACATATTTGAATACATTTATCGAAAAAAAACATTGAATACAGTAAAAAGTGGGCAAAGTTGTTGTGATGACAAAATTAAAATAATAGAGTGACGCATCAAAAAAAAAAAACTAAATAATGTTGATTACTACACACCATTAGTCAATCGCTCTGGATAAGCTTATGAACCTGCTCTTCATTTCTAATAAGAATAGTAGGTGAGAGTTCATCCTTTTTCACGTAGACTTTTCCATATGCAGTCCAGCAGAATTTGTATGCTCTTGATTTAATCAAGTCCCGAGCCAGAAAATGAAGGCGAGACCCTTTGGCAGTTAGATGTTCGGATAAAAATATGGGTGTGTCTTCTTGTGTTTGAAATCCCAACAGTTTACAGCTCAATCTAGCCTTGTGTTTTATGTAGTAAGCTCTGCCCATTTTCAATAAATCTGACTTCAGAATGGTTGAACCAGTTTCCACAATTATTGGCTGATTGAGACTTTCACTATTTTTCCCACGAAGTCTATAGATGTCTTTGATGTCAGATTTGGTGATGGTACAGTCAATATTGCGTGAAAGTCGGATCACCATATCAATGAGGTCATCCTTGGATTCAGCGTGACTTTTAGGAACATTCTTGATAACGAAGTTGGTTTTCCTACTTCCGATCTGAACTTCTTCCAGCTTGTTTTCCAATAATGTTATATATTTTTTATCTTCTTTATTCTGATTTTCCAGCTGAGCAATTTTTTTGTTCAGCTCCTCATTTTGGGAGGTAAGATAAGTGATCGAGTTTTCAATTTTGATGTTGGTTTGCTGAATTTCTGTTAAGGAGGAGGACATTTGTTGTAACTCATTACTTTGTTTATTCAGAAAAAGTGACATCATTTCTTTGATTTCTTTTTTAAATTCTTCCAGTTGCTCACATAGGGATAACGATGGTATCTATTCTACTACTATACAATATAAAGATGGTACCTATTCTGAAAAGAAAAGAAAATTAAAATGATTATAGAATATGGTGGTAGGTATGTGGTACCGTGTGGCTTATATTAGTAGGTAGAAGTTTACTAAAAAGCTATATTTATATGACATTACAAAAAAATATAGTTACATGCTCAAGCCAAAAAGATAAACAAATAAAATAATTGGCTTATGCGGAAAAATTAAAGCAGTTATTTATCTTGATTATTCTACGGAAAAAAAACTTGTGTAGCTAATCAGATAAGTAACAGCACAATTAAAAAAAAAACCTCTAAATTCCCTCTCTTTTCGTTGCCCAACGTTTAAAGATATGTTGCCTACAACATTTTCATATTCAGTAAAGTAGAATATTTCACGTTGCTAAGTGCATTTCGCAGAGTCTAACTTTCGAACTTCTCAAAAGATTCGATAACTTTTATCGCAGTCAACACAAGTTGTTTATTTTTTAAACATTGTGGTACAACATTGACAAAATATTAATTATTACAGTGATGCGTTAGAGAAAACTGAGATTAATATGTGGAGGATTATAGAAGATAGATAATAATTATCTGTATAGTTAGTTGGTGAGTCATTTAATTTAGTATCTATTATATTATTTTATATTATTTATTATTATTATTTCTATTATTATATATTTTCCAACTGACAGCGATGCGGATGAATTTTTTGATGCCCAATGAGCTCTTCCTTTATTTTTTTTCCTCTGTATACTTGTACATAATTCATAATTTATATATTTTAGTGTTAGATGTACTCTATTGAAGATTGTATATTACTCAAATAATAAATATTAATGATTATATTTAGTATCTATTGTAAAAACTTAGTTGTTTAACTTTCTTAATAAAATACAGATAGGTAACTAATATTTACTATTTTTAATAAAATTTATCAAAACAGTCTAGCATGTCATTTATTTTTACAATAAAGCTCATCGCTCATTATAATAGCACCGCTCCAGCGCAGTAACGCCTCGACACCGCCTCGAAAAATCTAGTCTCCAACACACCGTAAGCAAGGCGACCGCTAGTCGCCAACGCGCCGTCAGTAACGACCGCTCGCTGCCGGCACGCCACCGGTGAGGTGACAGCTTGTTGTTCATTCACATTGCGAGCCGCCACCGCGCGGCCGGCGAGGCCTTACCGCGCGGACGGCAACGCGCCGGGTAGCGGGCTCCTGGCTTGCTTGAAGCGTGCTTGCGGCGCGACGTGTGACGGTTCGCGGGCCGCTCACTTGCCGCGAGCTATCCACTATTTTGTGTAGCCATCGTAAAATAGACTTTTTAATGCATTTTGACTTAAAATCCTAACTTGAATGAAAGTTATTTGCCGTGTCGGAGCTGTGCTGCTATAATGAGCGATGTCCTTTAACATGAGTAGATGGGGATAAATTTTTACAATCATGTCATTTTGGAACGAAGTTCCTTATCGCGCGTTGCGAAAGGGGGCTAGACGGAAAAAATTAAGACCAAATGTTGTAACGACACTTTTTGCTATAGTTGTAAGCCGTGTGGCGTGCGCGTGTCTCTCTCTCTCTCTCTCTCTGAACTTCGTTCCATCCGGGTGTCCCTTGACACCTCTCAAGTTTTTTTTACCCAGAACTGGCGATCCATATAAAATACTGGTATTCAGCTGCATTCGGTTAGACTGGAAGCCGACCCCAACATAATTATATGTGGTTGGAAAAAGGCTGATGATGAACTGACTAAATAATTATCTTCTAGGCATACTTATTCTTAGAGTATTCTTCTGTCATTTATCATCGTGTTTATGATTACTAAAGCTTTGGTTTACAAGAAAAACGGTTTCAGCATATTTGTGGTGTCGAAAAACGCTCTGTATATTTGGCCAGCCGTTATTGTTTGACCATTCACCGCATTCTTAGGAAACCACAGCTTTATCTAACACTAACTGTTGTCCGCGACTTCGTTAACGATCCAGGACGAAAAGTAGCCTACATCCTTCTTCAGGTCATGGTCTATCCATGTGCCAAATTTCGTCCAAATCCGTTTAGAATGGGCGTTTTAATTTAGAATTAAAATAAAACACCCTTCACCCAGTCCTCGTCTTAAACAATTGACGTCACGCCACAATTTCCCATACAAGCGTGTAAACAGCCAGTGCCAGCACACATGTCTGCAGAGCTGTCTAATAGAATCTGCATAACAGAGAGTGTTCGTATAACTAGCCTTAGCTTTGTCGAACTCGAAACGAAGTCACCGTAGCGATGTACCGAGCTAGTTTGATCGGGGTATTGGCATACTTGGGTAACTGTTTGGTACAGTTTTGAATGGTAAGTTGGATGAAGCGATGTGCAGGTCAGTAATCTACGTTCGCAATATATTTGCCAAGCATGTAAACAAACAATGAGTTTTAGAAAAAAACAACTGTAATGTAATGCAACTACTGACTCTTCAGGTACAAAGTAATTAGGTTCCCTATCATGGATAGGAATGCATAAAAATTTTAGACATAATGTAACATGGCACACTTTTGTTTATCCTAATTATATTTACGCATAACATTATTTTCGCATAATAGCTTACGCATAATTTTTTTTAGCATAATTTCTCTAATCATGATAATGTTTAAGCATAACATTCTAAAGCACATATTTGTTTACGCATAAATTATCAATTATTGACAATTGACAATTATAAATCTATATTTAAACATATTTCTTTGAGCATAAAAATATGCATAATAATTAACTTCTAAAATGTAACCATGCATGCAGCATGCAAACAAGTATACACCATGCATGGAGCAAGCATGCAGAATGCAAACATGTTAACAAGCTTACACCATACATGCAAGCAAGCATGCAGCATGCAACATGCAGCAGGCATGGTTTCTGTCACGGCTCCGGTGCTGCGGGGCTCCGGCGATCCCACGCGAGCTGCTCGTCGCAGATGTGTTTAACGCTCACCACCGCAGCTTCGACTTGCTGGCCGGCTTCGGCGGCCAGCCTCAAACACGGCGGAGAGCGTTAAAACCACCTGCTCCTCAGCTCGCGGGCCGCCTCGCCCCTCCGCGCCTACGCGATTTTAAATAACACTCTAGGGGTAGGGCAGACAAGACTACGTGGAGTCGGTTTTGCAGTGATTTGTTTATGTCACAAACTTTTCTAGCAATTTAATTTTTAATCAATAGTATTATTTAATTGTTACAGAAACCTTAATACTATGCTAATAGTCATTAGAGCTAGTAACATTACGCGAATTAAAATTATGCCAAAACAAATTAGCCTTAAAGATAATTATGCTAACATAAACTGTATGCCAAAAAAAAATATGGCAAAGAATTATTATGGCAAAACAAATTATGCCAAAACAGTTATGCCAAAGTATATTAGGAAAAAGAACATTATGCGAAAAAAAGGGATCCCAGTAATTATTATAACAACTTTTTCCTCATACTTTTATTAAAACTTATGCTCAGTACAAACAGGAGCTAGCAAAGTGTTGCATCGTAGTTATTCCATCAGGATATTGGCATACTTGTTGGCAGTTAAGTTTTGTTGAACAGTTTCAGAGAGGTTGTCCACTGGTAACAGTTGTCAAACTGCAACAAACTATGTGGGGAATTAAGTCATCCTGGCATGGTATTTACTTTGAGATTAGTTGTCGGTATTGTTTTCAAATTAAGTGGTCTACAATTCTACCAAACTGGTTAGAACAATTTATAATTCAATAACATTTAGGTATTGTTTTTGTTCAAAAGAATTTCCGCTTTGATGAAAGAAACAAGATAAAAAGAAAGAAAAATTGTTTATTCTGCACAAACAAAACGCACATATAAAGATGAAAACATATAAAATACACACATACAAAAGTAGCCAAAAGCCTCGTGTTCTACCAATAAATAAAAAAATAAAAACAATGTTGTTGTTGGTTGAACAACATTGTTTTTATTTATTTTTAAATATTTATACGCAAAGTAAATATAATTATGCAATATTGTTACCTCAGATAAATTACTCTTGCGATATTGGAAAATGTCAACAAAAACATCACAAAAACAAAATGTTGATTGCAGAGTTACTACTTTTGTAAGAAATAATAAAAAAAAACATGCTGTGCGCCGCATATGTGCATGAACAGGTCATTGCTCAGCGAAATGCTGTGAAAGGAGATAATGCATTGAATTTTGGTTACTATTATATTTTGCCTAAATACGTGGAAGCTCATGTACACAAGCGGTAACCTTTAAAACAAATTCTACAAATAGGGTGGTACTTCAGATTGAATAAAATAATGATGAAACAGGTCGAGTTACCATAAAACATCTTAATACTGTGTTTTTCAATATTTACCAAAATGTGCCAAGCACAATCATCATTTTCTTCTCCCGGGTAATGACTAACCCCGCTAAACTACCTAACAGACGATGAGTCAATCTGTTAGGTTAGATGAAATGGTTAGGAACCTATATTAGAACATTAAGTTCCCTTCAAAATGGTTGAGCTAAATGGTGCTGATCCATGCGTCATGTTCGTGAACGGGTGCCGTCAGTGGGGACTGGTCATCTCTTAGCTGCCAAGACTTATTTTGAATTTATTTTAATTTTTGAATTGTTTTTGCTTTATTACGGACGCTTTTAACGTGCACGTCTCTCTACATTGTTCTCACATGTAAAATTACAACATGAATGATGTAACCGATATTTTGTAACAATATTCTGATTTAAAATAGTGTCCGTGGAGTTTCTTGCCCGTTCTTCTCCAGAACCTACTACGCGTTGGAATGGGTGACTAGCTTCATATTTCTGACTGACTGACCCCTTGAGAATTCAAAAGTGCCTGTAATTGGTTTATTTGAAATAAATGCTTTGAGTTTGAGTTTGAACAATTTACCATCGAAATTTTTATCCTGTCATTTTCATAGTTTTCGGGAGTGCTAACGCCGATAGAAGACAACATTGAACTCAAAGATGGCGACTACCCAAGTTTGCATATGTATCAAAAATACCTGTGTTTGTGTGCCTTCAAAGAATCTTATCCGTCAACTTTCAAGACAAGTGACAATAACTATTCTTCCTAGAATACGACACAGAACTATCAAAATTAAAAGATACAATTCGCATATGTTTAAGAACGTTTACATTCTAAACTAGTCCCAATCTGTCAAAAATACCTTTAATTTACAAACTTTTTGATATTGATTGTCGCTGTGATCAGATTGCAACTGGATCTTGAACGTTTTTAAATGAGAGAATTGGCCTTAAGAACTCTTGTCAATCTTGCTAACACTTTATGTGAATTTGACGTTTTAAATGACATAGGGATATAAGATCCTCCTTTTATGAAGTCGGTTTTGAAAACAGAACCATTCTTGCACCTCTGCTACGTGTCTTTTTAACATTTCTCACACGTAAAAGCAGTCCCTGCAACCCACAGTAGGGGTCCTTCTTATCAACGTGCATACAACAGACTAGGAATGCAAATTCACTACTCTTATTGGCGCTCTGTTGTCTTGTTCAGCAGTTAATTATCTTTTAGAATTGTTTACTAGATAGTGTTTGGCTTTGTTCAAAAGCATGGATTACGGAGATTGACTGGCGTTGTGTTAGTTTGTGTTTCTGTGTTTGTACTTTATGGGTGGAAAGGTCCTGCCAGGGTTGCGAGTTTTTTAGAAAGGGATATCGCGGCCCCGAGACACAGGCAACGGAAGGAACATGGGTGGGTTTTAGTCAGTAAAAGTCTGACACGCCTTCCCGCTCCACCCAGCGGGAGAAGTTATTTGAAAATTACCAACACTCAAAAAAAAAAAAAAGGGTGGGAAGGTGAATGAATGAAGGTGAATGTGAGAGTTGTTCTGTGGTTTTAAAGCGATGTGCAAAGGTCAGTAAAGAAACGTAACCAAAAAATTTAGAATGATATCACATTTCTTTACTGACCGGTTCGTTTAGACATGAACTCCTGAAAAGTGCTACATTATAGATGGAATTGCTATGTAACAAATGTGAAGCAAAGTAATAATTTATAGAAGAAGAATGAGCTTCTCGGTTAGGTAATGTAGGATCTATTTTACGTCCTAACGATCCAAATACGGGTTCAATTGAGGTTCGTAGGTATAATTAATTCCCAGACCATAGACTAGGCACCCTCGTCGAACTCTATTCACCTGCAAATTCTTGATTTCTAGAAACAATAGCCTACGATCGTGAATTCAGGAACGTGTTCCACTACTGCGGTGAACCTTGCCTGTCGAATAGATTTTACCATGATCTAATAAAACAAGGTCTGGCATTCCGGGACTAACACATGCTTACGTCACTATCCAGTTGCCACTCTATTGCAATAAAACACGATTATGGAAAGATTTTCAGAAATCAAAGCTTTTAAATTGTCGTTTCGTGAGTCTAATCGAACGAAACAATTCAATTTAAACATAAACCAACGTAATTGTTAATTAAAATCTCATTGTTTTATCGGATTCACACAGGTAATAAAGGTGGTTGGGGAGTTATTATTACAAACTTCTGGTAACACAGATGTGATGACGTAGACTTGTGTTGCCCACGTGACCACTGTGTTTCGGAATGCCATACCTGGCGAAGTATATTATTATACCATGGATTTTACTAGCTTAATGTATATTTTGATAGGTTGTCGCATCTGAAGGGTGCCAACCGGAACCCTATTACTAAGGCTCGGCTGTCCGGCCGTTTGTCTGTCAGCGGGCTGTATATGTATGAACGACCTCTGAGTTTGTTTCGGCCTTTCTTCTCAGAGTAGTCAGATAGGAAACACCGACCTCACCTAGCTTATTTTTAATATTTTTTTATATGACGTGTAAAAGTGCTTCCGATATCCTATTTACAGAATAAACAATTTCATTTCATTTATCTCATGAACCATATTAGGTAGACAGTTGAAATTTTCACCGATTGTGTATTTCTATTTCCGCTATAACAACAAATACAATATATAAATAAAAATAAAATAAATATTATAATAAAAATAAAATAACGATAAAAATTAAAGGGAACAATCAACCTTTCTTGTATGGAGACCTGGTCCCTGGCACTTTATAATTTTTTATTTGTTACTTAAGTTTTTTTAATTATACTTTTTTTACTAAAGTAACGTAAACGTCGTTTTAAATATTGTACAGTGGTACACACGGCTACACATCAAGCTATACATTTCCAGTTTACGCTGATCTCGTATTGTATAGAATTTCCGTACAATGCGAGGTTAGCTTATACTGGAAATGTATAGCTTGATGTGTAGCCGTGTGTACTAACCCTTCGTGTCTGAGTCCGAATCGAATTGGCCGGTGTTTTAGTAATGACATAACATCACATATGTAATCCTTTACATGAGTAATTACCTTATTACTCTGAGGTAATTACGCAATAGTGTCTTTGGTCCGTGGCCTTGACAGCAACCAATGAAAAACATTGTTTTTATTTTTTTATTTATTGGTTGAACACGAGGCTTTTGGCTACTTTTGTATGTGTGTATTTTATGTGTTTTTGTCTTTATATGTGCGTTTTATTTGTGCAGAATAAACATGTTTTCTTTCTTTTTTTCTTCTTTCTTTAAGAAATTGACAGAGGTGTATAGTAGCCAGTATAGTGTATGGTGGTGGCACTTACCATACCATACCATAATCAGTTTATGTACAATGTTCCCACTGCTGGGACTGCCTCCTCTCTGTGAGGGGGAGTGGACCGTTATCCACCACGCGGGCCCAGTGCGGGTTGGTAGATGTCACAAAATTATCTTCAAATTTTTTAGTTCTGGGACAAACCGGTTTCCTCGCGATGTTTTCCTTCACCGTTTTGAGAGCAGTGGTGATGAAATAATTTACACAAAGTATAAGCCTGTCTGGGTTCAAACCTACGATCCGTAAGTCGTAAGTCGCAGCCGTTACGACCACCACTTAATTAACCAGAAATCAGAACCAGAACTCTGACACCAGGTTGGTCACTAACCACACGAAAAGAAGAACCAGAATTTCCTATTTTACCAAACAGTGTGTGAGCTGGCGGTTGTCAACAATCGTGCACAAAGTCATACTGTGAGCTGCTACTTAGAATTTTTCCGAAGGGAGAAAAAAATTATACGATAAATGATTTTTTGATTGAAGGAACTTTTTAGTGAATTTTGCTCTCTGCGTGTAACTTGTAATTAATTCGTTAATAAAGGTGAATGTTTATGTTATTTTTTATAATATTTAACCTACCTATTGTTGCGTTATTTGTACGATTCTTTTATGTGCTAATTCACTTACCCATTGTTTTTTTTACGAAATAACAAATTTGAAAAGTGTTTCTATTGTTTGAAAATTTTGCATGCCGTAATGTAAAAATGTATCGGTACCATTTGTAAAAATTACATCTTATCTGTATTATTTTTTATATTATTTTGAGAAAACCAATAACTCTGCCCGACCAACTGGGGATCGAACGTATAGATTTCAAGCCTTGCAGTCACGACCTCGAGACTAATGAGCCAGTCAATAATAATATTGATGGCTTATAAAAAAATATTGTTCGATCTTACTGCCTATTCACACATTAAAAATGTTTTCAGTCTTCAATACAACAATGTTCTCTATATAATTTTTTGAAGGTCATGTACAGTCACGTAGTCAATTGATCCTCTATTGTCCTTACATACAAGTTAAATAAACTTGAAGGAGGCTGAATGCCTTGAAGATTGATAACGCTGTTGTTTGATATATATAATATATTACATTATTGGGACAGTCAGACACAAAGATTAAGAGCAAATGGAATAGGCGCTGACGTGTATGTAAGGATTGTAACAGTGACGTTCTGTAGTTTTTGCTTACCCCTATGGGAGGAAGGCGTGAGTTTATGTATGTATGTAATCTGCATTCGCAATTTATTGGCCAAAATGTAAACAAACACATAAGGCATACACACATAGCATAAGGTTCAGTTTGCGCTACAACTTCATATATTTTTATGACTTTAACTTTATTTACACTTAAACATAAAGTTCATGTTTGTTTATGTGGAAATAACATCAATTGGAAACAAGGATTTAAATAAACCTTATGTATTTGCAGCAGTATTATCAACACAATCTCGTATTCCTTTCCAATTACTTGGGATTTTTACCTGACAGTTCAATTTATTACTTACTTTAGATTTTCTAGACAATAAGAAATGCCATCAAGTAACATGACAAGCCGAATCGAAATGTTAACGCACTCTCTGACACGAAGACAGGAAGTGATTTTATAATGTCAAAAGTAGTCAAATACTCAAGTGGAATGTCGTGGATTGATCAATATGTATGATTGCTAAGAATTCACATCCGATTGCATTTGGAGACACAAACAGTGTTGCGTTAGTGTTGTTGTGTTAGAGATTCTATTTTTTTTTAAAGACTATCGTGCTTGCTGCACTTTCTATACTTATTTTGCTTTTGTAGAATTTACCATGCTCGTGTGTTACAAAGTGTCACATCCAGCACATTTTCATCCCAGTCCCGTGTAGATCTGTATGCATTGGCTCACCAACGCTATTTGTTCGGTCCGTGTCGATCGCCATATCTCACATTGACGCGCTATTGATCAAACTACTTGTACAACATGTGTTCCTAGTACTTTTGATAGATAACTTGTGAGACTCTATGGTTTATGTTATGGGATTTTAGTATCCATTGGTGCATTTGTTATTTTTGGGCTAGTAATGGCAGTATAACACACGATACCCATAATATACTCATAAATCTTCAAGAGAAATTGCATGTGAATGAGACATTTTTGTCGAGAGCGTATCCTTTGGATGTTTGCTGGTATCTTTTAATGGTGGCATACCCCTTCATTCAGCTAGGCCTTCGTAGGTATATAACCCAACCTTTCTTCCTCTACTGCTGCTCGGGAGTTTGTTCCGCCACTTCTTCTTCCCAGCTCTTTAGCTGGGAAGGTAAATACCCACCCTTAACCATTTTTTGTAGTACTTTCACTATAAGAAATGGTGAAGGGCGGGCACTTGGGGGACTGTTTTATGTAATTTTAACGTTCGATAAGTGCTGATTCTTAGCCTAGTTTGAATAAATGACTTTTTCTTTTGATGACACTTCGATCCAATTCTGGTTGGCTGTCAGCTCTGTTAAATCAGCTTTGTGTTTTTCTAAGTGCACGAAATGATGCCAACCTTTAACTAAACTTAATGTAGGTAAATAATAATTTTCTGAAAGTTCCAGATGATATTAAGAGGTAGACGTATTTTAATATGATTTCGAGTCATAACTTGAAAACTTTTGCTATTATATTACGAGAATAAATCTAATTTTATATCTGTTTACGTATCTGCGGACACGATCTCGAGAATTGAGAATTGCAACTCCATCCCCCAGATTACATGCGACGTATAATTTTCTATTCGATTGCTGGCACATCGATATAAATTACTGAGAACGATGCGTTGCCAACAAAATGTGTGCAGACGTAGGTAATGCATACGGAATGCACAAACATCATAAATATACGAGTTATGAGGAGGCTTCCTTGCAAGCTTGGGAATTTAGACTAAGTTAGTGCTGCCGGTTTAGCGTTTTCTTGGTCTATTGGGTCTACTTTGTTTCTGAGATGTGACCTGAATTCAATACTTTGCAATTTTGTGCAGTAAATCGTACTGGGAAGTATATAGGTTTAGGTAGCCCTCATGCTTAATTTTGCTAGCGTTGTTGTATTTTGTTTCGAAGGATTTGGTGCCGGTGAAGTGAGACACATCGCATCTGCAATCTCTTAAGTATTCAAGGCGCCCATGACAGGCATCATCATGTCATCAGATAGATTGTTGAATCGGGAAACCAGTTGCGTAGCTGACCGTAGCACGAAGTTAAAATGTGTCATGCACTTGCGCCGTGTGTTTCTGATGCGGACATTATCTTTTATATGAACTACAGTTGTCCATGGATAGTAATATCTATGAAGCTTATCTTCCTATCTCTTAAAATATATAATCCTAGAAGCGCAAAGACCCTCACGGAAAATACGGTGCAGTCTATTCTCCGTAGATACGACGATATGCATTATATTTTCATTCTCACCTCAGTAAAGTATATTTCGCGAAAAAATCCCCCTCACGGTAGCACGTGCAGTCTTTATTTCCCAAGCATAACTTGTATCTTAAATTTGAGAAAATCTGAGAGCGTTCCACAATAAATTCTTTTTCTCATTACAAAATTGACGTTTAATTTAATATTATTGCAGTTTATAGTTAGCTGGTACGTTGAGAAGTTCCTTGTACGTTGTAGGAAACAGTTTTATCGGTTTACAATAAACTTGACGTTGCAAATTGAAGTTAAGTTCGTGTTGTTAGAAAAGTGCAGCGAGGAAATATGTGGGACGTGACTTTTTGGAGAGTTTGGAGTTGTGTGTAGAGAATTTGGTGATTGTGGTCTGTGTAAAGTTACCTTTATTGTGTGTCCTGTTATAACTTTAACTTTTATGGCTGTGGTGAAAAGCAACTACCTGATTTCACCAAACGAGTATTTTGAGGAGCGTCTCTTCTGCAGTAGTCGATTTCAAATGGATGATAGAAGCTAAAATGTATGAATAATGATAATTAATATATTATAATATAATGTAAACTGTATAACTGGAATATTGAGTATGTATGTAAATATTTTTAAACATTAATTACCATTTCAATTGCAATACCTTAACAGGAAACTAAGTTCCAAGAACCTACCTATTGCTAACATCTTCAAAATTCTGTACACTTAGTTTGCAATAAAGAATTTGAATTTGCATTTAAAGTAGACAATGAATTCTAATGCTTTCTAACGCGTCTGATGCATGCCATAATTAATAATGTAATATTTTTCATCTATACTAATTTTATAAAAGTATATTTACAGGGTATATTTATTTAAGAATATTTAAATTTATAATATTCGCAACTACTGAACCGATTTCAAAAATTATTTCACTATTAGAAAGCTATTGCCGAGTTTCATCGGATATAAATATTTTATGTTAAAACAAGAAAATTCACGCGGACAAAGTCGCGGGCAAAAGCTAGTAAAACATACATGCATTAGATGTGTTCTATGCCAAAAATTGCTACATTGTAATTAAACACAACCTAGACTTAAGTCAGATGTTCAAGACAGAACTTAATCGTTTTAGATGTCGCGTCCTTCAGTATGTGCTCAACCTTATCTCAACATTTTAGTGCTTTCTACGTAAATGTTATCATGAATCGTTGTAACTTTTCTACTCGTACTTTAAAAGCCTTTTACGTAGAGAATGTTGAGACCAATGTGTTTGCTTTTAGAAATGATACGATTTATAAATATACAAACTGAAGCACTTAATGTTTATACCTATATGAACGAAGTAGGTACAGAGAAAATGTATCTATATATAAATGATAAATGATAAATGATTTTATTTCTGTAAGTGGGTATGGACAAAACACTTTTACACGTCGATCGAATCGATTGCTGTTCGTTTGTCTCGCTAAAACTCGAGAACGGCTGGGCCGATTTAGCTGATTTTGGTTTTGAAATGTTTGTCGTAGTCCAGGGAAGGTTTAAACGGAAAACTAGGGTAGGTAGGGTAGGTAGGGTAGGTAGGGTAGGTAGGGTAGGTAGGGTAGGTAGGGTAGGTAGGGTAGGTAGGTAGGGTAGGTAGGGTAGGTAGGGTAGGTAGGGTAGGTAGGGTAGGTAGGGTAGGTAGGGTAGGTAGGGTAGGTAGGGTTTAGTGCTACCGGTGCAAAGTCGGGGCGGGTAAAGCTAGTAATAAATATAATAATAATTGTTGTTCGCGTCTGGTTAACGACGAGTACTTGCACAGGCATAACCAAGTGGCCAGGATTTTCACCAGCAACTTGCTTTGAAATGCGATAAGCGCGCCGCACAATGATAGTCGATGTTACCATTTCACATAACGAGAACCTCGTGAAACCTGAGAAAGAGAAACTAATCAAATATCTCGACTTAGCACACGAGGTTGTTGACATGTGGAATGTGAGCTCGGCTATCATTGTGCCTATTTTCGTACCGACCAGTGGCCTGCCGGCCGGAAACCTGGACCAACATCTCTCGAGGCTCTCGTTAGGCGGTTGGATCACGGGCCTGATTTAGAAGGCAGTACTCCTCGATACGACTCGCATTGTGAGGAGGTTCCTATCTCTGCAGTCCTAACCACCGGTAGCTTTGACCATGCTCCCGACACCGGCGGAACACTATTTTTTATATTTTTAAATGTTTTTTTTAATATTTTTTATTTATTTAAGAAATATTTAAAAATGTAAATGATGAGAACTAAAGCAAATAAACGACATAATAATAATTGTTGTTCGCGTCTGGTTAACGGGGAGTACTTGCACAGGAATAACCAAGTGGCCAGGATTTTCACCAGCAACTTGCTTTGAAATGCGATAAGTGCGCCGCACAATGATAGTCGATGTTACCATTTCACATGACGAGAACCTCGTGAAACCTGAGAAAGAGAAACTAATCAAATATCTCGACTTAGCACACGAGGTTGTTGACATGTGGAATGTGAGCTCGGCTATCATTGTGCCGATTTTCGTACCGGCCAGTGGCCTGCCGGCCGGAAACCTGGACCAACATCTCTCCAGGCTCTCGTTAGGCGGTTGGATCACGGGCCTGATTTAGAAGGCAGTACTCCTCGATACGACTCGCATTGTGAGGAGGTTCCTGTCTCTGCAGCCCTAACCACCGGTAGCTTTGACCATGCTCCCGACACCGGCGGACCTCTATTTTTACACGACTGCCCAAATTTTTGTTTAAAAGTTTTTTAATATCTTTTTAGTGTAAATATTTTAAAATTTTATTAAGTATATATGAAAGAAAATAAATAAACAACATAATATTTTTTTTAAATAATAATAATAGTATAATTATATTTAAATGAAATAAAGAAGATAGTAAAAGTTTTTATTGGTTTCTTTGAATAAACAATACATAATACATTATAAATAGCACCTGGTCGACCGAGCTCTGCTCTGGTGAAAATAGAGAATGCTCATTTAATAGTATAGAATAGTTCATACTTACTCCATGTATAGTACATACTAATTCTATGCTGCCATGATAGTTGGTTCTTACTAATTCCATGCTGCCATGATAGTTGGTTCTTACTAATTCCATGCTGCCTTGTCATTATTCTAAGGTAGCCATCTTGTTCTAAACTTTGGGGGACCGAGCTCTACTCGGGTGAAAATACGGAGAAAACAAACTTTCCCAGATATGAGAACTTTCATTGAAATCGTAATAGCTCCTACACACTATATCTATATGAAGGTGCAAAAGCCGGGGGTACGTGCCGCGTGGCAAAAGCCGGCGGCCATGCCGCCGGCATAGTGTGTAGCAACCATTACAGCCGTTTCGAGAACGTCTCGAAAACGGCTCTAACGATTTTGATGAAATTTGCATTACAGGGGTTTACGAGTACTTGGGTGCAAAATCAATCTAGCTATGTCTCATTTCTGGGAAAATCGTATAACTTGCTTCAAAAACAGTGAAGGAAAACATCGTGAGGAAAGCGGTATGCCTGAGAGATGTTACTCGACGGCCTATGAAGCCAAGTCCATGCCCATGCCCATGCCCAGGCCCATGGGTGGCATAAAATGTCTGACACCAAGTAAGTCACTAACCACACGAAAAATAAAGAATTTCAAATGTAACAAAAACCCTACTGATAAGACTACTCGTGTGCCCAAAATCTCTAACAAGATGTTTCTAACGACAGTGACCATACGACGCACAATTCTCTTTCACTAGCAAATCTAGAAAATCATCAATCAAACAAGATTAATCCCTCAGGATATCAAT
Source organism: Agrochola macilenta (assembly GCA_916701695.1). Classification (NCBI taxonomy): domain Eukaryota; kingdom Metazoa; phylum Arthropoda; class Insecta; order Lepidoptera; family Noctuidae; genus Agrochola; species Agrochola macilenta. The sequence continues at coordinate 2,994,930 of OU753558.1, read as the reverse complement.
AAACAAAAACCTTTATTATGCCCGCAAAAAGTCTTACAATGTCCGTTTACAATCAGCCATCGGCCTTGACTTATTTTACGTATTGAATAAGAAGTTCCAAAAGTTCCATTTCAAACATACAATTACCTCTATCAGGTTTTTCTAAACAGATAGAGTACAAAAATGTATTTGTGTCTGTGCGTAAAATAGTGTTTCAGCAACGCCTTTCAGTATCCTGATTTTGGAACAAAGTTCTGCGGTAGGATTAAACTGGTATAAATCGTCACGTACGTAACGAAAAATCATTATCCCATCGTTCCTATTATTACCCTCCTTGCAACATTCTGTCTGTCAATTTGAAAGTGTGAATTTGGTCAAAATGAAAATCCAAGATGGTGACTGCGAAAATTTTAGAATTTTTCATCATGGGTGTCGTTTTCATGGTTTACGAGGATGTTAAAGCCGATAGTGAAGTAAAAATGTAAATCCAAGATGGCGGCTGCGATTTTAGTAATTGTAATTCTTAGGCGTACAAGTATTATTAAGTTGCAGTAGGTACGGAAACAAAACAGGTGCACGTGGTATTTTTCACTGTCAGATGACCAAGTCAGCTTGATTGAATAAATAAAATTGAAAAAGAAATATCAAATGAAAAATGGAAGTAGAGAATAAATATAAATAGAAATATCATTCTATTACAAACAATGCTTATGGGGTTCAACTCATATCAGTGTTCCTTCTGCATTTATCTATGAACTATTTAATCGTACGTCCTATGGCCAGCCAAACAAGACAAATGTTCGCCTGTCGAGATCGCCGCATCGATACGCGATGTCCCATACCCATTACAAGATGTTAGAAGTTTTGTAGATAAGCCTTCGTTATTTATATGGTGTTTGGGTACTGTAAGTAGCTGATTAACGAGTTCGTCTTTTGGTTAAATAGTGTTGTTGGTAAATAAGACATCAAATATTGTTTAAGTCATGAAGATTTTCTTCAGTCATTATGAATTAGGTTCAAACGTAAAAGGCTTACCTCTGTTCCGTAAAATACCGTGCGATATAGTAACTTGCTTTCCTAAATTTTAATTGGCTAAAAACTACCCCGGGTCAATATGTAACCAATAGCACCTGCAATACCAATTTAATCAACATTACACAGGTGCATAATAAAAATAGGCTTAGTAGGAAGCACAAAAGACAGTGTCATTATCTGCCTTGCCTTTTCCTAACTATGTTGGGTCGGCTTCCAGTCTAACCAGATACAATTGAATACCGGTATTTTATAATGATCGACTGCCTCTCTGACCTCCACAACCTAGTAACAGTCGACATTGTAATATTTTTTTAAATTGTTACTTACAACAAACTGAAAAAACTCCAGTAGCTCTAGGATCAAATCCTTCATAGGAGCCAAAAACAAAAATCAATTTAAAAAAACCTCAATAAAGTCATGCTTTTAAAATCTTAATTCAGCCGGCAGTCTTCCCATCTCAACCCGAATTCATCCCGTGATTAGAGGCTGTGATTGATGAGGGCGTCAAGCCACGCGACGAATGGATGATCGATCGTGCAGCATCTGCGACCCGACGTACCTCATTGTGGCTCTAGCTAGCTTTCATTAAACTTCATTTGAACTTGTTGATATTTAAAATTACATTAAAGCTCATCTGATTTATTTTTGATCATGCCTACCTAAACCTAACCTATACATGGCGGAGACAGCGAGGTGTGAACTGTTACCGTCGTAACAGGTCTCGCGTCGATAGCCCTTACACCCTGTTTTCCAAAATTGTTCCCGGAAAAGTTCAAAAAGGTTTGAGCTACATGTATTACTTACCCGTGGGTGTCGTCAGAGCAATGGTGACCCAGTGGGCCAGCGGCCGCGTCTTACAAGTTGGAGGTCGTAGGTTCAAACCCTGACAGGCGCTTTACTTTGTGTAAATTCTTTCATCACCACTGCTCTCAAAACGGTGAAGGAAAACATCGTGAGGAAACCGGCATGTCCTAGAATCTATAAAAAAATTGCGATGGTGGATTATTATTATTATTATTCATTTATTAAACAAGTTACAATGACTCATAGATACAATACATTACACATACAACAAACAATACTTACATTAACAATACAATACACAAAGCCCAATATGGTTGATTTTTATTATATTTACTTACAACTATGTTAGTGACTGTATCACTAACATAGTTGCAAGCAAATATAATATACACAAATACACACAACAAAACAATAACTGCTACAGCATTCCAGCTGAGATACGGGAGCAACGACTCACTATACAGCAGTCCAGCCTGTCAGCAATAACTCCCAGGATGCTGTTGGAACTGGCTCGCACCCTGCGCACCAAGGACGCACATCTTTTACGCATTAATGCATAAAAGCAATCAACACGCAAATCCGCAAACATCCCTGATGCGCTACAGAAGCGAGGCAACCCCATCAACACCCTGAAAGCATTATTGTACTGCACGCGAAGGGCACTGTACGACCTTTGCGTAAAATGTACCCACAGGCCACAGGTGTAAAACGAGGAACAGAAGGCTCTAAAAAGTGTTTTTTTAACCTCCGTAGAAGCACGCTTAAACCTGCGGGCAATCATATTCGCTCTGACCGACAGCGCCCTCCGCTCTCTCTCAATATCGTCATCATCCTTAAGGCTAGTGGTCAAAACATGTCCAAGGTACTTGAATGAGTGCACTCTCGATAACGGTACACCATTCATCATTACTGAAGGCACCGTTTCTGGACATTTTCCACCAGCCCCAAACACCATCGCGACACTCTTTTGCACATTATACAACAGGCCATGAGCACTGGCGTACCTCTCACACACACTCACCAGTTTCCTCAGGCCACAGACTGAAGCACTGAGCAGCACCATGTCATCTGCATAGCTAATGTTGTTGACACATATGCCATCTATATAACATCCGACTCTGGTGCTACTCAGCTCCCCAATCAACTGGTCCATGTACAGGTTGAAGAGTGTAGGAGAACTCAGACCCCCCTGGCTCACACCTGACTCAAGACCATATGAACTCGAGTAAGCCCCGTCCCACCTAACACTATTGACCTGGTTCCCGTACCAAAATTTAAAAATATTTATAATTTCAGGTGGTAGCTTCGCATCATTAAGCTTTTTCCAATATGGCCCACTTCTTCTCACAGAGAGGATACCTGTGTCTCAGCGGTGGGGAACATTATAGGCTTACTACGGATGTCGTTAAGTTCACGACAACATTATCTTAGAAGTACTACAACTACACAACCGGACTCATTCTTATAATCTGGGGGCACGGCAGTGCACCCGCCAATTCGAACAAAAACATATTATGTCTAGGTATAAACAAAGAATTAAAGGTCGAGAGCCATAAGTTCTATATTTGCTTGCAGTTAGAACAAACTACGCTACGCTAATAAACTACTACGTAAAAGGTGATCTTCAACTCATTTGTGTAAATGCAATAAACATTTTTATTTTATTTTATTTTATTTTTATTTACTGTTTGCCAAAGAAAGATAAATTTACGAATGACAGCCGGGACCTACGGTTTAAAGTACCTTTCCGGAGACGGTGGGGTCTCGGTATATCATGGATGGTCACCCATCCATTGACCGAGCTCGGCAATCGTTGCTTAACCCTGAACATCAACCCGTGCAACTGTTATTACTTAGCCACGAGCCCCTCATCTTGACCTGATAAGTGTAGTAATTAAATAAATCGTAAAATACTGATATTCAGCTGCATCCGGTTAGACTGGAAGCCGACCCCAACATAGTTGAGAAAAGGTTAGGCAGATTAAGTGAAGTGCGGTAATGATATTATTATTCTAATGATGTAGGCACTTCATTAACACAGTTATTATACTCTGGGCTCTAATAAGCTCATTACAATCAATACTAACGTTCACCAGCGCCTGTAATTGTATTTGGCAACTCGAGTCTATTTGAATAAACGGTTTAATTATGCACTAATCACGAGTTTATATTATGTTACAGCTTCTGCTCGCGACTTCGTTAGTGTGGAAGTCGTAAGGCACCAAAATATACTAAAATAATAGTCACATTTTTCTTCGCTTTATTTTCCACAAAACTTCCCTATTTATTTTCGGCATTAGAATCGTTCCCAGACCTCACAGCAATTCTTTACCTTTGCTACAATTTTGTTATAATTATGTAGGTAATTAAATTATAGGTATACATGTGAATTTTACATCACACTTCATCTTCAATCAATTGTATAATCTATATTATTTCCTAGTGATATTGACATCTTCTATTACTTCTTTGCACCTGCACCGCTGGCGATTAACAAGAATTGAGTATCTAGCAACTAAAAATGAGTTGGCGAGCAACGAGCAGCGCATGCGCGACGGCGACGAGCGATTACTCGCTGGTATGCGTATGTACCGCGTGCTCTCGCAGCCAGTGTTCTGTCCGCCAAGCGGGCTTCGCTGAGCGAGTACTTTCTTTGTTAGCTCTTGTCGCTGCGACGATTGAGTACTCGCCGGAGGCGTGAACAGTCAGCGATCAACTATTAATATTGTGATTATGTATCTCTTTTACTTATACGGGACCTACAATCATTTCTGGAGGGAGAAAAATGGTTGATAGCTTGTCGCTTCCTCGTCGGTGGTGGGACAGATGCCTAAGTTCTGAATTTTGATCTCAAGCTATCTAAGTAAGATGAGAAATCGTGACTGTGTACCTTATACTGAAATTGTGGTGGCAACAGCTCATTCCATCAATCAATCTGCCTAGCCTTTTCCCAACTATGTTGGGGTCGGCTTCCAGTCTAACCGGATGCAGCTGAATACCAGTATTTTACATGAAGCGACTGCCTATCTGACCTCCACAACCCAGTAACTGGGCAATACGATACCCCTTGGTAAGACTGGTTGTCAGACTTTCGGGCTTCTGACGACCCGTAACGACTGTCAAAGATTCACGAATGACAGCCAGGACCCGTGCTTTCCGAGACACGGAGGGTTCTCGGTATGTAATGGATGTCCCATCCACAGACCAACCCCGGCAAGCGTAGCTTAACCTGATCGATTGATCCGTGCGGCAGTTATTACTTAGCCACGAGCTCCTTCAATAGCTCATTTCATATCACATTAATTAAATGGCCGCACTTTTACACTTAGCTTTATTTTCTATGGTCTGTGCCAACAGAGAAAACCGTGTGGAGCATAATTATAAGTACCTATTTAACTTACATAAATACATTCATCCCGCCTTCTTTTAATGGGGGTAGGTAGAAACTGCAGAACGATACCGTTGTACACGCACGTCAGTAGCCAGTACTACGCACCTGACCTTTCTGAAGAATATAATCAATATGTCCTCCTAGGTCGTTCATCCTCCTAGTAAACCATCTAAGCATACTCTTTAAAATTATTATCACTACATCTTTTTAAACCGCACCCTTACCTTATCACATCATTCCTCAGTGTTTCTAAGTATTTAACTTATTTTATTAATAAAGAAACATTAGTAATAAACATTGGCTTAATATTAGTTGACTGACACTGAGTGATTTTTCACATGTTAAAATATATTTTATTTATTTATTTATTATTAGGCTCTTCAACAATGAGTACACTATTACTTTATAATTAGAACATTTAATTTACAGTATATACGCTTACCTGGGTTGGTCCGTGGATGGGTGACCATCTTTACATTCCGAGACTCCTCCGTGCCTCGGAAAGCACGTTAAGCCGTTGGTTTCGGCTGTCATTCGTGGATCGTTGACAGTCTTTACGGGTCGTCAGAAGCCCGAAAGTCTGACAACCAGTCTTACCAAGGGGTATTGTGTTACCCAGTAACTGGGTGTGGAGGTCACATAGGCAGTCGCTCAATGTAAAATGCTGGTACTCAGCTGCATACAGTTAGACTGGAAGCCGACCCCAACATATTTGGGAAAAGGCTAGGTAGATTCAAATATACAACGTGTTTTTTTTGATATCCCATAACTCTAGGGTTATATTATTTAAGTTAAAAGAACACAAAATCTCCTAGAATAGGTGGTCCAAAAATGCATAGTTTCGAAGATATAATCAATCTTAATTAAAAAAATTGTCTCCAGTGTGACGAATCTTTACTTTTGCGACGTTGCCAAACTTCGCAGTAGTGTAGTAAAGTAATTCATTTAATGTAGTAAAGTAGAATTACTTTACTACACTAAATGAATTACTTTACTACACTACATTTTTATTCATATTTAAAGCTAAGAAAATGCGACGTTGTCATATTTCACGTAAGGGTGTTTTATATTAATAATCGTGCCTTTGTCGAATTATTTTGTATGAAAAATTAAAACAAAAAAAAAAATATGATTGAAGAATAATTCATATGCCAGTTGGTTCTTTGATATGGTCTCAATCATACCCTAGAGTTATGGGATATCAAAAAAACACATTGTATAGTCCTTATTGAGAAGTATCACTACTACAGGATAGTTACATAATCTACAAGTGTCTCTTTGAAATAACAGGCGAACTAGGATTTCAGTTAATTTCCAATTATTTTACAATACCACAGAGTTAATGGTCAAATTACTTCAACGGCTAATTATACCCGAAGTGTCTATTCATATGTTTTAATTAAGCTCCATTGTGTTATTAGTTGCTAACTTTGACAGTAGATTGTAATTATTATGTTCAGGATAATTTAGTATTGTGATCTGTGACTAGATTTGTACATACTAGTTTAGGGTCTTAGCAATGCGCTAAGCCTCTATGAGTCTGTTTATTCAAATAATTTTAATTTTAAAGAAAATAAATATCAAAGAAATTTCGCGTGATTTTTTTATAAAATTTTAAAATAAACAGACTCTTATAGAGTTAGCGCATTTTATTAAAAAAACATGCGAAATAACTTTGAGTTTAATTTTCTGTAAACTTAAAATTGTTATAACCAACTCAAAAAAAAGAGCTCGATTGGATTTGACTGTGTTGACACTATTTCATCTTTTGATGCAAAAAAACATGTTGAAAAGTTGCTTTTTTGCGAGAGACGTTTGCAAATAAAAGTTCGTGAAAATAACATTCGTGTACTTTTTATTTGCGCACATTTGCTTTGAGAAAAGTTCAAAGTTAAGTAGTTTTTTTCCAAATATAATATTATTGGAAAACAAGTGCACACATTTATAGTACTTAATTACTTAGGTACTTACTTGTTTTATTCTCATTGTATTATGGTCTTAGTTTATGTATTATTATTATTTCTTAAATTTATGATATGCTCAAATACAGATATATATTTTTATTACTTTTGTATAATCTCACTTACACTTATTTCAGTGAAAATTAATACTAACCCGATTTAATAGGTCGCGCAGGGGGACGTCAATATGTAATTCCATAGGTAATTGCTGAAAACCAGCGCTGTTGACATTGGGTTCATCCGAATTTCACAGCAATTCGCTGAGCAATGACCTGTTCTTGCACAGATGCGACGCACAGCATTATTTTTCTTATTATTTGTTACAAAAGTAGATATCTCTGTCAGCATTTTGCTTTTGTTATGTTTATGTTGTCTTTTGCAAATGTCACAAGAGTGCTAAGAGTACGTTTTAGTCTTTGGTCCGTGGCCTTGATATCAACCAATGAACAACATTATTTTATTTTTTAAATTTTATTTAATTTATTTATTTATTTATTTATTTATTGGTAAGGCACCTCAACGACTTACTCACTAAAACATACACATACAAAAATCACATAGAGTTTTAGGTATTGTGAATTCGTCACTTACAGAAGTGCACAGCACTAGCAGAGAAATTAATGAGGACTACGAAATAAAGGACGTTATAGTCATCGTTAGTTGATTAAGTTACAAATTAAAAAGAAAAATTAAATAATTATGTTCACAAATATGATGGAAAGTACAGAAATATTTAATTAAATAACAAAAAAGACCTAAAAAGAAAGAAATGGAAGTGTATACAATTTTATTAATAGGCGGCTTGTGTCGCACAGAGGTCTTGAGACTCCGAGCTAGTTAAAAGTCTCGTACGGAATTGACAAAAAGGGTTAGAGAATATGTCTATGCTATTGGTTCGTGTAGCGATTTTATTATAATTTCCCATTAGACGGTTCATGGGTGCGGTGCCGCCTAGGTTAGTACGACTTGCAGTTGTGGCAAAGTTAATGGTCTCGCGACCAGATCGAATAGTTTTCTGTCGAGGTACAGCTATACTTAATTCTGCCAAAAGATCGGGAACATTGAGTAAACCGTTAACGATTTTGTAAAGAAGGATCTGGTCTGTCACGTCTCTTCGGTGTTCAAGAGAACATATTTTAAAATGACTGAGTCTTTGACTATAGGAAGAAACTCGTGGACAGCTAGAGCTTCTAAAACGAAGGTATCTGGTGAAACTTCTTTGGATACGTTCAATCCTGTTTACGTGAACACGGTAAGTAGGATTCCAAACTGGAGATGCATAGTCCAGTAGACTTCTCACAAGACTATTGAAGAGCACCTTTAGGGTAGAGATGGACTGGAAATCCCGACATATTCTTTTTATAAAGCCAGACATTTTTGCAGCTTTGGCAGTGATATTATCGACATGGTTGACAAATGTGAGTTTTGAGTCGAGGTGGACTCCTAGGTCACGAATCGTGTCCACTGTTTGTAGTGTTACCCCATTTATTGAGTAAGACGTAGGTAAAGGTTTACGTTTTTTGGTAAATTTTATGTGGTAGCACTTTTTCACATTGAGAGACATGTGGTTTTTTATACACCAATCGTGAACTGCGTCGAGGTCAGCCTGGAGTAAATGAACATCGACGGATGAGTTTATCTCTTTATAGATCTTTAAATCATCAGCGAAAATAGAGCAATTGCTGTGTTTTACTGAGAGAACTATGTCATTGACGAACATTAGAAAGAGAATTGGGCCCAGGTGTGAACCTTGAGGGACTCCAGATATAGAGAAATAATCAGGCGACTCATATCCCTTTACAACCACTCTTTGTTTTCTTTCCGAGAGATACGATTTAAACCAAAGAAGCAACTGGCCAAATATGCCGAAACCTTCAAGCTTCTTCAAGAGGATTTTATGGTCCACCTTGTCGAACGCACAGCTGAAATCAGTGTAAATTGAGTCTACATGGGCACGAGAGTCCATCAATTTACTTACTTCATTGACGTACTGGACCAGGTTAGTAGTCGTAGACTTACGGACACAGAAACCATGTTGTTGGGGTACTAACTGAGGATTAATATGTGATGTAAGTAAAGGACATAGCAGGGATTCAAACAGTTTAGCGAAAACTGAAAGGAGTGAAATAGGACGGTAGTTCTGCACGTTTTTAGAATCTCCCTTCTTAAAAATCGGTACGACATTTGCCATTTTCCATTCCGTCGGAAACTGTGATGTCGCAATCGAATGATTGAATATTATAGTAAGCGGTAAGGATAGCCTAGTAGCACACTTCTTTATAAATACCGGCGGCAAACCATCTGGCCCCGGCCCTTTGCAGATATTAAGTTTTTTTAGTGCTTTCAAGACATCTCGTTCCGTAAATACTACCTTGCCTAATGCATGTTGATGATATTTGGTTTCTGTTTGAGCTGCAGCAGGTGGACCAATCGAGGGAGTAAAGTTAGAGGAGAAATGCTTAGCAAAAAGGCTGCAGATTTAATGGTTGAATACAGGGCCTTTGGCTGCTTTTGTATGTGTGTATTTTGGATTTTTGCTTTTTTTGTGTGCGTTTTGTTTGTGCAGAATAAACAATTTTTCTTTCTTTTTCTTTCTTCTTTCTAAGTTGAAAAGTGGTTTACCACTTTAACATGTTAAACTATTAATTTTACAAATGTTTTATTTTCAAATTCTGTATATTTTATATTGAGCGCTTACATTTTCGGCGGTTTTTCTACATTGTAAACAGAATTTGTACAACTATCCACACTTTTAGCCAGTAAAAATTCTAAAATCTGGCATGTAGGTATTTAATAAATAAATAGATGGATAGATAGATAGATATATCGTTTATTTGGTGCACACAAAAGACATAGCACAAAATACAAAAACACGATTAAATGACCGTCATAACCATTTACCGTCTGACATGAATATGTAGTATTTTTGTTAATTAATGTACCTATTATTACAACAATATTGCTACAATTCAACCCAAATGTTTGCATGTCACATTATTATGACTAAGTGTTATAAGAATATTTTTTAAGAATAAGAATGATTTATTTCGCATCAACCAATGAACAACATTGTTTTATTTTATTTTTTAATTTATTTGTTGAACACGAGGCCTTTGTATGTGTGTATTTTATGTCTTTTTGTCTTTTTATGTGCGTTTTGTTTCTGCAGAATAAACAATTTTACTTTCTTTCTTTCTTTTCTTTCAAAGTTTACATTCAAGTGGATTGGAGTGTTATGGATCACTATAATTATTTATATTGTACATTAATACATTTGGCGAAAAATATATATTTGATTTAACAGGTGCAGCTCAAATATCTATCCAGCCGTATGTTTTCATTAAGCCGAACGTTAATTCATTATGAGGCTTTAAATCCATTTGCATTTGTACTAGTAGGCACCTACACTTTGATTGCGATATAACAACAACTATTCCATTTGAATAGATGAATGATCAATGGGTGAATTAGTTACATGTTTGGTTAAATTAGGGTTGTTGAGGTTTTTGATTGGTTTGTGATTAGTAGTTAGGTGTTAATTGAAAATACCTTTGTAATTATTTTAGAATATTAGAGATTTAGACTCTTTATATTTTCCATCAGATCAGGGTCTTGTCTTGGTAAAAAAATGTAATCCTCCACGGCATCGCAGAGATAAGGCAAAACCCTCTTTTGGATTTCCTGAAGGTAATAACCATATATTATACTATCTACTCTACATACTTCTTATCTCCAAAAGGTACTCCTAATATACCTCTCTTTACTGATACACATAACTTATCCAGCTGACACATGCTGAGCTGGACTTTCATTTGGTGCAACCTTGAGACGCACACCGCACCTTGTTTTTCCTTATTTGATTTAAATAAACTATGTCATAATAACACTCCATTTCTCTATGTACTTATGTTTTTCTTTTTTGTATATTGGCATCTTGTTTTTATATATATTCATGTAATTTGTTCTCTTTTAATTGTGCTTTTGTGTGTCTTTTGCATGCACTGAATAAATGTTTTATCTATCTATCTTTTATGCCATAGGTATAAAAAGTATGTTCATACGTGGACACTTTAGCAATACGTGACGTACACAATCAATCCGCCTAGCCTTTTCCCAACTATGTTGGGGTCGGCTTCCAGTCTAACCGGATGCAGCTGAATACCAGTATTTTACATGGAGCGACTGCCTATCTGACCTCCACAACCCAGTAACTGGGTAATACGATATCCCTTGGTAAGACTGGTGTCAGACTTTCGGGCTTCTGACGACTCGTAACGACTGTCAAAGATCCATGAATGACAGCCGGGACCAACGGCTTAACGTGCTTTCCGAGGCACGGAGGATTCTCGGTATGTAAAGATGGTCACCCATCCACTGTCCAACCCCGGCAAGCGTAGCTTAACCTGATGGATCGATCAGTGCGGCTATTGTTACTTAGCCACGAGCTCCTCAATACGTGACGTACACGAAGCAACAAAATCCGATCTAAAGAAAAGCGGCCTCATTCCTCTAGATCGTATTTTGTTGCTTCGTGTCTCAATATGAAATTTTATAAAAGGTATTAGAAAATTCTAGACACACTTACCGAGGGTCCTTACTAGCTGTTATTCATAATTCCTTCTCAGTCACGAGATCATATTTTTTTAAAGGAGTGGCGCTAGTGGACCATTGGGAAATTCCAGAATCAATGACGAACAACGATAAGCCTTCACGCGCCAATAATAATATGTTCATTTGTTTATTTTTTACTATAGACAGCTCTATTTACAAAACAAATCGAAATTTAAATAAAATCTTTGTTATGTTACCTCCTTGTTTGCCATGTGTTGAAGTTAAAAGTTCGTTCGTTAAGTTGTGAGATAATATTGAATCAAGAGAAACTAGAATTCGTCGATAAAACAGTTTTCCTAGGGATCACGCTCGACTCAAGGCTTCAATGGGGTCCTCATTTAACATGCCTTTCAGGACGGTTAAGTTCATCGAGTCTATTTTTATTCTGCAGAAACGAGCCATAAGAGCCATATATGGCCTCCGCAGGAGCAACTCTCTAAGGGAACTGTTTAAAGATATGAACATCATGACGGTACCTTGTCAATATATCTATGAAAACATTATGTACGTAAGGAAAAATCTACATCTTTTTAGTAAAAGAGGTGCAAAACACAATTACATCACTAGGAATATGGACCAATTAGTGCAACCGGGTTTCAGGCTGGCTAAAGTGGACTCGTCTTTCATGGGGTACTGCTTAAAATGCTACAATAAAATACCTTCCAACATACTTCAACTGAATGAAACGAAATTTAAATCTTATATTAAACGCACACTATGCAGCCAAGCATATTATAAGTTGGGATATTATATCGCTGATAAAAATGGTTGGCTCAACACTGGTCTTGCTCCACAAGGGCGCTTGAACTAATTGCTTAGCATTCGAAAATACTGTTAGAGCAGCTGAAGATTTTAAAAACTATCTTTGCATTGTATAAATTTAATCTCTTTACATTATATAATTGCATAGCACATGTTGAGTACTATGTACCGACTATAAAGCTACCATTTAGGTACTGGGTATGTCTGGGTATTTCATTGACTTGAATGTGCCATGGCGGCTGAGAGTATGTCATGCTCACTCTAATGTCTCGCTGACGGTGGCGCGTGTGTTGGATCATTTAGCTCCCTTCAAAATGGTTGAGCTGAATGGTGCTAATCCATGCGTCATGTTCGTGAACGAGCGCCGTCAGTAGGGACTGGTCATCTCTTAGCTACCACGGCTTATTTTAATTTAATTTAATTTTTGAATTTTTATTTTTATTACGGACGCTTTTAACGTTTTGCATCGTTCTCACATGTATAACTTCAACATAAATGATGAAACCAATATTTTGTAACCATAATTATGATTTATAAGAGTGTCCGTGGAGTTTCTTGCCCGTTCTTCTCCATAGGTACCTACTGCGCTTTGGAATGGGCATCTAGCTTCATCTTTCTGACTGACCGACCCCTTGACAATTCAAAAGTGCCTGTAATTGGTTTATTTGAAATAAATGCTTTGAGTTTTGAGTTCCATTTTTAAATAACACGTCAGATATGAGTTTTAGTAATTTATTCGGCCGCTAAACACAACAGATATGGATTTTGCATGTTATATTGCATTCAACGCATACAGACGTGCTCATCAATGCATAATAAATATCAATAAAATAAATTAACGCTTGCATAAACAGTGACCTAGTTTCAGTGTATTAGCGTGTTATACAAATAAACATTATAGTGATAAGTTAAAATTATGAACTGAATAATATATTATTTTTAAACTGAAACATGGATGGCAGCCCCTTTAATCGGAGCTCGATAATGCGACGCAGCCCTCCACCGACACCAACCCCGGTACCGACACCAGCACTGACATCGCCCAGACAACCAAGACAGGACCAAGATGAGAAAGTTGAAGTTGTGTCCACTCCGGAGATTCAGAACTGGATGGGGTCTATTGAGCAGTGCCTGAATGAGGTTTGTGCTATTACTTCTGAGGGAAAGCTAAACGCTGATCAGAAGCTAAAAATAAATAATCTTTGCCGGAAAGTTGGACATGGAGTTTCGCAAATGGCTGTTCAATACCAGTCACTAAAACAAAAAGCCATCCAAACCCATACCTCCCTTAAAACCATGACCGAAGCTCGAGACCTATCAGACTGTCTAATGGAGATGAACCGTACGATTCAGGAGTCCTGCACGAAGCAAGAAGCAGCTTCTACATCTTTTGCAGCTATGGTGAAGAATGGGTCCAAAACAGTTGTTCGTCCTAATACTCTTAGCTCCGTGGCCATTTATCCCAGTGACATCTCAAAGACCAGTGACGAAACCAAGAACATGGTCCAAAAAATCATATGCCCTGGAGAAATGAAGCTGAAAGTACGAGGCGTACGCAAAATTGGAAAAGGAGGTCTCATAATCAGCACTGAGACCAAAGATGACCTAGACAGGCTCAAGCAAACAGTCCAACTCGCTTCGTCAGGGCTTACTGTCGACGAACCTAAAAAGCGCAAACCTCGCATCATAGTAATAGGAGTACCTACATCAATGGCTGAAAATGAGGTTTATAAATGTATTTATGAACAAAACTTGGCCGACAAACTGCCCCCTATATCTCTAGATACATTTTTGACCTCTATAAAACTAAGCCACAAATCTGGCAGGAAAGATGCTGAGAATTGCAACTTTATTATAGAAGTTCCAGCCGTCATACGTAAGGCCCTCATCACACAAGACAGATTATTCATTAATTGGTCATCCTGCCCGGTGCGAGACTTCACACTAGTAACAAGATGTTACAAATGCCAGCAGTACGGTCATGCAGCCAAAACATGCAAAATTGCTGCCCCTACATGTGGACATTGCGGTGAAGAAGGTCACACACTTCAAGACTGCGTAAAGAAAGCCGGAGCGCCGAAATGTGCTACATGTTTGCGCTTTAAAAAAACAAGCAAACCACAAGACGGGAGACGCAGATTGCCCGGCTAAAAAAGCTGCCGAATACAGGTACATAAACTCGATCGACTATGAAGGCGCCTAAGAGCGCCACTTACTTGTGTATATTTTAGACTTAACTTGTTATTGTTATTTTTCTAGTTTAGTATGGATAATAACTTATTAACCGACATAGACAACACATTTTTAACTGTATCAAAGACATGTGACGTTGAGGAATGCAGACAATATTTTTCCGACTATAAAAAGTCACTAACCGTACTGACCCAAAACATTCGTAGTATTTATAAGAACATAGATAGCTTTAAAATTTTCCTTCATAGACTTAACTTTGATTGTGATATAATGGTACTAACCGAGTGCTGGCTAGCTAACCGCATCGATAACCTCCCAGTTATACCTGGTTACAACATATTGCATACCACAAGAAACCACAACCAAAATGATGGTGTAGTAGTCTTTGCTAAGGAATCACTAAAGGTCACAGTCGAGGAACATTCTCTAGAAGACTGTATGAGTAACTGTTTAGTCATCAAAATTGGTACAACAACAGCGATAATCGCTATTTATAGATCCCCTTCCGCTAGACACTTAGAACCTTTTAACAATTCCTTAAACAAGATTTTTCAAGTACTAAGTCCATTTAAGAATGTTATACTAACAGGTGATTTAAATATAAATATTGGCTCCGAAAACTGCGATGCAGGGACACAAGATTACCTTAACATCTGCTCATACCATGGTTTTCTCCCCGCTCACACATTGCCTACTCATCAGAGCGGTTCCTGCCTCGATCATATGATGATCAAAACCAGCCTATCATATATTACGGTTGTTACTAACTCAACAATTACTGACCATCACGCTGTCCTACTTAACATAAATTTAATGCTGTCTAAGCAAAATCGTCCCCAGACTTTGAGCAAATTAAACACAAACAAACTCGAATATGATTTATGCAACATTGATTTTAGCCTAGTTTACAATACTGCTGACGCTAATTTGGCTTTATCGTACTTAATAAAACATGTGCAACAAGCAATATTACGTAACACGACAGTTTCTGCAGTAAAGAAGAAACTTTATAATATTAAACCTTGGATTACTCCTGGACTAATTCGGTGTATAAGGCACAGAGATAAACTTCATCAGAGAGCAAAGAGATACCCTAATAATTTAATAATCCAAACCACCTATAAAAGATACAGGAATTTCTGCAACAATCTCCTAAAGAATTTAAAGAATAGTTACGATAAAAACGAATTAAATAGAGCAGGTAACAATAGCAAGCAACTTTGGAAACATATTAAAAATGTCACCAATATGTATAAACAGCGTGAATCAAATTCGAGTTTACTGCTTACTAATCCTTCACCACTCTTGTCAGCTAACAATGTAAATACCTTCTTTGTAAATGTTGGAAAAACTCTTGCCGAACAGATTCCGAAACATTGTTACCAACCACCTTTCCAAAAATCGAGAAATAGCTGTAACTCGAAATCTTTTGCTATGCTGGACACTGATGAAGATGAAGTAACTCGAATAATTTCTGGGCTAAAAGATGACTGTGCAGTTGGATGGGATAATAATTAGCAATAAGATCCTTAAACTCCTTAAGCGTTTTTTGGTACCTCCCTTAACGCATATTTTTCGAATATGTCTTTCCGATGGAATTTTTCCAAGTTGTCTC
The DNA here is from genome assembly GCA_916701695.1 of Agrochola macilenta. Taxonomy (NCBI): domain Eukaryota; kingdom Metazoa; phylum Arthropoda; class Insecta; order Lepidoptera; family Noctuidae; genus Agrochola; species Agrochola macilenta. Next base: position 2,978,579 of record OU753558.1, on the reverse strand, counting down.
AAAAAGGCAGTTGTAATCCCTATCTTTAAATCTGGAAGCCAAGACTTAGTTAATAACTATAGGCCAATATCCTTACTCCCCTCAATATCAAAAATACTAGAGAAAATTATAAACAGTAGACTAGTTAACTACCTAGAAAAAAATAACTTGTTATCCCCTGCGCAATTTGGTTTTAGAGCTAAACTATCGACAGCCGATGCGGTACATAGCCTGACTGATTATATTTCAGAAGAACTTGGCAAAGGAAACCAGACCCTGGGAGTCTTCCTTGATTTAGCCAAGGCTTTCGACACGGTGTCTGTTTCTGTTCTGATAAACAAATTAGAGACCATAGGAATAAGGGGAACGCCGCTGAAACTCTTTGCTGACTATTTAGACGGCCGGTTCCAATGTGTTAGAATTGACAATATTACGAGCGATGAGCAGAAAAATACTGGTTTTGGTGTTCCTCAGGGGAGTATTCTGGGCCCTACGCTATTCCTGATTTATATTAACGACTTGTGTGGTCTTAATATAAAAGACGGCAAAATTATATCTTACGCCGACGACACGGCGTTAATATTTAGTGCTAAAACCAGTAGCGAACTGTTCGAAATCGCTCAACTAGGTTTCAATACTGTGACTAATTGGCTTCATAGCAATTTACTAACATTAAATGCTGACAAGACAAAATATATTCACTTCTCCATGCGCAAACCTCCACTTAACATTACTAACCCTCACTTATATGCCCATCAATGTGGAAACCGTACAGTCAACAAGTGTAATTGTCCTTTTATCCTCAAAACGAGCAACTTAAAATACCTCGGGGTAATAATAGATGACACACTCTCTTTTAGAAAACATATTGAAAGTCTAGTTAAAAGAGTGCGCAGACTAATATATGTTTTTAAAAAATTGCGATCATTTGCAGATTCAAAATTAATCACACAAGTTTATTTGGCCCTATGTCAATCTATAATTCAGTACTGTATCACTTCTTGGGGTGGTGCACCAAAAACTAATTTACTTCCTCTTGAAAGAGCTCAAAGAGCCATTTTAAAGGTAGCAAACTTCCATCCCTTCTTCTTTCCCACAGTTCTGCTATATAAATCCTGCAACTTACTGACGGTTCGCCAGCTTTTCATTATGCACCTAGTATTAAAACAGCACACCATGCTTACCTACAATGCTGACAAAACTAACAAGAGACGGAATGATATAGTTTGCATATCTAATGCAACCTCAAAACATGTTTTTGTAGAAAGATTTTTTACATTCTTAGGACCATTTCTGTATAATAGATTAAATAGAAAACTTTGTATTTATAATTTAAATTATTTTAGTTGTAAAAAAAATATTCTTAATTATTTACTAACCATAGATTATGCACAGACAGAAGATCTACTTGTTGTTTGCAAATAGAACCGCTAACATACTATTTTTGCTTTTATTTACTTAAATTTTAATTTAGTTTTTACTTTAAACCCATTGTTAATTTATTGAAATAAGTATTTATGCACTTTCTAGCCTGAAACACAGGTTCAACCTAGTTCAGGCAAATAAGCAACTGTGCTATATTTTAAATTGTTAAGGTTATTGTAAGCGTGTCCTTTTTTATAAATAAACGATTATTATTATTTATTATATTTTATACAAACATTTCCGGCCGGGCGCTCGCATATATTCCACTACTTTTCGATTCATCTCGAAGAAAGTTGTCAAAATAATGCTCGAATTTCCAAGCATGTTTGAGAAAATATAGTTTTTAGATTTTTAGTCCGTTTGTCGGTTTGATCCAGATTGGTGCAAAAACGGCTGAACGGATTCGGATAAAATTTGGTAAACAGATAGTTTATGGATGGCATGGATTAACACATATTTTTAATCCCGGTAGTAAGTTGCTGTAGGATATTTTCCGACATAGACGCGCGCGAACCCGCGGGCAAAAGGTAATAGTAAATATTACGAAATAAGCAGCTTTTACGAAAACCCCGAACATCGGCCTTTTACTATTTATTTTGGTATTGCGAGCTGATTGAAACGTTGGGAGTGCACTTGATGAATATTAACAACGGACATGACGAGTGTAATGGATTATTCTGTTAAAAAAAGTTTTCGGTTTCTTTGTCATTAATGACGTAATTCTTTGAGGCTCATTTAATGAGTCGTAATCATCGCACATATTTTTATTATTGAGCGTATTTTTGATCGTAAGCACAAAGTACCTAGTAGTAGTAAGCTTACTGATGCCGTAATTCATCAGCTGTGAGATGATACAGGCTAACAGGAACAGTAACAGCTCTCTAAACATGTTTAGCTGCTTCAAATCGTTAGTACTTTAACTGTTTATTTTTACTCTAAATCGCAATTGCAATCTAATGATTACACGGTATTCCGAATTCAAATTTTCATACCTTCCTATTTACATTTTTTGTTTTTAACGGGTTATAATACCAAATCCCTCATTTCATGTTTTATCAAACCATTTTTTCCAACCGAATTTATTTGATAATTTATTTTCGTGTTTATTTCCTTGTACATTACATTCCCCCTTATGTGGTTATCCTGATCACCCCAAACAAATGCGTCATTAGTATTACAATATATGATTGATATCGAAATTACAGCTGGGGCGATGCGATGACTAGGGGCTACTGACCCCACGAATAATAGCTGAGTTGAATGGTATCTGATTCAATGAGTCAAATCCTATAGATGTTTTGTGCGTCTTGAAGGTTAGGAAAATAATTCTAGGGACATGAAATAATGCCTTCTTTGCTTTGGAGTTTCTTATGCACCCTCAGGGCAGACAGAGCGCAACAATCTAACGCCCCTTCCACCTTTTTCTATATAAATAAAAAAATAATTTAATGTTATTCGTTGGTAAGCGCTTCATTTGAGGATGGCTCGAACGATTTGTTTTTAGCATTGAAAATGCATTTTCGATCACTTCTGAACCCGTTTTCAAGAAAAGTGCTGGGGGCTACCGTCCTCAATTATATGATAGAGAAATGTAAATGGTATCAAAACTATGGCTATATTTTTTTATTTTTTTATAAAATCAATTTTTGACCGTTTCTTTTGAAACTAAATGAAATGAAATGTAGGTACTTTCATATAATATTCATAACGTAACTTTTCTTTTTTGTTAAATCCGGCCTGATCAAAGACAAAAGTTTTGTTTATTCCAGTGGCATTAACGAATCTATTTTATTTTGTATTGTAAAATGACATACCGTAATTCAATTTAATCAATAACTTGACATCATTGTAATTATTACCTATTCCTTATTATTATTTTATTCTATTTTTTCACTACCTACCTACTAATGCAATCTGACTAATTATAACTATACGTGTGTTATTATTGTGTATTGTTTATTACTGTTAATTGGACATCATAACAATTTCTAGATATGTATTTTTTTTTAATTCCTGAAATGTATTGTATTGTGTTAGTCAAAACTTATTAAGTTTTGACTCAATATGTTAATTAAATGTTTATTAACTCAACAGCAAACCAACATTATTCTTTTCAGTGCCCTGACAGGGATCATATACCTACGTACAAAAACCGACAGTAATAAATTGTAAATGTGTGATGTGCACCAGAGCAAATAAATAAATAAATAACTTTTTCAAAGAATCTTAATCTTCACAAAAAACGAAATGAGTTACCAAAAAAATACAAACATTATTCTGGATAATTAACTAATAAACTGGAAAAATACAAACACTATCCTGGATAATTAACTAATAAACTGGAAAAATATAAACATTATCCTGGATAATTAACTAATAAACTGGAAAAATACAAACACTATCCTGGATAATTAACTAATAAACTGGAAAAATACAAACACTATCCTGGATAATTAACTAATAAACTGGAAAAATACAAACATTATCCTGGATAATTAACTAATAAACTGGAAAAATACAAACATTATCCTGGATAATTAACTAATAAACTGGAAAAATACAAACATTATCTTGGATAATTAACTAATAAACTGGAAAAAAGGGCTTCAAAATGATATCATTCTGGTTAATTAAGGGTAGATGTGGTCATGGGACCATGAGATTTGTGTTTTTTTTTAATGTTCGTTATAATCCACATAAGATTTTTAACGAAAGAAAAATAGGAAACGTTGCCCGGAAAATTGGAGAGTTTGGGAAGAACTGAAAGTAATTTTTTCCATGAGAATTTTGTATGAATTATTAAAATTTGGACAGAAGCAACGTCTGTCGGGTCAGCTAGTTGCAAATAAATTCTCCTTATTATCGACATCATGCATTGGAATGGATAGCAAGCAGAACTACAACAGTAATCCAGATGTAAGTACATGCATAAACAGTGAAGATTATATTATCTATAGGTATTGATATTATAAAAAGAAAAGATTTTTATTTTTGTTTGTAACGGATAAACTCAAAAACTACTGGACCGATTAAAAAAAATATTTCACCAGTAGGATGCTATATTATCACTGAGTAATATAAGCTATAATATATAAAGTTATCATGCTCGGGAAGCCGCTGGTGGAAGCTAGTGTATTTATAAATTGAATTAAACCACCGACGAAACCTCAATCCAACGGACGTACAGATAGCAGATGAAAAAGTACAAAGATTTTATTTCTGATTTATTTATCATAGTTATACTGTTAAATAGAAGAAAATACTGAATACTGAGCTGCTTGCCAATGGCTAGTAATTGACAGAATCTGTCAATAAAAAATTAACTAACTGTCGCTTTGAAGACACTGAAAGAAACTTGTAAACTTTAATAAAAAATCGAAACCCTAATACTTAGTTATAAAAAAAAACGCTTCGACACTGTCGAAGATATATGAGAGCGTTAGGACAAAGAAATCAAGCATGTTTGTGTAAGTTAAGTAGACGGAACACGACTATGAACCACATTTTTTTACGATTAACTGTGATTAGGGGAGACCCTTGTTACCACCAACACACGTGTTTAATTATGAGTTGATAACAATCTATAGTTAGAGACTTGCCTTGTTAATCAAAATTATTGTTATAATTACCACGTATGCATAATAGAACCTGTCAATTATAATTAAAATGGATAAATGTTAAAGAGCTGATAATTTAGATCTCGTTCCAAATTTTAAATTTAATACTGACGTTGAGGAGATACATAATATTATTTGGTAGTTCTATCAGAGTGGTTTACTACGTATTTGTCATGAAATGGTGTGCTGGATAGAATAGAATGTGAGTAATAAAATAAAATAACATAACGTAAAATAACTTAACGTAAAATAACATAACGTAAAATAACATCACGCCTGTATTACATGTATTTGTCTGCATTTGTGCCCGTTTGATGGCAATAGGCTCTCCCCCTAAAAAACACAATTTTCAAAACTCATTTATTCAAACTAGGCTGAGAATCAGCACTTTTCGAACGTCAAAATTACATAAGACAGTCCCCAAAAACGCCCACCTTTCACCACTTCCTAGTGCTTTAGCTGGGAAGAAGAAGTGGCGCAACAAACTCCCCAGCAGCATATATTACATGGGACTTATACATAACTGGCGAAATGTGGGTGTACTATAGGTATATCTCTGCCCAACTCTTTGTGAAATACTGGCGTGATGTTAGATGCTGACAAATCCGATGTTATACAGATGGTCCACGTCAACTTTAACCGGCTTTCATTGGCAAAGAACTGATACACAATCACCTTTTTTAATTATATTAACGTTTTAGGGCGTACCGTTTTTTAGCTTTTAATGATACACAATCATCTAATGGTGAAATGGGGTGGCTGTGATATGAGGAGTGAGGTGTGTGTCTCACTGTCTCACAAACGCGCGCGCCGCAATAATTTTGCGATATTCATTAGTAGAATTAAAGAGTAGTTTAACAAATTATTATTATTAAATAAACCATGCATGCTCTTATTAAATAAAATAGTAAAAAAAACGATGAAAAAAAATTGGTTTCGTGTTCATGCAAAGAAACAAATACTCGTACAATAAAATTACTAACATAAAAAAATAAAAACTATCACACTGCCAAAATCCTCTAAATACATTCACCACTTAAATTGACAGAAACAAATGAGATTTAAGAAAAAATAAAAATAGCTATCTGATATACAACCTGGTCCATAATCTTAGTTAACAAATGGACTAGTACCTTTAGCTGTCAGAACACATCAGTAGCTAGGAGAATATCATATGATTTTCCTCCTATGCCCATCTTATTTTCTTATTATCTGGGTTGATGATTTCGTAAGGGCTTTCCGCAAGTTTTTGAACGACTCCATAATTAAATGTCAAGATACTGGAGATATGTGAGTGAAATTGGATCGAATGAGGACTATCGTACTTGAATTCGCCGCTAGAGGCGCTGGGGTAGAGTCTCTAGAAATGTCAAATGTCAATGAGCGGTCACTGTTTGCGGGATTTTCTATCGCGATTTTTTTTTTTTTTTTTTTTTTTTAATAATTATGCCTCTCCTGATTAATTATTGCTTAAGATTTTAAGTAACTATTAGGCTCTAATTTGGTAGCAGTTGTAGAAAGAATAATATTTGTCTGCTTCATGCTTGCCAATTTTAGGAACATAATAATGTAAATATTCATTTTAAGTTTTAAATTGTAATAAAATAAACATTATAGTAATAGATACTTAAACATATCCAAAACATAACAAATAAAAGTATTGACAAGACCTTACTCACCGTGGGTGGAGCCAACAAAACGATAGCCCCTATTAACGTAGTGACATCAATTTATCAGTTCAGTTTCATTTTGTACTCAGAATAAAAATTGCAGTTTGACAGATTTGTGTAGAAAATATTATGTCAAACCGCCATGTTTACTATTCAGATAATATACCTGACGATTGAAAAGTCGGGCTTTAGTGTATAAAATTGTATCCCCTTCGTGTAGGTGTTTTAGAATTGATTGTTTCATGTTATAAAAAAAAAGCTTTGTTTCATTACGGGTATATAGGTTCTAACATTTTCATATAGAAATAATATATTATGACTGACCCGAAAACCTTTGCCACACAAATCTTGTAGTGAAAAGAACTGTTAGCCTACGCCATTTCCGCACCGCAATCAAATTCGTTTTTGTATAACAAAAGTGTACTCACAATTTATTTTTCTTTAGTGTGATGGCGATAATTTCACATTTGTAATAAAATTATTTGGCCTATACACAATTACACTTTCTAATTAAAATAACTGAAAACCTCATTTTACTCACCATTATTTGAAAAAAAAAAAAAAAAAAAAAAAAAATTGAGACCAGCCGAGTGAAATCGCGATAAAATCAGCTGCTCATTTAATTCTCAATTCTTTATTGCATTTCATTCTTTATTTATGTATGCATGACTCGACAACATGAAGGAAACAGCAGATTTTTTTACCGTTTAAGAAATTTTCAAATATTTTAATTACACCTCGTTTTTGTCGGGGCTGAAATCACTGACATAAATCTCACTTGTAATAAATACCTCCACCCAGCTTATGAGTCTGTCTGTAGAACACAAATATTAATATTTTCCATACTTCAAATAAAATAATTGCGAAAATTTCGTCAAAAATCTTTCTCTGATCTATTTTTCAGACCGTACTCAGCTTTGCTTCGTAATGATTGGCTACTCTTGTTGCGCTCCGCCGGTTCAACTTGCAGTATCTCTGTCCATCAAAATATTGCCAATATCCATGTAACATGACGTTGCTATCCAATTTGTGGAATTTGTGGAATGCAGTTTGTGGTATGTATTGAGGTGTAACTTACATTTTAATACAGAATCAGAATCAGAAATAATTTATTTGCAAAGAATGTAGGTAACAAAACATAGTTTTGATGGTGTAAAAAGAAGAAAAAATAAGATCCAGTACATTCTACCGTATCAGGAGTATGCACCTGTTAAAGATACAAAAAAAAAGACTTTATTACTGAAAGAAAGAAAGAAAGATAAAGTATTTATTGTGACTCGCACAGGAAATCACACATTAAACTAAAAACAGATTAAAGGATAAATAAAAAACAAAGTAACATTATAAAAATTTAAAGAGGGAAGTCCGTAAGAGGCCAAAAGGCACCTATCTCAGCATGATGTCGCGACACTTAAAAATAAATAAAAATGTCGCAGCGCTGGTATTCTGATAGGTCGCAGCGATGGTATCCGCAGTGATGTCACGGATAGATAGATACAGACAAATAAATATAATAAAAAATAAAAAGGTGTGTGAAATACAATGAAGAGTAAAATATTATGTAATCCGCGTGTCTGCATCCGACGTAACATCAGTTACTTGTCTATGCTTTTAGTATCTGTGGTACTCTATGGCATCGTATCACATCGCATCGTGTGGCATCGTATTACTGGAAGAATGGGTACGGTAAATCTTCTTAAAACTAATTTGGTCTTATGCAATGTGCACTTAAGTGTCAAAGGAGTGCTTTGGCACTCGTACTGGGATTGCCCTGTATCGCGAATGCCATCACCTTCCTCCAGATCAACTAAGATATAGGTACTAGAAGTAAGCATTTTCATCACTTTTCATCCTCAAACTCAATTACTATAATATGCTCAATCTGTAGCATAATATTAATTGACTCAACACATTTAAAGCCTAATTGTTGATTATAAAAATAATTATTGTGACGACTTCTGAAGCCCATTATAGCCATAGCCTCTTTCATTCCTGAAACTGGGCAGTGATAGCCTAGTGGTGTCAGCGTCAGACTGACAAGTCATAGGTCTCGAGTTCGAACCCAAGGCATGCACCTCTGACTTTTCGGATTCATGTGCGTTTTGCACATCTAATTATCACTTGTTTGAAAAACGGTGAAGGAAAACATCGTGAGGAAACCGGCATGCATGAGAGATATTTCTCGATGGCATGTTTAAAACTCTGACACTAGGTTAGTCACTAACCACACGAAAAGAAGAAGAAGATTCCTGAAACTAGATGCCTAGGTAAATAAATTATCATCCATCTATTTGACCACAAACACAGCATTCACAACGATTCCTCTGAAAACATTTACTAAGAATACAGTTCAGAAACCACAAAGACCTGTGTTTGTGCAGCGAACAATGTAGAAAAAGTAAAGTGCTTCCGTACTGCATTCTAATCTGGAGGGAAAAGTCCATTAATACGGTGATGAATTTCCTTTGTTCATAATATGGAATTTGTTATGAGAACATTTTTAATTCGTATACCTAGTTTGGTCCTAGAATTATTCCGATACATAAGACATTACTAGCTTTTGCCAGCGGCTTCACCCGCGTGGATGTCGGATATTATCCCACGGGAACGTGCTACCGGGATAAAAAGTATTCTTTGTGCTATTCTAGGTCTTGGTCTACACGTGTGCCAAATATCATTCAAATCCGTTCAGCCGTTTTAGCCTGAAAGCGTAACAAACAAACTCACTTTCACACTAATAATATACTAGCTGCGCCCCGCGGTTTCACCCGGATAAGCCATGATCCCGTGGTAATATCGGGATAAAAAGTATTGTATGTCCTTTTTTAGGTCATGGTCTACCTATGTGCCAAATTTCATCCAAACCCGTTGAGCTGTTTCAGCGTGTAAGCGTAAAAAAAACTTACTTTCACATTATTTTATTAGTATCGATAGTTAGGATTCAAAGAATAAATAATAGATAAGGAAAAAAAATATTGGGCATGATGGCATAGTTGAAACTCTGTGGTTTCCACAGAGTTTCTTTTCATTTTTTGTTTTTCATATGAGGCAAAGAATAAGAACGTCAAATTCACTTCAGACAGTCCCTCAAAACGGCCCTCCTTCTACACTTATTTTTACAGTCGATAATTAGGAACGACATTATTCACTTATACGCACAAATTAATACAGATGGCCCACACCGCATTTTAGGTATGAAGCTACAAGGACGCGGTGGGCTCGACTTGTTGGGCCAATTCAGTGACTGTAACGTACTCAGAAGATCTAAGAGTTACGCGACAGAAAGAGAGGTAACGTCTAGGTGAATATAACTGTAGGTAATTAGCGCTGTGCCACCTGAATTGCACTTTATTGTGTCGTAGCAAAAGTCCTTTTTTATTTAAACGATTTTGCGGAGTGAACCATCTGTATTAATCTGTGCTATAGAAACTGAAAAGAAAGAAAAATAAGTTTATTTGTCACAGAAACACGTGCATAAAAAAAGATAATAAACTCATTTGAACAAGAATATAAAACACAGTGGATACAATAACGAGCACAAAATAGAAATAGTCGGCAGCTGCTTCGTCATGAGTTGTCACGTCATGAGTTGACTGTGACAAGAAGGCTACCACTCAGCATGGTGCAAAGCAACTGCAATTAATGGAATTTTAGAAGGTGGCATGGCATAGTCGAAACTTTATAAAAGCTATGTTAGAAATGCATTCTACGAGTATTATTATAAATCCTAAGCCAATGTCATGCCTTTCCTTTTACCCACTACGAAATTTGTTCAATACCGAGTATTTTAATCGATAAAGCTGTCGAAACCGGCCGGTATCGAGTGCCCACTCTACTTACACGTGCCGCGTTATCGGCATAACGGTCATTTGATTACTGTATAGATAGGGACTTGAAAAATACAAGAGTCGGTCAGACGGTTCTCTGGAGTTTTATTTCATTTTTCATTAAAGTCTAATTTGGAACCAATATTGTGTAGCTCGTTGTTCATCAAAATTTCCCAAAAATATTATTTGATTGTGCCCGCACAATCGTTTAGATATTATCGTAAAATTTTATTGTAATTTTTATTACCGTTATTTTTTCGATACCTTTTCCCTAAGTGTTGAAAAAACAACGGTTTTTTGAACAGCTTCATGCAAAATTATTGGAGCGGTGCGATCTCACTAATTATATTATTATTAATATTATTTTGTAAAGCCAAGCACCATTGTATGTAGGCAGTTCTGCCAGTGGAAGGTACTGTCACTTAGGGAGAATGCAGATGAGTGGCACCAATGAAACTGAACACGATCAGCACATCTAAGCCGCGTTCAAGAGCTGTCAGCGTCATCATTATTGTGAAATATTGTTACTGAAAGGTCTTGAGCGCGATTAGGCTCAGACTCCATCAAAGCAGAGATGTGCGGAGATGTCCGAAGCGGAGACGAGAAGAGATGTTTTTCAGCTGGGGTCTATCCACCGAAACTGTGCGGCGGGCGATGTGTACTGGCTGGACTGGAGCCGAGATAAGTGCTGGCTAGAGCGGAGATGTGTGCTGGCTAAAGCGGAACTGAGCTCCTTGCGGTGAACGTTGGATATTGAGATAAACGCACATCTCTTCTTATCTCCGCTGCGCGCCGTCGCCAGCTGTCGAGGCACAGCTCACATCTCTGCTTTGTACCGCCGCACAGCTCAATCTTGGCGAAGCACAGCCCACAGCTCCGCTTCCGTCGCGACAATATGATACAAGTCTCGGCTCAGTGTTATCCACTAAAGCTGAGTGGAGACGAGATCTGTGAATAACGAAATACTATATGGTTTAAACATCTCCTCTTCTCTCGTCTCGTGTCGTCGTTTGGTGGAGTCCGGGCCTTGCTGATCACGTTCAGTTTCATTGGTGGAATTGGACCTTAAATGAACCACAAAAATATTGTAATGTAAGTCACAACCACGGAAATACATTTACAAAAATAATGTCTCAGTTAAAAAGTACACCTCTGCCTAACCCTACAGGGAATAAAGGCGTGAGGTTATGTTATATATTTAAACATATTTCTGAACCAATTGAATCGAATCACGTGACACGAATCTGACGTTATGAAATGAAATGGAATGAAATTGTTTATTCTGTAAATAGGATATCGGAATCACTTTTACACGTCATATAAAAAATAAGTTAGGTGAGGTCGGTGTTTCCTATCTGACTAGTCTGAGAAGAAAGGCCGAAACAAACTCAGAGGTCACAGTCTCTTTTAAAGTCCAGACATAATCTTGGTCAAGTCATGTGAGGACCATGTAGATTAGTGTCTGAAATGGTCTTTTGAGGAAAGAACCACACAGATTTGAGTGGACCTGTCCAGTCAGTGCAAGCATTTGTCAGTAATCGTGGAGCTCAACTCAGAACTTAAGGAGCTCAACTCGACGAACAATACCAAGGAAAGCATATTTGGGTAGGCCGCATCAACTACTCAAACTGCCAGACCATCATTAAAACTGAGAAAGAAAAAAGAAATGAAAAGGGAAAAAAAAATATCCACATAGTCCTCACATTCACAATAATTAAAATAATATAATACTTTACAAAGTAATCGTGTCATTTTGAATATAATTTTCAACAATGTCAATGTGTATATAAAACTGGTTTATTGTGATGAATAATTAAAATGTCAAGTTTTATGGTTTTCACAAGGCTTAGCAGAGCGAGCAGCTCAATCCCAAGCTTTTTCACAATCTTCTAAATAATCTGAAATTTTATAGTACCCTTTTTTACAAAGTTTGGTTTTAATACAGCTTTTAAATCGTTTATTGGGTAAGTTTCGAATGTCAATGGGAAGTTTGTTGTAAAAGCGTATACATTGTTGACCCATGAACGAGTTGCTTACTCTGTGGAGATGTGTGCGATGTACAGCAAGGTTGTGTTTATTCCTGGTATTTAAACTATGAATATCGGACATTTTCTTAAAATTTGATATATTTTTGTGTAGGTACTTACAATAGGTTTTCAAAAATATATTGTGAGGCTACAGTCAGAATATTTATTTCTCTGAATTTCTCTCGAAGGGAATCTCTTGGACCTAGGTTGTAAATATATATATATATTTTTTTTTTTTTTTATACGTTGCCCCACACTAAGATTTTCTTCCTGTATCGTGGGTGCGTTTACACGTTGCACAGCAGTCGATCGCTCAGCCACTGCACCAACCGTGTCGTAAAAAAATGGCTCGAACAGCCCGTTTCTGTAGAACAAAGATAGTATTAATGTCCGCACCGGTTCCCCAAAGAAGAATTCCATATGACATAAGACTATGAAAGTAACTAAAATAAACAATTCTGGCTGTATCTACGTCAGTTATCTGTCTAATTTTTTTAACAGCATAGGCGGCCGAACTAAGCCTTCCTGACAATTTTTCTATGTGTGGGCCCCATTGTAATTTACTGTCAATAGTTATTCCAAGAAAAACTGTTGACTCAACAGGGTTCAACTCTATTCCATTAACTTGAACATTGGTAGTTAGCTGCCTGACATTTGGCGTTGAAAATTTAATGAGTTTAGTCTTTTTTTCGTTCAGGAGAAGATTATTTACATTAAACCAATGCACAACTTTAGAGAGTGCATCGTTGACTTGTTCAAAGTTGACTAACTGACGTTTGATTTTAAAAATGAGGGAAGTGTCATCTGCGAATAATACGATCTTGTGATTATCCCTTATGTAGTGAGGTAAGTCATTTATGTAAATTAGAAATAAGAAACAACCTAGAATTGAACCCTGCGGAACGCCTATGGTGACCGCAGATCCTGCAGATCTCTTGCCATTAACATCGACCCTCTGAATTCTGTTATTCAGATAAGAAGTCAGAAGGTCAAGAGCCTTGTCCTTCATGCCATAATGGTACAGTTTCCTGATAAAAGTATCATGATGTACGCAATCGCAGGCCTTGGACAAGTCGCAGAAAATGCCAAGAGCATCTTGCGAATTCTCCCTGGCTTCGAATATGCTCTTCAGTAATTCCACGCACGCGTCTGTAGTTGAACGACCCTTTGTAAAACCAAACTGTTTCAAATGAAGTAAATTATGTGCATTGAAATGTCGTAACATTTGTTTTAAAATTAATTTTTCAAAGATTTTACTCAATGTAGGTAATATCGAAATAGGCCGAAAATTTGTGGGATCAGTTGTGCTGCCAGATTTGAACAGTGGAATCACTTTGCTAAGTTTCATCAAATCAGGAAATACACCAGATGCAATACAAGAGTTAAAAACGATTGCTAAAAAGGGTGAAATAACATCAATTATTGAAGACATGGTATGTACTGATAATCCCCAAAGGTCAGCAGTTTTTTTTACATCAAGTTTATTAAAAGATTCTATAATGTCTTTAGCAGTAATAATTGTAAATTCAAAAAGTTTGTCACATTCTGGTACACATTCTTTAAGTATTGAGTAAGCAGAAGTGGAGGACGACAATGACAGAGTTTTGGTTGTTAAAATGGAAATATTAGTGAACAAAATTTTCAAACTCAGTTGCCACCTTCACGTCTGCCTTAATATCTACATTATTGATTTTTAGATGGAAGTCACGATTCCGTACTGTCGTTCTTCCCGTTTCTGAATTAATAATATTCCAAGTTGTTTTAATTTTATTTCCAGAAGATTTTATTTTATTTTTAATGTGTATGGCTTTTGCTGAGGAACAAGCTCTTTTAAAAGTTTTAGTATTCTAAAACTTTTAAAAGAGCTTGTTTGTTTCTTAACAAATTCTTTAAAAGTTTCATCATGGTTATATGTTTTTTCATGATACAATTCAAATAACCTCTGCCTACTTTTGTAAATACCTGGTGTTGCCCAATCACTAAATATAACGCGGTCAAAAACAGGCAATGTTTTTGCGGTGAAAACCTTCCTAAACTCACAATTGATGAGGTTAAATAATGAAGCATACGCTTGGTACGGGTCGTTATGATAAGGTACGTTGTTGAGCAGTAGACATTTGAAGTCACACAGTCACAGACAGTCAGTTCACATTATGAAGGAATTTTAATTAATTGTGAGTCCATATTATTTATTATCCAAAAGCAGTTTTCATTCGTGTTATATTACTTTCAACATTCGTTATTTAAAGCTAAATTTATGGAACGCAATATGCGATTTAATTGGTCGTTGGAATGTGAACTATTTAACATTAAAGTATTTTTTTACGTTAATTTAAAAAATACGTACACTGACTTGCAACTTCAAAGTATTAAATTAATATTATGTCACGATGTCTTCATCCTTTGCTTTTTGTAAAAAATATAACAAATAAGAGATTTAATAGTATTCATCCAAAAAGTTGGCAACGTTGCAAATAACTGTCAAATATTTACCTGTTTTGATCAATTTGGCAATATTACTGTATATAAATAAGAAATATGGCTAACTAGTGAACTAGAGTATTAATAATGAATTGCAATTATAACACTGATTTGGATTTTGTAACCGTTTTGGGTGTAAATAAATATTTGGAAAGTTTCTAAATACTTTTTTACCATTGCCACTCGAAAAAGTGAAAAATGACTTTAATTTCGGACGTCATTCGGTGGCAAAAAACTAAAACACAGATCCAAAGACACCAACTTCCGAATATAAGTTATTTTTCACTTTGTAGTATTTGTCCATTTCATCTGCCTTTTCCCAACTATTTTAGGGTCGGCTTCCAGTCTAACCGGATGCATGCATGCAGATAGCAGTCGCTTCATGTAAAATACTGGTATCCAGCTGATACCAGTATTTTACATGAAGCGACTGCTATCTGACCTCCACAACCCAGTTCCTGGGTAGCACGATACTCCTTGGTAAGACTGGTGGTCGGACTTCAAACTACCCGTAACGACTGCCAAAGATCTATAAATGACAGCCGGGACCAACGGCTTAACGTGCTGTCCGAGTATTTGTCCATGTAAATAACAAAAAATAAAAGAAAAAATGTGTGCGAGCGTGTGTTACAAAAAATAACAAAGCATTGGGCAAAACAAACCAGCAGTTTTAATATTAAAGTTCATATCACGCAATGTATCATATTCAACAAAACAGAGGTTTTTGTTCGGAGCTTGACCCATCATTCATGCATGTTATACGATATTGCAGTTTTTGCTTATGAATAGAATATTAACAAAAAAAAAGATTTTTTGTTACTATATCCATTTCATATTTTGTATAAAGCAAGGCATTGAATTTTAGTTAACCCTCTCACTATAGGAATGATACGAAATAAACCTATTAATATAACCTTTTTTTTATACAAACCAATCCTAACCTATTTAAGTAACTATACGTAATCGACGGGATAATAATAAATTATGCGTACCAAGATCGTCCACGGCATTGATGCGTGAAAGTATTTTTTATTTATAATAAAATCCCAAAACCTAGACAAATGCCTACTGCTCTGTTTAAAATACATAAAAAAAAATATCTCACAGCCAAATGCTATTAAACCGTATCGGAATTTTTAAATAACCGCAATTAATTAAATAGATTCCTGTAATTAAGACATTTTCAAAATTTGACCCTAAAGTCTGTTAAAACATTTTAAATATTTTTTCCCTCCCCTCTTTTAAATTAGTATTAGGATTAAGTTATTAATCTCATAGTTTGTTTTGTAGACTCAATTTTTTTATGGTTTATCCTAAACCTAAAATATGTTGTTTTGTACGCCATTTATGGCAAAACATGCAGATCTACCTGTTATTTTAAGACCTCGCACATATTTTATTTGATGTATACTCATGTTTTACAATAAATATATTCTATTCAATTTTATTGTTAGGACGAATCTAACGATTTGAAATTTTGGTCGTAACTCTTAAAAACAGAAAAATTTATATAAAAATTATTAAAACTCTGAAGTCGTCAATTCGTAACGAGCAAGCGTGTAGCGTTGTCCCTGCAGTTGGACATCAATACTCGAATCGGAAAATGATATATACTGTACCTACGTAAAGGTGGACCTGTGGAGTGGTGTACACAGTCTAAACCAAAAGAATTACTCTAATTCAATAATTTTACGTACAACCCAAACAATTTCAAGCAGCCTTATTACAGTTACGCACAATTACTCCGAAACCCTTACCATTGTCATACCAACGTATGTTTTAAAAACATAATATTTTTTAATCCAAATGTATTCTTTTATTTGTACTGATAATAAAAGTTTACTCAAGTAGACGAGGAGTACCAGTACCATTTGCAATAAAGCTGAGATGTTATGTGAAGTGCAATGAAAACGTTGGGTATAAAATATTATAAAGTTGCTTTGTGGTGACTGTCTTTGTAGCGTTGAGAGCTTGATGGGTTACTGTTCTTATACTTATTTAATTGTGTATTCTATCATGTGTTATTTTGGTCTCGAGTGAAATAAAGGCATCTCCACCGCAACAATTTTATGTTTACAAAGCTTTATACACCTTGCTAAGAATTATTGCTCAGGCGCTTATATCCATAGCCCGAGAAATTTCAACTTCACATAACTAGTCACAATTTGCATATTTAATGGTAAAAACAACAGTACAATACAACTATTTTGTTAATACAAGAAGCATCTACGTAAGTTTCGTTATATTTTAACTTGGGGTTGCTGGAGAGATACTCTACACTTCTGCAGCGTAATAAAAATGTTTAAAAGTTTTTGTTCTCTTAACATTTTAAGGTACTTTTTTTTTTAAATATGTACATATTGAGTACATATTGGGTACAAAAGTATTATAAACTTATAAATGGAAAAACAGGTGATGGAGTTGTTAGGGAACATGACGTGGACTTTTTCAGTAACAGCCCGGAGTCTGGATTTATGCCCGATAGATGGCAACAGGCTGGCTGATGGCAGGAGGAGCTCGTGGCTAAGTAACAACAGCCGCATTGGTCGATCCATCAGGTTAAGCTACGCTTGCCGGGGTTGGTCAGTGGATGGGTGACCATCTTTACATACCGAGACTCCTCCGTGCCTCGGAAAGCACGTTAAGCCGTTGGTCCCGGCTGTCATTCGTGGATCTTTGACAGTCGTTATGAGTCGTCAGAAGCCCGAAAGTCTGGCACCAGTCGTTACTGGGTTGTGGAGGTCAGATAGGCAGTCGCTCCATGTAAAATACTGGTATTCAGCTGCATCCGGTTAGACTGGAAGCCGACCCCAACATAGTTGGGAAAAGGCTAGGCAGATTGATTGAGATGGCAACAGGCTCTTCCCCTATTACATGGGACTTAAATATAACTGGCGAAATCTACATTTACTATTATAGGTACACCTTCCACCAATTGAAGCGTAATGTTATTTTATGTAAATTAGAAAGTCTTTAAACAGTCAATTAATTTTGACAACAGATTCATTCGTTACTAAATAAATGGAAAGCCTGTTAGCTTTCCCTGGGCTACTGATAAAATAAAATATTCAAGGCTTCAGGTCTGAATGTCACATTTACATTTTGTATGTCAATGTTTTGCAGAGAACTTATATGTAGTACTAGCTGCTGCGCCCGCGTAGACCCTGATACTTTTGCTAAAATAAAATTAGCCTAAATTACTCCTTATAACATCGGCTATTTACCAGTGAAAGTGTCTTCTAAATCGGTCCTGCTGTTTCGGCGATTAGCCGGACCAAAGCGACACACAGCCAGAGAAAAATTTCAGAATTGTTTTTGTGTTATAAGTATCGCACATACTTTCATATGCATTTAATAAAAAGCTGTTATTTTGTCATTACAAACAGACTCTTCAATTTTATTTATTTGTATAGAAGTATAGATATATAAGGTGTTAAAAAAAGTATCTTGAAACTTTAAGAGGTGCTTTAGATTATCGAACTGAATAACTTTTACTATGGGACCAACTTTGAAATCACGGAAAAGAGATCAGCTGTTACATAGTAAAGTTTAATACCTACTGTTCTAAACTGCATGAGATTGTTGTTTTCTTTTTCGCTAAAGTCATTTTTTTAACACCATAGAGATGACGCAAAACAAATATCGTTAACATTGACATGGTTGATATTTGTTTAATATTCTTTCACTTCAAAAACTTTTTAATAACATACCTCTTTCATAACAAAGGAGCAAAGTAATTACAGCCGAATGGGTCGAACCATCAGGTTAAGCTACGCTTGCCAGGGTTGGTCTGAGGATGGGTGACCATCTTTACATACCGAGACTCCTCCGTGACTCGGAAAGCACGTTAAGCCGTTGGTCCCGAGCTGTCATTCGTGGATCTTTGACAGTCGTTACGGGTCGTCAGAAGTCCTAAACTCTGAGAACCAGTCTGTTTACCAAGGGGTAACGTATTACCCAGTTACTGGGTTGTGGAGGTCAGATAAGCAGTCGCTCCATGTAAAGTACTGGTATTCAGTTGCATCCGGTCAGACTGGAAGCCGACCCCAACATAGTTGGGAAAAGGCAGATTGATAGACCTTTTTCATAACATAGTTTTTCAGTGCGTTGCTTTATTAAAGCTCAGTTGCATGAATCCTCGCATCAATAACGCAACACACTGAAAATATACAATCACTACCATTTTCACTACAACTTTTTTTCTACATAAAGTTTTACGCAGCACATTCACCAATCGACTGTGCATAGTAAAAGTTACTGCAACGTGGCTCAATGCAGCGATCGTTAGAACTTGCGATCCATTGGAAGCGGCATTCAGGGGTAGGCATTCATTGGTTGATGAAGCCAATCAAGCAATGAAAGGAAAACAGACAGTAACTGCTGCGATTCGTAATATGAGGTTGTGTTTTATGCGGGATGATGCGGTTTCAATTAGAAATCAAATTTCGGGTATTTGTCATTTGTAAATGACTGTACATCCTAACTGAGAGGTGGTAATTCTGGAGTGACAACTTAATCTAAATATTAAAAAGTATTGTGTTTATTATTCTGATGTTTGTATGAAAGTCCCCTGAGCCGCTTACTTTTCTGTCATCTGAAACTACTTCTTGACTACTGAATAAATCGGAATTGAATTTAGGGAAAAATAATGCTATTTCGACAGACCTCAATCTGCTAAAATCCATCTGCAAAGCAAAGTTAATGGGGTCTGAAGTGGTTCACTGAGAAAAGATTGAAAACGTACAGTGGCTGTAATTTAAACCCGATGCATTTTATTTTTTTGTCTCTTGCTGTTGTTTTGTATTTCCCAGATTTCTTCGTTATACATAAAGTTCATACTTAAATGCACATTCAAAAGATGCCAAGACGCCAATGTATCAAGAATACACTTAGCTAAGAACATGCAATTAGACTCTTCGTCACTCTAATTTCAACTTTATTATCATATCATTTCAGTACATAAAAGATCGTAAAAGGCCAGATAAATATACATTTAAGTGAAGCGTCAAAGCTATGCTGGTTTCTGTCGGTTTCCTTGGTCGGGGCTTCATGAGGAGACGTTTTTAGTAAGGTGGTGCAAGTTTAATGTTTGAAATAATAATGTCTACTATTTAACTTTGAAAATAGAAAACATGGCTTGATGTTATACATATACTGGGTGGAGCCCTGTACAACACACTCGCAACCACGCTCGCTTTCATATATTGACAAATAAACAACATGCATTGTGTTGAGTTACATGGTGTTGTAAAATTTTTTCATTAGACAAATTTAAACATTTTGAAACAATTTTTTCTGTACAGTAATACTGTTTTAATAAAATCATTTATTTTCAGAAATTTTATCCATATTGTTATTAGGTTATCTAATAGTTATACTAGTACCTAGTTTTCCCCAGTAACTGGATAGAGGAGGTCCAAAAGGCGACTGCCTGTTGGACCTCTTCTATCTAAATTCTCCATGTAAAATTTTCTACTGCGCCGGTTAGACTGGAAGCCAACCCCAACATATTATTTGAGTAAAGGCTAGGCAGATGATTCATCATTAAGAAGAATGCTAAGCAGATAGTTTTTTTTTTAATAAGTATTCAAAATGTAGACTACCGAGTTATCAAATGTGTTGTGCAGATTTATTATTTAATCATTCTGTATTATTAAATTAACAATATTTGTATATTATATTTGTAATAACGTTCTCGAAAACGATTGACACCGTCTAACATGCATGAATTCACTTGAAGTCAATTTCTCCAGAATTGAAACTATTTCAGTTTAAACTTTCACATAAACCAATAAGACGATCAAAAATGTGATTGAAATGCAATTTATCTTTATAATACCATAAAACTTGATAGCGCCATTAAAATCTAAAATAGCTTAAATCGGAATAAAAAACTTAATAGTATTTTTATTCCTAAAATTCCAATATTCATTCGTCTGGTCCCTGTGACAAAGTTCAGTCATCTGTGAAGCTCATCGATCAAAGAGAAATGTTTCTACGAATATTCTCGATTATTTTTAAACCCTAAATATATTATTGGCAAGGTAGAAATCTATAAAGACTATCTATAACAATATGTAGCTCACAGGTGCTTTGAAGATTTAGGTCTCTTCTATGCCAAATCATAAAGAAAGATAACATAAGCCTTTATCCCTCGAACGGTAAGGCAGAGGTGTAAACCTACATTTCGTCAGGATTGTAAGATTTTATACATCTTAAACATTTAACGGACTAAAATACCTACTTCTAATATTTTCAGAACAGATCAATATGGAAACTGTTCGTCAAAATAAAGAAGAAGCAAGGAGAAGGTTATTAATATGATGTGGCAGTGACTTCCCCTTTTCCATCAGTTAATTACCAAGCTAATGCCCCAAACCACACTGATCATCGTCAATAAATTTTGGGTTATAATTGAGGCCTTTTCCGTATATTTTTTGCTGGTTCAAGCAAACTGAACATTTCATCCACTATCATCTCCAGCACTATATGGCCAGTAGACCCAGATCAAGCAATCTACCAGCCTTATAGAGGATGCAGCTTCATAACAGTATTTTTCATGGAGTGACTGCCTATCTGACCGCCACAACCCAGTTCCTGGGTATCACGATACCCCTTGGTAAGACTGGTTGTCAGCCTTTTAAGGCTTCTGTCTTATTACCCGTAACCGACTGTCAAAGATCTACGAACGACAGCCAGGACCAAAGGCTTAAGAGCGTTTATTCAAAAAAAAAACAACATCGCAAACAGCTGTCAAAAACGTACAAAAAAAAAAAATAAGAAATATGCCTAACTATTGAAGTAGAATAATAATATTGAATTGCAAATGTAACACTGAATTTGATGTTGTAACCGTTGGAGATGTAAAAGGCATTTGGAAAGTTTCCAAATACTTTTTTCATATCTAAAACTAAATAATCGGTGTTACGATAATAATTATTGCATTTCATAATCAATACTTTAGTTCACTAGTTTCCATACAGTAATATCACCAAATTAATCAAAGCAGCGAAATATTTGACAGCTATTTGCGACATTGCCCTCTTTCTGTAAAAACGCTCTTAACGTGCTTTCCGAGGCACGGAGGGTCTAAATATGTAATGAATGGTCACCCATCCACGAACTGATCGCGGCAAGCGTAGCTTAACACTTTGAGGGACACTAAACGCCCATAGGCGTTAACCCTTAATCAAACGGAAAGCTTTTCAAGAGATAAATAAAAACTGAGATTTGTTAATAGGTAAGTTTTGTCTGTAGATTTCATAAATTTTGATAAAATTGAAATAATGGTGGGAAGTAATTTCCCGTTATTTGTTACTGCAAATCAAAATATTATCAAGTGGGAAAATAAATCCCAATATTTTGTTACATTTCAGACTAAGTGGGAAATAATTTTCCAGTATTTGATTAAGGGTTAAAACAATAATAAATATATTGTGTCTCGTTCAGTGTCCCTTTATGATTTAACTTTTCATCGACCCGTGCGGCTGTTGTTAGTTACTTACAACTACCCAGATCCAGACCCAGTTTAATATAAGTTACATAAGCCTCCAGCATTTATCGAGGATATTTCCAAATATGCAGTGAATGCCCGAAACTGGAAAGCGAATCTATAGAGCAACGTTAGCTCTCGTGAAAATGGCACTCCCTATGACCGTTTTAATGGGTTTTCCATACACATTAGTTATTACGACTCAGCGAATTTTCTCTAAGCCCGACGCTAGGTTGAAGGCAAAGCAAATCCACTACTGCAAAGAGAATTTGATCATTTGGTATGAAGGTGAATTTATAGGCAGAAACGACAATGAAATATTGATGGAATACCTATTTCACATTTTATATTTGTCTGCCTGTTATAGTAATAAGATCGTTAATACCGTTCTCTTCTATATCTATACATACTCGTTGTACTCGTACATATCAAGGTCGCTTTTCGTGTCTGTCTGTATGATCGCTTAGATATTCTAAACTGCTCAAAAGATGTTGATGCGGTTTTCACCATCATTTAGAACATTTATTCCGGAAGGTTTGTTATCAGCATCATCATCATTTCAGCCGAACGACGTCCAAAGCTGGATGTCTACTCTCTAAGTAAGAAATCCGTAGTTTGGGCCGAAGTGGCAGGTTTTTGCTAATCCGTATCACATAAGGACGTATGAATAGTTCGAGGCCCGAACTAAAAATTAATGAAAACATGATTTAAAAGGTGTCTTACTGCCGGTATGTTTTTGCCTGTCCGAAAAATTTAATTTAGCACTTGTTTTGACGTATCAACTACTTTCGGACGGCCCCGTATCTTCGTTGACGGACTTAAAGAGTAGACCCCTGGACATAGGCCTCCCCAAGCACCGCCACTTCGACCGGTTCTGTGTTTCCCGCATTCATGCGAAGGTTTATGCTTATAAAAACTTATTAAAAAAAAAACAACCGACTTCCGAAAAAACAAATTGTAAAAAAACTTTAATTTCGGAAGTCGGTGGCAAAAACCGAAAATTTAAAAACAAAGACACCGTTTTCCGATATTGAAGTTATTTTACACTTTGTAGTGTTTTTTTTCGGAAGTCGGTTGTTTTTTTTTGTAAAAAGTTTTTATTTTTCACTTTTTAGTTGTACCCTAGTAGGTAGGTTGTACCCCACACAAATTCGAATACTAGTACCTGCTATGTAAATAACAGTCACAGGAAGTTATCATTATATCAACCACTTATATTAAGTGGGAAAAATACGTATTATTCAAGCTTACTCCAAAACCATCCCAGCAAAGTTAAGAAAATTTATATGGGAACAATCCGGGAGCATACCCTTTCAAACAAAAAATAATTTCCAAAATCGGTCTACAATTGACGGAGAAATCGACGGACATAAATTAAAAAATAAATTTAAAAAAACATACATACGCGTCGATCATACATAGAAGAAAGAAAGATGGCTTTACATGTTGCCATTGCACCCGTGGAAGCAGGATCAGGTCGCAAGTTTTCAATGTCACTTGTCACTTCTTCAGACATCATGAATGAAGAAACAATTTCCAACCAGGAAGTCTCAACATTTCCTCTATTTTGTACAATCCCTTAAATCACTTGCTGCTCCATCCATCCATAAATAACATAATACATTTCTGCCTAATAACAAGCACTTAAATCCTGGACTTAGTCGCCAATTCGTGAACGGCCTTTAACCTTTTTTTTATAGCCCATTATATTAAGCTGGCCTATGAGGGACGCCTCATTGGTCCTGAAGCGTCCATGGTTTGTTAGATCCAGTGAAAGATAACCGAGGACAGGATTTTGAGAGCAATGATCTTTGTAAT
The DNA here is from genome assembly GCA_916701695.1 of Agrochola macilenta. Lineage (NCBI taxonomy): Eukaryota > Metazoa > Arthropoda > Insecta > Lepidoptera > Noctuidae > Agrochola > Agrochola macilenta. Next base: position 2,954,243 of record OU753558.1, on the reverse strand, counting down.
AGCCTGCCTTTGTGAGCACTGTTTAAGAGGGTAGTATTTTTAGATAGATACAAGGGCTTCGGTTTCAATAATTATAGTCGTATATTGCGAAGGAAGCCAGACACTGGGTTTCGATGAAATTACGATCCCGAGAAGCTATAAAATAACATTGATGAAAATATTTCCGAGTGCTTCATTTTTGTAGACGGTTTGGCGAAAGTTGTTTTAAGAATTCTAGATACGTGGTTTGCTAATCAAGTTCAAAACAATCATGATAAAATCTATCTGCCTAGCCTTTTCCCAACCTTATTGGGGCCGGTTTTCAGTTTAACCGGATGCAGCTGAATACCAATATTTTACATGGAGCGACTGCCTATCTGACCTCCAAAAACCAGTAACTGGGTAATACTGGTTGACAGACTTTCGGGCTTCTGACGACCAGTAACGATTATCCACGAATGACATCCGGGACTAATAACTTTACGTACTTTCCGACGCATGGAGGAGTCTAGCTATGTAAAGATGATCACCCATCCACGGACCAACCCCGGGAACCGTAGCTTAACCTGGTGGATAGACCCGTGTGGCTGTTATTACTTAGCCACAAGCTCCTCAAGTTCAATACATGATAAATGTATATAATATACTATCAAGAACAGCTGTAAGTATCACTTCTATCTTTAAGATTCCTTTCCCCGCTGTTTCTTCTCACTTCCACCACACCACATCTTCAAAGATATTTCTCACGTGGTGCAAGTGAATTCTAATTGCATTTATTTGCACACCCGCGGTGTCGAGTCGCGGCTTATTTGTATGTGTGTGTGACTGGGTGTCTGTGTTAATGATCTTTTGTGTTGCACTTTGTGTGACTGAGATTTTGAATAGCTTTGTGAGATTGTAGGAGAAAACGTTAGAAAGAAAATGTGCATGAGAAGGCAAAATTATTGTTGGAACTTAAAGGTGTTTTAGCTACATTACGTCATACTAATATTAAAAATGCGAAAGTAAGTAGCTTGTCTGTCTGCTAGCTTTTTACTCGTAAACCATAGAACTGATCGTTATGTTTGAAATATAGGTAGCCTGGGTCATGGAAAAGTTCACAGGCTACATTACTTCCTGGATATTTATGTTAAAAAATCATATGAAGTCGCGGCCAACAGCTAAACGCTAAAAAGTAAAAACATACATGGTTCTCATATAAATAAAAAAACATGTGTGCAATTCACACGTGGTAGAAGTGAAACCTTCAAAAATTTCACCACTGTTGTTGTGATGCCTTTTCTCAAGCTTTGTACTACGCATGCGCGCCCAAACACGTATTAACAAACGTACAACGCTGAGGCCCAAGAAAACTCCCACTATGCCATGGTAAACGCGAGTGGAGGGGGTACGAAGCAGAGCACAAACAGAACCACGAATATAAGAAACACTGTATAATGCTTCCTATCTCATTTTCTCCCACGTTAAATCTTATGAATTTAAGTGTCTGTCTCTTTTTACTGTCGTTTTTTCGTTTCATCGACTTTCAAATCACAACGATGCTAAAGAAGTTTTCACTTCAAAAATATTAACTTTTCCTAACTATGTTGGGGTCGGGTTTCAATCTAACCGGATGCAGCTGAATACCAGTATTTTACATGGAGCGACTGCCTATCTGACCTCCACAACCCAGTTACTGGGTAATGCGATACGCTGTAGTAAGAGTGGTTGTTAGACTTTCGGGCTTCTGACCCGAAACGACTGTCAAAGAGATCTTTGACAGTTGTAGATACAAATGACAGCAGGGATCACCGGTTAATCGTGCTTTGGGGTGGTCTCGATACGTAATGGATCCAGGACACCCATCCACGGACCGAACTCTTTAAGCGTAACTTAACCTTCACTCGACCAGTGCTGCTGTTATTATTTAGCTAAAACCACTAGGCTTAGTTTAATATACATAATGAATTAAATGATGAGAATGGGTAGTAGCGTTCTCTACGCATTTAAATGCCATACTGCGATCGCCAACCCGCCTGCCAAGCGTGGCGATTATGGCAAACCTCCCCATTAACCTCACCATTTGGGGGAGGCCTATGTCCAGCTGTGGACGTCTTTCGGCTGAAATGATGATGATGATGAAGTTACAAAAGCCTCCAGCATTTATCGAGGATATTTCCAAATATGCATTGAATGCCTGGAACTGGAAAGCGAATCTATAGAGCAATGTTAGCTCCCGTGAAAATGGCACTCCCTATGACCGTTTTAATGGGTTTTCCATACAAATTAGTTATCATGATGATGATGCGGATTTTCTCTGAAATAAAATGAAATGAAATTGTTTATTCTGTAAATAGGATATAGGAATCACTTTTACACGTCATATTAAAAAAAAATATAATTAAAATCAACGTCAAAGTCGGATAGGAAACGCCGAACTCATCTAACAAAGATGAGTTCGGCGTTTCCTATCCGACTACTCTGAGAAGAAAGGCCGAAACAAACTCAGAGGTCACAGTCTCTTTTAAAGTCCAGACATAATCTTAGTCAAGCCATATGAGGACCATGTAGATTAGTGTCTGAAATGGTCTTTTGAGAAAAGAACCACACAGATTTGAGTGGACCTGTCCAGTCAGAGCAAGCATTTGTCAGTAATCGTGGAGCTCAGCTCAGAACATAAGGAGCTCAACTCGACGAACATACCAAATAAAGGACATTTGGGTTGGCCGCATAAACTACTCTAACCGTCAGACCATTATTAAAACTATCTGAGAAAGGAAATAAAAAAAGTGAGTAGAGAAAACAAAAAAAAAACATTAAAAATTAAAATATACACATAGTCCTCACATTCACAATAGGTAATTAAAAAATATAATACTTTACAAAGTAATCATGTCATTTTGATACATTCAAAATGACATGATTACTTTGTAAAGTAGTATATTCAATAATATGAATGTTTAAATAAAACTTGTATATTTTGATGATTTTACTAAATAATTCTAATGTCAAGTTTTATGGTTTTATCACAAGGTTTAGCAGAGCGAGCAGCTCAATCCCAAGCTTTTTATCTTCCAAATAATCAGAAACTTTATAGTACCCTTTTTTACAAAGTTTGGTTTTAATAAAAAATTTAAATCGTTTAATGGGTAAGCCTAAGCCCGACGCTAGGTTGAAGGCAAAGCAAATCCACTACTGCAAATAGAATTTGATCATTTGGTATGAAGATGAATTTATAGGCAGCGACGACGACGAAATATTGATGGAATACCTATTACCAAAAAATTTCGTTACATCTGCCTGTCTGTTATAATAATAAGATCGTCAACACCGTTCTCTTCATACTACAAAACAAAGTCGCTTTTCGTGTCTTAAAATAATTGTTCATGAAAGCCTATTGAATATTATATGCTGATAGATTCTGTACCGTCACCGTGAAAACTCAGTAGTATAAATCTCTAGCATCAGATGGAATGACAACTCACTTCACCTAAGCTTACACGGTGACATTTTTAAAGAATCTCACGTCAAGCGATTTGATTGGCTGTTGTAATTTCAGTCCACCAATCACAGCAATTCCGATTTCATAGCCTGTTAGTTAACTATCGTGTGAATCTGTCTTTCACAAACTGGGTGTTTAATAAATAGTTTTTCATCTACTGAAGCATCAAAATTACCTTTTAATGACGCACTTGCATGGAATTATTCAGAGTTATTGTGTGCGAGAATAAATAAATTATTCTCTTTATAATTAAAATACAAGCTTCAATTGAAACCGCATTTAATAAAATACTAGTAACTTCATCGAAAGGCGTTAACAGGGTTAAAACAGATTAAAATATTCGAGCGTTACCCGAAGATATAAAAGGTAATGGTTTGGATAAAGTTTTTCTGTGCTCATTATCAGTTCAATACTGCAATTACTCTGAAGGGAACTGCCTTTTGTCTCTGCATTACCAAAGCACGGTTGTCCAGCTCATCATTCATCATCATTTCAACCGAAAGACGTCTACTGCTGGAAATTGGCTTCTTCCAGGCATAACCGGTTCTGTGCTTCTTGCATCCAGCGGTTTCCTGCAGCGTTCACAAGATCATCGGTCAACCGTGTGGGAGGCATGCCAATGCTACGTCTTCCGGTACGCGGTCCCCGCTCCAGAAGCTTCCAGCCTCATCAGCCATCTGTCTAGCAATCAGACTTCAATAATGTCACTGCAGAGTTCTCGCCATTTGTGTTTCTGACACTGCTTGTAATTGCTGGCAAAAAAATGTTTTAAGACCGTGGAAACAAAGTAAGATTATACCTTGTTGATTAGTATCAAAGTATGTCTGTAAGTTTCATCGTTCCAAAGAAACAACTCTTGGTTTTTGGGCCAATCTCCCTTGGAATTTCGGAAGAGCAAGTAAGGGAGAAGTCAGAAAACGCTGTAAAGTTTGCGTTTATAACACCTTTTTACTGTCAGCACTCTGATCGCAAAGAACATTCACTGGTAACAATACACTTAAGTAAAAGTTTTATTACAAGCTTCTATTATTTTCTAACTGGGCAGCGGACTTTCTATAACTATAAACCTCCATTACGGTAGTCTTTTAAAAATAAAACCTAACAGCTTGCGAGGCATCCAGCTAGAGTATTCCTGCTCTTAGAGCATTAGCAGCTCATAATACCATCTTCACTTTATAATTTTAGTTTCCTCTGCTAGTCTAAGTGCGATGGGTGTTATTTTGTTAATCTTGTTGCTAATTGCAGAATGCTTCTTTAGCAAGTAGTATTAAATGGTTGACTGCGAAACTAGGGATTTAAGCTCGGTGCAGTTGTAGTGAATTAAACGTTTATGTGTTGGGAATTTATTGAAGTGAATTGTTTAGGCAGACATCTATAAACGTTGCTTTACATATACTTAGGCTAAGCGTTACTCCTGTCACTGTCTAACAAGTGCAAGATAGCCACGGGAACATGTCGAAGCATGAGCTAAGTAACGTTTATAGATGTCGTCAACACATAAAAAATAAAAATAAATAAGTTGCGTGAATCAACAACAATGTTTTATTTGTACCGAAAAACATTGTGACAAATGCGACACGCCAATGTATTCCAAATTAGAATATATCTTGACTAACCTTGTATATTTTACATTCTTGTGAAGTATAATCTATCAATCTGCCTCGCTTTTTCTCAACTATGTTGGGGTCGGCTCCCAGACTAATCGGATGCAGCTGAACGCCAGTACTTTACATGGAGCGACTGCCTTGCTGACATCCACAACCAGTTACTAAAGTTATACCCGGTATTCTCACTAAATGTAATAATAAGTCACAAATCCTCCATGCTCTCTTAACTATAAAAAGAATGGTGATTTTTTTTCAATGAATCGATTATCTACAAGGCCGTCTTTGTCTCAGTGTTATACGTAGAACTTATAATTATGTGCTTAATACTCGTAACACATAAAAGCAATGTATATGAAAAAGTAAGCACGTGTATTTTAACACACAAAAACGTCGACATCAATTAAATTATATCTTCAAAAAGGCTACATTAAAATCAGCTCTTCAAAGAGAGCCGTGTCTCGTTTAAACCGATTAACTAATAAAACAGAAATAATTAGGGACACGCGAAAAAGGAGGTTAATGACAAATGCAAAAAGATGGCAGAGATTTGGTAGCGCAAAAAAGACTGTGACACTTGTCATATCACACATGCGTGGCTGGAACTAGTCGCCATGATGTCTCTAGAGATGGGCTGAGTTGTGGGCAAAGGTAAACTGAAATAAATAAATAAATAGTTATGTAAAATCATAACGGCTCGTTTTATTTAGACATTTGAATTGTTGTCATCTGGATTAAGCTGAAAGTATTTTATAGATAGATAGATAGAATATTCTTTATTATGCACACCATACAAATACTACACACTACACACAACACTACACCACTTTACACCACCACCACCATCACCACCACTCCACCACCACTACCACACCACCCACCCACCACCACTCCACCACCACTACTCCACCACTTTTATACTAGTTTACTATTCTAGGGTTGAACCGAAGGGAGATGCAAGATTCGCGCCCTCGCGCCCCTAGTCGCCGCTAGCCGATTTCCGGCCACCGTAGGCGCGGGCTTGCAGACGGTGAGCGATGGGTAGCTCGCCGTCCGATAAGGACCAGGGCCCGGGTCGACGGTGCGTTGTGTTCCACGCGCGCCTCAAAGAGATGTCAGCACCAACTGACGGGGCCGTTAGGGCCAATGCCTGCCAGGGTTGCGAGTTTGTCCGAAAGGGATATCGCGGCCCCAGGCACACAGGCAACGGAAGGAACACGGGTGGGTTTTAGTCAGTAATAGTCTGACACGCCCTCCCGCTCCGACCAGAGCGGGAGAAGTTATTTGATATTTCACCATCCTAAAAAAAAAAAAAATGGTTGAGCCGAAATATTTAAGAAATAATAAATTTTAATATGAAAATTACATCTTTGATTATAGTTTACATGAGATGGTCGATATGGTGGCGCAAAAGAGACAGTCACATCACAAATACTTGGCTAGAACGTCTCTAGAGATGGGAGTTTGTCCATTTAACAGGGAAATTTAATACATTATTATAAATAATTATTGGGAAAGAGTACCAACACAGTTTTTAGAATGCTTTTGTGATATTTTATTTTCGGCTGCATTTGCCGTACAAAGCATTATAATTATAATGGCTCCTGGTGGGTTACACTACAGAAGGAACAGGAACGATAAAAGTTGCATACGTACTATGCAACTTTTACCAACTTACGTTGGTGATCAAAATAGACAATTAATGTCAATAAAACATTAAATTGCAAAGATGATGTTGAGATAATTATGGTGGCGCAAAAAGACTGTGACACTTGTCATATCACACATGCGTGACTGGAACTAGTCGCCATGATGTCTCTAGAGATGGGCGCAGTAGTGTGTGCAAAGTGGGTTGAATAAAATATTACTTATAATATTACTACCATATTACTATCTTAACATAATGATTATCTGTATATTTTACCTGATTAGTAGCATGATGTTGAAGCTACCAATTTTGTTATGATGCTTTATGTTTGAACTGCAGCCTCTATGGTAAAATGAAATGTAGGTACTTTCATAGTTTCTGGCTTAGAAAATTCAAAATATTATTTGGTACCATAATTATTCATCTTAGGTATTGGAATTTTATTCTTACTGTCATAGTCTTAACACAAAATTAAACAGTTCACTCGATCAACACTCAAACCAAAATGTGTGGTATTGATTTTTTATAACCATTACTAATCACCGAGCTACAAAAATTAGGGAACTGCGGCAAAAAAGTGCCCCACACTTCATTCACACATGTCCCTCGTGTCGCCTCCCTAGCGTAATGCTGACAAATCGCCGGTGGTTTGTGCCGAGCGCGATGATTCATGTTTATTGGCGGGTTGCCAGACACTCCCCACCAACCGATGTTTGGTCAAACATTTGACGTGGCAGAAATGTTTTATGTCCAACTATTTGTTTGTTGTATTTCGGGGACTTATGGAGTGGTGTTTGAGTTTGTCAACGATTATGGAAGAGCAAAATTAGAAGCCAAGACAATATCCGTTCTTTTTTATAGGGATCCATATCAAAAATACGAAAATGGGACCTTATTAGTAAGCGTGCACCATCTGTTAGTATCTCACAGGACTGTATCTCTGAAACCAAATTAAAGTTTTTTTTTTTTTTTAAGTACCTTATCTTTTTCTTAAGGAAATAAAAACCTTTTCTTTTTTTCTATCTATTTAAGTGCGGAATTCCGATTTACAAAGTGTAAGTCGAAAATCCGCTCTCAAGAAAAAAAAAATTGTCAATTGCCAATTTTTTTTCTCTATCATTTGTACTCAGACCAAATAAAAAACCAAGCGATAGCGCTGCGAACAATACAGTGAAGCATGCCAAAACTACACCTCCGCTCTGTGCATACACGCTCACACGCACACATTTACAACCATTTACAATGAAACTACAATCAACTACACCTCACTAAGTGCACACATGTTTACGAAACCGGCCTTTTTTTTTTTTTTTTGGGTGGGAAATCATCAAATGACTCCTCCCGCTCTGGGCGGAGCGAGAGGGAGTGTCAGACTTTTACTGACTAAAACCCACCCGTGTTCCTTCCGTTGCCTGTGTGCCGGGGCCGCGATATCCCTTTCGGACAAACTCGCAACCCTGGCAGGCATTGGCCCTTACGGACCCCGTCAGTTGGTGCTGACATCTCTTTGAGGCGCGCGTGGAACACAACGCGCCGTCGACCCGGGCCTGGTCCTAATCGGACGGCGAGCTACCCATTGCCCACCGTCCGCAAGCCCGCGCCTACGGTGGCCGGAAGTCGGCTCGCGACTCCCGACGCCCGGGGCGTCTCCTGCGGCGACTAGGGGCGCGAGGGCGCGCATCTTGCATTTCCCTCGCGCGCTCCGCCTCCTCCTTCGCGAGCATTACAGCTCACGTCACTGTTGATAACGCTATGTCTTGGTTTTTTATTTGGTCTGAGGATTAACTTAATACCTACGAATAATATATTCGTAGCTTAAGGCTGCCTGTCCACTGAAGCGGAGAGGAGAGGAGCGGAGTAGCGGTGTGCCAATATTAACCATAGGAATTGCATAAAACCTCCGCTCCGCTTCAGTGGACAGGGATTTGCGAACTAGTTAAAAATTCATACAAAACCGGGAAGCGGAGCGGGGAAACGGAGCCGAAAAGTGGAGCGGGGAACCGGAGCGGTGAATTTATTACTCGTCGCGTGAACTCGGTCTAGCTCCGCACAGTCCGCAACACCGCTCCGCTACCGCGCTCCGCACAGTCCGTAACTCCGCTCCGCTACCTCACTCCACATCAATGGACAGACACTGTCCGCAACTCCACTCCACTCCACTGCCATTCTCCTCTCCGCTGCCTCGCTCCGCTTCAATGGACAGGCTGCCTAATATATCAAAAATAGTTTGTTAAAAATAGTACCCATATTTCTTGTGGAAACTGATGTAGGAACAAAATATCAGTCAATGTATTGAATATTCGATGCTACGATACATCTACGTCACAACAACGGTTCAATCCTAATGTGATAGATGGCACTACCTATCTCAGCTCTGGGGCATAACGCTAGATTAGGTAACCTTCCGTGTATATGTTTGAATTGAAAAGGGTAATCTGTCATGGTATTCAGATTTCACTGAAAAAAAAGAACTGTTTTTGTTTTAGGGTTCCGTACCACAAAAGGAAAAAACGAGACCCATATAGGATCACTTTGTTGTCCGTCCGTAAGTCGGTCAAAACCCATGTTCTCAGGAACGCGTAGAGGTATCCAGTTGAAATTCATAATGTTCTATTTTGTTAAGTACCTGGTAGGTACTTGTTGAAAGGTCTACACTGTCCTCCCATACCTATTAATACGAGTATAGTTATTTGAAAATATTGGAGTGGAGTGGAGCTTCTTGCCAGCTCTGTTCTATACGAAACGACCAATTGGAACCGTGCACCTAGCTTCTGACGTTTCATAACTTTAGTGCCCATGTAGGTTTATGAGAAATAAAATATTTTGAATTGAATTGAATATCAAATACGTAAGTCTATGTTCCCTTGGAGCTCTAAAAAAATCAAGTTTTTTAAGTCAACGCAATAAAAAACTACGTTAATTTATGTGACATATTTTGATACTCGAAAATAAATCAAAAGCTACTAATTTCTAGTCCCGAAATTGTTAAAATGTAGTTTTATAAAAATAAAAAAAATCGATTACCAACTTACATTTGCAGTTAGCAGCCGTGACGTATGGGAGAACATGTTTCTCAACTACTAGTTAAGTTTTTCATGGGATAAATTCATCCCAACTACGGAACCCTTCATTGTGCGTGTTCCGACATGCACTTCTCTCTCTATCTCTATCTAATATCTCTTTAATTATCGTTCAAAGGACTGAGAAAATTACGCATTCTAACCGTTAGGTACTAAATGTAATTATTTATCTTTCAATATAGTATTCGATCATCATAACATTACAAGACAAAAACACAACACACGAAATTCACGTATAAAACATCACAGCATAAACTTTGGCATAACAGGCAAAGCTAGTATAAATTATAATCTACTCTTTTAAAGGTCAAAGTTCAAGACAATGGGCTATTAAGGAGATTTTTTGGCTCAAACTTAGCAGAGTTATGGATCAAGTTGCTTCGCACAGCTTCCTTGCTTCGCCGTGAACCGTCTCTCAAAGGGGCGAAAGACAGACCGTTATAAAAATAGTTTTCTAAATATACACCCAGTTTTATTAGGGATTTCGGCTTCAAGTTCGTTCGTCGTTCGTGTTTTTGTAAAGGAATGTTTGTGTGCATTGTAGTCAATAAAATTGTTTCCAATAGTATTTGTTTGGGTTAGAAGATACGAGCTGTTTAGTTTCTAACGCGTTTGTAAGGATTTGAAGTATAATTAGAAATATAGAGTTAAGGGAATATTATTTGTGGTCTGTCTATTTAGGCCATATAATAATATCTATTATTTTTCATAAATATCTATTATTTTTTATAAAAATCTATCATTTTTCATAAATATCTATTATTTTTCATAAATATCTATTATTTTTCATAAATATCTATTATTTTTCATAAATATCTATTATTGTTATTATCTATATCTAAACTAGCCAAGCTTAAGTGGAACTGGGCCAGACACGTTTGTCGCATGTCCAATAAGTCAAGGGCCTAGTCTACCACAATATGGGTCCCAGAAAACGTCCGGCGAAATTGAGGCAGACCCAGGAGAAGATGGAGGGACGGGCTTGACGCCTACAGACCGGATTGGTCTACCCTAGCTTCAGACAGCGAGATAAGAAGAAAGGGAAGCTTTTGACTTGCAGTGAGACAACACAGGCCAAAAATAAAATAAATAATATAATTTATATCTATCCTATTCTTCATTTCTTCCATGGGGGTCGTATAAGGCGACTAAGGGACTCACTAGAGAGTGGGCAGCAGCGTTCTCTATGCATTTTAACACCATACTGCGACCACCAACCCGCCTGCCAAGCGTGGCGATTATGGCAACCCCCCCCCCCATTTGGGGGAGGGCTATGTTCAGCAGTGGACATCTTTCGGCTGAAATGATGATGATGATATCTATCCTAACTAATATTATAAATGCGAAAGTGAGTTTGTTTGTTTATTTACGCTTTCACGCTAAAACGGCTGAACGGATTGGGATGAAATTTGATACCTTGACCTGGAGAAGAGATGAAAGGCTTCTTTTCATCCTGGTACGCCGGCGAAGTCGCGGGCAACAGGTAATAAATTCAAACAATATTCAGTTTCGAAAAATCACCCAATATTATGGGTTTTTTTGTATCAATACAAATCATGCAGAATAATATAGTGTAGGTTAAACTAACCTTACAAACAGTGTCATTATACACATGTTGAATAAAAAATAGAAAACTTACCTTCGTCGTTAAGATTGACATTATCATCTGCAGCATGCTGGATTACCATACATATCGTAAACAATCCAGATTAATTTCAGTAGTACCATCCTGCAATCCAGACAGATCCAATGAAAATCCGACGTTTATTCCCTCAATTTCGCCTCATTTTGCTGTCAAAATGACCGCGATTTGTCGTTCGCCAATACCACACGATGAATGCTCTTCACAATATGAAAATAAGCAGGACTATTGCAGGACTGTCCGTTCGCGAGGCGGCCCGTCTGATGCTGTGGGACTGGTGGAAGTATGTCAAGTGGTTGCTAGAGATGATGAGATATAACATATGTTGTGCTTCGTTATAATTGAGAGATGAAAGAATGGCTTTGTATTTTGCAGTGCCTAATGTACTGGTCAAATTTTGTTTAATTAATTGACGTGATGACAAGCAAAATGCGTGAAATCTTATAGTCGGACAGAATGTATTTGGTTGTGTAGATGAAAAAATACTCTGTAATAAATCGCTAAAATGGTAACATTGTATCACTTCATCTTAATTAAGAGATGAAATAATGTTTATTTGTTTAACTACAATGGGGAAACACTTTGCCTTCATCTTACCTGATGGTAAGTGATGATCAGGCCGAAGGTGGAAGCGAGCTTCACCTGGAATCGTCAATCACAGAGGAAACGGCTACCTTACCTTTAACTCCCGAAACACATCACTGCTGTTAACATTGTTGATATGGGGACAGACTTAGATAAGATGGTTGTAGCTAGCCAGGCGGACTTAGAACAGGCCCTACCCCTAACCAAACCGAGTAGAAAATTTTGCCCCAGCAGGAATAGATCCCGGACGTCTTTAGTCAATTTAACAGTAGTGGACAGATTTTGCTTAATTTTTTTGTAGAGATTTCAATCACAATGTTTGCAATCTTGCAATATGACAGAATGTGTTTAGATATGGTTATGCAGATTTAAAAAAACTGGGTAACCAATCTTTAAAACGACATTATCAATAAGGACGTAAACTTTAGTTAAATATTCTTCTAAAATCTAGTTAAATAGTGGAAATAATTATAAAATAATGACTTTCGAGTATATAAGGAGCTTTTCAGGATTAAGATTAAAAATTTAATAACCTCTGCAGAACTTTTTTCAACAACAGATTAATTTATTCCCTTCTAATGAAATTAAATTTTCAATATGTTTTCTCTCACTTTACCGAATCTAATAACATGGAACTGAGAGCAGAATTTTTAATTAAATCCTAAATCAGATGATTTCGATGGGTAGTCGTAATTTTTTTCTCGTCTCAACCATATCGAGTAACAATATCATCTGTGTTGAATTTGATGGTAGGCAGAAAACTGTACGAGAATATTTATATGGATTTAAAAACGGTACATTTTCATACTTAATTAATATGATATTGTGTATGGTACATATTTGCAAACTACGCCTTATAATATTAATAGTACGCAATTGAAATTAGCAAAAACTTGTCGATTATATAAATAATTTTCTCAATAATCAAAAAATAATGACCTTCATTGCTCAAATAATTTTCCTGAAAGACATCCAAAACTTGTTCAAAATTATGCGAAAATGTCCGATTTTGTTCAGAAATAAGATATTCGGAATTTAGTTTTGTGTACCTCAGGTTTGCAAATGTTGAGACGAAACAGCGCCCAGCGTTCCTTGGACGACATCTTCGACACTTTTGATTTGAAGCTCTCAATTAAATTGAAGTCCTGAGGGTCTACATTCACTGGTCTTTTAAATATTCTAATAAAATCACTACGAGATAACTTTCCCGGAGTTTTAAGCCTTTGCGAATGAGAAAGTTGAAAGGGTAGCGCATGACCCTTTAAAAGTTGAGACGTAATTGATCGCAGCCATTTCAATTTGAGATATCGTATCATACTGATTGATTTGTTCACATTAAACTTTCGCTTCCGAACTGAAGTAGATACAAAATTTAATATCTGGTTAAAAGGTCTTAACTTATTTCGATGGTGATTCCAATTCGCTGTTAGTCCAATTTATCTTTGCCACAGTTGCATATTAAAAAATCAATGAATATTACAAAATATTGTTGTTTTTAAACATCTTTGTGCCGGATTTATTTGGGTAACAGAATACGTATATATTAAAAATTGAATGTATCTTAAATCCTTCAGACAAAAATCGTATTGGTGGATTGACGTATTAGTTATTCTGCTTTTATATCTAACTAGCTGACCCGGCGAACTTTATTCCGCAATCAATCAAATATTAAAAAAAACCCACCTTACCCTACTTACCCTACCTACCCTACCTACCTAACCTACATACCCTACCTACCCTACCTACCCTACCTACCCTACCTACCCTACCTACCCTACCTACCCTACCTACCCTACCTACCCTACCTACCCTACCTACCCTACCTACCCTACCTACCCTACCTACCCTACATACCCTACCTACCCTACCTACCCTACCTACCCTATCTACCCTACATACCCTACCCTACCCACCCTTCCTACCCTACCTACCCTACGTAACATACCTACCTACCTAACCTACCTACCCTACCTACCTAACCTACCTACCCTACCTACCCTACATACCCTACACCCTACCTACCCACCTACCATACCTACCCTACCTACCATACCTACCCTACTTACCTACCCTACCTACCCCTACCCTACCTACCCTAAAAGTATCCTATGTTAGACTCCTGGTTTTAAGCTACCTCTCCACCAATTTTCAGCTAAATTGGTTCAGCCGTTCTTGAGTTATAAATAGTGTAACTAACACGACTTTCTTATAGATATATAGATCTAAAAAATACAATAAAAGTTATTTTTTATAAAAAAAAAATCCCCCAAAATGTCTGATTAGATTCTATTCGCACAAATATTCCTCAAAAGTCTGGTTCACGTATACTCGTAGGCTATAAATTATCAGGCAATTTGTTATGAAAGATGAGCAATAATGCATAATGCTCTTTTTCTTCTACAGTTTACCGCTAATTGTAAAAAGACAATTGGAAAGGTCAGAATATTGCAGATAGTTACATATTTAATCTGTTTTTAAATTTTATTGTTACGCTCTACCATTTTGGAGGTAGGCAGTCAATCATGAATTCAAGACATATAGTAGAACGGTTATTTTAAGGGTACGCTAGTCGGTCATTCTTATGTAGTATGGTGATTACTCGTCTGTTTGACGGTATATGTTCAAAACTAAATTTTATTATTTTTTCATGCCCAATATCTAACCCTGTACGGAAGCAGACTTGGATAAAAATATTGGTTTGGAAGAACTTTCATATTTCAACACAAATTTTAACTCAAACAGCTGGCAAATATTTACCTGTTTTGATTAATTTGTCAATACAAAATTCCGGTGGCCTTGACATCAACCAATGAACAACATTGTCAAACTTTTCTTTATTTGTTGAATACTTTTAAACATATACAGGGTGGCAGGGACATCGACGCGAAGCCGGCTACCATGGATTCAGTATATGATTCTGAACCCCCCTGCGTTAAAAAATTCTCGTCGGTTATTTAAAAAAAACATCTGCTGTTTCATAGAAAAGTGCAATTCCTACGCGGTCAAAATGTATGGAGCAGCTGATTTTTAGGGACATTCCTACTGAAGGCTGCGGGTATCGACTTCAGGACGAGATGCTTATCATACAGACAACTGTGCGTCACTTGATCACCATTCCTGACTCTGTATATTTTGGCTGCTGAGACCAAAACTACAAACGTAGTACCTATATAGGGAAGTTTTATAAAATATGGCTGTTATTTTAATACATTGTACCTACGGCTTCCACGCGAACGAAGTCGCGGGCAGAAGCATAGTATCTAATAAAACATGAAACGTTTTCAATTTGAGCTTTAGTATCTAAGTATAATATAAGGAATACATTTATTATAGATTTACTTTTACGTGAAAACGTGATCGATTAAACTGCCGCTTTAAGAGAGATTTCATAAACCATTCTGAGTAAAAAAAAAACTTTTACAAAAAAATACGACTTTAAAAAACTACAAAATGAGAATTAACTTTAATTTCGGAAGTCGGAATTGTCACTTTCCACTTTCTAGTGTTTATTTTTGGAAGTAGAATGTTATTTTTTTTTTAGGTTTTTATTTTTCACTTTTCAGTTACGGTGCTTGCTATGTAAACAGCAGTGACAGGAATTATTATACATCACCATCAAAATACTTCCTTGATAATGTACAAAGTGGATTAAATACGTATTATCGAAGCTAACGCAAAAACTACCCAAGCAAAGTTAATAATATTTAAATGGGACCACAAATGCAAAAAGAATTTCCAAAATCAGTCCACAATTTTGACGAAAATATCGATGACATAGGTACATTAAAAAATAATACATACGGAAGAACATAATCCTCTTTTTTTGAAGTCGGTTAAAACAGATTGCACAACATTAAGAAATCATCACACCATAAGATGTTGCAAATGACAGTCAAGCCGTCAGCTTTTTTAACTTCTACTGAAAGACCGCAAAATAAACTTTAAACAGTTAGTCGCTTACAAAAATATTATTTAAACAGACCACGATGTTAGATCAAAGCATGTTTAACTGTTTGACTACATACGAGTGTATAACCATATGACCGACCTCAGATTTATAGCATTATCCTGTTTATGCTTCAATAAGTTTGCTGCTTGGCTGAACAGTCTTGAATCTTTGCCCGTTTTCGGTGCACTGTGTATGACGAAGCAACTCAGTTTGTCCTGACCGCCGCCGGGACAGGACGTGCGTCCCGTTCTCAAGTTGTGTTACGAAAATAGTAACGTCTATTTGACGATTATCTATATTTGTATACGAAGTGAAAGTGACTTGTACATTGTTAAGTGTAACTTTAAATGAAGTGAAATTGTACAGTTGAGAAAAGTTTTCAAGAATTTATGTTTTATTTGGAGAGGATTTTCTGAACGTAAAGTGAGTATTTTCTCTTCACCCTATTTACCGAACACCCCTATTTCAGGTTACTTACATAATGTCGAGTTTAATTTAATATTTTGTTGCGAAATATAAACTTATTACCGTTGTTTCTTAGTACCTAAATTAAAAGTGTTTACACAATCATTTTCTTGACTGTAATTAAATTAATAAACGGCGTTGTGTCTAGATTTTCACGAATTTCGTTATTTTCACGACTGTGAACTTTAAAAATAAATAAATTTAAGCACAATTTTGGACTTACTTATACCTACTTTCGGATCAACATTACATAACACAAAAGTATTAAGTATATATTTGTAGTTTTAAGTTTATAACCCTGTTTTTTTGACTTGTCAATGTGAGGAACAAAAAAAAATACATGCCTAATAAAACACTTCAAAGAAGAATTTTCCAATAAGCATCCCAGAATAAACAAAATTTATAAGATGCAAATTTAAATGTAAATATTCATGAAAATTCACCGATCAAAGGAAAGCACGCGATAATATGTAAGGGTTCATAGACTGTCAGAGCGAGTGCAAAGTTCGGACAGAACTGTCACCAGCTGACTCAACAGAAATTGAGGCGCCATGTTCTGAGTTTGAAATGTGATGTGTTTATTAAGGTTTAGGGTGATTTCAAATTGGAATTATTTTGTTGTAATTTTGTGCCCCGTTAATTTTTTTTTGAGTTAGGCTTTGTGTGTAGTCCCCTCGGAAAATAGATTTTGTTAATTCAAGACATTGTAAAAATTATGTTCATTGCGGGAATGGATTTAAAAAAATTTATAAAGTAAATAAATTTTACGTACATACTTTACACTGTGTTACCCTTAATTTCAACATTATTTTATTTAAATATCTTGAAATTGATATCAGTATCATCTTGATACTGGTTTATAAATTCTGTTGTTGCGATTCATGTTTATTTAAATAAGTACTTATAAAATACGTAAGTACCTAATATTTTACCCCAGCAAATGAATGTATTGAGGCAAAATTAAAACTTATATTAATACTATCACAATTTTAATAAACCTACAAAAACGTCTATTCAACTTGACATTTAGATGAAATTAGAGCTAGAAATTTAATAACAGCCTTTGAGTAACATTATTAAATCGAGTTAACAGTTTATGTATAGTTCATAGTTAATTAATTAATAAAGCAGGCAAATGCTTCAAAATTCAGATGAAATTTCCTTCTAACATCAAGATTACTAATTATTATTATCAAGCATCATGTTATTACAGAAAAAACAAATATACAGAATATTAATTAGGAATAAATTTATCAGAAAGATTATGATATAATAGCTGATAAATTACTTGGAAATTTTGGTCTCCAAGATACAGGTTACAAACGCCTAGTTTAGGGATCACAAACTGTTGCCATGGATACTCTTTGGTTATTATAGTTAATTGACTCAGGCGTGCCTTTGCAGAAATCCATTATAAAATATAATAGACGAAGTATATTTAGTAAACTAATCCGCTACCCGACGTGTTGACACGTCAAGCTTCGAGAGCGTCTCTGCTCTCGACGTTTGACGTGTCAACACGTCGGGTCCGGGTTCGCAATAAGTCAATCGTCTTCCTGAGGATGACACACGTGTCCATTTCTTACAGGGTTCTTTATGAGTCTTTAAGAACAGTTTAGCGGATTAGGTTACTTAACACTTTGAGGGACAGTAAACTTCAATAGGCGTTATAACAATAAAACTTCTATTGTGTCTCGTTCAGTGTCCTTGAATGCATTAATATACTTCGTCTATTGTATTTTTTCTTTGGTTATTAGTTCAAAATTCAAAAACATAAAATTTCAAAAATATTTGTATCACATGATTATCGATCAGAAAAGTAATTGCTAACTGTTTTCATAGCAAAACGTTCTTAGCTCTTTCAAATCTACTTAATAATCTATAGTGTACGACTGAAAATGTATTTTCAGCTCATAATGAAAATGAAAAAGAAGCTTCGGCTTCAGAGTTGTTTTCGGACTAAAACGAACCGAAAACGAAAATGATTTAGACATTAAAAAATATTAATATTTCAACTGTACACTGAAATCTTGTTTGTTTTTGTTTTATACCTAGGGACAGAAAGAGCAAATATAGAGGCTTTAAAAGAAACAAAACACGATGATTCCACTAGAGGATACAAAATATTCGAATTTCCGATTTTCGGCTTGGCCAAAGTTTCGGCTGGTTTATGGCCGAAAACGAAGCTTCGGTCGGTCACGAATAATCTACTAAATAAAAATCTTAAATTAATTAATTCACTGACAGACAACGCACTGCCTTAACCGCTTGGTCTAGCAGCAAAATTAAGAATTATTTTCGTAACGAAAGAGAGTGTCACCTTCGTTACGAAAATAACTACCACTAATCATATCATTAAATAGGTGATGAAAGTTTGTATGGATTTTGCCAATGGGAAATCCTATTGGGCGCATGGTTTGAATAACTATAACATTCGATTTCAGTAACTGCCTTGTTAGTCTGGTGGTTGCAAGTGTTACTGCTGAGCAATAAGGTCTGGGTTCGATTCCTGGGTCGGGCAAAGTGTAATTGGGTGTTTCCATCTGGAGTTTGTCAGTAGCAGCCCGCAGTCTGGATTTGTGCCCGGTTGATAGCAATAAGCTCGCACCCTATTACATGGGACTTAAACATAACTGGCGAACTGTGGGTGTGCTAAAGATACATCTCTGCCCAACCCATCGGGAAATATATGCGTGATGTTATGTTAGATGTCAGTGATCACAAAGAAAACTAAACGATTATTGTATGCTAATCGGTATAATCTATCAAAACCTTCTGATATGGATAATGGCAGGGACAAAAATCTAGTTTTATATAGTAAATCGATTTGTGTTTCGATAATGAATCGATTTACGGACGCGAGTGACCCTCCACAACAATTGGATTATTATGATTAGACCAAATTTTACGAAATTGATTTCTATCGGAATGTAATCGAATATGATAAATTACTTTTTGGAAATAAAATTCAATTGCCAAATAATGTTAATTGTTATAATAAATCAATCTAATTGTGGTTATAACGGTAATACTCGTAATGGTTGTGGATCAACCAAGTATATTATTTGATTTTTTTACTGATTTTGAATCGGTAATTATAAACTATACGTATCCCTAATATCCACCAAACACTCCATGCCAGTGATCATCGTAATCGGGAGTGAAATATCTGGTATTATTATTCGGGTTGAGTTGACTTGGGCCGAGCTGACACTGACTCTGTTCAAACAGTAAATTGCCTTCATCTGAAACGTTTTCTTTAATGTTTGCTGCATTAAACAAGGCAGTAGAAACAACTATTGCAATTATTGCAAAAATATACTGCCATAAATAAACCTCATTTGGCAAAACTATAACAGGTGGATTCAATGATAATGTAACTGCGTTAATGTACTTACCTTCCGTTAGCAAGAATTTATTTCAAAATGCACTACTAACGTAACAATAATTAAAATATGTTTTCATTAACATAATTTCCGTTCTAACCCTGTGTTTACTGTTTACACCCAATACCTACAAGGTGTGATATTTGTTTTGAACAAGTCTTGTAAAAAACTTGTCAAAAACATGCTGTGTATAAAACATGTCAAATACTTGTCTTGTTAAATATTTGTTCAACTTTTTCATATTTTTGACAAGTTTTGTATACAACTAGTATTCGCAAACGATTAACGTAAACAGTTGATACAACATGTAGAAAACATGTTTTATACCTTGGTGTAAACGCGGGATAGGTAATGCAACCCTGCAACTATTACAACTACTTCCAATACTGAATTAACTAAGTCTAAAAACGCCATTCTCTTAACTTCCTAACTAAAATTCATGTCTAAGACTTACTGCCTCAATAGTAATATCAAGATTTTATCTCCAAATTGTGGTATTCCATTATTTGGAACCACATCTTTTAGTTTATTTACGTATAAACACGTTACTCTTTCTTTATGTTATTATATTAAACAAACCACCTTTTGATATATTTTCCTATTGATATTCTATGACACTTATATTTAACTCACTTTTATATTCTGTAGCACTGTTTACCTCTGTAAAGCATACTCTTAATTATCTCTTGATTGTTTTATCATCCAAATCGATTTTATAGTATTTAATTTTCCCTTTTGTAAAAAAACTTTAGAATATTTATATTCTGACGTTTTCATCTTAAACTGTCATCTGTCGTAATTTACTTTTCTAAAACATAGACAGAACACATCATAGATAAGTACACTCTATCTTCTCTCATAAAGACCCGTACACACTGAGCCTTCGCAATAAGCGTAGATCTAAGATTTCTACTCTGTAAGCCGTTTTTATTAGTGCTGGTCATATCTAAATTAAGAATTAACTGGAATACGTTTTTAAAACGTTTAAAATATGACATAGAACGATAAAAACGGTCTTCATATTTTTGGAGTCTGGTCTTGTCTGAGCCCTCGGAGAGTCGTATTTTTAACTTGAGACGGAGTCACTGTTTTTATGCCCTTAAGTCTTATTTGTTGAACAGTTAGCTACTCGAATATTAGTCTCTTAAAACTAGCATAACTAGCGTGCGCGAGTGTCCTAATTTTATTGTGTAATTTAAACTATCGATACTGAGTGGATTATGTCAATAAACATTCTAGTACTGTGTAATACTGTGTTTAATTCGCTCGGCCCTCCTGCCTAGCCCTGTAGGAGGTGCTCACTTCTAACGAACTCTTAACCACGCGGCGTAAAACGCCGCGAGCACACGCACACGAAGGCCTCCGACACTAGACGTCGTTACTCTCCGAGAGAGACCTCCGCCGTCACCTGTGACGCTAGCGCGGTCCTCCCGCTAGGTGAGGCGCCTCAAAGCGCCTCCATCTACAAAGTCTCACAACCTCTACTCCGTTCCACAGGCTGGAGTGTACCTCCAGGGGGGATAATCCTCAGCCCAGCCTCCTGCACGCTGCATGCGGCCTGCCTGCCTGCCCACCTGTTCCACTCCCTGCCTGCCTGTTCCTGCCTAACCTGAGCCTGTCTTGTGCCTGTTCCTGCCTAACCCGAGCCTGTCCTGTGTCCTAAACTTAACTTTACTTTTACTAATTTTAACTTTTAATTTTAATACCTTTTTATAATTTAACTTGTGACCTACGTTTCCCTCCACGGAGGAAAACGTTACGTTACAGTTTGGCGCCCAATCTCTTAGAAACTCACACCCTGCTCCACACTAACACCCTCCTTATACATCTCAACACTCTTACACTCTTAAACTTAGGCATAACGTCCTTACACTCTTTAACTTTGGCGCAAACGTTACAGTTTGGCGCCCTCACACCCTCTTATACACTAAACACCCTTCTAAACACATCGCAAGACTCTAACACTCTTTAACTTAGGCACAACGTTACAGTTTGACACGCAATACCTAGAACTACACACTCCCCTTAAACATACTCGTTAACACTCTTTTACTTAGGCACAAAAACATTACAGCTTAACACCTAACTTTAGAACTTAACATCCTATTATACTCTCTTATACACTCGTACTTTATATTTTCTTACTTTTACCGCACTATATTTTTAACGTGGGCTCGATTTTCAAAATTCAAAAAAAATACTTTATCTAGTATAAATTTTTCGGATATCCTTTGGCAATTATTTTTTACCTTACTTACTTCTTAATCTCTGTAAGCTCTTATCTACTTTCTAAAATGAAACTTCAATGGAGTACCTATATCTTAAAGGAACCCCTAGAGGATAATTTTTCTTTAATTTAAAACAACATATAAACATATTTAATTTGAATATCTTAAACGAACTACTTCAGTCATATAAAATTTCTTCACTGTTCGCAGTAGACATTCAAATTATTATTTTTTTCATAGCTTCTTTACAATTATTATTATTATACCCTTTACTCTTTGTATCATATACACCAACCCTCACTACTTAACCCTTTAGGCATATTTTGTATCCCACCTTTTTTTTAATTTTAACCTCGGCTTTTCAGCCATCTTATTCCACTTAAACTCTTTGATGAGCGGTCCCTACACAACTCATTAAATAAGCCCATGTGTATACCTTCTTCCCTCTCAAAGGAAACTCTCCTATCTTAAAGAGTAAATCCCCTCTCTTAAAGGGTAAACTCTTAACTTTTAATTCTACGAGCGGTTCCTACACAACTCGATAAACAAGCCTATGTGTATACCTTTAACTTTACGAGCGGTTCCTACACAACTCGATAAACAAGCCTATGTGTACCTTTAAACTTAATTCTCTTAAACTTAGGTTTCTCTTAAACCTAGATTCTTCTTAATACCTTTATAAACTTAATTCTCTTAAACTTAGGTTTCCCTTAAACCTAGATTCTTCTTAAACTTGGGTTTTCTTAAATCCTTTAATTGGGTTTCTTAAACTCCCAACTCTTGAGCGGTTTGGCAACTCATTTAAAAAAGCCTCCAATGCCTTGTAAATAGCTTCATAACGGGTCTTCAAACAGGTGCGGGTTACGACACCTAATTAAAAAAAATAAGCCTTCGTAATTTTATCAAAATAATTCCTTGAGGAGTATGCGTCATAGAACGTGAACCATATCCCCTATGTGTGTTTGAGTGAGAGTGTTTGACGAAAGTATGAAAGATGTTGTGTGTTAGACCAAGGATTTATTTAAACATTCAAAATTTTCAACGTATTGAAAATTTTTCTTGGGTCGTCGGGGAAATGTGGTATTCCATTATTTGGAACCACATCTTTTAGTTTATTTACGTATAAACACGTTACTCTTTCTTTATGTTATTATATTAAACAAACCACCTTTTGATATATTTTCCTATTGATATTCTATGACACTTATATTTAACTCACTTTTATATTCTGTAGCACTGTTTACCTCTGTAAAGCATACTCTTAATTATCTCTTGATTGTTTTATCATCCAAATCGATTTTATAGTATTTAATTTTCCCTTTTGTAAAAAAACTTTAGAATATTTATATTCTGACGTTTTCATCTTAAACTGTCATCTGTCGTAATTTACTTTTCTAAAACATAGACAGAACACATCATAGATAAGTACACTCTATCTTCTCTCATAAAGACCCGTACACACTGAGCCTTCGCAATAAGCGTAGATCTAAGATTTCTACTCTGTAAGCCGTTTTTATTAGTGCTGGTCATATCTAAATTAAGAATTAACTGGAATACGTTTTTAAAACGTTTAAAATATGACATAGAACGATAAAAACGGTCTTCATATTTTTGGAGTCTGGTCTTGTCTGAGCCCTCGGAGAGTCGTATTTTTAACTTGAGACGGAGTCACTGTTTTTATGCCCTTAAGTCTTATTTGTTGAACAGTTAGCTACTCGAATATTAGTCTCTTAAAACTAGCATAACTAGCGTGCGCGAGTGTCCTAATTTTATTGTGTAATTTAAACTATCGATACTGAGTGGATTATGTCAATAAACATTCTAGTACTGTGTAATACTGTGTTTAATTCGCTCGGCCCTCCTGCCTAGCCCTGTAGGAGGTGCTCACTTCTAACGAACTCTTAACCACGCGGCGTAAAACGCCGCGAGCACACGCACACGAAGGCCTCCGACACTAGACGTCGTTACTCTCTGAGAGAGACCTCCGCCGTCACCTGTGACGCTAGCGCGGTCCTCCCGCTAGGTGAGGCGCCTCAAAGCGCCTCCATCTACAAAGTCTCACAACCTCTACTCCGTTCCACAGGCTGGAGTGTACCTCCAGGGGGGATAATCCTCAGCCCAGCCTCCTGCACGCTGCATGCGGCCTGCCTGCCTGCCCACCTGTTCCACTCCCTGCCTGCCTGTTCCTGCCTAACCTGAGCCTGTCTTGTGCCTGTTCCTGCCTAACCCGAGCCTGTCCTGTGTCCTAAACTTAACTTTACTTTTACTAATTTTAACTTTTAATTTTAATACCTTTTTATTTTAATTTAATTTGTGACTTACGTTTCCCTCCACGGAGGAAAACGTTACGTTACAAAATGCATAATTTAACTACATCAGTATTTAAGCCGGAGATATGCAAATTCAACACATAGTACCTTCACCAACTAATGAAATGAATAGGTATAGATTCATACAGAATTTAATTACCGTTGCAAAGTCCATGTGGACTTGAAAGTTAGGATTTCTAGATTCAGCTTTAATTTCCACATATAATATGCACAAAATAGATAGGTGCAGAAGGTAAGCTCCATACATCGGAGGGAAACAGGCGCACGCACACATAGAAACAAGTTCAGTTTGCGAGACAGTTCTAAAATACAATAAACGACGTATATTTAGTAACCTAATCCGCTTAACTGTTCTTAAAGAGTCATAAAGAAACCTGTAAGAAATCGACACGTATGTCACCTCTCAACGAGACGTCCTCACGATGACGATTGACTTGTTGCGAACCCGGACTCGTTGAGAGGTGAAACACGTGTCGATTTCTTACAGGGTTCTTTATGACTCTTTAAGAACAGTTAAGCGGATTAGGTTACTATACTAGTCAATTAACTATCTAGACAGTTCTAAATCGACTTCTTACTTACTGAACTGTCTTAAGGTCTATATTACTAATAATAAAGCTGAAGAGATTGTTTTTGTTTTTTGAACGCACAAATCTCTGGGAGTACCTGGATTTGAAAAATTCTTTTTGAATTTGGTAACCCAATTCTAGAGGAAGATTATGTTATTTAAAAGCATTTATTCTGAAGGTGGGCAACGTCGCAAATAGATGTCAAATACTTCACTGTTTTGATTAATTTGGCAATATTAATGTGTGGAAATAAAAAATGTGGCTAACTAGCGAACTAATATTGATTATGAAATGCTATAATTAATATCGTAATACCGAATGTTTAGTTTTAGATGTGAAAAAACTATTTGGAAACTTTCCAAATGTGTTTTTTTACACCTAAAATGGGTACAACATCAAATTCAATGTAATAATTGCAATTCATTATTAATATTCTAGTTCGCTAGTTAGCCACATTTCTTATTTCTATTCAGTAATATTGCTTTAAGAATCAAAACAGGTAAATATTTGACAGTTATTTGCGACGTTGCCAACGTTTAGGATAAACACTCTTAACATCACGCTATGACTCTAAGGAGCCGAGCAAAAAGAAAAAAGTCTGAAAGAATGCCTGGTTATGCGATGCATAATCTGACGTTTCATAACTGCCCATGTTTATTTGGTCTCAAACGATTACATTTTTTTAATGAAACACAGGTTTATAATTTTTTTTTTTCGAACTGGTCGACTGACTGAACAAAAAATTTCACGAGCACAAAGTCGCGAGCAGAAACTAGTGTATTTATACTCGAGGCCAATGAAAGGTCTGTGCTAGTTGAACTGATTCCAACTTGCCCCTAGTCCGGAGCCCATCAGGCTATCTCAAACGAATGCCAGTCGCTAGTACGCTTGCACTTGATATACGTGAAGTGTGTCTATGTGTGCATGTGCTTTCTCTCGTTGCATAGAGTCAACCTTTTGTGCTATTTTGTGGTGCATGATGGTAGCAATTCGTTCCTGTTGTGGAACTAGGATCACACGTTCTAACGCTTGGGTTAATCCTAGGAGCGATGTTGAGTTGCAAATGTGATTTATTGGCGACTTCTCTACGAGATTTGTTGTTGTTTTGGTGTGGGTTGTTTAGTTTTCGAGTTTGTGTTCCCTAGGATGACGTAGTGGGGATAAATTAACGATTTTATTATAAGTATGTTAGTTATTAAAAAAACACTCATCATCATCGATGCTTTCAGACCTCTAGACAAAATCAAAATGGTTGCTAATTTAAGTTGTGTAAATTATTACACTTTATTATATGACATTAATTTTACATTCTGTGATTACTTCCTCACACACTGACTTATTAATTGTAACTTTTTTTGGAAAATCGTCTACTTTTACAATGTTTGTAAATATGTGAGAACCATGTATGTATCACATAAGTAACTAATTTATCTGTTGTTGCTCTCTTTTTAAAATTATTTTTACCTGTTATTGTGGTATAGTATTTTTTTAATATTTTTTTTAGATGCATCATTTTCACATATAATTATATAACTAATGTACCTACATATACAAAATATTCTAAAACATTTTAAAAGAGTAACGGTGGAGTTCCTTGCTCATTCTTCTCCATACGAAAACTACCTTTTGGAAGGGTCGACTAGAATTAATATTTTTTTTTTGTAATTAAAAGTGCCTTGCAAGGGCCTATTTGAAATAAGTGATTTGACTTTTTGACTTTGACTTTGACCTCGACTTAAGACAGTTTTATTAGAACCGGTACCTAAGTGTAATTTTTAAAGATTTTCGTGGATTTAATGATTATGATTCTTAAGTCTTGAGGAGTAAAAGGATAGACAATGTAATCCAGGATGAATCACATCTTCCACTAATATAAACCTATTACAACGAACGATAAAACCAAGATCTGGCAGAATAAAGTACGTTATCACTAATGGAATAGGTCGTACTACTTACGTAGTCAAATCAATTTAGAAAACGAAGCATCGATATTTCAATTTGGTACCAGCTTATTTGGTATTTCAATAACAGCATGATTCATTCATTTGATAAGACGCGATCGACTTACTCGGATTACCCAATTACTTCATTTCTGAAGTGTTTTAGTAACACGTATATACTTAGGGATATAAAAACTATTTACAAAAAAAAACAACCGACTTCCGAAAAAAAACACTACAAAGTGAAAAATAACTTTAATTTCGGAAGTCGGTGTGTTTGGTTTTGAATTTTCGTTTTTTTCCGCCGACTTTCGAAATTAAAGTTATTTTTCACTTTGTAGTGTTTTTTTCGCAAGTCCAATGTTTTTTTTTTTTTTAAGTTTTAATTTTTAACTTTTTAGTTGTGGTACCTACCCCACACAAATTCGAATACCACTATCTGCTATGTCAATAGCAGTCACAGGAAGTTATCATTATATCATCCACATATTTCAATTCATACAAAAAAAAAATATCAAAATCGGTCCACAATTGACGGGGAAATCGGCGGACAAAAATAAAATAAAAAACACATACGCGACGAACATATATCCTCCTTTTTGAAAGTCGGTTAAAAAACAAACATAACATCACGCGTGTATTCCCCGAAAGGATGGGCAGAGGTGCACTTGCAGCCACATTTCGCCAGTTAAGGCTTGTGCAGACCAGCGCGACCTGTCGCGCGACGCGACACCGGTTATTGTTATACTGTGAAGTTTTCTTAGAAATTGTATTGTTCGTGTCGCGTCGCGCGACAAGTCGCGCTGGTCTGCACAAGCCTTTACGTTTAAGTCCCATATAATAGGAAGCGGGGGCGAATAAAACAAAGCCGCTTTACGTACCTGTCTGTGTGACCGCTTAGATCTTCTAAACTACACAATCGACTTTGATGCGGTTTTCACCTTCATTTAGACCATTTAATTACGGATGTTTTGTGTCTATAATTACATTAATATTTAAGAGCGTTTATCTTAAAAGTTGGCAACGTCGCAAATAGCTGTCAAATAATTACCTGTTATAATTAATTTGGCAATATGGAAATATGAAATGTGGCTAAACTAGAAAACCAAAATATTGATTATGAAATGCAATAATTGGTATTGTAACACAGAATATTTAGTTTTAGATGTGAAAAAAGTATTTTGGAACTCTCCAAATGCCTTTTTTACACCTTAAACGGTTTCAACATCCAATTCAGTGTTATTTATAATTGCAATTCATTATTAATATTCTAGTTCGCCAGTTAGCCAAATTTCATAATTTCCATACCTACAGTAATATTGTCAAATTAATCAAACCAGCGAAATATTTGACATCTATTTACGACGTTGCCAACTTTCAGAATAAACGCTCTTAACTTAGATAAATCATAGAAAAACTCGAATTTTCGACATGTCACCATTTATCTAGGGCCTAGATAAATGGTGACATGTCGAAAATTCGATTTTATTAGATAAGCCTAGATTCTAGGCTTATCTAATAATAATTATCTCAGGCCACAGTAAAATTATAATCACCCAAAGGCATATTTTTACTCCACAAAAGTCGTTTTCATCCAACACATCACAAATTATTATTATGGTTACAATTTCCATTATTTCTAACTGTACTGTTGTTACAGAAACGAAGATTTATACATTGCTGTAAACGAAATTGTGGGCAATTAAATGTAACAAATGAACCATTTTGCTTTAATTGCTTATCATTGGGTTCAATTCTTCGGTTTTGTTAAGATTCATTACATAGTCGGTACTTATTAAAATGCTAGGAGAAAGAAAAGAGTGGGTGTCTCATATTGAGTCAATTAAGACTAAGTTCATCGATTTTTTTCGGAATCGAATTGTGGTCCGTTCCAGTTATTCCAGTTGTTTAGGTATACGGTATAAAAAATCCAAACTATACACTTAATATGAATAATGTGAAAGAAAGTCTGTGTGTCTGTCTGTCAGTTAGGTTTTCACGCCTAAAACTGAATGGATTTCAATGAACTTTGGCACTTGGCTACATCATGACCTGGGTAAGGATATAGGATACTGTTTATGCCGGTAGTAGGTACATTTCGGTAGGATCATTTTCGACCTCTACGCGGGCGAAGCCGCGGACAAAAGCTAGTCATTTATTATCTGTTCTTTGGTGTGAACCCAATACCAAAGAACAGATTATAAATGACTGTATTTACAATGATCTTAATCCGCATACATCATTCGCCATTTTTCCGGAAAGCACTCTTAGTTACTCAGGAGCTTATTTTTAATGGTGGAGTGCCCACCACCACCTGTCAGAAACAGGTGCCCAAAATGATTTCCTCAAAAACTGTGTAACAAAAACAGTGATTGAGGTAAACAATCCGGCCGTTTTGCCAAAAATAAAAAGAGGCACGTCATCCACAATCTCAGTTTATTTAGCCGTCATTGGCAATTTCTTGGTGAAAATGTAAAATTATTTACTTTTTCTTTCCTTACTGCTTTTAGGGTAAAAGCAAAATAAATTGTGTCGGCTTCTTGTCATAAACTGTAAAGGTCAATGGGTGGCTGTTACTTTTTGTCGTTCCTGTACTGTTATTCCCTGAGGGCCTGTTTTTATAATGTCATATAAAGTCAAATAATTTATTTCAAATAGGCCCTTGCAAAGCACTTTTGAACGTCAAAAATTACAAAAAAAAATTGAATTGATTCTAGTCGCCCCTTCCAAAACATAGTTTTCGTATGGAGAAGAATGGGCAAGAAACTCCACCGTTACTCTTTTAAAATGTTTTACAATATTTTGTATACGTAGGTACATTAGTAATATAATTATACATGAAGACGACGCATTTAAAAAATAAAAAAAATAAAAAATTACTAGGTATACCACAATAGGTAAAAAGAGAGCAAAAACCGATAAATTAATTACCCATGTGATAGATACATGGTTCTCACATATTTACAAACATTGTAAAAGTAGCCGATTTTCCAAAAAAAAAGTTACAATTAATAAGTCAGTGTGTGAGGAAGTAATCACAGAATGTAAAATCAATGTCATATAATAAAATATAATAATTTATACAACATAAATTAGCAACCAGTTTGATTTTGTCTTGATTCTAGATTATCCTATGGAGCTGGACCCTTGTTTACAAAGTGTACTTTTAATATGAGTCTTAAATTTTCTTTCTATAAGTTCTATCTTCCAAATAAATATGAAAGAATTTTATGTATGACATTTTCTACAAGATAACTTAATCGGATCTTATCCGAACGTAGTAAAACTGTCATAAATATCCTTTCAAAATTAATGAACGGTGCCGAGGTGTGAATCCGCGATGATTCACTTCAAAAACAAAATGAGTTCGTTTTTTGAATTGTGTGCTGTCATTTGAGTTCCTACTGTCAATTGTTTCTTGTTGTTTTAACAAGTTTTTAATAAAAGTGTTGCAACTTCTGTGTCATGTGCCATGTTTGCTTTACGCATTGTATTGAAACAGTTTTATCTGTAGCCAAACATTTATCGCGGTGCGGGTCCTTAGGGATGGGCAATCAATCTATCACTATTTGCGAGCAATTACGATATTTAATCTAGATGGACAAGCGTTGTGTGTTGGTCTATAACTCTGTCGATTTAACAGCTTTCGGGGATACGACATGTGAATTATTTGGGGTTATGGTCCATATCATTAGGCTGTTTACGTTATCTGTATATTAAAACTTGTGAGGGTCAAAGTTTATTAAAGCCCTTTATGGTGTAGCATATAATGACTGTCTTTTTTTGTGAAATATACGTTATAAAATACCAATTGATTGTAAATAAGTAGTTTTGATGTTATTAATTGAAGTATCTCTACATCAAAAACATAGATAGCCGAAATAAACATCGTGAATATATAATATATAATACCTACATAAATGATATTTAAATAATTTATTTTCTTAGCTCCGTTAGCTTTTAGAAATCTTAAGTCTTCCAAAGCCATTTGGTATTAACTAATACAAACGAACCAGTTCCAGCTATCTACCTCATAAGGAAAATTCTCAAAACAATAATAAACTTATTCCACATACACTCATTGTAACGATAACAGGAACACAAAATCAAAACACTTGGTACACACGGCAACAAATCAAGCTATACGTACTTACTACATAATTTCCAGTATAACCTGGTCTCGCATTGTATGGCCTTTTGCACAAAACGAGGTCCAATTA
The DNA here is from genome assembly GCA_916701695.1 of Agrochola macilenta. Classification (NCBI taxonomy): domain Eukaryota; kingdom Metazoa; phylum Arthropoda; class Insecta; order Lepidoptera; family Noctuidae; genus Agrochola; species Agrochola macilenta. The sequence goes on along the minus strand of OU753558.1, from coordinate 2,923,137 downwards.
TACTGAAATGTATATATATGTATAACTTGACATGTAGAATATACATGATATGTAGGGATGTAAAAGTCGCGTGTTTCCACATCAGTCTTTTCGCAGACCCTACAACGTATTGACATCCCCCTACTCTTCAGTACAAGTATTTGAAATGCTTCTAATGTATAGATGTATAGGTATGTTACTTTTGCGTTTTGACTTTTAAAGGAGCTGGATGTTATGAAATGAGGAGTTAGGAGTGGTGGTGATTGGTGAACTTTGTGAAATTACTGCGTTTTGAAATTTTTTGCTTAGTTAGATCCACATTCTGGGTATAAATTGAGTGTTCCTCACTTGCAGCATTCTAACTTTATTGGATACAATAAATGCTAACTAATTTTCCAAACCCTGTTTTCGATTCCAAAACTGCTAAACACAAGAAACGATCTCGTAAAAGAATATTACGAAAGCAAATTACGAATTTAATCGACACAGTGTTCAACTAATCAAAACGTTTGGCTCAAGCTTAAGCCCATAAAGACTCCACGGGACTCTGTGTTTAGTGTCGTTTCTAGTTCATTGTCAGTCAGTAGGGATCCTAGTGAATTGTGTTCAAAATTTACGACCGTTTTCCAACTGAGATTTAGATGTGTGTTCCTTTGCATTCGTGTCGCGGATAAGCTTGATTTGTGATTTCGAAATTCTCGAATCGAAATTTGCTGTAGTTAAAATAATAAATATTTTGACTATGAGATTGTTTTGGGGGAATAGTAATGAGAAGTGTTTATTTATTGTTTTCAGTTACTCTGTTGAATTAATTATTGTCTATAATGGAGATAAAATATTAATAGCCTTGACGACGCCTAACTGTTTTTGTTTTCGCGGCCTTAATTTAAAATTATTCTCAGAATAAGGTAAGGGATTCTGCGAATAATTTTCAATAATATTAGCTAGTATCACTGTATATTAAAATAAACAAACTGTGTTCATATAAAAAAAACTACTATGTTACTAAAAATATTGCGTCCTCGATTAAAAAAGGAGAACAAAAAGAGCTTATTGACTGCTTATTTTTTGTAGTGCTTCCAGTATTCTATTAAATATTTGTATTCTATTTAATATTTTTTATGAGATTTTATGAAAACCTGTTTCTGCTGCCTTATGATCAGGTCCTTCATATTAACAGGAAAATAGTCTAGATAAGTAGAGAACTCAAAGGATGGCGTAATGGCTTCCGCGAGAGTATACGAGACTACTCAAATAGACCGGATCCACTCTTATTTTATAGTTTCCATTAGCGACAATGGTGCCGATTCTCTTGTCACAAATGCCTCTAAACTAAACTAAAAATCACTAAAATTAAGTTTAATCCTGTCAAACGACGATTTCCCATTCTGAAATAGACTAAAGTGACACAATTGAACTATATTTTAGTTTGACAGCACTAAGATAGTACTGAGTTTTTAGTTTAGTGAAAATGGCAATTTTGCTATTCTGAATATGACATTTTTCACCTAAAATTTTGATTGTAAAATACCAAACCAGACTAATTCTGACAATTTTTAATCGCGATTAAAAAGGTGTGGTCTGGAAAATAAGTTGTCATGAACTAAAATTCACACCAACATCTCGACTTTTGCTTATATCTCGAAAATGGTGCGTCCTATCGCAAAAATAATGAAAATTTCGACCCCCTTTAAGAAGCCCTTAAACCCCTAAACCTGAACATGTAGGTAATATTTTTTCATGTTTTCCATACAAAAAGTGAAAAATTCCATATAAAACACGTCGAGGCGGCACCCCCTGCGCGCCTCTGGCTCTAAAATAAATCACGGGTGAGGGCAAACCACGGGTACCACGTGGTTTCGCGATTGTCAAATTCTATTTTAGTTGTGTCAAAATTATTTTTTAGTTTAGACAATTTTATTTACAGAATAGCTCTAAGATTCTCATAGCCTAAAGTAAGGAATTTTAGTTAGTTTAGTTCGTTGTACAAGAGAATCGGCACCATTGTCCCTATATTGTTTTGTATGAGAACGTTTTCAAGTGGAATTTCAATATTTTCTAGTATTTTACAAAGATATTAAGTAATTATATGACTACGATTATGCATGTAATGTTCTGTGTCGCTGTTGTTTAGTTTATTTCTCTGTTACACTAATTAGCCATGCATTTTTCATTAGATTCATTGAATAAAAACCTTGCAGCACTCACCTAAAGTTCATTTACCTATAAAGCATTACAATTCTGACGCTTTGCCAACTCTTCACAGATTTTATCAGAATTAAGACTAACGCAATCTCAAGACGTATTTTCCACCCCGAAATTTTTGAACACAAAAGATTAACGACTTGTTTTCTTGAACCACTAAGAAGACAAATAGCTCTATAGCATTAAGTACATTAAGAATGGCTATCCAAGCAAGAATTTCAAGTAAACTATAAACAAGTTAAGTGGTTTCTTGATCAAACTATGGTAATATGTCTTTTTGAAATAAAATCTGGTACTTATCTTGATTAAAGTTGTTACTAAAAGCATACTGTTTTAATTCGCTGTGTATATGTCAGGTATTCTACGTTTGAACAGAACAATACGAACATGCAGGATACTGCAATGACAAACCAATTTTTTTTTTCGAAATGGAGTAAATGTCAATAACACATTCCCAGTAAGTCTTAGTTACTGCGTTTATAAAATTGAACTTGTTTTAGACTGGTCTTATTTTACCGTCCTTCCCATGTTATAAATGCAAAGAAAAATTGGATATTATACCGATAATATTAGTTGTGATTTTTTTTAGATCAAAAAGGTTTTTCATGATTATGTGTATGCCGCTTAGAGTGGTTTCAACAACCATAAAGCCGATCCCAGGTACGCTGTTAATCCCACAACAGAAAAGGACTTCAAATAGGCATCGAGATTTTTCCTCATGTAGCAAAATTTCTGCTATACGATTTTATTTCCGCCTCATGTGATGTTACGGATTGGTGAACCTCCCGTAATAACTAAGTTACATCACTGTTGTTGCCAATATCGATAGGGATATTGGATTCTTGTTTCGACTACATATCGATTCATATTAAGCTTTTAGTTTCTTTACGATGTAGGTGAAATAAAATGTTTAGTTTTTCATTGTATTTTTTCCATTACCTACCATTTTACTGGATTTTTATGATTTATTTCTTTGATGTATGTAACCATAAAGGTCTGAAAATATATTACATTTTTAGTTTACCATCGTAAAACATATCATAATAATTATGATACCTCACACAATACTCAGGGGAAGCTCGTATGTTCTATTCTTAGATGCTACTACGTGGCCAAAATACATTTATGGTAAATATATTATATACGGCTAAATTACGGTCTTAGTTTCACCATGGCCCAAGAGATTACTATATGCCTTCGGTTATGCAAAGTTGAGTTTATACTCTAATCCCTCAGAGCCTTGACATAGTAAAGCCAATCCCTTATATTGACACCAGGTAGCAACAGTCTGGTCGCTGCTTAGAACTTTTAATTGGATAATTGGCTTTTCTCTGTAACTCTCTGGGTTTATTGTTGGGCTCTTGATTTTATTTTAGTGTTAACTTTTGCTTGTATTGGAAAAGTCAATTTATAATTATTATTTTATAAAAGTGTATGAACCGCTTTTACACATCAAACTACGGGTAGGCAGTACTAAATCAAGTAATCATAAAATAATAATCATGAAATAACTACACTGGATTGTAATAAGAATTGACCCAGCATTAAACATTACAAAATTTCAAAAGATAACACCACGAATGTTTATTAAACAATGTCAATGCAATGTCATGAAACGGAAAAAAGAAAGTTCCAACGACTATTTAAATCATAATACACGTATCGTAAGATTCAGACCAGTCTTTGTTCACTTCAATGGCTGACAACACAAAGGGACCGCCAACGTTTGAGCTTTTCTCAACTTTTGCCATTAGAAATCTCTATTGGAGTAGTGATTTCGCTTGAATTTTTCAAGTAGAAAAATATGCGAGTATTTTGCTTAGAGTGATTATTAAGGTGACGCTAAATCTTTGATAGTCTTAGTTATCTGTGGGATGGAATAAATGAAGCTTTATTAAGTAAGATTTTGTTTAACTTTGACAATTAACAATATTTTTTTCGTAAGAACTAACTTATTTTTTTTTGTATTTTCTATATTTCGAAATCTTTGTCAAGGAAAAATTTCTAAGGAAAGAAATTATAAAATTTTCAAGGTTGTTTTATACATTTATTTTTTGTTACTATTCTAGTAATGCTCTACATCTTTTTTCTTTGTCTACATCTTTTTTCTTTCCATAAGCTCTATTCAGACCTTTGGCTTAATTTATTTTCTTAACAACAGGTAACATTATTACTTTCTTTATCTTTTTCACCGAAATTGTTTTTGTCCTTATCTGCTAACTTGATATTCTTTTTTCGTTTAGCTGTTGTTTTAAAATTTAATTTTGTATGCTTGTTTATTTATTCAATTGCTCCCAACTATTCCAAGTGGGTATAGTGTCACAATGTCAACCCTTATCAGCTGTGTAGGTGTTAAGTTAAAAGAAGACTGCGGTTGTGGTATATATTTAGAACGTTTTTATTCTTTTTAGGCGTATCTTTTTTTGTTACTTGTTGAATACTTAGTTTTGCTCCCGAGCTGTCGTCACAGTTTTCAATGTCTAGTGAATTGATATATACAAAACATTTGGTTGTATCATGTTCACTGTTTTCATGATATTTCATCATATCGATTTTAACTTTCCGAGTGCTACCCGACCATTTTTATTATAGATAATTATATTTAATTATAATTTCTAATTATAATTTCTAAATGATAAATTAATGTAGACTTGTTTATTTATTTGACTGGAGAAATAATTTTTAATGGAATATTGTGACTAATTGTAATTTATGATAATTTATTTAGGCATTGACTGGAGAAATAATTTTTAATGGAATATTGTGACTAATTGTAATTTATGATTATTTATTTAGGCATTGACTGTAGAAATTTTTTATTGTTCGTATTTCGCATACCACTATATTTGTACGCCTCTTGGCATAACATAGCGACATATATCTTTAATTTAAGAACTGTATTCACTACCTATGTTACACAAATAAAGAAATGATTATGATTATAATTATTAAACAGATTCAGCCACTATGTCGCGCGTTGTGCGATCAGGAACAATATATTTCGGTTTCTGCAATCTATACTCTAGAAAGTTTTACTCGCTCTCACTCTCATTTTAAAACATCTCTTAGGTTTCATCCCTTGCAAAGTAGGCTGAGACACAAAAACAGAGTGTATAATTCTAGTATGCCGAATAACATTACGGAGTCCTAGAGCGGCGCTACTACCAATTGTAAAAGCCGTTTGTTTTTCCGACCTTCTTACTAAAGGGTCATCTCGAGATCAAATTGAATGCTTTAAGTTGTAATTTGTAGGCAGTAGCCTGCTGGCTAAATTATAGTTTTAGGTAATGGGAAACTGGGCCCTTGAGAGGTGTTGAGAGTGTCTGTCTGGTAAAGTAAATATTTAATTAAAAGATGGCAGTCATTCTTAAAATGTATAGTTTAAAAATATACATATAGAGAGAATAGCTACAAAATGTTTGTAACGACCACCATTGTACAATCGTAAAAAGCCTGATACAAATCCACACTCAAATCCTGATTCGTGGTTTACAGCCCCTACACGGAAAGTGGGGATGTTTTTTTCCCCTATACGGAAAGTGGGGATGTTTTTTTTTTCATCTATCCCATGGTGTGGGGTGTCGTTGGAAAGGTCGTAGGTCAGCCATTTTTGCATTTAGGGATCCGTTTGCGAAACATTAAGCTTTAAACTGGTAATTTTTGTTAGAGTCAAGGTCCCCCCCCTGCCAGCTAAATGGTTGGTTTTGGATATGTAAAAAAATTCACGGCCGTAGTATATGTAACGAAATTAAAAGAAAAACTATCACTGCTAAGTAGGCTTCACAAGTTAACGAGTAATAATCGACCAACTTACATTAGCGGTTGCCAAAACATGTTCTCCCATACATTCCTTATGGGAGAACATGTTTTTCAACTACAAAGTTAAGTTTGTTCTTGCAATAAATACATCCCAACTACGGAACCCTTGATTGTGCGTGGTCCGACACGCACTTGGACGGTTTTGTAAATAATTTGGTAATAGATAACTCGAAAGAAAATATCGGATTAATGTCAATATTTTTAATTTAACAAAAATTTTAGTTACCTACCTAAATTATTATTTTCTTCATCTCTCACCAACATACATAACTACACGCCTGGGGCCCAAGGGTTAGGCAGAAGCACACCAGTACACCCACATTTCGCCACCCACCAGCATATTCTGTTAATATCTCATTCATCTTTTTTATTGACCTCTACAGAGATGAACAGTCTCATAGATATGAATAAAGAATTAAAATGTCACGGGACATTAATTATTACAAGTTTGCACTAAATAAAGTTCACAGATTCCTGGCGCCTTAAAAGTCTCGAATGAAATTCTGCTAATTAATTTGTAATTCAGTTAACATTAATGTCATTATGAACGCTGGCATTTACTTTTATTTAATATTTGTGTTCGTTTTCATAACAGTTTCTGGCAACAGAAGATTTTCGTGTATTAATTTCCTGTACTGCTTCGTTGGTGGCAAGCGCTAATGCTGAGCATTCGATTTCCAGGTCGGGCATAAAGTTATTGGGTTTTTTTTTTCCATCAGTAATTTCTCAGTAGGAGCCTGGATTTTGGATTTGTGTATGGGTAATGGCAATAGGCTCGTCCCCATTAACCCCCTATTATGAAAAATGGGTGTACTAAAGTACACCTCTGCCTAACCCTTCGGTATTACAGGCATGATGTTTATGTTATGTAATTTTCTGTATTATAGCGTTTATGCTAGCCTGAAAGTAAAACGTATGTAAAAGCAATTTTTCTGAACAAGTTGATGTAAAAAAGAATCTAACCAATCTGCGTTCGCAATTCATTTGCCAAACATGTAAACAAACACGTGTTTTAGGAAAAACAACTGTAATTCCTTCATAGAAAGTTCAGTTCGCGCTACAACTGCATATTTTTTATAACTTTTTCAATAGTACTAGTCAGTCTGAAATCAAATTTATTTACACTTCCATAAAGTTGATGTTTGTTTAAGTAGAAATAACATCAATTGGAAACAAGGATGTTTAAATAGATCTTAGATAGTTAGGGACTTGACTAAAAGTGGTGAAGTCCCTTACTATTCCCGCCCCACTTCCAGGAACAGAAGATTCTAACCCTACCGTGCCTCTACATCTTTGAAATCTGTAAATTTGTACGTAGATACCCGAAATTCTACACAAAAAGGGAAGACATTCAAACTAAAATTACTTTAAGACATAAAAATAGATTAAACATACCTACATCCCGTTTAAAAATACACTCCTCAAGTACATATGTCATGTCGATAAAAATATATAATAAGTTACCGGATGAAATAAGAAATATAAACAAATACAACACCTTTATTAATAAATTAAAATTATTTCTAATAAACAAAAGCTATTATAATGTGAACGAATACTTGAATGAAAGACTATAATTACAATGAATACATTCTTAAATATATACATGTATATTACAAAAAGATTATTTAATTACTTATAATTACTACTAAATACACAATGATTCAATTATAAAATGCTTTCCTACTGAATCTGTAAATTGTCTCAAACTTTGTAACCATAAAATATGATCTCTCATTAAATGTTTGTGGTGGTATTGCCTAAGTAAATAGCTATATTTACTTATGTTATATTACTACTTAGGTTAAATTTATTTATCTAAATATAATATTATTGTTGTTGACTTATAAACAAATGTAATTACTTATTTAGTTTTCATGTATAATTCTATTTTATGTTTATTTTTAACTTTCTACGACTTAGATTTTTAACTAGTAAGTAATGTACCTAAAAATATTTTTGCTGTGCCCTGACAGGGTCTACAACGGCTCTTAGCTCTAAGCCTTTTGTTAACATCTTGTTTTACCTTGTGGAACGCAAATAAATGAATATGAATATGTTAGAGGGAACAAAAGGCCTGTTATAAGTACATGGTTGACCCCTAGGTTGTCTAAATCCCTTCTCTATTGTCATAATGTTTTCGATTTAAAGCGGCCATTGGTTCCAATCTGCCTATTGATACATTAAAAACAATTATTTTACCACCGTAGGTAATGGTTGGGCTTATTTTTAGAAAGATTATAAAAAGCACGTACTTTCCGCTTATAGTACAAATCCTAAGATCAACTGATTCATCATTAGAAATGAGACCAAATACACCCATCCTTAATCCATCTTGAAAATCTAATAATGTAAAATCGCTCATAAAACCTACACTGTAAGTGAAACTGAATGGCCAAAGCTTTGTATTGTGTGGCCACATTGAAGATTGCGTTTTTTAGCTCAATATTATTGTACCACTGAGTTATATTAAACTCTTTTGTTAGCCTCACCACAATGGCCAGTGTTTATTGCGATTCATCATTTCAGCCGAAAGACGTCCACTGCTGGACATAGGCCTCCCCCAAATGGGGGGGTTTGCCATAATCGCCACACTTGGCAGGCGGGTTGGCGATCGCAGTATGGTGTTAAAATGCATAGAGAACGCTGCGGCCATTCTCTCGTGAGTCCCTTAGTCGCCTTTTACGACACCCACGGGAAGAAATGGGAATTGCGATTAGTTCGGACTTTTATTAATTTTACCATGTTGGTATGTTTTATTTACTAGTAAATAGATAGACTTTTCTTTATTAAATTACTAGCTGGTTTTTTTTTTTTTTTTTCATTACTCTTTTTTTTTCCTTTCTCAGTTAGTTTTAATGATGCTCTGGCAGTTTGAGAAGTTTATGCGGCCTACCCAAATGTCCTTTCTTTGGTATTGTTCGTCGAGTTGAGCTCCACGATTACTGACAAATGCTTGCACTGACTGGACAGGTCCACTCAAATCTGTGTGGTTCTTTTCTCAAAATACCATTTCAGACACTAATCTACATGGTCCTCATATGGCTTGACCAAGATTATGTCTGGACTTTAAAAGAGACTGTGACCTCTGAGTTTGTTTCGGCCTTTCTTCTCAAAGTAGTCGGATAGGAAACGCCGAACACATCTAGCAAAATTTTATCTTTTTTTAATATGACGTGTAAATGTAATTCCCATATCCTATTTACAGAATAAACAATTTAATTTGATTTCAGCTTTTGCCCACGGCAATTTTTTCTATCCCTCGGCAACAGTATTTTTTTCTAGATGAAAGGTACTATGTCATTTTCTGTTCCCCTGACAACGTGTACGCAAAATTTCATGATGATCGATTAAGTAGTTAGGACGTGAAAGCGTAACAGACACAAACAAAAAAAACTCACTTTCGCATTTATAATATTACTAACTGAGCCCCGCAGTTCCACCCGCATAAGTCTCCCTTGGAAATATCGGGATAAAAAGTATCCAATGTCCTAACTCATGGTTTATCCGTTTAAGCGTGAAAGCGTAACAAAAAAAGTCACTTTCGCATTTATGATATTATATTATACTAGCAGCGCCCCGCGGTTTCACCCGCATAAGTCTCGATCCCGTGGGAATATCTGGATAAAAAGTATTCTATGTGTTAATCCAGATTATAAACTATGTGTGTGCCAAATTTCATCCAAATCCGTTTAGTAGTTTTTGCGTGAAAGAGTATCAAACATCCATACATCCATCCTCACAAACTTTCGCGTTTATAATATTAGTAGGAAGTTTTTGTTATTTGTATTTATTAACATAAACTCCGCGAAAGTCATAAGCAAGATAATAGATTGTTGGTTAGCTACTACTATTCTTGAGAACCACTGCCAAAAGACGACGATTTACGGAAGTGCATAATAATAGCTCTAGTGCAATGGTAAACCATTTCCTTTGCACAACATAGCTTGTAGGTAATAATGAAGAATTATGTCGGCAGAGGCTGCAACGACACTTTATTTTAGACTCTATCTTCCTTGTAATAAACCATGTTTTTGTCCAACTCGGTTCCTAATCGTGACGTAATAACGCGATGGGTCGGTTTCAAACTCCTGAAAAGATTACCTGCAACCTAACATATACATTTTCATGCATTTCCTATTCCAAAATAACATCCAGGCACACGCCACAACAAATGGAAAATTTTGACACACCATCAATCATCGATATCTAAAAACTAGATGCGGTAGCCCGTAACAGCTATTTGAAAACTAAATACGATCAGTAAACCTCACATGAATAGTCAGTATTCACTGTAATGTATCAAAATTGATAAAATTGAATAGCGTCATGTGAGTGTATTTGAAACTAAACATATTTTAACATATTGCATGGAAATTATTGATAACACAAGTTTTTTTGAAGAAAGATATTATATTTATTTGATCCAGGTTAAGACATGGGACTTAAAAAGTTTTAAGTGAGCGTGCTATCGGAAAATACGTCTCTATAAAATTTATGAGAAAAAGGGTGGCAGGGACATCGACGCGCAACTTGTTACCAAGGATTCAGTATATGATTCTGAACCCCATGCGTTGAAACTTTTAACGGGTATTTAAAAAAAATGAGTTTTCATACATTTTCACCGCATAGGTATTGACTTTTCTATGAAACAGAAGATTTTTTTAATAACCGACGAAATATTGCTACTCTAGGGGGGGGAATTTAAAACATTCATGGTTACAGTTTGCGCGTCGATGTTTCTGCCACCCTGTATAGTTCGTGATAAGTGAAACTACAGTAGGTAATAACGTTAGATGTACGTACAGAGAGGTAGTTCTGTCTGGCGGAGGCGACATTCGCTTTATTAAACCGCTCTCTAGCTGAGCCAAGAACGAGAAATGTCGCGTAGATATAGCTGATAAACGAGAACTGACATTTTTAAAGCTACAGAACAGGGGTTACTTGTAAGTTGTATAGCGTCGCCTTAGAGTGTAAAGCTCGGGAATGCAACTTTGACTTTTTATTTTATTACATTTGCGGCAAAAAGAAAGAAAGAAAGATTGAAAAATACGAGTATTTATTGAGACTCGCACAGGAAATCACAAATTAAACTAAAAACAGACTAAACACAAATAAAAAACAAAGTAAATTAAAAATGTATGCAGTCCTGTACGAGGCCAAAAGGCTCCTATCTCAGCATAATGCTACGACATAAAAAAATAAAAAAATGTCGCAGCGCTGGTATTCTGATAGGGCCCGCAGTGATGTCACGGAAAGATAGATACAGAATTATATATTAAATAAAATAAAAAATAAAGAAATTGGAGTGTGGAAAACAATAAAAAGTTAAATATATGTAGTCCGTGTGTCTGTATCCGACGTAACATCAGTTACTTGTCTATGGCTATAGTATCTTAAAAAACTCGCAACGCACGCCCTCGTTTTGTGGCGGCATCTACATCATCATCTACGTATATCGCCACATACGACCTACGCATCTTAATGACGTCACGCGAAATCCTGCATCGCATTAGCAAATTTAACCGCGCGATCAGCATTTAAATAACTTCCCAGTTGCCCACCAGTTTTTTGCATATAAGAGGTTTTCACTCTATGAAGCCGATAGACTTGTTTAACTAGATGAGGGACGTGTCCATGAACCAAAATGTCCCATATAAAAATCTTCCGAATACTTGACAAAGGGAATTTAAGCCCAACTTATTCTAGAGCAGTGTTTTTGAACGTGTGGGTCGCGACCCCCTTGGATGTCGTCAAACCTCTTTAAGGGGGTCGCCGTTACATTACAATTTAAAGCTCATAAATATAAAACCATACTAGTTCAAAATATTAAATTTATGGAGAAAAAGTCAATTATAGGCTTAACATAAATCAACAAACACCTACAAGTTAGGTTAGATTATTAATGTGACGAGGAATAGGCGAACCCATTCACATTCATGTGATGGTTGCGCTTGTTTCTCGTTAACTTCTTTTTTTTGCTACACATAGGATTAAATAATTTTCTGAATTTAGGCCATTTCTCTGTTTGCCAACGACGAAAACGTTAACTCGCACAAGTAGGAGATTACAAATTGAATCAGAAAGCTTCTGTGGTTCATTGTGGGTATTCTGTTTTTCTGTCCAAAGGCTACCAAAAGTGTCAGACCTAATACTAAGTTAAAACCACCGGAGGATAGGGGGTCCTGAAATATTTTTCTATACTAAGGGGGCCGCGTCATGAAAAAGGTTGAAAAACACTGTTCTAGAGTATTGAGATTATCCATTAGGAATTTCTCAGTAGTAGCCCGGAGTCGTAATTTGTGCCCGGTTGAGGCTCTTTTAACTGGCGAATAGTCCTTGTACAGGTACACCTTTGCCTAACCCATCGGTAAATATAGTCGTGATATTATTATATTATTTTTTAATAAATGCTATTAATAATTAATGGGCAATTTTCAAAAAAGAACCTAATTATTCATATCTTTATTTATTTCATTACTGTCACGGCCTGCAACAGGGGCATTGATGGACGAGCGTGAAAAATATACGACAGTCCATCAATGCCTGGTTGTGGCCAAGGCTGATATAGTACTTTTTTCAAATAATGCACGGAAATTCAAACTAAGTAATTTAATTATGAATTACAGAATCAATGATGAACAACGATAATAAAAAAATCACGCGCCAATTATGTTCATTGGTTTCTTTTTTACTTAAAACAGGTCTATTTGCAAACCAAATCAAAAATCTTTGATAAATTACCTCCTTGTTTGCCAGGTGTCGAAGTAAAATGTTCTTTCCATTTTTAAAATTCACGTGATATTTAATAGTAATTGTTTGAGTTTTAATAGTAATTTTTTCAGCCGCTAAACATGGCAGATATGGATTTTCATATAAATATTGCTGGCCGGCTGCTGGCTGTATTTGACCAGTACAGCATTAATCTCAAAGAAGGTTGTCAAAATAATGGTCGAATTTCCAAGCATGTTTGAGAAACAGTAATTTTTTGCTCTACTTTTTTATTAGTCTAAAAAAGAATATTTATGATCGACCATTTAAAAGAAAGGGTTATATTTTCACGATTACAATCGTAAACCTTATGGATATTTGGGTTACGGTAGATTTTTCATGCTCAATTTAACACGTCTTATAGCTGTTCTCAGAACATTACACCCGTTATTTATTATGTGGGTAATGTTCAGGACTTCGATGGTTGTTTTAATATTAGTAATAGTTTTGGAATTACCTACATATTTACATTTGTTTCCTACAGAAGATCTTGCATTAATTAAACAGAAAAGTCTAGTCGAGATCTATTAAAACTAGACAAAAAACATACGTAAGCAGCTCAAAATATCTCGAAAATGGACAGAAAGGAAAAATGACAAGTAGTAGACAGATGTTTCAATTGTTTACTGATGTCACTCTTCTTCTTTTCGTGTGGTTAGTGACTAACCTGGTGTCAGAGTTTTAAAGCCGCCCATGGGCCTCTGACTTGGCTTCACATGCCGTCGAGAAATATCTCTGAGGCATGCCGGTTTCCTCACGATGTTTTCCTTCCCCGCTGTTGAAGCAAGTGATAATTATACAATACGCACATGAATCCGAAAAGTCAGAGGTGCGTGCCTTGGGTTCGAACTCGAGACCTATGACTTGGCAGTCTGACGGTCACACCACTAGGCTATCACTGCTGATGTCACTAACAGCACTGTGTTAAAACAACATCAAGAGTTTAGCTTTGCCATCAGATCATTTTTTAAAGTTTTGATTGATAAGCAGTCAAACGCTACATCAACCTGTTATAGTAATCGTGTAAATTCTACCAGAAAATCACATACAGTATTTTTTTTGGAATGGGTCTGCTCTTGACCTGAAAAGCGATGGATGAGGTCTACGAGTGTGCCCAGAAGATGACTGTTCACTCTTGTTTTGAAGGCTGACGAGTTATAAGTGGACGGCAACAGATGCTGGCAGAGAGTTCCACACTTTAGCTCTGCGCATAATAAATATTAAAGAGCAGTGGTGGCCCAGTGGTAACGAAACTGACGAGTTGTATGTCATAGGTTTAAACCCAGACAGGCGCTTTACTTTGTGCAAATTATTACATCACCACTGCTCTCAAAACGGTGAAGGAAAACATCGTGAGGAAACCGGCATGATCTTGAATCAAAAATTTTAAGACGTGTGACATCTACCAAGCCGCACTGTGCCCGCGTGGTAGATTACAGCCCACTCCCTCCTGAGTGCCAACATTAGGAACATTATAATAAATATTCAACATTCCTAGAACTTCCAGTGCATCTACATCTACAAAGTCTTCGTGGCCGATTTCCTTAGTTAAGTTAAATAAAACTAGAAACAGGTTTTATCATGTCTTCGTACTCATTTTAACGTGACATTTCCTTTATAAAGAATCTTCGTGAAGTCAGCTGGTATTAGATTTGCGATGCATTCTGCTTGGAGTGTTTCTATTCTTATTATGTAAGGATATTCTTTTGTAGGTTATTCATGTTTCATAAATCGTCGCCGTATACTTTAAGTAGATTCCGTTGTCAAAATTTATGATTTTAAATTTTTGTTTTACGTTCATTTTTCTTTGAACTTGACTAAAGCTTTTTGTGACTAGCTAGTGGCATCGGGCTTGATATGTTATCTTCTTAGTACTACTCTCTTTCAGTTCATATTTAAATGTCAAAATTTCTCTACAATGTTGCGTCTAGTACCTAAATAGCATTAAAAAATATTTGGGTAAATGTTGGTATAATGTTTCCCTCACATATAAGTCTGTTCGGACCGCTAATGTATTAACAATTTGGGGGCAAATCGACAGTTTAATTGAGTCCATCAATCTCTTCGGATTAATCAATTGCGTATATACAACCGATTCTAAGCAGCTGCGATGAGTAAATAATTGTAACTGTGTGGTTGAAAAAATATGTAATACTGCTCCATCTTCCATTGTTAGAACGTTGTTCAATAAGCTATAGATCTCCAAGGAAAAGTATGAGCTTCGAAAATCATCGTCTAACTTCGGAAATAAGAACGCGCGCGCGTTTTTAGGGTTCCGTACACGAAGGGTGCTAAACGGAACCCTATTACTAAGCTTTCTCTTTCCGTCCGTCTGTCCGTCCGTCTGTCTGTTAGCGGGCTGCGTCTCATGAGCCGTAATAGGCACAGTTGAAAATTTCACAGATTGTGTATTTCTATTGCCTAAAACGTGTATTTCTTTTACTTAAAAATATATGGTGTTAAATATTGTACGGTGTTAAATGGGTACTCTGTGGTGCGATCTTCCTGCTACTTCGGAAACACGAAGATTACCGAAACGCATATCTTTTCTGGTTTAAATGTACGTAAAGTGACTGTTTGTTTGTGCAGTTTACTATATTATAGCATTCTGAGTTGTAACTTGTCAAAAAAATTAGTTAGTGCACACTGGATATTATTAGGTATAAGAGGTAAGTACATGGTTTAATTAAAACCAAACCAAAATATAATTTTACACAAAAGTTACAGTGAGGTTCAAAGGTATAATTAACTCAGAAACATAACCGAAGTCTTTCTTGAAATTTTAGATTATTATTAATCTGAAATTACAAAAAGAGGATTAGCTTGTACTTGGTCTAATTAATAAATATTTACCAATTCCTTTCCTTTAAAAACCCTTTTCAACAATGTAAAAAGGTTCATCAAAATATGTAATTCTAGAGATGCGCTGTATTTGTTTTGTTTGTAAAATTAATTGGGCCGTACATGATATTCAAATTGGCATATGTTGTTTTGTATCACTGTTTTTGTTCCAATTATTGAAACAAAAACCGCAAATTATTCGTATTTACAGACAAAATATATCTAAATATTGAATAATATGTTTTGATATTTATTGAAAATGCATAAATTATTAATTTTATACGAAAACCAAATATTAATTTGGTTTGAATGCGTACCTAACTCAAACAAGAAGATTATAAAATCATTTATACATTATAAAATCTATTTGTAAATACATCCATTCAAAACGAAATGATATTTTATACTTTGTTACTTAACACCAGTGTCCAAAATACTCTTTAGGTATATACCTACAAAAAAAAACAGACCAACAAAAGCTCCAACGTCAATAATATTGAAAGTTAATATTTCAAATCTAGATATTGATATTGAATTACGGCCACTCATATTCTATTTAATCCATGGATCAGAGCCGAAGCCCAGTCAAAAGTATTCATTACATAAATGGAACTGCTTTTTTTCCCCTCTGTATTTCCTCGCTCATTCGGGCGTTATGTTTTGTTCAAAAATGTTTTTTCGCTGTTGTGGGGTTGGAGTAACTGATGGTGATTTTGTATTTTGTTGAATTAACACTAATAGAAACATTATTATAATTATCTATCATTATCATCATAGATGTCGATCAATCAACTCAGCCTATCGCAGTCCACTGCTGGACATAGGTCTCTCCCATTCTGCTCCACAACACTCTGTCCTCCGCCTTCTGCATCCAGTCTATTCCAACCACCTTAAGGCGAAAGCGTCAAGGTAGCCCGCGAAATTCAAATTTTCTTACGTTTTTGTAATTTGCAGGTCAGTATCATGTTGTATGTTGATCTAAATATGATTCGCGGCCGTATTAAATGTTTATTATAGAATTATAATCATAAAAATGATCAATACAACTCTCCAAGTTCATATAATCGCATTGAATGACTATTTCATGAAATCATGACATTTGGCGATTGTGCTTACTTATGGAGTTGTATATTTGATTGTAATGATTATAATTATGTAAAGCCATATTGGTTACGGTCGCGAATCATATTTTAATCAACATAAAACCTCACACTGACCTGCAAAATGTAAAAAACTAAAGAACATTTGAATTTCGCGGGCTACCTTAGCGCATGCCCCTTATGGTCGATCATCATCGGCGTCTCAGCTGGTATTATTGCATGTTTAGATATGGACAATGACATCCGTAAGACAAAAACAAATGAATTTCAAAATTTTATTATCACCAGTTCTGGTTTACAGACGGTTGTTTTAACTTTCCAAAACGTTTTAATAAGTTATGTTACATATTACATGTATTTAATTAAGTGTCGTTCACTGCTCCGCTCTCAACTAATTACTTTGACAGAACTCTTGAATTAGAATTATTTTCTCTAAGCGAGATTGCATGACTGTGTGTTTCGTACATTTAGTTACTAGATAACTCATTTACAATGTGAACATTACACAAATTGATAATGTATTGTGTGTGTGTTCAATCATTTTCACTTTGTTGATTCGTTGGCGGAAAACTGCATATCATTCACATTAAAATAAAAACCAAAAAAAAAATGTTATTTGGAGTAGGTATTGCTATAAGTTATCGGTGTTCAAATCACCTCGAATGAAAAACACCACGAAAGCAAAAATAGATTAAAACCACCATTTTTATGACCAACATTTAAAAAACAGTTACGCACATAAATCAAACAGACTCGATTTATTAAATCGGACATCGCCCAACGCAGCGTAAAAGTTTTAGCGACAAATACACCATTTTCAAACTAAAAAACCGTTTTTTGTCTGAAAATGCTCAATGTCGCACCAATGCTATTGATTGGAATGCACCCACTAATGCTGTCAAATGTCTAGGCTTCTCTCCGGGGTTTCACCCCTCACAGGATTGTAAATCCCGCATTTGCAGACTTTAGAGTTTCATTGATAGTTGTTCTTGTCGGAAGCTGAATTATTATTAAGATAGGACGTCTATTAGCTGTCTGCATAAGTGTTTCTAGGTTGTTAATTCTCAATTTATTTCTCCTAGTATTTGTGTTTTACTTAATAATTACCACAGAAATTTATTTTTCTCAAACATGCTTGAAACGAGCATTATTTTGACAATCTTCTTCGAGATAAATCGAAATTGAGGTACTGGTCGAATAAATGCGATCGCCCGGCCGGCAATGTTCGTATGAAAATCCATATCAGGTCTAGTTGAAAACCAGCGTCAGGCACCAGTTGTCTGGCATTTTTGCTGAACTAGGCCTATTTGGCGCAGCCGCGAGGCACACTTTCCTGCTAATATGCTAGAACGCACTTTTACACTTTTTATTTGTTTTCTTTCTTTTTTAATTAGGTTTTTATTTGTAGTAAAATAATTATGTTGTGTTGTGTGCCTCTTAGTCTGTGCTAAATAAATGTATTTTCTTTCTTTCTTTTCTTTCAATCTGTCGTGTTTAGCGGCCGAATAAATTACTATGAAAACTCATATTTGTCGTTTTATTTAAAAATGGAACAAACTTTTTGCTTCAACACACGGCAACCATTACTTATATTTTTTTTAAATTCAAATTTCGATTTGGCTTGCAAATAGAGCTGTTTAGGTAAAGAAGTAACAAATGAACATATTGGTGCGTGAAAATTTGATCGTTGTTCGTCATTGATTCTGGAATTTATA
This sequence comes from Agrochola macilenta, assembly GCA_916701695.1. Lineage (NCBI taxonomy): Eukaryota > Metazoa > Arthropoda > Insecta > Lepidoptera > Noctuidae > Agrochola > Agrochola macilenta. The sequence continues at coordinate 2,904,707 of OU753558.1, read as the reverse complement.
ATTAATTTACATAGTTTGAATTTCCGCGCATTATTTAAGAAAAGAACTATACAAGCCTTGGCTGCAACCAGGCATTGATGGACTCACGTATGTGTGCCTCGGCTTCACCTCAGCCCACATTTTCACGATCATCCATCAATGCCCATGTTGCAGGCCACAACAGTAATGTACTATAGTTTCAAATTGGCACGACGGATCTGCACACTAATTGCGTAATACACGATCAATGACAATCTGAATCATTTTTAAACAGATTGCTATTGCATTGCTTCATAAGTTCGAAAAAAAATCTGTCCATCAACGTCAATAACACAATTAATGTTGTTGAACTGTCAAAATGAAATAGATTAGTCTTAATTATTTACGAAAATGTGTTACGTAATTAGATAGCTGATCATTGTCAAGTTTCATAATTTTATTTTAAATCGAATACCACCCTGAATCATTATTATTCACTAGTTTAATTTACAAAAGAATGTTTTAACAACAGCATTTTTTGTATTTTATAAACGAATATTTCAAATAGCAAAATTGCACTCCTAACAATCTCGTTTACAGAATTGAATCAAACACTACTACTGTCAGTTCAGAAGGATTTTATATAAAAGCTTCTACATATGAAATGAACTCCTCTTACAGTGAAATCTCTGGACATACGAAAGAATATTACGTTTATGAAGACTCGATTGAATATTGGATGCAGTGGAATTATTTAAAAGGAATCTCTGATAGCATTCAATTGAGTTTGAGAATAAAACTGGAAGGGTTGAAATGTGAGCTCAATTTATTAGAACAGTAGGTGTCTCAAATGTCTCAAATGTCTCACTGGTTGTGGCGTGTGTTAGATCATTAAGTTCCCTTCAAAATGGATGAGCTAAATGGTGCTGATCCATGCGTCATGTTCGTGAACGGGCGCCGTCAGTGGGGACTGGTCATCTCTTAGCTGCCAAGGCTTATTTTGAATTTATTTTAATTTTTGAATTGTTTTTGCTTTTATACGGACGCTTTTAACGTGCACGTCTCTCTACATTGTTCTCACATGTATAATTACAACATGAATAATGAAACCAATATTTTGTAACAATATTCTGATTTAAAAGAGTGTCCGTGGAGTTTCTTGCCCGTTCTTCTCCATAGGAACCTACTAGGCGTTGGAATGGGCATCTAGCTTCATATTTCCGACTGACCGACCCCTTGACAATTCAAAAGTGTCTGTAATTGGTTTATTTGAAATAAATGCTTTGAGTTTGAGTTATCTTCAGTAAACATAACCGTGATTTTCGGAGGCAGTGTTAACACCGTAACGAGTTATAATATATTATATCTATCACCAAGGTATACCTGTATTGAATTTCGTTTTTTAGGTAGATATAATATCTAGGATCGTAGCAGATAGCGTTCTGTAGTTTCTATCTACCCCCATAGAAATTAGGCGTGATTTTATGTATGTTATGTTTGACTCAAAGTGGCGGATATTGGTAGGCTGTCCTTCTTATGTAATAGGTACCCCACCTATGAAATCATCGTTTTGTATGGAGCATTTTAAAGAAGTTGCATTTTTCATACTAACATTTTCTTAATTTATGTAACAACCATGAACACGAATATTTTAAAACGTTTATGCACTAATGTTTAAAAACTAAGTTAACGAATATGTCACTTAGATTAAGCGACAAAAATAAGTTTTGGCTAAGTTAAAGAAATAGTGGTCATTTCTGCTAACAAAATGAGGAGTCATTTTTAAGGTATTTTTTATGTTTATAAAACTATAAGCAATAAGGTTTTTTTTACTATTGGTAGTTGTCTATGATGGTCATTATTCGATATAATACCAAGCAATTGATAAATATTTTAAATCATAGAAGTGAGGAGGTTCTCTATTTGTGAGAAAAAAACGCCAATTTCATAGGTCCACCCAATATTTTAGTGGAGTTCTCCTAGGGATTAAAGTTGGGCCATCATTCATTTTGCCCTACTTGGTGACTGGTAACTGGGGATACCAATACCAAGCCGTAGCAATCAGTTATGGAGCTTTCTTCTTACAAAATTACGAAGAATAAAATTCCTACAAAGTTCTACACACTTGTGTTAACCACATTAGAGTTACTTCGGTACCGCGGAGAGAAGTGCACATATGTATCTTTTAAACTTAAAAGACCAAGTTGAACGAAGATGCGGGCAGCGGCGAAGCAAAATAAAACATAACTTCTTCCAAATACGAAAAAACGTGGTACCGACTCAAGTACTTAGTTAATTTAAGTTAGAAAACTCGTAATAGCTTTTATACCGGGAGCGTGGCCGAAAAGAAAAAAGTTCTATTTAGATTACCGGTTGATAATATCAGAAATATAATATTTTTGATGTAAATTCACAAATTATGTTTACTCTAGATGTAAACGTCGCAATATATTAGTTTTGTGGGTTTCAACGTTATACCTACAGGGATTTTTAATAAAAAGACAGAGTAGCTACATTGGTATCTAGATCAAGAGGCCTATTTATATTTTGTACGTTATAATAATGTTTATTTGGGATATCTGATACTACAAAATTTAAATTAAGGTTCGTGTTGATTATCGTTACTTCTTTAGAAAATTGAGAGAAAACCCAATATGTTTTTAATCAAATTGAGTTGAGTTATGGCTGCCAATTTGCGATCTATCGATTTATTTTAATAAGTTATTTTAGAAGTGGAATAAGGATTTTATTTTCGTAAATCAGACTTAATATTTAGGTCAGATCATGTGACAATCATGTAGATTACTGTCAGAAATTCTTCGAGCTAGTGTCAGAAGTCTTTTGAACAAACTATGGGACACTTGATATTGTATTCTGCGTGGCCTGCTGTCTACATTTTACAGAAACTGATGTACGCTACTGCAGGCACTAAACTTGTCGCCAAATTCTGGGCCGAGTCAATTTACATTTCCATCGACACTCTAAGGAAAAGGAACATTAGAAATACTTCATAACGAACACAAATATTTTAGTATTTATATTCCAGTTTCTGTATTCACTTGCACATACTTACACGATTCACTGGTCACAAGGCGTGCTAAATTTCAAATACATTTACCGATCCGAAAATTCAGTTGGAGTCATTCCAAGGTTTTAGAACAACCAAAGCATGTAATGTACGAGTTTAAAACATTTACTTTTTTTTCTAAAATATAATAAAATTCAAGGGTTATTGTATGACCCATCCAATATAAAATATTATCAATGGATAATAATTTGTGGTTGAGGACTCGCCTCTCAAGCATGAGGTTGTGGGTTCAAATCTGAACAAGTACCTACCAATGTGACGTTTTTAATTCATATGTTGTTGTATATTGTTGTTACTAACATATTGAGTCTTGTTACTTGTTAATTAAATATAAATAAATAAATATGTACTTTGTAATTTTATCTTGGACATCATCTATGTTTATCTAGGACATCACATCGTGAAGATAACATCGTGAGGAAACCTGAACTTATAGTCAATATAAGTCTGTAATGATCAACCCGTCTTGAGCAAGCATGGTGATCTTTGCTCGTGCCTTCTGTGTATGAGAAGAGGCTTTTGCCTAGCAGTAATAGGCTGGTATTACCAAAGGATGGTAAAGCAACAGAACGAATGAGAATATGAACATCAGTACTTCATTTATATTTTCGAAGTTACTCTGCATTTTTTATTAAACCCGCCTGTATTTTCTGCCAAAATGGACATTATTATTAATATCTAAGTTTAATTAACATTCCGCCATTTTCTTTACAGTTTTATAACAGCCTTTGCTAGAACATATTTTCCAACTAGCTCTTCACTACACACACTATCTCTAACTTCTATATCCTCTGCCCCAAGCAATTTATTTCCCCAAAATATTTTCGTTTCAGCTATTTTAAAAGAAAGAACATTATAGAACGTTCCACCGTCAAGTGCCATTGCGTTTGGGAGCGTCGCAGCCTTGCCCTCTTGACTTCCAACTCGAACTGAAAGTTTAAACATGGACGCACTCGCCCCAGCACTGTTTACTCGAAAAGTGTAGTGGTTACAGTTAAAAAATGTTAGTGAGGTTGTACATTGTTGCGGTTTCAGTAAAATTATGTGTTACGAACTTTTTATTACTATATTTACTGAATTGTTTTGGAAAAAATGTATCAGTATCAAAGTTTTTTTACAGTTATACTAAATTGGTTATACTTTTCGTTTTATATCTTAATAATTTATAGTGATTCAGAAAAAAACAAAATTATTTTTTATACTTTATTGTAAAACAAAGCACAAAAAACAACAATGTTTTGTTGTCTTTTTGTTTTGGTTTTCATTCAGTAGTTCCATTATTTTTAGTAAGTACCTACTTGCAGGATTAATCCTACCGATAGAGTCAGCTAATTAAAATTGACTGACAAAACAATTTGTTCAAAATATTATTTCTTAATTAGTCTACTCCATGAACCCAAGCAATTCGAAACCGACTAGGAAGCTCAAGTTTAATCAAGAGAGCATTTAACAAAGGCAATTTGATAATCAAATTGTGAACCGGACTCAGCAAATCAAATCATATGATCGAGTTAAGCAAATTCTTGTTCTCAAATTGAGTTATAGTTCAAGCCAATCATAAAACTTTGAAAGAATAAAAATCGTGAACTCTTGGAAAATTTTACTGAAATACCCAAATTGAAGAGGTTTTGTGGAAAAGATCGGGTCTTTTGCTTCAACGCTAATTCTAAGAATCTAGTTAGAAGTAAGTGCGACACTACTTAAGGCAAGACAGGTATAATAGAAACGAAAGTTATGAAGCGAAAAGTAATTAGCGAAACAAATTCTTCAAGTTATTTTTTAACTGCCCCGTTGATCTACTGTTCGCAAGCACTACTGCTGATCTTGAGGACCTGGGTTCGATTACCAGGTCGGAAAAAGTATCGTTTTTTTTTTTCTTTATGGCTTTTCTCTGTAGCAGCTCTGAGTCTTTGTGCCCGGTTGATGGCAATAGGCTCGCCCCCTATTATATGGGACTTAAACATAACTGGCGAAATGTGGGTGTGCTTTAGGTAGGTACATATCTGCTTAACCCTTCGGGGAATACAGGCGTGATGTTATTAGTAGTCGTAGTTTTGTAATTCAATTCAAAATATTTTATTTCTCATAAACCTACAAGGGCACTTATGAAACGTCAGAAGCTAGGTGCACGGTTCCAATTGGTCGTTTCCTATGGAGAAGAGCCGGCAAGAAACTCTACGGTTACTTTTTTAAAAGTAAAAGTAAATAGTTTTTACAATGTTTTCATATTACAGTGTAAAAAATATGAGAGGACAGTGTAGGCCTATCAACAAGGACCAGGTACTTAGCAAAATATAAAATTGTCCACAGATCTACAGTCTGTTAAACCTACAACGTTCTCACATTCACAAAATTTTAAAGAGAATAATCTAATATAAAAGATAAATAAAATAACAAAAATAAATAGCTATTTAAACCAAATGACATGATTGCCACTACAGCTGTCACAAATCAAATTTAACAAAAAATATAATTATGATGTATGCTATCTAAGAATGCAGCATTACTTATTTCTGGTTTCTGATTTTTTATAAAAAGTTCATCATGATCATTATCTATTCTGCTCTTCTCCAACTATATTGCGGTTGGTTTCTAGTCTAGCAGGATGCAGCTGGGTACCAGTATTGACAGTAGTGACTGCTTATCTGAACTCCACAATCCTGTACAACACGATAACCCGGCAAGTACTACATAAACAGTTCATGTTTATTAAAAACATAGCCCTGAAGATACCTACTGACCGCCACTATTATCTCAATAAATGTAACTTCCATCTTATTGAAAACCTTTACCACACAAACTGCAAAAAAGAACGTTATTTTTAACGATATCCGCCCTCGCTTACTTCCGCACCTTGGTCCAGCCTCGGTTACAAGTTTAAGAGGTTATGTGTTTATAGGTCACGATGTTCGATATTGTGCGTTCAATGGGTTTACCCTAATACATAATACTATTAGGTGAAAAATATAAGAAAATTGTATTGTGTTGTGAAAAATGACAAATTAAATTTTGTAAATTACTTTTTTCTTGACTCCTCCGTGTCTCGGAAAGCATGTTAAGCCGTTAGTCCGGCCCACCCGGGTGTCAGTCGTGGATCTTTGACAGTCGTTACGGGTCGTCAGAAGAGAAGACAACCAGTCTTCCCACGGGGTATCGTATTATCCAGTTATTACTGGGTTGTGGAGGTCAGATAGGCAGTCACTCCATGTAAAATACTGGTATTCAGCTGCATCCGGTTAGACTGGAAGCCGATCCCAACATTAGGTATTAGGAAAAGGCTAGGCAGATTGATTTTGATTTTTTTCTTGATTTAAAAAATACCCTTTTTGAATGAAAGTCGGTAACACACTGAGGGTTAGTGTCCTGATTATAACCAAAAGTCTGCTTGGCTTTCGTTTTTATCCTTTAACTTGTACCTTAACTGAAAGCGGCTGTCGCTTGAATATGCGATTACACGATCGTTGACATGAAATATGACGTACAAGCGCGGCTTGATTCATTCCGCGAGTTCGTCAAATTCATAGAAACGAGCGCGACTTTTGCGTACTCGCAGGAAAATTGCGGTCAGGATACGGCCTTAAGTCTGCGGGCACGAAATTAGCGGCAGCCGAGCGATGGCGACAGCGGAGCGGCGCGGCGCGAGGCGGGCGATTTGGCAGTGGCCTAGGTGTGGGCATGAAACGTGCGATGGCGGTTTGTACAACATTGTAGTGGAACGAGCGGCCATCGAGCAGCGCAATCAAACAAGTTTTTTCTGTTGCTTGCGCGTCGCGCCCGTACATCGCTCGATCGCCTTGCGCCGCTCTCGCCTGTTTCGTGCTCGTCACTTTAGAATGCTATGCTTTTGTTTCCATCACCACCACGCTGCTTCGCTCCGCTGTCGCCATCGCTCGGCCGCCGCTAATTTTGTGCCCGCAGACTAACGATTCGTAGGTTTCTTATTAAAATGTCGAACATTAGATAGAGATCGAGATTTAGATTTGAGACCGAAAATTCTTGTCGTTGCCAGAACATTAAGCGTCATAACAATTGGCTAAAATATACGTTTACTAAGATGAGAACGGATTATTCAAACGGACCAATGATATTGTTACCCAGATTTTATTGATAAGTTTCCAGATGTTATTCAGTTGTCTCTTTTAATAAACGTTTGACTGTTAGTTCAATTCTAGGTTAACTTTAACAATCCTTTGATAATTAAAAACTAAGTGCACATTTAAAATAAAAAAGAGATTAATTTCAGTCCATAATTAACAAGTTTTATTAGTCCACTAGACTATTACAAATTTCCAATTATTTTATAAGAAAATGAACCTAAAATAAAGGCGTGAACCGCAGAGCTGGGTTTATTGAAATTAATAAGTCTGGCATAACCTTTTCAACTATTCCATAACAGATTGTTTTGAGTTCAGATGACTTAGTCTGTGATTTACAGCCGAGTGTTGTCGAGAGTAAACTGAGCTCTGCCGAAGTTCTCCGATTCCGTTTTGAAAATGATATTTTGGTTGGTATATAGGAGAAGGTACTTGTTTAATGAAAATCTTGACATTGGATACGATAATCGTATTATGCTGGATTTTACAACGATATTGCTGTTGTAAAGGAAGACTATCCTACTATCCAACTAATATTATAAATGTGGAAGTTTGTTATATTTGGATGTTTGTTGAACGGCTGAACGGATTTGGATGAACACGCATGCACACAAATTATCCCGGTAGCACGTTCCCGTGGGATGATAAATTTCCGAACTCCACGCGAGCGAAGCCGCGGGCGAAAGCTAGTAGGTAAATAATTAACTCCAAACTTAGGGTCTTCCTGCATCATCAACCTATAATGTCACTGTTGCGACAAAGGCCTCCTCTCTGTGAGAGGGAGTGGGCCGTAATCCACCAAGCAGGCCCAGTGCGGGTTAGTTTAGTACATGTCATGTGCCGTTTTCCTCACGATGTTGTCCTTCACCGTTTTGAGAGCAGTGGTGATGAAATAATTTACACAAAGTAAAGCGCCTGTCAGGTATCTAACAGGTATCGCATCTAAGACCTACAACTCGTCAGTCGCGGTCGTTACCACTTGACCACCACTGCTCTTCAGGGAATTCCTGGCTGCTGCTTAACTTGTAATAAAAGAAAACAATAACAAATTGCTTTTATAGGCAACGTTAATTGCCAATATAGCTATTTTTAATTCGTAGAACTTGAACGGGTTCCCGAAAGCGCATTGCGGCGTACAGGATTTCACAAAAAATATTGTTTCTGTTACGAGTATCATGCTTCCGAACTATTTTGTTGTCAATGACGTAATTTCTCAAGCGATTTACGTTACATTTTACTCCTTTGTATAGTGTCTTGTGCTGAATATTCAGTGTAAGGTGCGGGGTGATTGACCTCAATCTCGCTTATACAGGATGGCATGACATCGCCGCGAAAACTGATACCAAGGATTTAGTAAATTAATCTGAACCCCCCTACACTTAAATTTTTAGTCGGTTATTAAAAAAAAATCTGCTCTTCCACACATTTTGACCGCGTAGATATTGCACTTTACTATGAAACAGCAGATTTTTTTAATACAGGAGGGTTCAGAATCATGTACTGAATGCAGGGTATCAGTTTTCGCGTCGATGTGACACCCTGTATAATTTCTATTTCAGTACGTTGCGGAAAATAGTACGTAGGACTTTTCAGGTTATCATTTAAAAATGTTTATAATTCTATTTCGGAATAGCGCAGGAATTTTTTGGGTAAGTTTTGAACATAATATTTTATAACGCTATTTCAATCCAATTATCGGTAAAAAAATATGCTTCAATATATTGCAGGCGGGCTACAAATGTCAAGTCTATTAAATCAAACTCACCTACGGCATGACCAAAACAACTGCGTCGATTTATGATATTAATGTACGTGACAAAATATTCAGTTGAAAAATAAAAACTGCGGCTCTAAATTATAGTCAAATTGATTTTTTAAAACCCCTGAATGATGTTCGTGGGTCATTTCATTTTCAACAAAAGGGTTAATGGTGGTAACATAAAAGTAGAGATAGTTGTTGCATTCCGTGTAGAACACTGGCACCACCCTTAATTCAACTGCCGACAAACTGTTATACAGTTAGGCAGACTTTATGTATGTGTATACAGATTTTGAATAAATAAATAATAAAAAATAAAAATAAACTTTTCAATGAGAGATTCGAATCGTCTGTCGACCCGATAGAAAAGGAGAATGTCCAAAGTTCACTACTTAAAAAAGTTAAACATAAGAAAAACCACTGTCTCAAAACGAGTGCGAGTTGGACTCGAACACGAAGGGTCGGCGACGAAATAAAAACATTTCTTGTATACAAGAAACGTGTTTTTTGCGGCGGTTATTGCTCGATCTTTAATTATGAACTTTATATAATTTTTATTATTTGTTAATATAGCGGTAATAGAAATAAACAATCTGTATTTTTTTTTACTATCTACCTATTACGGTTCATAAGATACAGCTCGATCACAGACAGACAAACGTACAGCGGAGGCTTAGTAGTGGGGTTCCGTTTGGCACCCTTCGTGTAAGGAACCCTAAAAATGTAAATATGGTCAGTAAAACGAAACGAGCAAGCGTGGTGAATAGTAATAAAGATGCAATTCTGTAGCCGACAGCAGGCAGCAGCAGCAGGCGACGTGTCGTGACACGATTGGTTTCTATTTATTTGGCACTGGCTTTATGTACGACTGGTTTTTATGAAACTGATGTGTACCTAGGTACGGAAGGCATTTCATAAAAAATCATAAAAACCAGTCGCGGCGCGGCGACACGTCGCTTGTTGCTGCCGCCTGCGGTCGGTTACATAATGGTATCTTTACCTATTCCGTTAACGCAGTGAACTTTCATACACATTACACATTCAGAATTATAAAATACTAGCGACTTGCCTCTACTTCACACTGTTGTTATGACTTGAAAACACAAAAACTGAGATTTCTTTATTATAATTATGTAAGTTCAATATTAATCAATGGTATGTTCACCTAAACATTCCAAAATAAATTTTCTAAATAATGGTGATAATCGCATCAAAATCACTAAAAGCACGACGAAATCACGACACTAAAAGAGACTTTAATTTATAAATGTATAGATATAGATTGACTATAACTTGAGACATTTCAACTCCCTAAAAACTTAGGAAATCGGCTCAGAAGATAGCAGACCAAGACAAATAATTTACTGTTGTTTTTGTCCACGATGGGTTGGCAATCTGCTATGATTTGTGAACTACAACCAAGATTTATGAGCACAAAATGTAATTGGTTTTAGTTTGTAGCGGTTATAGGCAGAGTGTCAAAATCAGGCTTTTGTGAACTTTGTTTTATAGGTTAGCAGTTGACTTGCTTGTAATCTTCGATCGAGTTCTTGAGAAAATGTTCAGCGACCGCAATTCCTTTTGCTATATAGTCCGTAAAATCAAATTTTACTTCTTCATGTATTTCAGCTTATGATAAACCAATTTTAAAGCCGTTTTTATCTCGTTTCTTTTTCATATAGGCTCCGCTTAGGAACTTCACCAGTTGACAGTGTCTTCTTTATATTTTGTTCTCAAACATGCTTGGAATTTCAAGCATTATTTTGACAACCTTCTTCGAGATAAAGATAAATCGAAAATGCTGTACTGGTCAAATACATGCGAGCTCGCGGTCGGTAATATTAGTATTCCGCCGGTATTAGTAGTATTAGTATTTAGCCGGTAATATAAGTCAATCCATCGTGTTTAGCGGCCAAATAAAGTATGTACTGTGAAAATTCATAATCGTGTAATTTAAAACTGGAAAGAACTTTTTACTTCGTTACATGACAACCACGGAGGTAACTTATCAAAGATTTTATTTAAATTTCGATTTGGCTTGCAAATAGAGTTGTTTGAAGTAAATAAGAAACAAATGAATATATTGCGCGTGAAAAATTTTCGTTGTTCGTCATTGATTCTGGAATTAAAAATTAATTTACATAGTTTGAATTTCAGCGCGTTACGAGTATTCGAGAAAAGTACTATACAAGCCTTGGCTGAAACCAGGTATGGTAACTCACGTATGTTATTTCTCTCACGTTATTATTTTCGCGATCGTCCATCAATGCCCCTGTCATAATCATTGGAACTGTATGAGTAAACAAAACAACATCATCCAACGTCGGTGCCTCGCGGTCATCTTATATTGTAACATTGTCTTTGCCTAATGCTTCATCTAACACTTTTTACCGGTCTATCATCATGTGCCACCCCAAGTAACAGTTCTTGCAACATCGAATATCCATAACCAAAATCGGTTGATCCAACGCACTTAAGTGCAAGAATTACTTCTAAAACTCCCTCAATAAAGATCCTTATGCGTTCTTACCAAATTCAATTCCAAATAGATTGGGAACGTTTATTTTTATCAATATAGCCCCGTTGGGCCCCAACACAAATCTGTGGCTTCACTTTACGGGCCCTTTTATTGTTATGGAAAGCTATTTTGAAACTTTATTGTGTACTAACTATAACGTTGGTTTGTGTTTTTACTAACGAATCGTATTCTTTACCATATACGCATCGTTTAATCGTAACTACAGCATTTTGTTCTATGGCTAACAAACTGACTAGATTAAAGATTTTTGTGTATTCTAAATCATTTGTACTTTTGACTATACGTTACTTTACATATTGATTTATGCAAAGTCTACTGTCATTGGTATTTGCAATTGCAGAATTGCAAATGCTTAGTTAATTGAGTTGTTGCTTATGTCAAGTCTCTAATTTTACATGCCAGTTTCATTAGTTTAAATATGCCGTGACAAAGTAAGCAGCAATATAGCGATTATTTCTTTAACATTGTGGATACTACTCAGATAACAAGTCACGCTCTAAATGACGCTCATCATAAAACGATTCTCCATTTTTATAAAACTCAACATTTTCATTTCCAATTTTTTGCTCAACATTTTTATCTTAAGTATTAAATTAGTAAGATCCCTGCACTACTCCTACCTACTCCCTAATGGATCACGTACATTGAACATTAAGGTTGATAGTAAGAGCGGAACGTTCGGTGCTTCTGAACTTTTTACTGAGTCTTCGAAGTTTTTGTCAAAGCTTAATGCGCCCCGGAATTATTTATAGCAGTTATGTTTCTGAAAAGGAGAATAGTTTACTAGCTTGCCCTGTGGATCTACTGTAAAAAGATTTTTTTGTTTTTCCGGGAACTACTTTGCATTCTTTTTCAGATATTTCTTCGAACCGGAGATATTCGTTAGATAAGCCGCGAAAACGTATCATACTGATAGGTAAAGAATATGCGGTTACAGTTAAATTTCGCAAAATGAAGGTTATTATTGTACGCTTTGGAATGGGCATCTAGATTCATCTTTCTGACTGACCGACCCCTTGACAATTCAAAAATGCCTGTAATTGGTTTATTTGAAATAAATGCTTTGAGTTTGAGTTTGTACCATTTAACAAAATAATGATTTCAGAAATATTTGTGTAGGTAATACTCCAAGCACAGAAATGTACAGAGGCGGACTTAATGCCATTGGCATTTTGTACCAGTCAACCTTTGGGTGATGCAGAGACAAACAGTGGTATGTGCAATTACGAAAAATTTTGGAATAAATGTAAAGGTACACATATACCTATTAATTTTAAACTATAAATAAAATATTGTACCTGTTCTTATGAAGTACGATACAGTAACTAACCCAAATCAGGCAATACATAATGCAAGATAAACCTCAATTACCTAATACCGCTTACAAAGTAAAGGAACAGTTATTTAGTTATCTTAACCCTTAACTCACATAAGATTATACACTACAGTGCTTGACTTTATCCCAAAACTGACCTATCTAAATTAGGTTCTGGCTTTCTCTTATAATGTACGTGTAGTCATATCTGAACCGACTCAATTATAGTCAAAGGATTCCGGTATTCCGGGCTAGAACGTTCTCAAGGAAGATTATATTCTATAAATTCTGATTATTAATCTTAGCTCAAAATGAAATATATGTCGTGTGCTACGTGCGGATTACTTAGTATAAAGTGGGGTAGAGGGCGACGTAAACTTAGGATAGGCGGGATTTTACAATGAAGAACCCAAATAAGCAAAGTGATCGAACTGGAACAGACCAGGGAAGAATGGCACAGAAGGAAGGAGCCCTATACTCAGCCGTGGGTGGGACTACGCTGCCAATAATGATGATCAAACCCGATGCATGACCTTCACCGACTACAAACATATTTCTAACTCACACTGCTTATACAAACCAGGAGCTCGTGGCTTAGTAACAACAGCCGCACTGGTCAATCCATCAGGTTAAGCTACGCTTGCCGGGGTTGGTCAGTGGATGGGTGACCATCTTTACATACCGAGAATCCACCGTGCTTCAGATAGCACGTTAAGCCGTTGGTCCCGGCTGTCATTCGTGGATCTTTAACAGTCGCTACGAGTCGTCAGAAGCCCGAAAATCTGACACCAGTCTTACAAAGGGGTATCGTATTACCCAGTTACTGGGTTGTGGAGGTCAGATAGGCAGTCGCTCCATGTAAAATACTGGTATTCAGCTGCATCCGGTTAGACTGGAAGCCGACCCCAACATAGTTGGGAAAAGGCTAGGCAGATTGACTGCTTATACAAACTCTACATACGAACTCTTTAGTTTTATTTAGTTCAGTTTTAGTTTAGTTTTATTTTTTAAGTTAAATTCTAGTATAGCATTAAATAGGTACCTGGAACACTGTCATCTTCCTCACGGGGAGGTGGGCGTTGAAAGCTGCGACACAGTTTATAACTAATGTGGCTATTATCGTACGCAATGAAATTGTAAATGTTATTTTTTTTTCCAATAAAGAAATTTATTTATTATTTATTGAATTATCAAGATGGCACAACTTAGAATAAAGGACTTCTTCGATCAATAACACAGCCTATTGCAGTCTACTGTTGGCGAAAAGCCTACCCAAGTTGCACCACAAAAGTCTCATTGTCCGCCCTTCGTATCCATTTTATCCTAACTTACCTTTTTTTGGACCTACTTTACTTCTTAGTAACAAAATAACCAACATAATCTTTAACAACGCAAGCATACCAATTTTCATTTAAAACTCCATAGTATTTAACCGATATAAATCTATAAAATTACCGCTCGCGTCAGCAAAAATGAAAAAAGAAAATTCTCGCGCAAAATTTTTCTTCAAAAACCGTGAAAAAATCGTTGTCCTACGCAGGTAAGGATAATCAAATATCTGGGAGAACAGACCCGTATATCAAAGGCCTCGGTGGGGTGCTTACGTGAAAAGCGGGTTGGAATAACTTAGGACCCTAAGATTGTTACTTTAGGTTGCTAGAAAACCGGATCGTCTGCTGAAATTGTGTAAGTCAACTACAGAAAATTATGAGTGTGTGGTGTTATTAAATTTACGCTCTTAAAATAAAATAATAATAATAATAATAATTTTTATTTGTTGAACATAGGTAGGTTAGGTACAGATGTTGTTATTATTTAAGAACGCTATGTCTAGCCGTCATCGGCGTACAAATATTATACTGGCACAAACATGCTGATTATAATAAATTATCAAACAATTATTAAAAAATTCTAATTCAAATTTTCAATACAATAAAAACATTCCAATAAAATATAATAATAATAAATTCTAGTAAAAATTGTCAAATCAGTAAATAATAAATCATAATAATAAAACAAGGTAATTATAATGTGTCAGTTAGGTATTCGTTCACCGTATAATATGTTTTCTCATATAATATTTTCAGTAAAGCCTTTTTAAAATCGTTTATGTTGTTTATTTCTTTAATTCGTCCAGGGATCTTATTATAGATCCTAGGTGCCATTCCCAAAAAACTTTTTGTATAGAGAGCAGTGCTATGTGGCTTAGCGCATATCTCTCTATTGCGTCGTTTAGATCGCAATGTTTCGAACAGATGGAAGTTGGATTTGACAAATACTGCTGTCTCAAAAATGTACATACAGGGCAATGTTAAGAGTTTAAATTTTTTGAAATATGGAATACAGCTTTCAGTTGGTTTCCGTTTAAATACAGCACGCATACATTTTTTTTGGGCCCTAAACGCAATTTCTTTGTCGGTGGAATTTCCCCAATATATTATTCCAAAACGTAATGTAGATGATACATAGGCTTTGTAAGAAATTAGAACAACGGACTCATTTACTATTTTTGCTAGATTGTAGAGCGCATATGAATACTGGTTAAGCTTTTTACAAACTGTTTCAACATGACATTTCCAGTCTAAATGAGTATCCAAGTGAAGTCCCAGAAATCTAGCACTGCTTGTTTCAGCTATTATTTGATCTGCAAAAGCTATGTTTAAGTTAGGTTTTCTTGTTCTTTGGTAAAATGTCATAAGCTTTGTCTTATCTATGTTTATTTTTAGTTTATTTATAAGTAACCAATTAATGATGCAAAGGATGGAGTTGTTTATGTCATCTTCATAAGTTTCTATATTATTACATGGAACAATAAGTGTACTGTCATCGGCAAACAACACAGTTTGGTGATCAGTGCATTTTGGCAAATCGTTAATATATATCTATTAATCTTAAAGGGCGATGTTCGTTCTAAATGGTGAGTGCGATAGACTTTATCGTTTTATTTATTATAGAACACCTGTTTGCATTATTATAGTTCATTTTTGAGTAAATGGTTGTATTACAACTATTTTCTTAATGTCTTTCGGGAATCATCGAATTTCCGAATACGAACGAATGCAAATTTCTATGTCCATCAGTTATTAGATTTATCGTGTATAATAATTTGAATTCAGAACTTACTATACTTTAGCTCTTTAAAGTTCACACGGAAATCAAAACAAAACAACAATAAAGTACTTAGTTCTGAATTCAAATTATTATACACGATAAATCTAATATTTGATGGACATGGAAATTAGCATCCGTTCGGGAATGCGATGATTCCCGAAAGACTTTAAGAGAATGGTTGTACTGTACTGTACTTGAACCTAAAGTCAACAGTTTTGGTCTGGATAGAAGTACTAGGATTTACAAATGCATAACTTATTAATTTTGGTAACAAAATTAAAAAATATTATAGAATTCCTCTTTTACAAAGTCTTTGAAACTGATCATTGCGGAGGCTTGGGTTGAAAATGTCAGCATTCATTTTTACGAATCTGGCTAAGTACGAACTTCAGGCGAAAGGTGGATCCTGGCTAAATGCCAGAATCTAAAGGAAAAATGTTGGGAACTTGGAAACATTCTTTCTCACATTTAACATGAAACAAAACGGTAGAAATAAAATAGTCTTACTAAAATTGAGATTGGGTAATACATTTAGGGGTGGACCATTTTTTCGTTTCTATTTATTTGGTCCAGTTTCGGCGAAATGTTTTATTGTGTTATCTCTATTTGTGTGTGAAATAAACTAGGCAAATTATTACGACGTATTCTTCATGAACGGACTATTCATTGTATATTATAAGATTTTATCAAATACACAGAAATTTACTCAGTAGTTAAGACATTGTAACTCACTAATAAAGATTCTAGCTACTCCCATATTTCACAAAAAGAATCTTCAACAAACTAAAGGCCCAATTTCTCTAGAAAATAAAGAACAATTTATCAAACGAATGCTTTTTTTACGAATTTCCCTTGCGACTAATTTGAGAACTCTGAAGGAGCCCTTAAGTCAATTAAATTGGATTTTTAATGGCTATTAACTTACCTACGTCAGCCGATTTTTTCTCTATTCAACATTTCCTTGCCATAATTGAAATTTCACCGGATCCATTTTACCTGAGGACGGTCAAAGTTTGAAGATAGCGGTATGAATAACTTTGGCATGCATAAATTCTTGTTCATAGTCCTTGGGATGTTATAAGTCAAGAGGAATGGCTCGATACGGTGATCAAAGAGATTGGGTACTAACTTATCCATGGTACTAACTTATCTATGGTACTAACTTATCTATGGTACTAACTTTTTGGTATAGGAAGTCGGCCAATGAAAACCTTAACCATACTTAGAACTGAACAGACAGCTGTGCTGCTGGGGAGTTTGTTGCGCCACTTCTTCTTCCCAGCTTAAGCACTAGGAAGTGGTGAAGGTTGGGCGTTTTTGGGGGACTGTCTTATGTAAATTTTGACGTTCGAAAAGTGCTGATTCTCAGCCTAGTTTGAATAAATGACATTTGAATCTTTGAACCTCTTAATATATCCAAAGTAATATTATTATTATAAATGCAAAAGTGAGTCTGTTTATTTGTTATGCTTTCACGCGAAAACGGCTGAACGGATATGGATGAAATTTGGAAAATGAGTAAACCATGAGGTCATGGTTTACTCATTTTCCAAATTTCATCCATTAGGGTTAGGGGTTAGGACACTTTTTATGTGACTACTTTTTATGTGACTACTTTTTATGTGACTACTTTTTATGTGACTACTTTTTATGTAACTACTTTTTATGTGATTACTTTTTAAGTGACTACTTTTTATATGACTACTTTTTATGTGACTACTTTTTATGTGACTACTTTTTATATGACTACTTTTTATGTGACTACTTTTTATGTGACTACTTTTTATATGACTACTTTTTATGTGACTACTTTTTATGTGACTACTTTTTATGTGACTACTTTTTATGTGACTACTTTTTATGTGACTACTTTTTATGTGACTACTTTTTAAGTGACTACTTTTTATATGACTACTTTTTATGTGACTACTTTTTATGTGACTACTTTTTATGTGACTACTTTTTATATGACTACTTTTTATGTGACTACTTTTTATGTGACTACTTTTTATGTGACTACTTTTTATCCCGGTAGTACGTTCTCGAGGATAATTTCCGACCTCCAAACAGGCGTAGCCGCGGGAAAAAGCTAGTAATATTATAAATGCAAAAGAAATTATGTCTGTCTGTCTTACCTATTCACGGATGAAAGGATTTCGATGAAATTTGGCACAAGGGTAGACCATAATCTAGTACATATCATAATAGCAGTTGATAAGTGACAAGTTTAATGTGACAAAATCCAAAAGTGATCAGCGGTTTCGTAAGGTGATTGTACATGTAGACGTCTATAATGTTAATAAAAAACCGACGAAGTGCGAGTTGGACTCAGACTCGAAGAGTTCCGTACCACAGTACAATATTTAGCAAATAAATGAAAATACTATACCAAGAATATTATTATTTTTCATGTAAAATTTTAGTAATCGCAAACATAAATTTGTTTTCATAATGATACAATGAATCGCCCCTATTTAAAAAAACCTTATGAATCGGCGTTTTGAGTATTTGTTGATTATACAGTAAAGGGTATACAGAAGTTTCAAATTCCTGACTTGTTTAGTTGTTGCGATAGAGCTCGTACAAAAATAGTCTCAGACTGATAACTTCCCCCCCCATTTCTTCATTTTTGAAGATAAAAAAGAACACAAATTATATTTATACTCTACTCTACAATTACATGGTAGTACATGCACGGGTAAGATTTTTTTTTTCAGTATTTAAAGTTTATTGTATCGTGTATCAGTCCCTTTAATTTTGAACTATATTTTTTTTTTATTATTTGTTGTTAAAGCGTCAATAGAAATACACAATCTGAAAATTTCATTTGTCTACCTATTTACGGTTCATGAAATACAGCCCGCTGACAGACAGACAGACAGACAGACGGACGGACAGCGGAGGCTTAGTAATAGGGTTCCGTTTGGCACCCATCGAGTACGGAATTCTAAAAAGTGCTAATTCAATCCTTTGTGTAATACTGGTCATTAATTTCTTGCAGCCTAAAGTTTGCGTGGCTCATTTCATCTTTATGTTTTCGTCTTGGGATTAAAGATGGATGAAATGGATTAAGCCTTAGGGTCTGAGCAATGCTGTGTTTAATGATCGTAAAATTTAAAGTCGCAGTTTGGTCATGTTGACATATCAGCTTCGCTCCTTAGTTTTTTTTAATTTTTTTATTTATTAGAGTTCATTGGTTCTTCGTTTTATACACCTGTTTTCTCTTTCTACATCTTTTTTTATCTCTTTGTACAATCCAATGCGTTCAGGATGCTGGTGGGGCTTCCGCGTTTTTGTAGCGCTTCGGGGATGTTTGCTGAGGCGAGGATTGACGGCTTTCATGCCATCATCCGAAACCGCACCGCCTCGATCCGTCGTAGAATGCGGGCCAGCTCCCACAGCACCCTGAGCACGTTGTGCGGTAGGTGGGATTTTCCGATGCTGCGTCGCTGGATCGACTTCATACGTCTAATGGTATGAACTACTTATTACGTGGATAGTGTGGGGTCCGACTCCAGGCTTAGGATTAGGATACTAACATTAGTTTTAGTTTTTTTTTCTAACACTGTATGGATCTCTGTGGTCTGATAATAAAGGTTTTAATAATAATATACGTTGTGGCCTTCACTTTTTTCATGATTATCATAGACACAGTGAAATAATATATTTCCTGTTTTCCGTACCGTTTCAGATAGGTACGTGTCATGTGTAGGTACGTACACCCGATAGCTACCTGAGCCCATGTGAAAATGGGATAATCCACTGAAACTCACGGGTAGGTACAACTTCGAGAGTCGTTTACAACTGGAATTGCAGCATGCTTTGAATTTGGAATATGCGTTAAACAAAGAATTTTACCAAGTGTGCACAATTTCCGAGTACATTGTTTATGTTCTGTATTTTTTTCCATGCCATGTTGCCTTTGCGTAAACGCATTTTTTTCTTTATAAATATGAATAATACAACTGAAGAGTTTGTTTGTTATTTTGTTTGAATGCGCTAATCTCTGGCTATTATACCAGTCGGATTAAAAACATTTTTTTGAATTTGGTACCCCAATTCTTGAGGAAGGTTTTAACACCACGCTACGACGCTTAGGAGCCGAGTGAAAATAAAATTCAGAAAGAATGCTTAGCAAAAACGAAATAATAGCGCAAGCGGGAAATGTGGCTGTTATTTTAGTATATTGTGGTCTTAAGACTTCACGCGAATGTAGTCGCGGCCAGAAACTAGTACATTTATAACAGAGGGTTTTCGAAAATAATTCTGAAAGATCAATAAAAAGTCCTTCGAAGTAGTATAAAACATCTTCCTTCTCTCATAACAGAAACATCTTTCTTTTTCCGTCACAAGATTACTTCCCCACACTAAATCAAAAATAAAATGCTTAGCCTTGCGGTTCGACAGGCGCCAATGATGCAAAACTTAATACCACTAGGGAACTTTTAAATTACTTCATTTTCTGCGAATTTCGTCGAGGCTAGCTCTCGCAAGTCAGCCGAACGTACAAGTTGGGAACTAGTAGAACAGTACTAGCAGTTTACGGAACTTTCTCAAACACTTGCATCCCCGCTTGAATTATTGCATAATATACGTTTGGCGATAAAACTAACAGTTCCCATTGTTCCGCATCATTGTTTTTATTGGTCCTTGTAAAATGTTTGATGGTGCTCTTGCTTTAAAACTGTTTGTTTCTTTTTGGCAACGTTTATGGATTTCTAATTCTTGTTATATGGTGCTTTAAATTTTAACGTACGTATACGTGGCTTTGGTATTATGGCGGTTTCCGTTTCTGATTTTCTCATATTATCGTCTACTTCTACAATTATATATTTTTTTATTTCCAATTTTCAAATAAGTGTTTCACTTAAAAAGGAAATTACGCTTTTTCATGATAAAGAAATAGTATTAGAGCCCGGATCTTCACCACTATTTCCGATTGTTTGCTCTTTGGAATTTAATATGCTCGAGTAATCTTGGTCGAGAAAAATGCATGGCTCGAATTCCTAGAACAGAATAAAAGTAAGAATAAAATAAACTTTGAAACATATAGGAATTATGAATTGAATTTCCACAATACATATCCAATTTATTAATAACAGAATACTAATAGAAAAATATGAAGGTACAAAAAGCATATTTGTTATACCTAACAATAAAACGGATGCACAAAACGAGAAGGTCTGGTACGAGTTCCTACGAGATCTATAATACTTTGCCACCATCCAAACGACCCCTACACATCAACTATCTTTAGACAATGTTTTATGAGACCCCTTCAATCTCCAACGTCTCTAAGTCCGCCAACCATTTCACTTTCCCCACAAATCGTTTCAATCCGAAATAAAATGAAACATTTATTCCCCACTTTATTTCTATCTCACAAATCTGGAAACACTGTTGATCACACCATAAAACACGACGAGAAGAAACCCAAGCCGTAATCCAATTTACTGCGAACAACAAACATTATAAATAAACACGAGACCCCACAAATAGCGAAAACTATAAATAATACGAGCACATAAACATCGCCATAGTTCACACCATGATATTGATAATAAAAATTCCTTTCCGGGCAGCGAGGGGTGTGCTAAGCCCCGCGCACTGAATGCCGAAGTGCGGATATATCGAGATCTGCCGAAGATTGTTTTTAGAAAACGAACTTATTCCGTATTTTCCTTGAGATTAAGTGTGCATGACGTGGTGTGTTGACGTGTGATTCCTATTATGGCCGCAAATTGTAGAAAGTTGTAAAGCATAGTTCGAAGGTATTAAGGAATCAAAGAAAAAATATGACGTTTCAGCTTCTTCAAGTCCCACGCATTCGTAGTAGTTTGGCAGATGTTGTCTGTTGTGGAACTGATGTCAATAAAACTGACCGTAGGCAAGATGATAATAATTTATTGATAACGAAACGAAAATACTTGCATTACGATCGTTTTAAACTGCGGTAACAAAATGCAGTAACAACGTTACTGCATTTTATTTTATTTTATTTTAGTAGTAGGTAATGGGACGAGTTCTAGAGAAAAAGCAGCTTGAAGATCGAATAAAGTGTTTGACTCAAACTGCCTTGCTAAGAATGAGTCCTGTGCTCATTAGCAAACTACAAACAAATTCACGGTATTCAGGATTATGGGAGTAAATCTTTCTTTACATAAAACATTGACCGCCGCAAGCCTTAGGCAAACTAGCTTCTTGCAGAGATAAGTCCAAGAAAAAAATTCAAATCCAAAATTAAGTAGCAATTTGTCTTCCTACGTAGGCAAATCCGGATATTTTACATAAGATCGAATACGTAGACTACGTCTCGGGTCGAACCCTTAAGATAACCTCGAACGGATGGGAGAGAGCGGCCACAGTAAAAATAAATTCTTTCATGGAGCCAGTACGCGTTCACGAAGGAATTATAGCACTGCTATTGAATTAACTGGATGTTTGAGTTTAATTATACTGTGTGTTTTATTGTTTATACGTTTAGGTAAATGGTCTTTGGCAGCTGTTATTTTACTTACTAAGATTTTGTTTTCGTTGGTTCTTGCTTCCCTCTACTAATTTTATAAATCACAGAGTTACAACTTTACTTGTTTGTTTTCAGGTAGTGTGGGTATCAACTTGAAGTGTTTATTGGGTACGTACATTATTATTTCATCCTAAAATATTACTTCTATAAATTCATTTAAGGCCCCAGCGAGGGTTTGGCAAGAAAACAAAATCATTAACGCATATATATATATATATATTATTTCATATGCGCGTTTATTCCTCAAATACATATCTTTCAAAATATACCATAATATAAATACAATAATACCTACTAATCTGAAACGTTCACCTATCAGACCTCCATCTTCCCAAATCCCTATTCTGCAATAAACTAAACAGTTAACTCGTAAAAGTAGGTACTACATTTGTAACCTTACCACCAAATTAGAAAGGAAAGAAGGTGAATTACATGATTTTACTGTAGGGTTCAGCGTCTGTAACTATTTTACCACCACTGTAATTGCGCTGCAGGTTTTTTTTATTCCGAAGGCGCATCAAATACTGTCCGTTTATTGTTTAGGGACTGGTCATCTCTTAGGTGCCACGGCTTATTTTAATTAAATTAAATTTTTGAATTGTTTATTTTGTTATTTCTATTACGGACGCTCTTAACGTTTTGCATCGTTCTCACATGTATAACTTCAACATGAATGATGTAACCAATATTTTGTAACCATATCATGATTTAAAAGAGTGTCCGTGGAGTTTCTTGCCCGTTCTTCTCCATAGGTACCTGCTGCGCTTTGGAATGCGAATCTAGCTTCATCTTTCTGACTGACCGACCCCTTGACAATTCAAAAGTGCCTGTAATTGGTTTATTTGAAATAAATGCTTTGAGTTTGAGTTTGTATTTTTATTTTTCTTATTTTGTAAACAAACCAATACGGTACAAAAAACACGAGTTTTTACATTAATCACATTTTTTAATTCAGATGTCATTAAAGTCTTGATCTTTGTAACTTGAATTAAGCATCATACACATGAATATTCTCAAAATCACTCCGTACCTACGCTATTTTATTTAATTACCCAATAAATAAAAATTCACTATACGTAATTATCTGGCGTCCATGTTTAACCCTCTACCACCTACCACCTAATCTTGTTACACAACCACCTACCATACGTCTCACAGACGGGCGAGTACAAAGTCTTTCGTATGTAAAACCTAAACGTGAAAGGTTTGTTTTTTAATTAAAATCAATTAAAATACATATCAAGGTCTTTATTAAAGCAAACAAGGCACATAACAATTAACAGATTTTCTTAAAATCTGTTAATTTGTTTGGAACAACTCTTAATTCTAATGTAAAAAATATCTTATTCAAAAAACGAGATCTACAAAAATAATCACAAGACATAGGAACTTATTTCTTTCTGTTTATAAAAATATAATAATCAGTAAGTAATATAAAATCAAAACTTTTTCATTAGAATCATATCTTTTGCAAAATTGCAAAGCATCAATCTTATAGATTTTCCCGACAGTGAATGCATATTTTTTGGGAGCATTCGATACAAATCGGCTTTTTGCACTGAAAACACATGTATTGTGTCCTACGTTTCTTTTTAGGGTCGCAGGTTGAACAATTTTTTCGAGAAGCCAATCTGTCTTCGGAACTGCTTCCACCTGGTAGAGCTGGTGGGGTCGAGTCATTGCCGCGGTGAAGTATGCGCCGAAGTGCGAGTCGAATATCTCGTTGAATCTTCACATTGTTTTCTCGACGCTCCATATGCGGTCTGGTGAGCTGTTCAGCTAGCCTCTTCATAAATTTGAACCTGCTCTCAATTTTTTGTCCTTGGGCTTGAGCAGATAAACTGACGATGTAGCAGTTTGACGCCGAAATATCGAGCAGCCTGTAAAATACTGCCAATGGCCACCTACGCGTTCGACGACCTGTGGTATAATTGGAACACCTTTGGTCGAGTAGGTCCACTCCGATCTTGGTTCGATTGTAGAAAAGGATGATTTCCGGTTTCTTGGTAACTTCATCTACGTCTGGCATATGATGCATACTTGACACGGTGATCACTGCTTTATTTGGCTTAGGGACGTAAGATGATATAGTTATATCCTTTGTAAACCCAAAGATCGTTGAATCAACAGGTCGGTGACGGGCTGGTAAGAATTCTTGAGGTATTTCTCTTTGGTTTTTCCTCATCGTTCCCACAACGGTTAGATGTTTCTCTTTGAGTACATCTAAAAGCTCAATAGAAGTATACCAATTATCAGTTGTAACATTCCGGTTTGATCCTTCTATCGGAGAAATAAGTCGCAGTACAGCTTGACTTGGTTTTTTCAGTCGCTGATATTCTGTTGGTAAATTCAGTCCATCAGAGTCTTTTCCTAGGTAAATGTAGGCATTCAAAAGGTACCCCGATCTTGCATCTGTAAGGCATTGTATTTTTATGCCGTATTTGGCAGGTTTCTTCGGCATATACATTTTGAACCTGCATCTTCCTCTAAATGCCAGCAACATTTCATCGATACATGCATAGCTGCCAATCGCATAAACAGCTTGGCATTGTTCAATAAATGAGCTAAAGAGCTCGGCAATAGGCGCAGAGGGATCGGTTTCTCGGCGTGCTAATCTGGTCTCAAAATAATCAAACCGAAGAGTTTTCAGTAATACCTCCAATCGGTTTTTGCTCATGATGCAGCTATATATTTCCCGTCCAGTGCCGTCACTACTATACCACGATGTATAGTGTTCATGGTTTTCTTTGAATATAGCTGTATAGAACAGAAGCCCTATAAAAGCTTTCAATTCCATAAGATCCATGTCGTGAACACAGGTTGATTTTTGGTAATTGGGTCTTATTTCTTGGATCTTCACATTTGTGTTACGAACAATTTTTTCAAGCATTTCGTCTGTGAAAAATTTCTGCCAAATATCCAGCGGTGAAGAGGAAGCATTCAGTACATTCCGGTATGGTGGCTTTATACCTTCTCTTTCTTCAACTATATTACGTTGCAATGTTCTCGATCGTAATGTAGGTGGAGCAGAAGACCACCGAAAGCGATTCTTACCAAAATAGTTTTTTTTTCGAGGTCTTGAACGCATTTGTATCAAAGGCTCTTCATCTTCAGACGAAAATTCTTGCTCTGCAGGTAAAACCGGAGGTTGAGATACAATAATGTCATGGTTTTCCTCAGCATTTGATTCTTCACCTTCAGAATTCGATTCGCAGCTATCCTGCAATACATGCTGTATGCCAATGTCCAAATCGACATCGCTGCCTTCATCATTTGGTAGGTTTTCGTCGTCAGATTGATCTTGTTCTAACCAACGCTCAATAACACTATCACTAGAAGCCATTTTCAACTGAAACGACAGAATAAAAACACAATTTCAAAAAAGTCACGTAACCACCTACCATACGTCTCACAGACGGAACACGAGCATTTTTTACTTACCAGTGACAAACGCGCGCACCTCCGACCACGACGAGCGCTTGGGCGGCACTGAGGGACGCGGCGGGAAGGTATAGGGACGAGCAAGTTGATACGCGTTTTGCGCGCCAAATTATTAACGTTTTTAATTTCCTTGCGTCTGAGAGACGTATGTCAGGTGGTTAAGGGTTAATTATCTTCATGATCAAAAGTAATCTAGGTGCCTATTACGTAATATACACGCTACGTTCTCAGTCAAACCAATCTCTAAAACATATAAGTAAAGCTCGTATGTCAGAAGGGCTTTTTATTTTTGAGGTCAAGTCCCTTGTGACTAAAATTCACCTGAATTTTGACGTAGACGATATTGTATTATAATAATAATAATAATAATCGTTTATTTGGACTTAATAAAATATAGCCTAATACAGTTAAATTCCTAGGGTACAAATAATGTAGGTGAGTAGACGGCAACTTTATGAACTCTGAATTCCAAACTAGGTAAAACCTGTATCTTGGAAATCAGTGCACTTCCGTGCAAAATTAGGTGTATAAACTTACAAATCACATACTAAAATTAAAAGAGTTAGACTATGAAAGAAAAAACTTGACGGGTTAGTGAGCTAAGTGAGTGTGTGTAAGTGGTGAGTGTAGTCAGTGTAGTGTAGGTATAGGGTGTGGATTTGTGTGGTGTATATAGTGTAGGTATAGGGCGTGAATATCTGTGGTGTGTGTAGTATAGGTATAGGTATGAGTGTGTACGCGAGCGTGTAGGGCGTGCTTTCGGTATGTTATTTTAAAATATCCAGAACTTTTTCCGTATTCATATAATCAAGACTTAGGAGCCATTTGGTGACCACTATTTTACATTTCTGTTTAGCTAAAGGATATATTTTTAGGATTTGATTGATTTTGTTGTACAAATTTCCACCTAAGAAGCTAAAAAATCTTTGCGCAAAATGAGTGTGACAAGCTTTATAAACGCAGACTGTATATTTCCTACGTTTCTGCTGGAAAGCTGTAGGGTCATACGTCAGTAAACCATGCATTTTGAGGATAGTGTGAAGTATGAAAAGTTGTCTCACCGATAATACCTCGCAGGTTTTGTAGAGGTCAGTAGTGGGATGAAAGAATGGGAGGAACGCACTAACTTTAAGTAACGCTCTTTGAGCGCGCTCAAGTTTCAAAATTATTGTTTTACACGCCCCGCCCCAGGACGTTATACAATATACCAATAGTGACTGACATAAGGCGGAGTAAACAGTTTTTAGCACTTTAGGACTAGCTATACGCCTGAGATTTTTAAATATATATATTAATTTTCGAACCCTCGATGAAACCAGGTCTATGTGGGGAGCAAAACTAAGTCTGCTATCTATTAGGACGCCAAGGTACTTAATGGCAGGTACGTATTTCCACTAACAACTCAATTGGATGAAACAATCGCGATACCGCTGGTATCTGAATCAAGAATTCATATTACCTGCCACGTTAGTTAAGTGGTCGCTAGGGTGACGGCTGCGTCTCTGAACCTTTTTTTTTTTTTTGACTTTGTGATATTATCAAATTACTTCTCCCGCTCTGGTTGAAGCGGGAGGGCGTGTCAGACTTTTACTGACTAAAACCCACCTGTGTTCCTTCCGTTGCCTGTGTGCCAAACGCGCAACCCTGGCAGGCATTGGCCCTTACGGACCCCGTCTATGAGCCTGGGTTTGATTTCTAGGTAAGACAAAGTGTCATTGGTGTTTGGTTAGCAACAGAGTCGGCCTTTATAACTTGAGATTTTGTAAACATAACTTACAAAATATGGGTGCCTACTCTTTTGGTGTTACGGGTGATGTTACAACATGTGAATTCATACCAAGTGTTCTTTCCATTTCATTTTCTAGGTAACCCAGCTGTTATAGTTTTATTACATTTTCTTTCAACGCAAACCGCGAGCAATTTGTTGACGATATAACCTCGGTTTTGTATTTTTAGAAGCAAATTGTTTTGTGGAGTCCATCTGTTTTGTTTGCATCTGCACTACATTCGTTTGGCTGCTGGCAAAGTTCTGTAAATTAAGTGATTGAAGAATAAAATGGAAAACTATAGTTACATTCACATCAGTACATTGCATTCTTTAGTAATGTTTTCATGTAATATTTTAAACGTTGGGATGTTTACATATCAATTTATGATGTTAACTGACTGCGGCAGAATTAAGATCAGAATCTCTCATGTAAATCATTAGTAAAAAAGAGCAATCAAGGCAGCTGCGTTCGTTACTGACCTAGGTGAATACAAAAAAAATATCCAAATTCATCATAGTAATGCAATTTTGAAAACAAATCCACTAACAACAATTACAACCGTATACAGAAGACCCCAACAATCAATTAACTTTGTAACATTTAAAGGAACTATTTTAATAAATTCTCTTGCCTGAAGCAAGCGATTCCACAAAGAATAATATTTTTTGCTACAAATGCAAGGCTTTGCTTTTAATGGAAACTTTCCCTGGAGCATCAGGCTGTCAGCTTTGTAACTCCTTTAATAGTATTTTATAGTTTTAACTTCTGTTTCTGCTGTTGGAACGTAAAAATACGGGTAATATATTGCAAATGTGTTATGTTGTTTGTTTGTGCATTCTGTTCTGGAATTTTTAAGCTGCTATATTGCCTGGGTTTGTCAATAAAGTGCTTTTGATTGTTGTAAATTAAGCTTTGTGTAGTATAAGCAAACTATCTTGCAATTGCAAGTCAGTTTGCAGTTTGCACAATATTTTAACATATATTATAGTAACTATATATGTTAAAATATTGTTAAAATTACCCCTATGTACAATGTCTAATTTTTTGACCATATATATCAACATTGATCTCAACTAGAATAGTTCCGAATGGTTTGAAATCGATGAGACACTCTAATTCCTTGACAGACTCTAGTTTTTAGATCGACATCGACAAAATCGAGCATAATGCAACCCATCTTCAGAAAAAATATGATACAAAACTAATTAGATTGCCCTCCGCTCCTGAGCTCATAGCCTTAGGACACTAGGGTGTCTGCCAGTTGAGACTTAATTGGGTTGTAGAGGTCAGACGGCAGTCTCCACGAGTAAAATACTGATATTCAGATGCCTCTAGACTGCTTGGAAACTGACCTTAAGTTATTACATTTGTAGTTGTTGTAGTTGAAATAAACCTAAAATTGAATGAAGAAGAATATTGTGAATAGATTTACAAATAATTATATAAAAAAATGTTTAAACGTGTGCAAAACATCGTTCTGTTTCATTCAATCTTTTGAAGTTGACAAGACAGAATTATGATTTAAACATGTTTTACGCTAAATTTACTTAGTTTTTGGTAGTGCACGCGGGCCTTATTATCTGTTTGATAAAAAAAATTATATCTCCCTCAAAACTATTGACTTTCTCAAAATAAACAATTTTGGAAGAGCCTATGCTTCACTTTGCAATACCAAAGTTTGGTCTATCTGACGTTCCATAGACACAACTAATTGGCCGTTACAGACAGTCTATAGCCAATGAATTGGGTAACATAGTTTGACATGCCTGACTGCATAGTAAACGCACACTACCTGAAATTGGCGTGTCTGTCTCTGCTTTGTGTTTATTTGTTGTATGTCTCGCAAGACTTTATTATTATGCTGATTCTTTCATAGAACATAAGCTGTTTCAATGTCAACACAAACTTTTGTATTGTTTTGTTTTTAACCCTTCTTTAGCCAATCAATTATATAAATCAAAATCGGTTTCTGAATACGGTCTTGTATCATTATCTTCACCAAAATCTTCATATAAATTACTATCAACACTAATTTGAACATTTATTCTACTGTCTTCAAACAATTTACTGTCTGCACCAATGCTTACATTTACTTCAGTGTTAAATTTTCTTAAGCTCCAACTAACTACAATTTCCTATAGAAAGCTGCACAATTATCCAAATCAATTGCCCCTATCCCCGAGTTTGGAATTAGTGAAATCGTTTCTATCCCACAGTAGGACGGCTCTGCAAAGTTTTCTTTGTTCCCACCGCTGTTCTATCCTCTTTGCGTTGGCTTCCACTTTGTTCCCTTTATTATATTTCAATACATTTAACTATTAAATCGGTGAATTACGAGTACCATCGGGTTGCGGATATTTGGTTACAATGTTTCTGTTACAGTTGGTGCAATTATAAAGAGCTTTTTTTTCATATTGAATTTAGTTTATTCGTCGGCATGACAAGATTATTAAAGTTATGCACATTAAATTGTGGGCACATTAAAGTGTAAATTTCTTACAAAGACTGACAGACTTTCAAGATGTTATTAAACGCGACTAAAAAACTTAATAAAGAAAATGGAGAAGCCATTAATGCCATTAGTGAAGCTATTAATGAAAAAGCCATTGTGGTTGAACTAAGCAAGTTATCTCGTCAAATTATAAGTATCTTGGTAGTGGACACAATCAATACAACAACCTATTGGTTCATGATTATTGATTAGGCGTCGTATCATTGCGATAATGATGATAGGCATAATATTCCTTTCGATCGTGGTTTTCTTCTCTAGTCTATTCTTCAGGTCTCTGATCTCTCAGTTATTTGCTGCGTTTCAAGCCAGTAGGAGTAATACTGTTGTTTAAAGGATCGTAACAATATGTCACCGTCGCCGTCGTGGCCAGTTTCTCTAGTATTACTTGCGCAGTAAAAGAAGAGTGGTATTTTCTGGTTAGACGTGGATACACGTTTGTTATTTGTTTTATTATAATATTATTGTTGAAGTTTTATTTTGTAGTAACTATAAATATGTATTCATATTAATAGTTACTGCAAAATAAAACTATACTACGATGTAAAATATACTTTTGTTTCCTAATTTTAATAAGAGCTTTGAGAGAGACGGTTTGATTGCATTTGCATTCGATGTTTCATCAAATTCAATTTCTATGAAAATAGAAGCATCATATTTGATGACGCATGCACTTGCACGCCCTACCATTTTTTTCACCAAAAAAATAGCGTCACCATAAATAAAATTTTAAGAATAATAAAACAATCAAAGTGTCATTTTATTTCCCGCACAGATATTATTGTTTTTGGGGCAAGAAGTAGGAGAAGGGGCTGATGTTTAATTTAATGGGAATCCCATATAAAAACATGAGGGAAATGTTTAGGGGACATTCTGTCGATTTCTTCTCTCAAGTTATTGAAGGGAACTCTAGAAGGGTAGTACCTTGCATTCAATTTTCAACTCTAGGTTTAGGAACATTTGAATCATAATTCTTTGCTTCTTACGAGTGCTTATTTTTAGTATCAGCTATTAAATTGTCAAAGTAATCTAGTGATAACAATCTCGATGTAAAGGGAATGTATCACTTACCTACGCTTTCTTGCGTTGGGGTATGAGCAGAAAGTAAGCTGTACTGTGACGAAACTAATTTCTGCAATCCGCTGTGATAACATCTTTTAAATATTCTTTTGAATATATTTCTTTTGATAATGGTGCAAGCGCGAAGAAAAGTATAAAAAATACATGAAGAAGTAGGTAAAAGTATTTAAACGGCTTGAATATCATTCCAGCCGTCATTTTCGCGTATGATATTGTATAGTTAGATAACAAACTTGTGACTAAACTTGAACTCGTTTACCATTTGTACAAAAGAAAATGCAGTAAAATATATCTTTCATAAATTTTGTTACCCACTGATTACAGTCATGTTCATTAGAGTAAGTTTTAGTTCTTTTATTACTATATTTTAAATTTAAAAACAATTCTCAAGTAAGTGAAATCTTTTTAATTTTTTATTGCGAAATAAACTTTAACCATATAAGTACTTAACACTATACCTAACGTTGATGTCATGACTTCTCATCAAAGTCAATGCTATCGTTTAGTGCCGATTACGAATCAGTAAACATTTCGAATGATTAAATGTCCTTGGAAAACCATGGGCTTTGTTTGAGATTGTCAGTATTTTAAGAATAAAATTTTAACTGCTGGGGAGTTTGCTGCGCCACTTCTTCTTCCCAGCTAACGCACTAGGAAGTGGTGAAGGGTAGGCGTTTTGGGGGACTGTCTTATGTAATTTTGACGTTCGAAAAGTGCTGATTTTCAGCCTACTTTGAATAAATGACATTTGAATTTGATTCTATTATATTTACCTAAACCGAAACGGTCCGATATAGTTGCAAAACAAACAATATATCAATTGGACTCGGAATAGTCCCCGCGGTATATTGTAATTAAACTTTTTGAATGGTAGCTTTGGCCCAGTTTCCTGGCCGATACATTAGTAGGCTGACGCTCTATTTTGTTTTTATACGAGTTATGTAATTCGATGAGTTCTCTATTAGATTCTATTAGATAAAGGACTGTATTTAATTACATAATGTAAAGCCTCTACGAGTGATGCTGTCTATAATAGATATTATAATTGACCCTGCGCTTTAGACAATAAAGCAAATTTAAAAATAAAACAAAAAACCCGACTGCAAAAACACATAACTGAAAAGAGAAAAACAAGCATTGGACTTTGTTTTTCTCTCAGTTATGTGTTTTTACAGTCGAGTTTTTGTTATTTTTTAATCATTTGTTTTATTTCAATCTTTTCAGTTTTATTAATAGATACAAGCTTAGTTTTTGTTTACCTTAAACCTCTTAAGGGGTCATTGTTTGGAGGTCACCCAAAAAACCAGCGTTGCCCTACATTTTGACGAGATTTGCAAACATAAAAGCTGTTTTTTTTCGCGATTTCTGCGTTTGTCCCATAGTGAAAGTGGTTCAAAATTATGAGTACCATTAATGACCCCTTAAGAGGTTTAGCGTAAACAAAAACTAACCTTATATATAAATTTGGAATTTGCTCTTTACTAGCTTTTATTTGATACCATAATTGTTGTTTTTTTTATATCTACTAAATTAATAATTAATGTAGATATAGTCGCCAATGCACCAGTGCGAGGCAGGGGCGGTCGCTAGTCATACAAATAAGACGAAGCCAATTTGTATATGAATTTTCGTTTCAGAAATATAATGGTGAACCAAGCGTTACCACTGTTAATTGCATCGTCCTCAAAGACATTTCGTAGATAAGAAATTTTCGGAGAATTTTCAAAAGTAGTTAGCATCTTGCTAATTAAAGTCGCCCGTTGTTCCAATTTTAGGTAGAAGGAGGTTTTGGTTTTATAATTACTTTGCGCTTTGTAATATTAACATAGTCGTTTTTTTTTGTTTTTGGCAGGAAAATCTTGTTAATTTGAATATGTACGAGTATATTTTCATCTTGATATTGAAGTACTTACCTACATTGCTTGCATGAATTTTGTGTGAACTGCGCAAGGTTAGTTTTTCAGTCTTTTAATTTACAGTAGGCCGGTCGTCAATGGTTACGTGTTGACCTTGAGCTGACCTAGCGTAGTACAAAGTTTTAATAGAATAAGAGGTCAGCTTATTCTTGATTTATTACCACTGATGTGCGGCCTATTGTACTTTCTTGCTCGAGAAATGAAACAATCAAAGGCCATTCTCAACAGTCGTTAGGTTATCTATGTGTCGGAAATACGTTACTCAGTTGACAGAGTCGACAGAGTCTACAACATAACGCTCGGACCGGCGGGATCTAAGCAGAGTTCATCGGTGGCGGTCAAGCAGTGAACACGTTCAGAAACTGTCGTGCATTCCGAGTAGTTGTGTCGTGTACCCACAGTATGTGTATTACTAGTGTGATTAACTTGATCGTAAATTATAATTTGATCTGCACTCCAAACAGTTTTTCTATTGCGCAATAATCAACACTACCTGTGGGTAGTGGCAGGCATATTTTAACTACTGTGGGCAAACTGTGGTTCGCCCACAATTGTTAAAATATGCCTGATCATAACGAAAGATACACATACCCTCCTCCATGATTTTGGTTGACTTTCTCATTTAAACATCTAATAAAATTGGTTTCAAATTTCCACATACATAACACCTGATATTCCCAGTTCCTTGATTCCAATGAAAAGAACACAGAAATAAGATCGCATACTTCAGGAAAGAAAGCTTCTTCCGGATTGGTCGTCATAAAATATTTTGCACGTAAAACCCTGCACTACTTGAAGATCATTTTGGTTTATATTTTTCTGATAACATCGTAAACATCTTCTTGGGTAGAGCGTAAATAATGAATCCGTTTTATAACTTTTTTCTTATTTTGTTTTTGTTGGGTTTTTATACTTATAGACTGAAATATACTGGGATTATGGACTTTTAACTTTATGGCGTTTTGTTGAGTGGTTTTTAGGGTTGGTACCATAAGGGTGCCAAACGGAACCATATTAGTAAGCTTCCGCTGTCCGTCTGTCTGTCAGCGATCTGTATCTCATGAACCGTAAAAGGTAAACAGTTGAAATTTTCACAGATTATGTACCTATACATCTATTGTCGCTATAACACTAAATAATCAAACTAAAGTTAAAAATTACCAAGGTCTCCATACAATAACCTTTCGATTTTGAAAAGAAAAAAGGTATTATTCTGTATTTTATTGTCTAGAACTCGTTGAGTAGAGTACATTTTTTTTTTATCTGCAAAAATGAAGAGGACCGTATTTTTTTTAAGTTTTGGACCATCTTTGTACGAACTCTATCTCAACAACTAAACAAATTAGGAATTTGAAACTTCTGTAAGTATATCATGTACCATATGGTACTGTATATAATCAACAAATACAAAAATCGCCGAATCATAAGCTATTTTATTTAAAGGATGATTTTCTACAACTGCAAAAAATAACTTTGTTATTCATAGTATCATTATGAAATACAAATTTATCTTTTCGATTTTGCAAATTTAAGATGAAAAATTATAGTATACTTCGTATTTTCATTAATTTGCTAAATATTGTGTAGCGGTAAGGGGTGGCCTTCGTGTGCGAGTTCGACCTGTACTTGGCCGGTTTTTTTAGTCAAGCGATTATATTTGCAAATCAATCAATCAATCAATCTGCCTAGCCTTTTCCCAACTAGGTTGGGGTTGGCGTCCAGTCTAGCCGGATGCAGCTGAATACCAGTTACATGAAGCGACTGCCTATCTGACTTCCACAACCCAGTAACTAGGTAATACTATACCCCTTGATTGTCAGAGTTTCCGGCTTCTGACGACCCGTAACGACTGTCATAGATTCATGAATGACAGCAGGGACCAACGCCAACAGCTTAATATGCTTTCCGAGGCATGGAGGAGTCTCGGTATGTAAATATGGTCACCCATCCACGGAACAATCCCGGTAAGCGTAGCTTAACATGCTGCATCGACCCGTGCGGCTATATTACTTAGCCACGAGCTCCAGTTTGTAAATATTTGCAGGAATAGTAGACCGCAGTTTGCTTTGGTGCATGGCGGTTAGACTTTGACCTTGACCTGGCCTAACGTAGTACGGAGTTTCAAAAGAATACGAGGCCAGCTTATACTAATTTTGTTACCACTTACGTTCGGCCTAATTTACGTAGAAGTAACAACATAACATCACACCTGTATTTCCCCAGAGGGTTAGGCAGAGATGTACCTGTTACAGCACCCACAGTTCGCCAGTTATGTTTAAGACCCATGTAATAGGGGGCGGGCCTACTGCCATCAACAGAACACAAACACAGAGTCCGGGCTGATACTGAGAAACAGTAACATGAAATTTAACACAAATGGGCCGTCAAATTTATTGCCATGCAACATGAAATGTAACAACAACTAGGCGGTTTTCTTTCAACGTGTCCAGACTCCGGGCTGCTACTGGGAAATTCCAGATGGAAAACCGAATAACGCTTTGCTCGACCCGGGAACCGAGCACGGGACCTTATGCTCAGCAGTACCACTTGAGACCACTAGAAGAAGTAAATCTATTAATTACTAAATGTTATTACTCAATTGGCGAATTTTTTACCGTGAATTTAAATTGATAATATGACATCTCTGTACTCCTGACTTTTACTAAATCATTTATTTTTAATTTAAATGTATTGACCTCGAAATTGACAAATTTATAATCCCATTTTATTAAACTTGACATTTTGTGTTGTATTGCCTACTTCAATTTTATTTATTTTTTTCCGATTTTCATCTTGACATGGTAAACTTGTATTGATTTGATGGAATTTGTTAATAATATTTATATTAAGTAAACTGTTTGCATGCCTTAGTTAAGGTAGTTAGTATAAGGATCATTTTATCCTTAACATCTGTAACTTGTACCTACTTTATGTGCAAATAAAGAACTATTCTATTCTATTCTATTCTACGAGTAAATGTGTCAGAATTCGCACAAGGAAATACCGTGCTCCTAACTTTCGCACTCTTTACGTTCTTTGCCTTTGAAAGCATGTTTACGAGGATTTGTGGAAAACACATTATCCTTCGCTCTGTTCCTAGTTAATGACCGAATAAAGGAAAACTTAGAAATGTGTTATATCGTTTATTTTGTTTTTAACTTTAAAGACAGTACATACTTTTTTTTTTTCTTTGATGGTGAAAAATCGTCAAATTACTCCTCCCGCTCTGGGCGGAGCGATAGGGCGTGTCAGACTTTTACTGACTAAAACCCACCCGTGTTCCTTCCGTTGCCTGTGGGCCACGATATCCCTTTCGGACAAACCCGCAACCCCAGCAGGCATTTGTCCTTACGGACCCCGTCAGTTGGTACTGACATCCCTTTGAAGCGCGCGTGGAACACAACGCGCCGTCGACCCGGGCCTGGGTCCATAACGGACGGCGAGCTAGACAGTACATACCTTCAAGGAGGTTATTTTCTTTATAATTACATTCACTACAAAATATGTTAAGCAGAAAATACAGTCGATTACGTATTTGTCTTACCACCCTAAGGTTGAATATCACTTGCACGTCATAAAACGACATGGTCTATTATTTGTCTATTGTGGCAATTAAAGAGTGAGTTAGTTTCAACCTTATTATAGTTTCAAGTTACTGAAAATTGTTGTCAAAGTGGGAAAGGTCGAATATAAGATGTTTGTTGTTGACAAAATTAAGAATACGTGACTACCCAATCCTTTAAGGAGTACTTCATTCGAGTTGGGTTTAGAAAAGTGCCGCCTCGGTAGAAAGAATGTGAGGTTATTTGGGGGTTCTAGAAGGTCTCCTGAACCTTAAACAACTTTTATTATTATTTCACCTTGACCTTCTATACGTTTGACATTGACCCTGAAAATGTATCTCTTGTGAACTGGTGGGGATAACTTGCCCTCTTCCTCTCCTCCCTTCCATCTCCCTCTACATTTTAATTATCAACCTTTTTGAGATTTATGTCTTAAAAAAAAAAATCGTTAAAAAAACTATTTATCTCCGGTGGCTCTCCCCCTCCCCCTCTCCCCTACTCGATCGACGCGCCACGTCTCTAATCTTTAACCCTTCATTCGATAGAGTTATTGATTTGAAAAGCTTAATAGTCAGCAACCACTATAATAATCTAAGTTACCCTATAATTTATTAAATATCGTAGACTAGACGAAAGGATGCGAGCTTGATGACTTATTTATAATACTCGTATAACATAGAAAACACTTCCAAATAAACATATCACTTTTTTATACAATGCACATTGTATCTTCAAGTGTTTTGTTTTATGGTACGTAAAATAAATTACCGAAACGTACATTATCTTCTGTTTTACGATAGGGGTAAGCTTCTAGGGATGGGACAAATCCAGACAATTTTCGGAATTCGATAGAATTAATATTAATTTGCAATATTAATTAATAGCAATTTGTTACATAAATTCACGCCTTTTTCCCATGGCGGTAGGCAGAACTAGAAATAAAGAAAGAAGAAAGAAATAAACTACATTTATTTAGCACAGCCTAAAAGGCACACAATACAACATAACTACAAACAAAAAAGAAATTTAAAAATGAAACAAATAAAAAGTGTAAAGTAAGAAATTACATAACAGAAAATTGTGCCTCTCGGCTGCGCCACATAGGCCCAGTTCAGTAAAAATGCCAGACAACTAGTGCCTGACGCTGGTTTTCAACTGGACCTGAACTTCAGAAAGCCGCCTGCTAAGATCCTTACTTATTCCTATTGCTTCAATTTATTTGTAGTTGTTATTTAAATTGTGATGAAATAATAACAAAAACACGAGGCTTGTAACTCAATTTTACTAAATTGAGTACCTACCTGGTAATAAAGCTTAGCTAGAATTTCGTTTATTCAAATTAGCATTGTAAAAAAATTCAGTTCAGTTTCAGTTTGATGGGATGTAGGCTTTCGTTCAACCAACACTCTTTTTATTGCGTTCACAACGACGTCTATTTAAAACCTTGAATTTCTTGACCAGTACAATTACACTAATTAAAATGTATGTAGGTATAAATACAAACGGTTTAATCGAATCAAATCGATTCACATCTCTCTCACCACTAGTCCTAATAAACGGCTACCCTAAACTCCGATTAAGGTCGAAACATTGTTCAGATTCTGTTGTATATTGGACATCAGACGATAATTTATATGGCCGATTTTATTTGCCTATGGAAATTGTTGCCATTCCGCTATTGTTTCACACAATTTGCGTTTATAAGTAAATTACTATAGGTTTCTGTTTTGCGTAACATTTGTAGGGGTGCATACGTAATACGGCATTATGTTGATGATGACTTATGATAATGGCAATAGGAATATATTTCCATGCTGATTTTAGGTGGTGGAGAAAAAAAAAAGTGTTTGTGGTTCGGTACCTATCTGCATAGAATTATTCTATGCTGTCCCTTCTCATCGTAGGCTTATAGACGGTATTTTTTTTTTGTATTCACAATTAAATATTACTACACCAATACCATATTTTATTTATCAGCTTTATTTTTATCCCTTACATGTAGTTTTGTGGTGCATACTTGTAGCGGTATCTACATAGCTACATGCGAACTACGCATCAAAGACCTGACGTCACACAACATCCTGACGTCACACAAATCCTACATCGCACAATTAGAGTTTACCGCGCGATAAACATATATAGAATCTCCCAACTTCAAACCTCTGGGCAGTTGCCCGTCAGACACGACACCCGTCTGGTCGGAGGATCCTCCCTTTTCTAT
Source organism: Agrochola macilenta (assembly GCA_916701695.1). NCBI lineage: Eukaryota > Metazoa > Arthropoda > Insecta > Lepidoptera > Noctuidae > Agrochola > Agrochola macilenta. Next base: position 2,865,818 of record OU753558.1, on the reverse strand, counting down.
AGGGGATGATTGAACTTTACACCCTGTTCCTCATACCCCTAAATACTTATTTCACCATTACCATAAACTAATATCAAAATGGCCTGGGTATCTACTTAATCCATTTTGTTATCTATGAGTACATACTTACCTACTCTTATAGTCATATTTCATGAGTTTTAGTCTGTACCAAATAAATGTATTTTCTTTATATGAACTGACGAGCAATATAAAAAAATAACTTGTAAAGTGCCAAAAAAATCTAAATATCTCCTAAACCACACAAGTTAGCTACATGAAGTAAAAAAATCTTGAAAACAGTTTTTTATGCGCTATTAAATACACTTGAATGTTGCATTTTACTTCAATAAGCTATCTTGCGTAGTTTCAGAAATATTTCATGATAAGTTAGTGGCTTTTTTATATTGCTCGTCAGTGTATTTTAAGGTTACAGTTCGACATTTTAAGAGTATTTCTACTGTGTATCAGTTATATATAATAACCGTAGATGTCTATTGCTTTCCGAGTTTCTGACAGCCTGGTTTGACAGTTTCTTTATTACAAACTAGCTGCCCGCTACCAGCGACTTCGTTCGAGTGGAATTCTATCATTTAATTTAATTTATTTATAGCTGGCAATGAACGTTTTGAAGTAGTGAGTTTTCGAAGATTAGCCAAAACAGACAGACACACCCTAGACAAACAGACACTATAATTTTATTTATTTGTTTAGATTTCATGGGTTTTAATTTTTTTGCGCGGAATCCTATTTTTTTAGAACAAGAGTAGCGTAAGTTACTCGTTATAACATCAGCTATCTTCCAGTGAAAGTCCCATCAAAATCAGGCCAGCCGTTTCGGAGATTAGCCGGAACAAACAGATAGACAGACAGACGGACAGACAAAAATGTTAAAAATTGTGGTTTTGTTGTATGTACCGTCTATACTTTTATAATTATGCATTTAGTAAAAAGCTGTTATTTTAACATTAAACACAGACACTTCAATTTTATTTATTTGTTTAGACTCTAAGACACCGCATGGATTATTCTTTGATTACAGTTATTAGTCTTTGATCATCGCAGGGCTCATTGCAGAACAGATCGCCGATGGAGCCGGAAGGTTCTGGAGTACCGGAAGACGTAGCGTTGAAAGGCCTCCCACAAGGTGGACCAAGGACCTAGTGAAGGCCGCAGGAATCCGCTGGATGCGAGAAGCACAAAGCCGGTCGAAGTGGACGTCTTTCCGCTGAGATAATGTTGATACTCACAGTTATGTAATCAATCATTCTGTCTAGCCTTTTCTCAACTATTTTGGGGTCGGCTTCCAGTCTAACAGGATGCAGCTGAATTACCAGTATTTTACATGGAACGACTGCATATCTGACCCAGTAACTGGGTTGTTAGTTACTGTGTAACACGATACCCCTTGGCAAGACTGGGTGTCAAACTTTCGGGCTTCAGACGACCCGTAACGTCTGTCAAAGATCCATGAATGACAGCCGAGACCAACGGTTTAACGTGCTTTCCGAAGCCCGCAGGATTCTCGGTATGTAAAGATCGTTACCCATTCGCGGACCAACTCCGGCAAGCGTAGCTTAACCTGGTGGATCGACCCTTGTGACTGTTATTACTTAGCCAGTTATGTAATACCTATCCGTTATCAGAATATGTGTAACTTATTACCAATATGATTATTTCGGTTCAATTAACATCTTAAACAATAGCATTATGAATTATGTAACACTATGTTTAACTGATTGTTAGAACAATTATCTGACATCATGGTATATGTGTGCGTGTTCAATTATGGTTAAGGTGTTGACACACTAGTAACTAGCTAGCCTCTAAAGATAAATGATTTAGCTTAGCTAGATAGTTTAGATAAGTAAACAATCAGATTGTCAAATATGCGGATGTGTAAACTTTTCGCTCGAGAAAAAACTGTGTGATTCTTCCATTGTAATTTATTCTTAGATATACTTATCTAAGAATAAATTACAATGGAAGAATCACACAGTTTTTTAGCCAAGTATGGCTCGTATATTCCTGAAGTCTCCAAAATAAATGTATTGTCAGTACCAGGAATACATTGACGTAGGTACATAAATAAAATTCTATAGAAATGTTTGAACAACTGCCGTTTCACCTCACATTGTTTTTATAAACACTGTTTTGAAACAGGTTTGTTTGGTACCCATTTGTTGGGCAAAAATGGCTTGTTCCCCTGTCTGTCATAGTGTGTATTTATTGTGTCTTTATTTATTTAAACTTCTCGCACACATTAAGGTACAAAGGCGGACTTAATGCCTGAGGCATTCTCTACCAGTCAACCAAGGGTGGTGAAGAAATAAGATGGCAGGTGCTCCGAATTACAGGAGAAAATAATAATAAAAAATATTAAAAAGACAACAATGAATTATAAATAAAATAGGTACACACGTACATATATAGTTATAGACTTATGATACATATTTACTATAATATATACCTACATCATTGTATATATATATAAGGTTACAAATTCAAAGGAAATGAGGTAGTTGAGTTGACTCTATACTATTTGTTTTGAAAATAACTCTGCTTAAATGCATACAGACTAGTGGCCGTCTTGATATCAAGAGGAAGCGCATTCCAGAGAAGAATGGACTGAATATGAAAGGAAGAATGAACAAAGTCAGAAGTATGAGAAGGACAGAGTAGAAGAAGATTGTTGGAAGAACGCAGATTCTTAGCGTGTGAAGACCATAGATATTGGAAGTGAGACATAAGATAAGAGTGGGTGAGTTCAGAAGGGAGAACAGAGTGGTCAAAGCGCGTAAACTTCTTCTTTGGCGAATAGACATCCATTTGAGCTCGGACCTGTAACTCGACACATGGTCATATTTCCTTAAATTAAATATGAACCGGATGCCATCACATCTCGGATGGATCTTTATCATCGAGAAGCTAGTGGCTAACTAACAACAGCGGCACGGGTCGATCCATCAGGTTAAGCTACGCTTGCCGGGGTTGGTCCGTGGATGGGTGACCATCTTAACATACCAAGACTCCTCCGTGCCTCAGAAAGTACGTTAAGCTTTTGGTGCCGGCTGTCATTTGTGGATGTTTGACAGTCATTACACTCGCCAGAAGCCCGAAAGTCTGACAAGCAGTGTTACCAAGGGGTATCTTATTACCCAGTTACTGGGTTGTGGAGGTCAGATAGGCAGTCGCTCCATCTAAAATACTGTTATTCAGCTGCATCCGGTTAGACTGGAAGCTGACCCCAAACGTAGTTGGGAAAAGGCTAGGCAGATTGATTTACATTCTCGACAGCGATTTTACTAAAATCGTTTCTGTTCACTATCGCACCAGAAGCAATCCATCGGATAATAGATGTCTATTCTCTAGCGAATAAATTTTCTATTCTACTTAGCTCATTCAAAAACTTATCACGTTTCCTGGTCACCAAACTATGGATTCTATGCTTTTTTAAATCCTGCACCGTTTATAAGAAAACCTACTGACTTACCTATTATTGTATTATTAAAGAACCCATTTCGAAAATACTAGGCTACTTGTGTTGAAAATCGGTTTTTGCCTCACAATACTCGTAATCAAGTTTAAGTTACCAAACTATCCTCAATACATTTATTCCAGCCGGTCTTATCTGTAAAAATCTCACCGTGACCACTTATAGTATTATTATGCTGACGATTTGACCGCGTGTGTTTCCACCGAGGTGATTTGTGACCGTGCTCTCCGCGGGTGTGAAGCGAGCTAGCCGCGTCTAAGCGCCGTGTTCTCCGCGTTTTCAAAAAATTGTACACTCGCTTGTCTCACTCGAGATACACTCACGTGAATCACTCTCCTTACGCAAACGCGGCGAACACGTTGCGCATACGTGGCCTGCTCGCTACGCACAAGCAGCGAGCGTCAGTGGAATAAGGTCCTTAGGTGTATCCACTGATGCTTGGGATTGATACTATTGACGGCTCACTTGACCTAAGTTTTCAAGGCATTGAGGTACTATGTACTAACGCACAGTACATAATATGTACCTGAATGTTTTCAAGATGCATTCATATAGAATAGATTGGCAGTACCTGCAATCATCTAAAAGTTCATCAAAACTTTTGACACAAATTGGTTTCCCCTTAAACACAGTCAACAGCTCCCAAAACTAAAATATGAATAAAACGTCCAATGTTTTATTTCAATTGAATATTGAAATATTTCATTGTGAAGTGTCGCGATAAAATGGAGTCCCAATAAACTGTCCATTAAACAAATAAAATACGTTTGGTAATAAAATTCAGCGGAACTGACTCAATAGAAGGATTGCTTTTTAAATAGTTGCTTTTTCATGCCATGCCTGTTCTTTATTGCACTTTTGTTAACTGGAAACCTACTTTGATTCATTGTTTAGGTACACGACTCGAAGTACGTACAATTTATTTTGCTTTTGAAGGAACATTAAGTTAATAGGCCTGGTGGCAAAATTAAAAAAACAAAATTCAAAAGTCATTTATTCAAACAGCTGAGAATCAGCACTTTTCGAACGTCAAAATTACATAAGACAGTCCCCCAAAACGCCCACCCTTCACCACTTCTTAGTGCGTTAGCTGGGAAGAAGAAGTGGCGCAACAAACTCCCCAGCAGCACAGCTGTCTGTTCAGTCAGAAGAAAAAAAAAGATTCTATATAATAGTATTCAAAATAATTTACATTACGCAACACAAAACATAATTTAAACGACCGCTTTTCGACTTTATTGCCTAAGCAATAAGGTCGAAAAGTGGGGCGCCAGTGTCCACGATGGTACATGCATTTTACTGAACGGGATGTTGATAACAGGCAAGCAGCCCTCATCAAAAGCGTTCCCTTAAACATTAGCCTATAAAACATATAAAAACAAACTACAAAGCCCAAAAATGTAGTGAACATCAACCTTTTGTTCTTATTCAAATACGAACCGTTAATTACTAAAACAGTTCCTTTAATCGACATGTACTGCGATCATCGCCCTTACACCGTTCAAACTATAATGCACTTTAAGCTTTGGGTCCTAAGGTCAATTATTAATTGCGGTTTATTTAAGCTATCGATCTATTTGAAGGAAACAATGTTGGGGAGGTAGTTAAAGATCTTATATACATTTTCCTATAATGAGCTCGTTGAGTTTTGTTTGATAACAACCACATAGTTGTTTGAAACTCTGTGTGGAATCAATAGTGAGATTACAATTCGTTTCAGAAAAATAAATGTTATAAGGGTTTTGAAAACGATATTTTCTATGTGGGAAGGAAATACTTAGTTGCTCGTCACCAATGTGGGAACAATTTTGGCTTTTCTTATTATAACCGTTTGAATCTATTATGAGAGCAGTGGTGGCCTAGTGGTAACGGCCGGAGCTTACGAGTTGTAGTTTGTAAGTTCCCTAACAGGCACTTTACTTTGTGTAAATTATTTCATCACAACTTCTCTCAAAACGATGAAGGAATTGTGAGGAAACCGGCATGTCCTAGACATGTGACATCTACCAACCCGCACTGGACCCGCATGGTGGATTACGGCCCACTCCCTCTCACAGAGGGGAGGCCTGAGTCCCAACATTGGGACACAGGCCCATCATAGGCTGATTATGCTAAGGTGACATCTAACAACCCGCACTGGACCCGCGTCGTGGATTACGGCCCACTCCCTCTCACAGAGGGGAGGCCTGAGTCCCAGCATTGGGACACAGGCCCATCATAGGCTGATTATGCTAAGGTGACATCTACCAACCCGCACTGGACCCGCGTGGTGGATTATGGCCCACTCCCTCTCACAGAGAGGAGGCCTGAGTCCCAGCATTGGGACACAGGCCCATCATAGGCTGATTATGCTAAGGTATTACTGCATCCTGAGTTTGAACGGCTCTTTATAGATATTGGCATACGTTCTGACACTGTGGCCCATCTTCTTGAGGAAAACCCTTAGTGGCCATTTACTACACAGGTTGAAAAAGTATTCCTTAACTTAAACGATATTTTTATTCCTGTTTATAAAAAAATAAAAAAAACAAAAATTATTCCTAATAATAATAAAATAATTAAATAGTAATAGTAGTAAAAAAATTGTTAAAAAAAATAATCGTTATAATTTTTTGTTTATGTCTGCATTTATATCTGTATTTTTTATGGTGTTCTTATTAAAGAATATTCTATCTATCTATAAATTAAATATTAAAAATAAAACAGAAAATATTTGTACAATTTATAAAAATCCTATTCGCAAATGTTATTAAAAATGAGAAACAATATTCTTAAAATTCGTTGCTCCCATAACAAACGTTATTATTTTCTCATGAATAAATACTGTGCAGTAAATGTCTTAAGAGCACATGGACCCATAACCTCTTCTGCTACTAAAGACTCTATTGTTAAAGGTGGAAGGCCCATTATCATTTGCAAAAGTGCAAATGCCAAATTGTCCTTGTAAAGACATGTCATGCCCCGATGAATGTTATGCTCCAACAATTTTAGTGCCCACAATAACAATTATTCCTTTGGGTAACACTAAGAGGACATACTGGAAGTGTATTTTGTTAGTTATCGCATAGCTATTAAATTTGGTAGGGTTATATTGAGAAAAGCAAGTACGCTTAATGCTGGATTGTAAAATGAAGAGAAGTGTGAATAATAATATAGAAGCAGACTGAGAGACTGTACAAAAATCTTGTGAAAGTGTTATTGACAGATTTTGCACTTTAATCCATTGCAATATAATTGCCAATCTTTGGTATATTGGTAAAGATATACAAGAAACAGTTGGGTAGCACTGACCAACCGATAGTCCCTTTCAGTCCCTTTTTACGACACCCATGGGAAATGCGATAGTCTTTTCTTATCAACAGGTCAAAAACCCAAAAACAAATGAAATAAGCATAGTTAAAAATGATGAAAACTAAAAGCAAGATTCGAATTTTGAAATTATAAAACATGTAGTGAACAAGTAAGTAGAGAAATGTAGAAAGATGGAACGGGTAGCGAAGCTAGTAAAGCCAGCTAGTTTAAAATATTACTGAAACAAAGTAAGCCTACAGCACATAACAAATGGAACATTTTTCTAAGCGGACGTTTATGCCTTGCACGGTAGGTACTACATCTGGCTGCAAATTTTGCTCGTAAAATTCTGCGGGAAATTACAAAGGTAGTTTGTGGATATTGCGTTTTGTGTTATTAAGCTATTACATAGCTTGTAATTGTTCCGGGTTTCATTGTAATGGCTTCTTCGTTCGGCGGAAAGAGAAGAATTTTTGTCACCACAATATTTGAAAGCATGACTGACTGTGTCTGTTAACAGAAAATAGGGTATGTATACCTATATAAAGTGTAATTGAAATGGCTGAACCCCTGAAAAGAGGTATTTGAACAACTTTTCCTACTGCAACAACAGACCAGGTGACCAACCCAGGAAAAGTAAAAATCAATCAGCTGATCCATTTATGTTCGTTTAACTCGACAGAATGTGGGGAATAGCTGTTTTTTTTTCGCGATTTTAGTCTGATTTGAGACAAATTGTAAACTGCAACAAACCATTTACAATTTGACGCATGATTTTTCGATAGTTCGATTTATCCATGGGAAACGCACTTTGCCCTAATACTAACTAACAGGTTAACGCGGTTGGTCACAGTTCTCACCTAACCTAACCCATTTCAACCAGTTAGCAACTTTTCCATAGTTTATAATCTAGCGGAAATAATACCGATAGATTTATAAACTAACGGTTCTCACAATCAATCAGTGTATCACTGACAAATACACACCAAGACCAAAGACAAACAAACAATCAAAACAAAACAAAATGCCGATTGCAGAGTAAATAACTATACTTTAACATATAACAATAAAATTTTGCCGTGCGTCGCATCTGTGCAAGAACAGGTCCTTGCTCAGCAAAATGCTGTGACTTCGAACGAATCTGTCGTCAACAGCGCTGATTTTCAGCATCTACCTCTCGAGTGACGTAATGAAGTCCCCCTGTCTGACATAATAAATCGAGTAAATATATTATGTATAACAATATATATTTAAGAGCTCTTTAAATACCTAAATTGAATGCAACTTATTCTTGGGAGCCTATTGGTGCATTCCTAATAGGTACTCCTGTTAGCCTTTCCAATTAATCTAAAGCGTTCCTTCAGTAAGTTCAATGAAGGCGGATTCTAATCGACGGTTTTCCAGCAATTAGTTTACCTCAATTTGTTGTGCCTTTTCATCAATTCAAATTTGTATTGGGGAAAACAATTCACGTTCTTATTTATACCGAAATAATTATATTCGCAAATGAAATGTTAAAACATGCTCGTTTTTATCGTTCAATATAATCTGACGCGACATAAAAGGAATGATATTACCCAAAACGTCTAATTCGACAAACAAAACAGATTATTTTTACATAACATCCTCAAACAAATAATTGGGTACTTCTAAAACCCGCTTTAAAAACATGACCGAATTTAATACAGCCTCTGAATTATTTGCAAATAAATGGGTTTAGTCCGACGCCCTGATTTGGTGCCTCAATTTCCTAATTCAAATCAGACGGTGGCCTTATCTCAGTGTTAAACAAAGACCGCGCTTAGTTCCCGGCTTAGAGATATCTTGGAAAAAGCGCGTAAGAAAATAAATGGAGGTCAATGGGTCAGTATTTGTCTGTGGATTCACTCATTTGGTCAAAGTGTAGACTTAGGGCTTGAGGAATTGAATTAAGAAACCTTTTAGGAGATTTTTTCTGTCTCGCAAAGATTTTATGCTCGGCTTTTTGGAGACTTCTTTTTGATTAATTTTAAATTAGTTTTACCATAACCTATTCTTGGGAAGATAATACAAAATCTCTTACAGCGTTGTCTTGTACAAGTAGTAAACAGTTACTGGCTACTACAGTACCTGTTAACATAGACATACAGTTCGCTTATATTAATTCTGGGTAATAACTATATTATCCAGAATAATAAACGAACTGTATATCTGAATAATAATGTTTTGTAGATGTACGTATTATTTTAAGACTGATACCTTATAAATTATGTATGTATGTTTTACTGCAAAAAATAATAATTTTAATAATAATTTTCCAAATATTTCTTTCCATAACTGACATTTCATTCTATATCATGAATCTATGACACATCAAATCAGATTCTGCCAAATCTTTTCACAAAATATTTTTGGTGAAAATTCTCCGTAAGCCGTCTTGTCTAATGGACTAACAAGAAAACGTCAAACAAAGAACTACAATCAAATAATATTTTGATGACAAAAACAACATTTTCTTCTGAAAAATAATCGTTACAAGGAAAAACATGTAGGAAATTGATACAAAAGGGATTTAACGTCTAGTCTCTTTAAATTCGGCTCCCAATATCGCTGGGGGTATAATAACATTGATCCCTCGCGGCAACAATGGGTAATCCGAGAGGATACTGCAGATACATTGACTGGTGAAAGTATGGGAGCTAAGTGACGGAGACTGGGATAACAAAATATAGAGAAAAAATATATCTGGCTGGCCACATTTTTGTAGAAGGCAAAAACCGACTAAACCATTAATTGAATTACTAACACATGATCACACGTTACGATCACATCATCATGATTTTGGGATCACTAGCATGTCGTCAGAAATGCAAGTGGTCAAATACACATTTCGCCAGAAAACGCATGTTGACAGACACGCATCTCGTCAGATTTTCACCACGTCAAAGACGCAGCTCGACAAACACGCAACTTGATAGATGCGTTTATCGAGAGATACGCAACTCGACAGTAAATTAATAAAGAGGATTTAAACGCTTGTATTCATATACGTACATGCAATTAGTCAAACAGAGAAATCTACTATTTCGTATTTTATTATCAAAAAACTTAACATGATTAAGGAAACAATCATCATCATCATCATTAGCCTATAATGTTCCCAACTGCTGGGACACAAGGCTCGTGTCTTCGGGAGGGAGTAGGCTGTAATCTACCACGCGGGCCTAGTGTGGGTTGGTAGATGTCACATATCTTCGAATTTTTGGTTCTGGGACATGCCGGTTTCCTCACGTTTTGTTTCACCGTTTTGGGAGCAGTGGTTATGAAATTATTTCAACAAAGTAAAAGCGCCTGCTTATGTTTGAACTCACGACCTACAACTCGTAAGTCGGGACCACCACTTTTAATATTCTATCATCTACATATTCTAGCTAATAATGTGTATCTCTGTTTTCTAAACTAGGATATTCTATGTCTCAACTATCAAATCTCTGAACCAAATTTCTAAATCTGTTGACAGTACAAAGACTGAGTGACAACATACTTACATCTGTAATTAATTTATATCAAAACACCATAAATTAACATCGTACAGTGTGATGTAATCTGTTCTACAGCTTGTTAAAACGTTATTATTATAAACAGTGACTGTTGTGTCTGTAGTTATGTTTGTTCGTGTCTCTAGTTTACACTCGGACGGCGTGACATCATTGTCTTTGTCTTTATGTTCTGGGTTTATAACTCAGTCTCAGGATGTTTTTAGTTCATAATAATCATGTTCGTTGGTTAAACAATTAACATACTGAGATAGCTTATTCAGCCTAAAATGTTCCCAGTGCTGGGATACAGGCCTCCTCTTTTCGAGGTACCTGTAATCTACCACGTGGGCCCAGTGCAGGTCGGTAGATGTCACATGTCTTCGAATTTTTGGTTCTCGATCACGCCGGTTTCTTCTGTGTCTCTCAGTGGTTCTACATCGTTCTGAAAGCAGTGCTGATGAAATAATTACACAAAGTAAAACGCTTACCTCCACGCGTATTATGACAACAATAGAAACGGGTTTTTTACGGGTTTTCTCGCCCGAAGAATAGACAAAACGACGCCGAGAAGCTTGCAAGCTTACAACTAATATACGTACAATTGAAATAATTGTTAAAGATCTCAGAACGTTGTACGAGATTAACTTTTATTTCCACACACAAGAGCAGATTATAGAAAAATCCTTTCTAAAGCGAAAGCCTACATTGGCATTGATTAGACCCTACCACAAGTTTGTAAATTCAGGAAAATTAATTGTTTTTGTATTGTATATATACAATACATTCAACGGAAGTTAGGTATTGAAGAAAAATACCTAATTTATTAGGGAAATTAATTGCGGGAAACACAGAACCGGTCGAAGTGGCGGTGTTGGAGTCGGCTTATGTCCAGCAATAGAGGTCTTTCGACTGAAATAATGATACATTCAAAAGACTTCAAACAATGCTGATGCACATAGGATTTCTACTAAGCATAGTCTCAGACGAATACAGACACTCCACAGTTTAGGTATGAAGCTACAATTACTTGCTTTCTAGGCCAATTCAGTGAGTGTAACGTAGTTAGAAGATCTAAGAGTCATGCGATAGAATGAGAAGCAATTTCTAGATAAATATAAATGAGGTGATTAGCACTTAGCGACCTGAATTGCACTTTATTGTGTCGTAGCAAGAGTCGCTTTTTATTTCAATGATTTTGCGGAGTGTCCGTCCTATCTGTATTAATCTGTGGCATAGTTCGGAAATCATCCCGAAAAATCCCAGGCTTTTAAGACTTCAAAAAGTTCATTTTCAAATGCCAATAGACGAGCAGTCCACCATTCAGCTCTCGAGAGCATTTGACATGTAACTCGTAAATCTAATCCTTTCGCTCTTTTTCTATTATTCGCGTTGATAGACAACCTGTTCCAATTTTGACAATGAATGGAACTGGATTAGGTAGCTGAGTCTTTGAAGTCTAGTGAATTTGTACCATTTTGATTTGCCAAAGGCACTATGTCCTGGCGATATATGTATAGATATGTAGGTACGGCCTCTTGGTTGTCAAGTCGTAAGTTTTATATGTTTTATTTTAGTACCAGCTGTGCCCGCTATGAATTGGGCCTAGTAATTGGCTTGCTGAGGAGTTTGTTGCGCCACTTCTTCTTCCCAGCTAAAGCACTAGGAAGTGGTGAAATGTGGGCGTTTTGGGGGACTGTCTTATGGAATTTTGACTTTCGAAAAGTGCTGATTCTCAGCCTAGTTTGAATAAATGACTTGACATTTGAATTGGCCATGCCAAACATGGCATCAGTATCATCAATTATAAAAAAAACACTTGCGTGTTTGGACACTTTGGACATGCCATTTTGTTAATTTAAATTTAAACTTGTATGTACATCTTTGGTTTAAATATATGAATGTTTCAATATATTCACTGAAAATATCAATATCTACATTTTAAAACTGTGAATACACAAAATGTTTTGGATAATTTAGCAAACCACTAACATTATTATTCCTATAGTTTTATAAACTAGTTTAATGTTATCAATACCCAGTTGGATGATGCTGCCCATCCGTTAATAGCCTTTTAGGACACCCCAGAGACTTGAACGAGTGATCAATTTGTTGCCAAAACCATACAGCGTTCATGACATTAGACACACAGACTAATTAATTTACATATATTTTGTAACCCGAAAGTCTGACAACCAGCCTTACCAAGGGATATCGTATAACTCAGTAATTGGGATGTGGAGGTCCAATAGGCAGTTGCTCCATGTAAAATACTAGTATTCAGCTGCATCCGGTTAGACTGGAAGCCGACCCTATCATAGTTTGTAAAAGGCAGATGATGATGATGATGATCCATTTTGGAACAAAAATCCTTTACAAAATAAATGTTAATATTCAGTCTACTAAATTGAATTTGAAAGACACTTATATTAAATGCTGTTGAAAAAGGCACGTATAAGCTTTACAGTTCTAGTAGCTCAAATTAACTATGCTAACTCTGACATTAATTTACAGTCTAGACAAAAATTTCGAAGTACAATCTATACATATAAAATGCTTTGTCCTGAATGACTGACTGACGGATCAACGCACAGCCTAAACCGCTGATCGTAGAGACCTGAAACTTGGAGGGTGTGTTTTTTGTATGACGTAGGCATCCGATAAGAAAGGATTTTTCGAAATTCTACCCCTAAGGGGGTGAAAAACTCGGGCAAAGTTTGTATGGGACAACGTGATTCCTTGGTCCAATCTACTTCAAATTTTGCATAAACATTCTTTAACAGAATTAATGGAAGACCTGTTTCGTATTTTATTGAAATTTATCCCTTAACGGGGTTAAATAGGGGTAGAAAGTTATTTTGGGAGTGATTTGCTTCGAAGTTGATATCAATACTCCTTAGTGCTTTTGATTTAAATTACATTTTATTTTGACACATGTTTGAAAAGTCAATCCGATTTTATTCAAAAAAGGTTGAACTCACTTAAAGGCTTGGTGCTTGCAATGCAAATACTCTTTAAAATTGGAATGTCTAGAAAGTCACCGTACTATATATTATTACCGCATTTGAAGGTTTCTAAGCTTTACAGAGGTCGGTATTTATTCCTAGGATTCCCCTAACACCATCAAATTACCCCTTCGAATTCAAGAGAGTGCAGTTTCCCATAGTATGCTTCGCAATGTTTATAAACAAAGCTAAAGGTCAAAGTCTTAAGGTAGCGGGAGTAGACTTGAGGGAAAGCTGCTTCTCCCACGGCCAGTTGTATGTGGAATGCTCCAGAGTAAGCGCACAGAGTTGCCTGGTTAACCTAGCACCCGAAAGAAAAATAAAAAATATTGTTTACTAAGAAATACTGCGGTAGGTGTAATATTTCGATTTCGTTGTAAAAAGATAATACACCCGTGTAACTTTCGCCAGAATTTTAGATTTTTCAGGTTTATTTATCATTAATATCCCTACACTATAATAAAGATTGTTATATTATATAATTATTTAAAAATTTTAACATAATAATTTATATGTTATAACAAAATTAATAACGTATAAAACCAATAAAAAATCCTATTAGAACGAGAAGTTTTCGACTTCTACGCGGACGAAGTCGCGGGCAAAAGCTAGTTGAAAATAAAATAGAGGTCTAAAAACGTGAATTTCATACAACAGTGAACATGGGATGAAAAAACTTAGTTTGTTTTTCAACGTATTTAGCGGTTGGAAGTCTCAATCATGGTAATATAATAAAAAAATGGAAAGTAATTTTATTTTTTTGGTACAACAACTAATTTAGGTCTAAGTAGTGCCTGGCAACTGGCTAAAAAATACGCTATGAAAAATAATATTGTGAATAGAGATATTAAGTTTAATTAATTTCCAACTGGAAAATAATTATTACTTGCTTGAGCTAGATCTTGTACAGCTAATTAATCTTACGTAACTAGCCGATAGGTACGACTTTACTAATTAACATGTAACATTGAACGTGTAAATTAAATAATTAGGCAGCTTTGTATGAGCTAAATATGAATGTATATGATACAGGGTTATTGGTAATACCTGCTGGGGTTGCGGGTTTGTCTGAGAGGGATATCGCGGCCCCAGCACATAGGCAACGGAAGGAACACGGGTGGGTTTTAGTCAGTAAAAGTCTGACACTCCCTCTCGCTCTGAGCGGGAGGAGTCATTTGCTGATTTCCCACCCAAAAAAAAAAAAAAAAAAAAGTGTTATTGGTAATAATAATAATGTCCATTATATCCTATACTATTATAATTACCAATATTTGTATATATTATATATATTTATTTGTAATCACAGCCGCACTGGTCGATCCATCAGGTTAAGCTACGCTTGCCAGGGTTGGTCAGTGGATGGGTGACCATCTTTACATACCGAGACTCCTCCGTGCCTCGGAAAGCACGTTAAGCCGTTGGTCCCGGCTGTCATTCGTGGATCTTTGACAGTCGTTACGAGTCGTCAGAAGCCCGAAAGTCTGACACCAGTCTTACCAAGGGGTATCGTATTAACCAGTTACTGGGTTGTGGAGGTCAGATAGGCAGTCGCTCCATGTAAAATACTGGTATTCAGCTGCATCCGGTTAGACTGGAAGCCGACCCCAACATAGTTGGGAAAAGGCTAGGCAGATTGATTGTAATCACGTTCTGGAAAACGCCCCTAACGATTTCGATGAAAGTTGCAATAAACGTAGGTGGTTTACGGGGGCGAAAAATCGATCTAGCTAGGTCCTCATATCTGGGAAAATTCGTCTTCTCCGTATTTTCACCCGAGCAGAGCTCGGTCGCCCAAAGTTTAGAACAAGATGGCTACCTTAGAATAATGACATGGCAGCATGGAATTTGTAAGCACCTACTATCCTGGCAGCATGGAATTAGTATGTACTATACATGGAATTAGTATGAACTTTCCTATATTAAATGAGCATGAGCTGTTTTCACCAGAACAGAGCTCGGTCACCCAAGTACTTAGTACTATTTTCGAGTTTTTTAACATTTGCTTAGGAGTCAAAAGGGATCATTTGGTTGTAATGGCCTCTTCTATATCCCTTTAATGAATTGCCGACATATTACCAATAACCCTGAACATATATGGAAACATTCCACACACTCACCACATTCCACATTTTTGGAATGAAAATAAATGGTTATAAATGAATATAGTTAAATAGTAAATAAACATAACATCCAACAATACCATTGGAAAATTAACTATTACTAATAATAATATACTTTTAGGAACAACCTGTATCAATCTAAATCACATTCCTCGACCACTTTTTGTTTTAAGACGGTCAGATTGGTCATCGATGTTCGCTCGTAAGTAATAGATAAATATTTCACATATTACCCTCGTTGTTGTTTTTGTTACTGTATCATTTTATAATTATGTTTAAAATCAAAATAAACATATGTTTGTTTTGATTGTCTAAATTATGTGGTCGATGATTTTGGTGCACGGTAAAACTCTAATGAGTTTATGTTAGCACCAACTTATTATGTATATAGATGTAAGTAAGTACTGAATGAATGAATGAATGAATGAATAAATAAATAAATTCCCCAATATGATTTTATATTTAATGATGGTGAAAACCGGGTCAAAAATTCAAAATTCATCACGTAGTTTAGAATTAAATACAAATCGAAAACACGGACAAACGACGACGTTTTATAACATTGAAAGATTGTCAAATAAAGGTCATTTATCAAAGAATTTCACCGAAAATTGAAACTGTTCGGAAAAACGTCAACATCGCTTAACGACTCATAAATCGATTCAACAGCCACAATAAGATATTTTCTCGCAACACACAGTAAACACTGGACGAACCCGTTTTTTGTTCGATTCGACACAAAGAGGAGTAATAAACTCTTTCCTTTCAATATGTCGGGTAGGGAAGCAGATGGTTAAAACAGTATCGATTACAGAAAGTCGATACTGTTTTAATTTCAACATATTGATGCGTTGAAATTAAAATTGGAATCGAAACGAATTTATCATTCGGATATCATTTCTTTTGATGAATGGTATTCATTAATAACGTATTATTATATTTTAATAGCCTTATCCTTAATTGATTTTTCGGAGTTCTAGGCATATTCATTTTATATATTTCAGTTTTGGAATGAATTACTATATTAGAATCTATTACACTGTCCAACATACTCTCAACACAAATTCCAAAATCAATTTACCAATAAATCGATACAGAGCCCATCCCTAGATAAGGGTGCTAGAAATAAAACTTGGGGTAAAGTCGAAAATCACATCTTAGAGGTTCAGCGTATCGAGCTGAAAGCTTGAGTTCGGAATACAATGCTCTGAGTGAACGTTTTAACGTAAACGAAAAAGTAATTTTACAGTTTCTCGAGACTTACTTTTGATTGCAGATGAGGAGAATCTTTTTGCTTTGATATATTCATGATGCAACAATGTAATGAATAGATATGATTAAATAGGTATATTCAATAACCCACCGGCCCTGGGCACGCGTGGTGGATTACGGCCCACTCCCTCTCGCAGAGGAGAGGCTTGACTCCTAGCAGCCGCAACATTATACCATGATTATTATGCAATAAGCCAATTCCAATTTTTTATTTTATTATAACTATTTGTCTAGACTTATGTCTGTTCAACCATGTTTATGCTAACATAAGGACAAAGAACAGCTGAGTAGTTTCAGCATAATTTGCGAGTGACAATTGAATTTAGGGAAATGGGTTTCCGTGATATGCTAGCAACCTGTTCTGCAAACTAATCCTTTTCCTCGAACCGGCCTTCTTGTCTACATAGTTTAAATCCACTGGGTTCAAATTTATAACACACACCCTACTAAAGAACATAGGAACATAACGTATATTGTGGAACCTTATATTGGAGGAAATGTAAGAAGACTTTTTTCTGAATTGACAAATTCTTTTGTTCGTAAAAGTAAAAAGTATGTACATCCGTAAAATAAAACAAGACTTAAAAACAACTGAAGACAAAGTACTTATTTTTTATTATAATAAATTTGTTTATGGGGAACAAAAAACATATACAAACAAATATAAACAATGTTAAACTATGATAGCTGCAATAGTTAAAACTGTGGTGAAGCTACCAATATCCGACTCCTAGTGAGAAGGTAGTTTGTTCCAAGACTAATACATAACAAAGGTATTTTAACAAATATTTAAAGAAAAGAAATTAATAAAATAATACATTTTGAGATAAGTGCCGTTTGTGAGTACCTTATATTGAGTAAGAGGGTGTATTGTATGTCGTGTGTGTGTTTTCCGAGATGTTAAGAAGTTTTTATGTTGCATCATAATTAAGTGATTTTAAAATCGATTAAATAAATTTGACAGATTGTAGTAACTTGATGTGCTGGCGTCTGTACCAACTCAATCGCGGTAAGATAAATTCAATTTGTCCCATCATTCTTCGTTTAATTTTAAAGAACGTCAATTAATACTTGTCAATGTTGTCGTAAAAAGTTGAATGATGGCATGAAAATAAAACTTGAAGTGTCCTCAACGTCTTTATTTACTTTTCAGTCCTTTATTTTATAGAATAAGCTCTCGAAGAAAATTCTTGGAAACTGTTTCGATAATAAAATACCGTCATGTTACTATCGAATACGTATAAGGAATTTCCAATGAATTCTCTGGAAATTCCTTATCTATATACGTACACTAGACACTACACCTATGAACTAGCATACAAATATGATAGTGAAGATAAATATAATCCACTAGCTTCCTCCTGTGGGTTCGCCCGCGTGATATCTTTATAAATTTTAGATCAAGTTACTCGGTGATAATATAGCATTACACTGGTGAAAGAATTTTTTAAATCGTTCAGTAGTTTTTGAGTTTATTCATAATAAACAAAAATACTAATCTTTTCTCTTTACAATATAAATGTAGATGTAGTTACAAAAAAATCTCTGGAAAAATCTAAATACGATGAAAGACGATTTGAATTTTATGTGGGTCTTTCTTAGTAAAGCACTACATAACACAAACATCGAAATACGAAAAAATAGTATGAAAATAACAAATTTAACGGAACTTTGAACGATGAAAAAATACAATCGCAACCTAATCAAATAAAATTCCGCAAATGCAAATAATTACCAACCACATTTGGGTACTTACCACGAACAAATATAAAAGAGACCAACTCACAATGAACAAAGTGAACCAACCTTTAGAGAGTCGGGAAACTAGTTAGTAACAGAAAAGGACAGTTAAACTGTTGATCCGCTGATCCCGGATGAAACACTCGCTCAAATTATTGGGGCCAGGTATCGAAAAAAAGATCAAATGTCACCGCGGCGGATATTGCGTAGCTCTTTGATAGGTAATGATGACAACTGCGTGTACCTCCTTTTCTCTCAGTTTTCCTATCATGGATGATATTACATTCGGGATCTAATTTTTCGTGGACGGAAGTATTGATTTTATTAAGTTTGTTTTGTTGTAGGATATAAAACACTTTTACTTTTAGGAAGTTGTATTTGCGATGTTAGATTTTTCCTTTTTTGTCGTATTTAAAAAAAATATTTTGGTCCAACCAGTTGTAAGCGTTTTATGATCTAATTGACTTAAATAATGTACGGTTTGTAAGCCGTAGTAAAAATTTCGAATACACTAAATAAATATGTAACCACGAAACCACTTTGTATGGTGTTTTCCATTTAAAATACCTCAAACATGTAAAATTTTGACGCACATAAATTTATCTTTGGCATTGTAACAACATTATTGAGCGAATCAATCCCCAAAACCTTTTAACAGCCAAATATTCACCAATCAATCAGCTGATAATTTTTCATTCGTTATTTTGCACCGAAAACTGATATGCAAATATTAATAAACCCATCAATGGGATAAACAAAAATGGCCTGGAGCAATCCCCTATTGATGTATCAACGTGTGGCGAGGTCGTCCAATTTGTATAGATTACACCGTCCGTTCTCACACCAGGGAATTACTTGAAAAATGGTTTTTAATTTATCTCCTGCAAAGACTCTATAATCCAGGAAGCAAAGCCACGGATGGAAATTACATTGCTGATTTGTGATCGATAGTCTTTTCAACTTTGGTATTAGCTTTTTTGCTGGAGTCACCATTGTTTGTCTTTTAGAGCGAACTGTCTTATTTCTTTGTTTTATGGATCGACTGTTGTCTCTGTGAAGCTTTGTTGGTTTATAAAAGGATTTGTTTTGTAACCCTATACATAGATGGCAAAGAGCAGACAATGAAAATTTTCACTTCTGTGTCACTTTGAGTTTTTATTATTTCATGCTAGTTTTGACCGTGTTAAAAGTAATACTTACGGCTTTCAGTTCGAATACGATATGAGTTTGTTTCCGTATACCTAATCATTAATTTAACAAAAAAAAAGAAATACTTCCCGAGAGTGGGTGTTTCTTACTTTCTAATTATTCCAAATATCTCCCATAGCAGCTATTATTCTCAATCTGCTTCAAGCTCAATTCCTGTGAAACAAGAAATCGCTGCAATCAATTCCCTTGTCATCCATAAAGGAGAACAAGAGTTTACTGAACAAATCAACAGAGTAACGTTTTGAATTAAAACACTAAATCAAATCCTGAAAGCAAATTGTTAATTTTATTAACCTTACATAAATCTCTAGGGATATTGTGAATTGTTCATATTTTATGTTTGCCTCCATTCTACTGAGTTAACATGTTTTGTTTTTTGCTCCGTTTTTATATTTGGTGAAATAGCTTTGTTTATTTATGTCAGCGTTTCGTGTGACTGCTGATCGTGAATTTTGGGTACCTACGTTTTTGTTGAAAATTTAGTTATCATTTTAACTACTGATGTTAGAGCTGTGAACCAAAGCTAAGATAATTTTGTCTAGGTATTAGAGTGATATCGTTTTGACTCCTGATGCTGCAGGCAAAGATTTCCCCTATTTAAATGGCGACGATACACATCGAATACTTATTTTCTACTCATCTTTAACACAGACATCTTTATGAAGCATGTCTGGACGTGTTTACGAGGAGAAGCGTCAAACTTGCGAAGTAAAAAATAAATTAGAAAAACTAAACGTTGGTCGTTAAATAAATTGAATTTTCTTTGTGTAAGCAAACTTTTGTAATTCATAGTTTTTCGTCGTTCAAATATTTGCCGGGAAATTCTTGAAGAAATATTAACTTCTGGGGGAACTTATTAATAACCTTTGTTTAAATTGTTGAATAAATGTTGGGGTTGGGGTGGACTGTTTGTAGGAAACGTTGGTTAGTAGATTTGTAGGTAAGTCTGAATTATAAATGATTTGTCGTTTATCTCTATCATCATTTCTACATAACGAGAAAAAGTTAATTTAGAGTTATTAGATTTGTCCTATGTTCTATGAGTTGTTGGTTTGTTGTTGGTTTGGTTTCCGCACTTAGTCCTTCAGGCGGACTATTGTGCGTGGGCCATGGCGGCCGTCGGTGGTTATTCCAACCATTCCCCTCCAGAAGTTGATTAAATCTCTTAATCTGTTCAGAACATCTGTGAAAGATCTGGGTGACCAAAGGGTTTCTGTTCTAATCTGGGTGACGCCTGTGTAGTCAAAGAGCACATGCGCAATGGTTTTATTTTATTTTATTCGATTTGTTTATACATCAGCATGTTCCATTTTAACTCCTCTGCCATATACAACCTTAGTTTTTGTTTACCATAAACCTCTTAAGGGGTCATGGTACTCATCATTATGAACAAATTTCACTATGGGACCAACGCAGAAATCGAGAAAAAAAAAAACAGCTGTTCCCTACATTTCGACGCGATATGCAAACATAAATGTAGGGAACAGCAGATTTTTTTTCCCATTCACAAACATGAAAAATATCAAATGTCAAACGACAATTGCCGTCAACCCATTGTTGCCGCTTTCAACCCAGTGTTGCCACTTCCTATATTGACCTCACCCAAGTAGGTCCTCTACTTGACGTTTCCGGATCAGTGTTTACTCTCCGACATATACAATAGTGGAACTGCCTTGAGCTTCTCAAAATAAGTCACATCTATCATGGTAATCACACAAAGAACGTTCCCTAGTCAATGTATTACCTATCTTTATTATCGTTTCTAGCTTCAGGATCAAGTTCGCAATACAGTTGGACCCTAAAGCCAAAGAATAATGAGAGAACCCTGTTTATATTAGGCAGCCACATTAATTTTAGTTGATATATATCTAGGTAATATTACGGTCTAATATTACTTGTAAGGCTATCCCCAGGTAATTTAAGGACTATGATGTATCGTCTTTTCTTCTCTTATCTGAATTTTAACGTAAACGAAAAATTCTTTAGTAAAATTTTATCTGTGGACGACTTTTATAATCGTTTAAAGGTGAGTTTCAAAGAATTTTCTTCCTTTGACTTATGGTAATAAGTTCCAAAATTCAGTGAAAAGTTTTTAATATGTAAATGGCCTTTGGTAGATAGTATGTATAGAAGTATGATGAAAGGGACGGTTTAGTCGGTGACTAATAGTCTTCTGTATCATTCTAAGTAAGTAGTGACATTAGGTAGTTGGATGATAGAAATCACTCCAGTGCAAAAGTTTAAAGTAGAAATAGTTTAATTAAATATGGCTGCGATTCAGTGCTTTTTGAACGTCATAAATTACATAAGAGGGCTCCTAAAAACGCCAACCCATAAAAAAAAAACAAGATTCATAAGTAATTTTTAGTCCGTAGTGTAACCAAAGCACTTATTAACTCAAAAGCATAATCGAAAACAAGAAAGCTCCGAATAAACCAGCTAACGTCATCAATGATTAAATGCCATTTATAACTACATGAACGAACGTATACAATAAAAAGATCGCGAATGATTATAAATAAATACAGTGACAGGTTTAACGCCACAAGTAACAGTAATAATTGATTAAGTTACTGTGGTCTTCGTAATTGATATTATTATGTTCATAAAGCTGTCAATAATTACAGACAGTAAATTACTTTTAATACTTTTTGATACTGACCAAGAGTCAATGACAATCAACTATACATTGATATTGAAGTTGATGATACTAAAATTACTTCTGATCCTCCAACAAAAGTGGTAAATTAGAAAGTGGAAAACTATTTAGTACACATAAATAGTTAGACGATAATAGTACCAAAAGATTAGAAACTTAAAGAAGTATAGAGGTGTGAGCAACACGTTGTAAAGTTCACTCATCCTTTATAGAAAAGGGAGGATCCTCTATTATACTATATTATACTCGTTGCGTGGTAAACTCTGCTTTTGCGATGCAGGATGGATGCGCGTGACGTTCGTGTTGCGTAGTTTGCATGTGACGTTGTAGATGCCGCCACAAAAGAATGACCAAGTAAAGCCAATGAAGTAGGTAATCAAATTTTTGAAGATGCTAATGCAAACGGTAGGAAACCTTTAATGACAGACCTAAACAACAGGAAAACAACATAAATAAAATAAATAAAGAGCAGAAACAATCAATCAATCTGCTTATTTTCATACAAAATAATGCAAACGAAAATCCCAAACATTATACTAAAAATATATTTGTTTGTACAGTAAGATAATACGAGTATTACTTTGGATCTTTTTTGTAGCGGTCAAAGAAACTTACTTAGATGTCCTTCACGAAAGAGCTTTCCATTAATTATTCCCTTTGTCCCAGCTTAGGTCAAATCAGGCTTATCCTTGTAGGCTTCGGTACCTGCAGTAATTACTTGAGAATAACCATTTTCGTCTATAATAAATAATTGAATGTTTGGTAGCATCATTATTTTGTAATAAGGGGAATTAACTGGTTTTAAGATACCTAGATGGTGTATCACCATTGTTCAATTGTTTTTTTTATGGTTTACTCTTCGTGATATTTCCAACTGCTGTCTTCTATTTCATTTCCACATGAAAACAGTTTTCCCAGCAAAACTGCTGAATCCGTTATAAATGACGTGTGTGTTCAAGTTGCTAACGCCTGTCAAAGTCCTATTAACGTTTATGGAAAAGTTGGTTAGCAGTCACGTGGCTTACCAAACAAACAACTGCAATTGCGTAGAGCAGATTTGTCTGACAGCGATTTTGCCTTTTACAACGTAGGTAGGTGGTAAATATTTGAACTGAAGCTAAATCTGGTAACACCTTTTTAGGGTTTCGTAGTAAACAAGGAACCTTTATAGTTTCGCCATGTCCGTCTGTCTGTCTCTCTGTCCGTCTGTCTGTCCGCGGCTTAGCTCAGAGACGGTTAGTACTAGAAAACTGGAATTTGGCGTATGTATACATATTAATCATGCCGACAAAATGGTAAAATAAAATCAAAAAAATTTTTTTTTTACGGTAGTTCCCCTGCACGTAAAGTGGGGATGCTTTTTTTTTCCTCATCTACCCCATGTTGTGGGGTATCGTTAGAAAAGACTCAAAAATATTGTGAGTTTGTGAAAACCATTTTTTGATTCAGAGATCCGTTTGCGAAATATTAAGCTTTTAACTGATTTTTTTTGTTAGAGTCAAGTGTCCTCCCCCCCCTTCTAGCTAAATGGTTGTACTTGACTTCTGAAAAAATTCACAGCAGTAGTATATATAACGAAATTAAAAGGAAAACTATAAGAGCTAAGAAGGCTGTACAGGTTACCGAGAAATAATCAACTAACTTAAATTTGCAGTTTGTAAAACATCATCTCCCATACATTCTGTATGGGAGAACACGTTTTTCAACTACAATGTTAAGTTTGTTCTTGGGATAAATTCATCCCAACTACGGAACCCTTCATTGTGCGTGGTCCGACACGCACTTGGCCGGTTTATTGATGGTTAAATTTGGATTTAAAGTTGTCTTCGTCAACCCGCACAGTGCATGCGTGGTAATGAATGATCGTTCCTTCTCTGAAAATGAGAACAGATATCGGCCCTGCAGTGAGACAAATTACTTACCTGTAGGAACATGTTTCTGGTGAAGCACAAAAACAAAAACGTACTATATTTTTTTAAATACTGGGTGGACACAGGGGCGTCTACGCACAACCTGTTACCATAGATGCAGTACATGACTCTGGAAATTGTTTGGTGGTTATAAAAAAAAAGTCTGCTGTTTCTTATAAAAATGCATTTGTATCAGTATTTTTTTCTTTAATAACCAACGAAAAATTTCAACGCAAAGGGGTCCTATTATGTACTGAATCCATGGTACACCCCGATTCAAACTTAATGGCAGGCCGGAACATGCAGCGAGTTGCTGCGCAGTAACGAATTCATGGGTCAGCAGGGGTGAGGGGAGCGGTACTGCGCAGTGGGTACCGCACTTTTGAGCCGCCATTATTATATTATTATATATATTAAGTTTGAATCGAGCACAGGTTGCGCGTCGATATCCCTGTATTTTTTTTAAATATAGCACTCATTTGTATATAGACATTATTTCTCACAACACTCCAAAATTACTTTCTAACCTAATTCGCTGAACAATACTAACACTCGGAAATCCAGAGCAATTCGTCAAACAAATGAAGTGTAAAACCCGTACCCGGTATATATCCGTGCCGGTGCGGCCGCGGCCAATTTTTCCGGATTACAGATTTACGATGTATCGGACCGGACAGAACGGCGTCGGGAAAAAATACGTAAATTCACATTCATTGAGTTTAAGTCCGGCTATTTATTTACAAGGAGGGATAGCTTGTATCGTCTATATCTAGACTCTAACAATAAAGTTGAGACATTGAGGGTGCTTGATAATGTATGTTAAAATTACATGGGCTACCGATTAAACATAAAACATGAAAACTATCATATTACCTACGTTGAATAAAAATTTCTACCTTGTAGAGATTCAATAGTAAATCGAAAAAAAAACGGTTTTTAATATTTTAATATAAACTATCCTTTCTTACCTAACCTAACGCTCATAGCTTCTGACAGTCATAATAATTTATTCAGTGTCTGCGATTTTAAGATCATTCTGTTCATATTTTTTATATATTTTTAAGTAAGGTGACATTGTGTAGGTACCACGCTATTCTTGTAGGTACATAATTTATAATGTCGTCTGTCACTTTCCATTTTATTTCAAAGTCAATGGACTTTCGTAACTCTTATTATATGTCAGCACCACTTTCGATATCACCTGAGATATTACGTTGAAAATATTAAACAGAATGTTCAAGTTCATTCTCATAACAAGTACGTTCGATAGATAGGTTTATCATGTCTCGACTTAAGACATATCTCATAGTGTAATAACGTTTCATATGATCTCCTACGATGGTACTTTCGATAACTGCGTACTATATCTATCAGTTATGACACTTATCGTGATCTGAATCTTGTAAAGTAACGAGTAAGATAGTGACATCACTTAAGTTCTCGTTTGCTAGTACATAAAGATTGTGGTGCTCTGAGCTGGTTTTGTAAAATAAAAATGCATTCGGTGTGACTTTCATATTTGTGAAGGATAATCTCACACTATATAGCTTTTACCTCAATAACGTCCTCCTACTATTATTCTAATAAACTTCGGATCGACTTTCTTTGTTTATTCCTAAAAACTGTCAGGCAGGCTCACTAGTCACCTTCTTGCCAGCAAAATCATCTTTCTCGCTGTCCTCCGTCGTCGTCTCTTTGGTCTTCATCCATTCTTATAGCCATCCACATACATACCCATCGTACACATCGGAACCCCTCATCATTTTATTAAGACGTCTTAAAATCATCACCCGAAAAATGATTACTATCACCACAAAAAATTATATTCGATCAATTTGGCCCAACAGATTTTTCCCGTGGTCCACATTGGTGGCGGTAGATTTATAGGAAAGGCGTTTGTGGCGATCCCATTCTAATTCAATACTTCGACTACGGATACTGATGCTGTCATTGTTACTAGTACCTGTCAGACAATCTCAAATATCGTCGATTTCGATTTTGCCATGTGAGCGAAAGTTAAGCAAATACGAGTACAAGATAATTCGAAGACACATTTGTCGTTCTGGAACAAGTGAACATCTCGAAAATTTCATCAAGTAATCAAATAATGGTAATCATCCCGATCCTTTTATCGATATAACCGCACACATTCCTACAAAACCGAGTGAATTTAATAAGCGGCCGACTTAACATTATTCAAATAGAGGCGGAAGAAATTCGTAGGCGTTTGTATAAAATTATTCAGCATTAAGATAAGTCGAGGAAAACAAGCGTCTTCCCACACGGTATGTATACTGACTGAGCATTATTTGAATATGAAAGAAGTGGGTAGATTTAAAAGATCCTAACAGTTTAGGTACCTATTGAAGTCTTCCATTTTTTAAATTCCATCGCTTTCATTGTTGAAAATAAAAAGTTTTGTGACATGGTTCTTCAAATGACCTTCAAATTAGCCCTTGTTTTGCACATGGTAGCTTCATCATCATTTAGCCAAAAGGTATACACTGCTGCACATAGGTCTCCCCCAAACATCGCCACCGCAGTTCTGTGCTGATCTGGTGGTTCAAACAGACAAATGATCTATTTGGCCGCCATTTGAAATTCCTGGTGCAAAATGCAGACGAAATTCATAGAAGTTATCATATTCGCCACAAACCGCACACAAATTGTGGTCTCACAGACTGGCGCGTCTGAGTTCTTCCTAATAACCACTTTAAGTGAATATTTTGCGAGCACTGAGACGATTGCCATTTAAAAGCGAGAGCGCCGAGCAATGGAAGATGACAGTACCTACCTACCTATTCTAGAATAAGCACAGAATGAGACAGAAGGTCAGCTTCCAACAACGAGTGAGAACAGCCGCAGGCATACAAACGCCTACGTACAGAGATCTCAAACTATCTCAAACAAATGACAGTCACGAGATCGCTTACCCTCGCTGTACGCGAAGCGTGTTTATAGGGCGTGCGTTTTCCTTTACTATATGGAGCCAACTCTCTGTACCTATCCATTTTGTGCTCCTAGTATATGCTGATATCTTACACTCGCGGATTTCGGTAGTGTTTCCTCAATTTATTTGAAGTATGCCTACTTAAATTTTATTGTCGTGAGTGCTACAATAATACAAGAACAATGTTTTGTAGAAAGGAACGGTAATTGTTTGTAAGCGACACGAGAGTGGTTAAGTAGAGCTATGCCTACAGGCATTGTTATTTATATGAAAATGAGGAAGACTAATCTGGGTAGGAAACAAATTGAGTTGTCTCAAAAGTTGTGAAAATAATTTGTTTTGCCTATTCTATATTTTATTATCATTCGTGTTAATAAACAGAATCCTAACTAATATTATAAATGCGAAAGTGAGTTTGTTTGTTACGCTTTCACGGTAAAACGGCTGAACTGATTTGGATGAAATTTGGCACAAGGTTAGACGTTGACCTGGAAAAGGACATATGCTACTTTTTATCCCGGATCGCAGACGAAGTCGCGGGCAACAGCTAGTAATAGAATAGGAATAAGTTAGTTGAAAGGCACTATTTTTAACCGATCACATTTTCGTTATATATAATCTATTGCAAATAATAATGTAACAACTTTTATTATCAAATTACACCCCACACCGTTTTGCCAACAAATTCACCATAAAACCATCGTCCTATTTACGAAACTGACAAAAAGCTCTACCCCTCAAAATCAATAAGTGTTCGATGCATAAAACATGGGGGAACTAAAACCGAAGGTAACTCTCCAAGACAAGAGTTGATCTTACGGTATTTGAACGTATAAAACAATGGATTGAACGGAGTTAAGTGGTATCCACACTGACTGAGTTTGAGTGAGTAAAGACTCTGCGTCTTGTGTGTACTTAGCGGCTTTGGCATTTGTATTATCATGGGGTTTATTTGATATTTTAATATATTATATCTAGAAAATTGGAAATAGGCTAAATACATATAATACATATATAATACTATGTGAAAATTTCATTACAACTGATAGTCTTGCTATTTTTTTTAAGCTTTTTTTCAATTATTTTTTTAAACGCTGAGTTTGTACCCATACTACTTACAGTTTTCTCAGATAAAATTTTTGTTGATATAGAAAATTGTTAATCAGCTGCAAATCTCATATTAATAACCATGAATACAAAAGTGTAAATTGATAAAAATATGAAACTTTTGCATAATCATAATTATAATAATTTATTTGCTTAGAAAGTAGGTACACAAATAAAGGTGTTTACAAAATGTTGAGATCTCTGTATAATCGACCAATTAGGTATGCAAACATTGAAAGTAAATAATTATGAACAAATCGAAAAAATACAAATAGTCAAATTAAACTTAGCAAAAAAATAAAAATAATAATATTTAAAGCTAGCATAATAATAATAAAGAAATACACAATGTCAATAATTAAATCTAAAGAGTTAAAAAACTACACAACACTTATCAAGTAATAGGACTGTCAGTTGCTTTTTAAATATTTGGATTGGGTATTTTTTTTTATAATATTTGGTATTTTGTTTTAAATACCTATGTATGCCTTTGTTATTTATACCTTTCCTTTAACATCTCCTAAAACACAAACAGAAGAACTTAAACTCATAAGTTAAGATACTAAAACTACTTCCTCTATATTATAAACTACCTACAACTATATTTAATATTTATCGTATGTTTATTCATATAAATTTTATACGGACCGACAGATGACATAAAATAAAATTATTAAATCTGTATAGTTCTTTGATGTCCGATGTTAAGCGGACTGAAAAACTTATAGCAGTGATGCATATGAAAAGATTCAAAGAAACGCGCTCATTGGTTTTAATTTCTTGTGTAAATGATTGAATAGTCTGCCGTCTTTGAGCTGTGAGACTATATTTTTATACCCGATATTTCTCCTTATTATTGAAATACTGCATGTTGTTGGCTCAAACTTACTTTTCTTCTGGCAGTTGATTGAAATGTAGTTACACCAGGAAATTACAATACCTCTACCATTACCCTAGAGCAAGACTAGAGACAGAAAAGCTCTTCAACTTGTGTCAGTCCCATACGATTTTGACTATTCCACCATCGATATCGCTGATAGCATTTAATTTTGTCTACGTCCTATTGTCCGCGAAAAATTATGTTTTTTTTAAATATAATAATGCCTGTTCTATGTTCAAAATTAGGCTTTGTATCTAGGGAAGTAAGTAGTGGCTAAGTATTTCACTTAAGACGCAGATAGATGTCAGTGATCTTGAGTGGATAGCTTGCGTGTTCTGCACTGAGCTCACGCAAAGCGTCGTACGTCCAGTCCGTAATAGGGTTTGCCCATCAAGGAGCGCTGTCCCCAATTTGACGCATTATTAATTTATTACACATAAAACAAAATGTATTAAACGCGTATACTAAAAGATCAATAATTAAATTATCAATATTTCAGAAAAATACGTTTTATAGATTTTGCGTGATGCTCAGTTTTTTATTCGCGTTAGACATAACTTTACAAATTAATTTCATTATGTAATATAAAATATTCCTATATTTAAGTTATTAAGAAAATGCTCTAATATAACATATATTTTTTCCAAATCATTAACACTACTCGTTTAGACGTGATCTTCAGTATAAAATCATTAAAAGACAGTTATCGTCACCTTAAGTAAAAATATAGACCTAAGTAAAGATTTTTTTTTACATCCATCCATTAATAGAGATACCATTCATTCATCAACTCAGTGCATTACTCACTTAAGTGCATTATCATAATATCTCAAATAAAAGCAAAACTGAAGTAGGGATTCACAACAAGAAACCACTACAGATCGTATTCCGAAACTACAAAACGAGAATAGTCCGGAAGAGCAAAAACCAAACCAAAACGCATCTTCTAGGTCACATCGGTGCAACAGAGACGTAAATAGCTAATCTCAAATGCAAGACAGAGAAAGGACATACCCTAACGACTCCTCATTTTGACATCCTGGATGTTTGTATTTATAGTTTCCGTGAATTGCTGCTGATTGTCCCAAAGGGTATTAATTCTCAATTCTTGGAACATTAATACTTGGAATTTTGTTACTGAATGTATTTAGGTACAACAAATATTCCGTATGTTGATAAAGTGAATAACAATTCTGTATTTATTCTGTATATTAGTTGCATACTCGTAGTAGGTACATTTCCAAGAAATGTTTTGTTTAGAAATAATCATTGTCTACAGCTTGTTAAGTAACGAAGAGTGTTCCCGTTAACACGCAATAGTATAGCGTCTTATGCCATTTTTAAATTTTTTCTTTCAATAAGTGCGACACGTGCGACACGTGCGCGTGTACAGGTGTTCCTTTTACGCATCAATTTAATATTTTTTTGTTTATTTATTTTATTATTTATGTACACACAGTAAAATAGATACAGATAAGACATAATCATAATTATGAGTACAAAGGTACTGCTTATTTCTTAAGAAATTTCTTCCAGCAGACCTGCGAAAGGAGAAATGTAGACAATAGCGTGTGAGAACAAGAACAGACAAATATAAATATGCGAAGTCTTAAACTAAAATATCAAAATATACCTACAAGTATAACGTAATAAATTAACATAATTATACTTAAATAAATACATAAAGCTTAAATATATTAACATACATACTACAGGTATATACTCACAGTTGAGAGGAAAGGTCTTTTACTCTATATTTAAATTGAGAAACAGTTTTTAAATCACGAGTTTGTTATTATGTAACGATAAAAAAAACTTTATTTATTTATTAGTAAATTTTTTTTTTGCTTGTATGGACGCTATACTACTTCGGGTTACCGGGAACCTCCTTCGTTAGTTAACATACTGTATGGATCAGGGTCAATGAACATATTATGTACCCATATACCACAATTTTGTAAGATCTTCATTGATGTGGAAGGAACCTGGAATTTCATTAAAATATCATCAGTTTCGTAAGTAAATTGTTAAACTTTAATAACTTAATTTGACGGCTCACTGGCTGTTCAATAATTCTAGTATGTTAGCCCGAGAGGACATTTTGGCACTATTTAAATTTATCTATCACTGGTGTCCTTTAATTGACAGGTGTATATTTGTAGTTACATTTGTTGTTATTCCTAATTTTTTATTTTAAATGAAATTGAACTTTTTTTGTATTACTTTGTCCCACAAATGATCAAATATCGCTTGTCCTATCAGAGAATCAAGGGCCAATGTGCGGTTTTATCATTTCTTACGTGACGATGGCGCACAATGGCTGTTAATTGACATCCATTGAACCGTCAAATTACTTAAACAAGTTAACAAAACACTTGTCAAAGTGATATTATCAGATGACAAGACCATCAATCACTAACAACCCCCTCGCAACCACTAAGTATACCATTAATATAAAAATCATCCCTTTAACACAATAAAAATATCATCTTGATAAACCTTACAACGGTATTTAATAATATTAATGGCTAAACAAGTGAAGTGAATCGAACAATTACATCGTCCGTCACGGGAACAATGAAGGAAATATCTTTCTTATTGACTGGGGAGGAAAGACTAAAGTCCTTTTCTTATGAGAGTTTCATTACGATCGTATCAAACAATTGACCCCTATATGGCGTCAATTGGAACGGGTTTTTGGTACAAACGTTAGGGTACATCTTAATGGTACGTTAATTAAAGTAGACCTCAAATTGATGATGTCTCTTTGATCTACAGCCGTAAGTGCTTAGTCAAGATTGTATTATGTCGGTAGGTACCTAGTTCAATTGAATTGATGAAAGTAAAGGTACGTGCATACACATCAGTCACGTCAGCGTTAGGGACGTAACGTGGTGTACATATGTGAAGGGGTGGTCGGTTCCGTATGCAACAATACATGTTTCAACGTACCGGTGACGCGTGACTGTAGTGTCAGGCCGATGTCTTGCGACTTCCAACTGTATGGAACTGCTGTTTTTTTTCGCGATTTTTAGTTTGGACCCATGGTAAAAGTTGTTAATAATGATGAGTAGGTACAATAACCCCTTTTCAGCGCGGTAATTGCGTAACACCATCGGTAGCAATGGGTTTCATTTTGACATTTCAACAACATTCATTCCGTTATTTACGTTATTTAGCAAACAAATTATTCGAACTTATGAAGCAATTGTTTTAGGAATAGCCTTTAAAAGATTAAAAGTGTGTTTATTGTTTGTTTTCGCATTTAGGGTGCAGGTTATGGTAAACAAAAACTACGCTTGCATTTTTTATGTGACTTATCGGTGGCTCCACCCACCGTGACGTGACTGATGTGTGTGCATGGACCTTTAGTAGGTAATATTTAAATGGGCTAATTGCTTAGCCGTCGCTATTGACGCAGTTAGTGGAGTCATCAATATGATTTATTGATAATGACAATGTTCGGTTTATGGGCTTGTTAGATCAGCTATCTCGAACGTATTAGCATTACTTGTAATTAGACTGAAATTATTAGTGAACTGGCAGTTTGTATGCAACAACAATGGCTTTGTATAACGGATTCCTTCGTCCTTATACGTGAGGCGGCATCTATATCGCCACATGCGAACTACGCATCAAAGACCTGACGTCACACAAAATCCTGCATCGCGCAATAAGAGTTTACCGCGCGATCGACATATATATAACTTCCCTGACATCAATAGTTGGGCAGTTGCCCGCCAGACACGACCCCCCTTGGTCGGAGGATCCACCATTTTCTAATAGAGGATGAGTGAACTTTACACCCTGTTCCTCATACCTCTAAATTGGTGACCAGTTAATACACATTTATTTATAGAAATTACTTTGTTTAATGTCGGAAACAGTAACAGTACAGATTGGTGAAAAGTAACATGAACGGAACATCACGCCTGAAATCCCCGAAGGGTTAGGCAGGTATACATAATAGTACACCCACATTTCTCCAGTTATGTTTAAGTCCCATATAGAAGGGGGCGAGCCTATTGCACTCAACCGGGCACAAATACAGATTTCTGATACTGAGAAACAGTAACATGTTTAACACAAATGAGCCGTCTTTATTGCAATGCAACATGAAATGTAACAACAACTAGGCGATTTTCTTTCAACGTGTGTAACATTTCATGTTACGTTTCACCAATGTGTAGGTACCCAGCGTAATGTCATCCGAGGATAATAATGACAGCTTAGATTTTATCAGACAAGAACAATTAGAACAATTAGTACTAAATATTTTTTTTAATTTTTAATTGCAATAAAACATATAAATGTGTTTTGAAAAAAAAAAAATTTAATAACCCATTTGTTGCAAAAAGAAAAGGGTACGTTATTATAATAGGGGCAATCCATCACTTTTATTGTGCTCACGAGAATAACCTTTTGGCTAACTTGTATTTTACATAATATATTAATTACATACATAAAATAATAAAATATAATAATAAAATATAATTTTGAGAACAATGATTGGCTCCGTTATAATAATTCATGAATAGGTCTCTAACATCATCTTCGTATCATTTAAGTATAATAATAATTTAAGTTTAAATTAGGGTTTATTTTATATTTTAATATGTTATATCTAGAAAATTGAGGAGCTCGTGGCTAATTAACAACAGCCGCACTGGTCGATCCATCAGGTTAAGCTACGCTTGCCGGGGTTGGTCAGTGGATGGGTGACCATCTTTACATACCGAGAATCCTCCGTGCCTCGGAAAGCAAGTTAAGCCGTTGGTCCCGGCTGTCACTCGTGGATCTTTGACAGTCGTTACGAGTCGTCAGAAGCCCGAAAGTCTGACACCAGTCTTACCAAGGGGTATCGTATTACCTAGTTACTGGGTTGTGGAGGTCAGATAGGCAGTCGCTCCATGTAAAATACTGGTATTCAGCTGCATCCGGTTAGACTGGAAGCCGACCCCAAGATAGTTGGGAAAAGGCTAGGCAGATTGAATAATTTAAGTTTAAAAGGTTGCGGGCGAGTCATGTTTGATTTTAATATTTTAGAAAGAACTATTTTATAAAGAGACTGAAACTTTTAATAATGTTTTCCTTTCATTCACGAGCTGGACAAAACAAACGAACAGTACACATGAGCACTGAATCGAAAAGATCAAAAAGATCGAAAAGGATAAGAAAAAAAAAAGATTGGAAGTAATGGAGAGAGGCCGTTGATCAGCAGTTTTTGAAACATCACATATTCGGCTTTTCGAAGCATTAATGTCAAAGGCAGAAAATAATAAGATATCTTATTAACTACCTTTGCAATACCACAAACAAATCAAATGCAATCATTAATTGAACCCCAACCACAATATCATAAGTATTTGCCAACTAACCCTTCAACTGCAAACAGCACTAAATAATAATAATAATTAACCGCTAACATAATAAATGTTAATAGCCATAAACATAATCCTATCCGATTCGAGGAGGAAATTACATTCCGATACTATCTTGTGGGTCTCTCATTCATTATCTAAATTACCCCTAATTCTGAATTAGGGGTGGTTACGGTTTGATTATTACAACGAAGTGATTTTCATAACGTAATCGTTATGGTTATTGCTTTGTTATTTCGATATATTGATATTGAGGACGTTTTGTGGTTGAATTTTTGTTCAATTTCCAAATTGCTACAAATTCATTTTTATTTTGAGTTTTGTGTTATTCCCGTGGAAAAGAAAAACTTCCTTTCACTGATCCTTCTCGAATAGAGTGAGTTAAATATAACGTCTAGAATTCTAGAAACTAGGCAACGGCTTTCTTCTGACCGTTTTTGATCGGAACCCAGTAGTGCGAGTTCTAATATTGGGGATCAAAGATGTATTTCTGAGAACGGAAAATATTTTTCGATGGTACCTGATACTTTTATAAGATTTAGTATATTCAATATTAAACTCAGAAAGTACATAAAAATCACATAACACATCAGTGAGTAATCTTAGATATTACTGATATCGGT
The DNA here is from genome assembly GCA_916701695.1 of Agrochola macilenta. Taxonomy (NCBI): domain Eukaryota; kingdom Metazoa; phylum Arthropoda; class Insecta; order Lepidoptera; family Noctuidae; genus Agrochola; species Agrochola macilenta. The sequence continues at coordinate 2,830,663 of OU753558.1, read as the reverse complement.
GAAGGAAAAACCTAGATGACTTATAGTTAATATAAGTCTGAAATTGCCTACACATCTTATGCAACCGTAGTGATCAATGCTCGTGCGGCGTGCCTTCTCAATATAAGAAGAGGCCTTTGCCCTGCAGTGGGATAATAATAGGCAATATTATTATTATTACCTATATGAGTCATACCTATGACGGGAACACTAACTAGGAAGTTGGTGACAGCACTATTTTCATAGCATAATCTGACTATATTGTTCCCACTGCTGGGACAGAGGCCTCCTCTCTTCGAGAGGCTATTTACATAATAACATAATCAAAAACTAACACAAAATCTCACATATAAACCCAAAATCATAATATATCAGAAATCAATATTTAGCTACTAACCAAATTATCGACGAGACCATAAATACACACAAACTCCGTGGGAGGGCACCACTTGAAAGTAATTATAAATTATAATAATGTAAACGCGTTTGATGTGACGAAAACAGATGGTGACGTGACGTGGCGACTGATAAAGGTAAACTGTCATGGCTGACTGGGGTTATAAAAATTTAATTAATTATTGTTTGTATTAATGTGAAGTATTTTAGGGTTAGGTCATGTGATAAAAAAGTTTGATTGCATATTTTTTCGTATGTGTTTTTTAAAGATCGTCCTCAAAGATTTCGGCGGTTTTTAAAAGCAACATGTGATGAACATTAGTACTTTATACCACAATGAATCAAAAGTGAGTTGCTTCAATAAGTAACTAATAACAGACTTGAGTACCTACCTATTCTAAAGTGCCTCGTTCATAATGATTAAAAACATAAAGGTTAATCCAGCAAAGACTCCTAGGTCAAATTCTTCAACACGGTTTATCTCGACTTACTTATACTTCGACCTACCCTAGCTAGACTAACCTTAAATAAACTTAGAGCTGCTTCGCGTCAAATTAATATCTCGTTTCATTATTAATTTTAACACTTTGGTTCATTGCCTCGTTGGTCTCCTGGTCGCAAGCGCTACTGCTGAGCATGAGGTCCTGGGTTTGATTCCTAGGTCGAGCAATGTGTTATTGGGTTTTTCCATCTGGTAATTTTCAGTAGCAGCCCGGAGTCTGAATTTGTGCCCGGTTGATGTCAATAGGTTCGCCCCCTATTACATGGGACTTAAACATAACTGGCGAAATGTCGATGGTACACCACTGCCTAACCCTTTGTGAAATAGGCGTGATGTTATGTTAGGTTTACACACATGACAGCCACCTCCATTACCTATTCTAAGAAATAACACGAGATGTATAATTGATGCCATTATTTTACAGATATATTGATTACCCTGTCATCGCAACCCCGATACCACAATGTTGTAACCTAATATTATTATTGGCGATGAAAGGGTTACAATTAGGGTCGATCTTAATTATTATTAAAGCCAAATACTTTGTTCATCTTGATCTACAAATGGCGGTGGATTGGGTTACATTTTGATAGTGTTATTTGAGACGACCGTATTAAAATAATTATTGAGGGTAGGAAAAGTTATTGGCATCACTTTCTTAAAAATATTTTTTTTTTACAAAATGCTAAATGCAAAATGAAAATGCCAGTTTTTTTTTTAAATATTTGCTTAATTATTTCCAGTAACTGAATAATAATACGAATTAATGTTAAATAGCAAAATACTTGTAGAGACAGAAGATTCTGAATGTATTAATAAAAAGTATTGAAGTGATTTCATCCTCATTAATATTTCCGAATATAATAAAATGCTAAATGAGTTCTGAATTACTGACTTCTGATTGCTTCTTAGTGTGAAATAAGAAGAAGAAATGCCTTCTTAGTAAAACGAACGACTTTCAGAATATTAAATAAATTTTAAGTATAGCTTTAAAAATAAGTGTCTGGAATGACTTGGTTTTTGACACTTTTTACACCTTTTGTCCGCAGATTCTATTTGAAGTTCGTATAGGTACCTTCTTTGTTTAAAAAAAAACATTGACAAAGAGACATTTTATGTTGACAGATATAAATTTTTGTATTTTTTTTTTTTTTTTTACTTATACTATAACATAACTATTTACACTAGATACTAAATTAAACGATAAGTCGTAAATTTAAATGAGGCGTCGATTTATTCGTCCGTATTGCTGTCATCCGGAATCGTGCTCAGAAGACTGTCAGCATTGCCTCGTTGAATGGCAATGCTAATTCTTTGGCCAAAGTCGACCCAGCCGACTCACGTGAAGAGTCGACCAGTCGGCGTGAAATTTCCTTAAAAAGGAGACCTGCATTCGGGCCCGAGCGTTTAGGGCAATTATTTTATAATTCACTTACACACTGAGAGATTTTTGTATTCACTCAGTGTAAGTAAGATTGTTAAATAGATGTCTAGAAATAAAGTTTAGCAATAAATTCCCAGCTTCAGACTAAAACAACTCAAACTATAAAATTAAAGTCCAAAAAATTCCCACAAGAACTATCAAAGTGGAGATTTTTCATGAAAAGGGTCCATTAAATGAAGAAATTCCTCGGAGTCTGTAAATCGGTGCAGAATTTTCGCAATCAAAATATTTTTCAACGCGACCGCACATCGCTTGAAGAATGCCGCGGGCGACAGCAAATGATTTATTTTAATCGATTGTTTACCGCGGGAAATCTGTTGGCTAAATCGTTTTATGTGATGTAATAAAATTGATAAAAAGTGAGTAATGGATGTTAGGTGTGGTTGTGCCTTTATGTGCATTGTTATTGTTACGGTCGACTTCGTTTGTGAGGTCAGCAGAAGCGTTTATGGTGTCGTAAATAAGTTGGTGCAGCTCTGGATTAAATGCAGTAGTTTAGCTAAGCATTAAGTGCCAACACGTTTTAAGGTCAGATACCTTAACGATAACAGTAGGGATGTAACGATACTAATATTCCCGATACGATACCGACACCGATGCCGATATCGATGGCTTAGTAGATAATAAATCAAATAAATATTGAAGTGTGTCGGGCGTTTATATGTCTTTATTATGGACGGGAAACCATTTTGATTCGTGAAACAGGCACGAAACAATACATTGTTTGATATCGATTGTATATAATCAGCGATGCCGATATATCGGTATCGGAATCGGAATCGTTACATCCCTAGATAGCAGACTTACCTGCTGTTTTGACGTTAACGGTTTAATCTGAGACCCTTCTTACAGATGTCCAAAAATATTTACGCATTTGTAGCTTTATCCATTATTACATTTTCACACTAATTGAACCACGTCCTCAACTTAACAAGATTATCAAGCTCATTCTAGTATCATACCACTAACTGCGTCCAAACCCAGTGCTTTCACTTACATTTAAATAAAAACTAGTATCATCTACAACAGTTTCATTCAGCTCAGATACAGACTACGTGAGCAACACAACTATTTGCTACTTATGCATAATGTGATCATTAACAGAACGCGTTACTATTGCACGTGGTGTGGTTTCGAATTATACTATGCACAGGGATACTTAAAACAGCTAGGATTTCGAAATATTTGCAGAGTTCAAGTGAAGGTTTAAGATTCTTCAGTTAAACTATCCCAATTCCTATCATAGTTAAAAATTTGTGGGACTTGGGGTAGTTTCAGTTATGCACAATTAAAAATCAACGTAATTCTGGCGCTTTCACATAATTGACTAAGTAATTATATATAAGCTATGACCATAACACTCAACATTTAGAAATACACCGAGCTGTAATACCCGGTAAAAAAAACACTTGTGCTTTAATTTTTTTCCGTATACGTATTGCACTTTTGGGTGTCTAGAACCATGTGCTGAATTCATGGTAACACTTTGCATATCGATGTCCCGCACCCTGTTTATACAGAATATGGCTTCAAATTCTCCAATTTAAATGTGAAATAGCTAGTGGTACCGAGCATTTCAGTTAATCTACAGAATTCTCAATTACAATTTACAGTCGTAATACCCTGGACATCAGCAAACTCTAAGTGTATGACTGTCTCTGCAGTATTTGCAGTGGTACTAACTTTCTCTACAACACAACCTAATCTAGCACGGTCTCGTCTATTTGAGCGCACCGTTTGGCCAGTCGCCAGCTGAACATGAATCATGCGCTGCGCTGTCAATGAAATATAATCCGATCATTTCGTTAAGTGACTTGTTACATTATCCTCAACTCAAATTGACGGATTTTGAAATGTAACACAACGATGGTTGTGTTACTGAGGGTTATGTTTAATGTCAACTGTTGTGGTTGTAGTGGGTGTAATTATTTCAATCAACGTTTTATTGTTGGGTAAATATCTCACTAAATGTATACATGTAATAAAAAGTTACTAAGACAAAACTTTATATTGAATATTTTTGAAAAAAGTATTTGAACGAGTTTGATGCCGAAAATGTAGTTTTTTTTGTCCGTTTGTCTGTTTATCTGGATGTATGTTCCGGATTGGCGCAATAACGGCTGAACATATTTGGATGACAGTTGGCACACAGATAGTTTAAAGCCTGGATTAACACTTTGGCGTATAACCTGGATTAACATATAATACTTTTAAATCTCGGTAGTTAGTAGTAATTTTTATGTAGGTTTACCATGATTTATAGAATTTATTTCGAAAGGTTATGTGTTTAAGAAATATTGAATTGAAGAAAAAACATAATAAAGAAATCACAATATTTAACTATCTATACTTAATATAAAAAGGGAAAATTTTGTAAGTATGTATGTAGGAGGGGAATAACGGAACTACCAGTCGGATTTGAAAAATTCGTTTTACGTTTTATAGCCCAATTTTTGAGAAAGGTTAGGCTCATGGGCGAAGTCGCGGGCAGACGCTAGTATGTGGTAAATTCATAAAAACCAAGGGGCGCAGGGGTGAGTCACTAGTTGGTAGATAAAAGTACTCCCTTGAAAATTCTTCTGCTTTTTCATAACTAGGTTCATTATGTTTAACTAAGAGAGTATAAGTATTTACAACAACGTGATACACATTACCTTGTACAAAACGAAAACAGTCGATATGAATGCCGAAAACGTTATCAAAAGAGTGTCCGTGGAGTTTCTTGCCCGTTCTTCTCCATAGGTACCTACTACGCTTTGGAATGGGCATTTAGCTTCATATTTCTGACTGACCGATCCCTTGACAATTCAAAATTGCCTGTAATTGGTTTATTTAAAAAAAATGCTTTGAGTTTGAGTTTGTGTTTATTACCAATTAGCTAAATTCGTCTTTTTGTTAGTCATTGATATTTATTTCTGGCCACCACATCACAGGTTGTTTATTCATTTACAATTCCTACGTCGTAAATTGAGGTCGTCACCCATATATCTTTTTGGCTTTGTTTAAAACGTCCCGTGGCCACATCCAGGGCCGTTCGTTTTCTGTGGAACGGTTTATACGACGCGTTTTAACTAACACGGGCTATATTTGAATGGGAGTGAACAAGACTCGTTACTCACTTAGGAATTAGTGTGGAAAAGGTACTTAGAATAAATCGTAAATAGTTGTGGACAACTTGACGTGGAGGAAACTTTAATGCAGTCATTAGTATAATCGGGCTAAATCTTATTGGGTTTTTTCCATCAGCACGCGTAGCATGAAAATAAATAAAGAAAGAAAAATGCGTTTATTGCCATTACAAAACCTTAAAACTATAAAAACAGAAACCAAAATTATAATGACAAAAGGGCCTCAGCTCAGCATAATGTCAGATGACAACACAAAGTGAACCACCTGACGCTGATTTTCAGGTGCAACCCACGAGTGCCATACGCTAGAATAATAAACATAGGGAAACACTTCCCTATGTTTATTATTCTAGCGTATTTATTATAATGGACATACACATGTCCATTATAATAAATAACATAAAGATAGTATAAAAAACAAAATAAAATAAAACTCATAAAATGATCAAATAAAATGTTGTGATTATGACAACGATGAAACGAGTTTTCTACGGGTTTTGTCGATGGAAGAATAGACAAAATGACAGATTGTGATTGTTTATTCATCCCTCGACAAAACTCGGTTCTATTGTGGTCATGCTTAGCGTGCTGGAATTTCTCAGTAGCAGCTCGGCGTCTTGATACGTGCCCGGTTGATGGCAATAAGCCCGCCCCCCTATCACATGGGACTTAAACATAACTGGCGAAATGTGGGTGTACTGCAAGTAAACCTCTGCCTCGCTCTTTGGGAATTGAGGCTTGATGTTTTGCATAGTATAACAAACTTTTGTACTGGGAACAGAGGTAAGACTAACTTGTCCTTCCAGTTTTCGACAAGAGTCAATCTGCCTAGCCATTTCCTAACTAAGTTGGGGTTGGCTTCTAGCTAACTGGATGCGGCTGAATACCGGTATTTTACATGGAGCGACTGCCTATCTGACCTCCATAACTCAGCAACTGGGTAGTACGATACTCCTTGGTAAGACTGGTTGTCAGACTTTCAACCCGTAACGACTATCAAAGATCTACAAATGACAGCCGGGACGAACGGCTTAGCGTGCTTTCTGAGACATGGAGGAGTCTCGTTGTCTCGGTATGTAAAAATGGTCACCCATCCACGGACTAACCCCGGCAAGAGTAACTTAACCTGATAAATCGACGCGAACGGCTATTATTACTTAGCCACGAGCTCCTCTTAGAGTTTACGACAAGAGTACTTGCAACAAATCAAAAACCTCATAAAGTATTCATAAATCCTTCAAATATTTTAATAAAACTAAAACGTAATTTGCTGCTACAAGTTAAAGTTTAAGTAATTATATTTATACTGGCTCTATTCCAACTTATGAATCACTAAGTTTGATCTCAAACGATTTGTTACAATTAACAAATCCAGAATTAACGTTTTTCATTGCAACTTCAACCTTATCTACTGTCACTTTAAGTCTGATCTTGTTTCCGCGGATAGTATGTCTAAAGCTATAATATAATGTATACTTATCTAGCAATTTCACTCCTGTTTCCAGAATTTGAAATCTCCTCGCTTACAAGTATGTTTATATTAGCTTTCATATAATAAGTACTCTTCGTACACTTTATTAAAATGTTGTAATATACCTAAAAAGAAGCATTATAAGATAATAATATAGAAACGTATGTACACATACAGACATGATATTAACATAACATAACATCACGCCTTGTTTCCCCGGAGAGGGTTAGGCAGGGTTGTGACTCCTGGCTGCTACTGAAAAATTTGAGATAGAAAAACCCAATAATAATTTATCCGACCTGGGAATCGAACCCAAGACCTCATGCTCAGCAGTAGCGCTTGCTACTAGACCAACAAGGCAGTCGAACAGAAGACATGATCTTGAGAACTGCACGCTTAGCATGACCACAACAGACACGGGTTTTGTCGACGGAAGTTTAGGGGTAAGAGGAACAGGGTGTAAAGTTCACTCATCCCCCATAGAAAAGGGAGGATCCTCCGACCAGACGGGTGTGATGTCTGGCGGGCAACTGCCCAGAGGTTTGAAGTTGGGAGATTCTATATATGTTTATCGCGCGGTAAACTCTAATTGCGCGATGCAGGATTTTGTGTGACGTCAGCATGTTATGTGACGTCAGCTCTTTGATGCGTAGTTCGCATGTAGTGATGTAGATGCCGCTACATCACTCCCCTCCGGAGACCGGAGGTCGATAGTGGGCTGAGTCTTGAATCTTGCGATGCTTCACAGAGCCAGCTGTGGTTCCAGTGAGTCGGAACCGGGTTACGCATAGTTCGCAGTGGGTCGCAACTGTCTGCGGTGATTCCCCAGTGAGTCGGGGTCTTGCTGCGCCTTGATCCAGTGGGTCGGATGTGGTACAGCGATGGGTTGTGGCTGAGGATGATGACCAGGAATGCGCGTTCGCTGCATGCCTGGTGGTCAGGATACCCGTTGAAGCCGTAGGTGCTGGCTGGCTGTGTAACTCGCCTCACGAAAGCTTGCGGGAGTGATGATGATGATGACGTCACGCTGAAGTAGTTGCACGAAGGCTGCGTTGACGTTCATATTCGGGGTCACCAATTTAGGGGTATGAGGAACAGGGTGTAAAGTTCACTCATCCCCCATAGAAAAGGGAGGATCCTCCGACCAGACGGGTGTGATGTCTGGCGGGCAACTGCCCAGTGGTTTGAAGTTGGGAGATTCTATATATGTTTATCGCGCGGTAAACTCTAATTGCGCGATGCAGGATTATGTGTGACGTCAGGATGTTATGTGACGTCAGGTCTTTGATGCGTAGTTCGCATGTAGCGATGTAGATGCCGCTACAGAAGAATAGACAAAATGACAGATAAACAATCGCAAACTGTCACTTTGTCTATTCTTCCGTCGACAAAACCCGCAGAAAACCCATTTCTATGGTTGTCATGCTACACGTGCTAATAAGTAGACTAGAAGTATTTGTTAGTTGTACTCAGTCTATTTGTGAAACTACTGCTCTGATGTTCTTCAAATTGTTTTCTGTTTTTCTTCTTATCTCGTATCGGCACTTTATATAAATATCCATACTATCCTAACTAATACACTGACGAACAATATAAAAAAGCCACTAACATAATTATCATGAAATATTTACGAAACCACGCAAGATAGCTTCTTGAAGTCAAAAGCAACATTCAAGTGTATATAATAGCGCACAAAAAATCACCTATCCTAAATCTGTCTGGAGATATTTCGATTTTTTTGGCACTTTGCAAGTGCCTTTTTTATATTGCTCGTCAGTGTATTATAAAAGCGAAAGTGACTATGTTTGTTACGCTGTCACGCTAAAACGGCTGAACGGATTTTGATGAAATCTGGCACATGGGTAGACCATAACCTGAGTGCTACTTTTCATCCTGGATCGCAGACGAAGTCGTAGATAATAGCAAGTAATATTATAAATGCGAAAATATCTCTGTCTGTTCCTTTCTCACGTGGTAGCGGCTGAACGGATTTGGCTGAAATTTGGCATACGGATAGAACATGACTTGGGATAGGACATCGCATACTTTGTATCCCGGTAGTACGATTCTGTGGGCAAATTACCGACCGCCATGTGGACGAAGCCGTAAGCCAAATCTAGTACATCATATAGATAGAATAGAGGTTGATGCCGTGGTAAAATATAACGTTTTTGACTCAGTTAGTCAAGTTTTGCTATCCAGTTTAGGTTTCATCACTCATGGAGTTTTCTTGTATTTAATTTCATTGATCATACATAATCACTCACAAAACAATTCACAGCTAAGCTAACTAAAAATGAATTCCGAGACAGGTTTTACACATGAATGATATGTCACGAAATATAAACAAATTACTCAGTAATTTTCCACTTCAGTGTGTTTACCTAATTATCACATAAACGGTAATCCTCATAATGTATGAGGGTCCTTTCAGAATAAATGACTCGTTATAATAATTTTAATTATCCCGAGACTTTTCAGGGATGTAAAGTTTAATAATAATTTTTTTTTGGCAGTTTTTAACCTCATTTCCTTTGTTTTGTGAACGGATTTGGAGGGAAAAAACATGGTTTGTTTCACAACAGCCAAATTACAATGTTATGTTTCCTATGTTCTCAAAAAAAAAAACAAACCCATTTTTTTTTTTTTTTAAATAAATATATTTTCTTCAGTTTCGCTTTTACAAACTCTTGGTCATTCTGTGGAGGTTGTGGATGAATATAAACAAGTACCTACCTACATTTATTCATCACATACATTTTTTGTGTCTGCAGACCTTTGAGTTTCAAGAATCCTCTCTTTGCCTTTAGCATATTTACGTACCTAGTACCTAGTTCTTTTTCTTTGTAACACTTTAAAAGGTATTTATAATTTAAAGCAGTATTTTATTTTCATGTTTATCCTTGCTTATACTTCCACGTATGCTCTGCGCTATTGCTATATCCCAAAAGTCTGGAAAAGCCTCTTCTATCCCAACAAATTCTTTATCGTCATCGTCCAGTATGTGGGTACCTAAGTTTATATGGGGCTTTATCATTACTGACTGGGTGGGACGATTAGCGTGAACGGGCGTGAAATCATTAAATTTTCAGTGAGCGCCCCTGCCGGTGCTAACACCGTTTTATCTGTCGTCAGGACCAACATTAATTGTTTAGGTACTTACAATTTTTAGTACGGATCATCTTTTTACGGATGGTTTAATTTTTATAACTGTTATTAAAATTATGACTTAATTTTGTTCAATTATTATCTTTAATAAAGTTTTTTATAGAAACGTTGTAGTTGGCTTTCTAGCAAGATGGTGTGAATAACATTTTGTGTTAAAGTAAATTAAGACGTGAGAGTAATAATAATTGTAATTAAGATGCAGATCGTAAAATTTCACTTGAGGTGGATTACGAGCTGGTTGAAAGGTTTGCATGCAATAAATGGACTAAAACGAGAATCTCAGTGAAGCGATTACTACTTAATTTAGTTTCGCTGGAAATTTCAAATGAATGGTTTTCAATAGTATGGCTTAGCTTGGCTACGAAGAGATTTGCACAAGTTGCTTACTATATCTACGATCTATGAAATAAGAAAGTACCCAGTATTTAGCGTAGAGGAATAATATATTTATTTATTTTCTCACTACAATATCCATACAAAATAATAACAAAGAAAACAATATTGTGTGGGATACTGGTGCCTACGCTAAACCGAAGCATGTATTTCAGACCACCACTCACCAGGTCTCCGCCCCAAGTATTTAATTATGGTATCGCGAAAATTAAAACTAGACAATAATTTCCATTTTACATGAAGGAGTGTTCGTGTGGAGTGTGTGGGTGTGTAAGTATGAGTGATGAAGAAGTTGGTGCGTGTTTAACTGTTTTCTGAATAGTAGTATGTGCTTGTGGTACAGATAAACATAAACGGAATGCGTTGACAAATTTGAGATAGAAAGTAAATTCTCGATTGTGATATCTAGTCCAGAGTCATAAGCTATCCATTAAGTTTTTTCTTACCCAGGTGTTTTGAGAGTGCGAAGATGTTGTGAACTTTGTTTATTTTGTATAGAATAATTTGATTTCATTACAGATGCCAAATCTCAAGGTAACAAATTTGTTTTTAGCCAAAATGATCAAGGTAAATAAATCCAACACCTTTCCAATTATTATAATTTTATACCGAAACCTCAATCCAAACGTTCCATCATCTGCTTTTAATGTTTCAAGTTTACAGATGCGTTCCAGAAACTTTGTCCAACTTTTCAAATTTGTCTCAACGGGCAATTATAAGTTTCGTTTTTACCTCGACTTGAGTTAATAACCGTGTTTTTCGCTAAAGCCTTTCTCCTACTGGGGCGTTGCTAACCGAAAATAATTGCATTTTCTTGGAAAATTTGTATTAAAAAGGTGTGTAAATTGATATTGATATGTCAGGAATATAACGTTTTACTTGTATCGACCGTAGAGAGTACGTACAGAAATAAATGTACTTTTATAGTTATCTTGAAATGTAATATTAAACCTACGCAGTTAAGAGATTGTATGAGTTTATATAGGCCGCAATGTATAGGAAAAATTAAGAGTGATACGGAAACATCAAGCTAAAGAGATCATTATGATGTTAAAGAATAAAGCTAAAGGCTTGAATTTGAATTCTCCTAACACAGGATTATTTGCTTAAAAAGAGGCTCCAATCGCTAGTTGTTAAGGTATTTACTTGTGAAAATAAAAACCATTATTTCATATAGTTTTTTCATTGAATTTGTCCTCATAGTTGATTTTTTTTACATTTACCTTAATTTATGTGATCTAGAACTAATGGAACTTTTATATCGTGAAATGCAAACCTAACCCCGGAAAGTAAATGAATTCCTTCTCCATACAAAATGTTGAGAACGCCTCATTTTATCGTAAATCATTTAATTGGGAATGAGTTTATTGAGTAGTATTTTTTAACTAAGGATGAATTTGGGGCACTTTGGATCCCAATGAAGCTTTTCATTAAAATTACCGCCATCACTTTGTCAAGAGGACTTCCATTTCAATGAATATAAAATATATGATGATTCATCATTCGGTTCATTCATTCGTTCGTCATTCAGTCACAACTGAAGAAAATATAGGCGCTATACCACTTTTGACAGGTCCGGACAGGACCTGACGTCTCAGTGCTGCCACCTAGAGAATGACATTTCAGAAAATCCTCAATGTGTGATGAGAGTGATGATGCCCAATAATATAAATGTCAAAAATTTATAATCCAACCTATTGATGAAGCTAAATAAGGTAGATTTGAACTCTTATGAGACCCATGCTTAGCTCAAGAAAGATAACGGGGAAACTCCTGAAAGATATTACCATAGTAAACATAAATAAAATTAAAACACTAGTGATTGACAGCGTTGTACTCGTAATACCTGCACAGTGGCTCCCGATGCCGTTTATAACATTATTATGGTGGTAACCAAATTATACCATACCTATAACGTAGGTTACCTGAATAGAGTTGAAATGATGTCGGGTATCGAGTATAAAGACACAAAGTTTCATTCACCTCTTCACTTTCTACGGAATATTGGGAAAGCATATTTCTGTGGTCAGATGTTTGGCTATAGTTACGTTGTCTATCTCTAAATTGGCGGATTTCTAGAAGAGCGGTGGCCTCCACTAACGGCCGCAGTGACGGCGGTCATGAAAATGATGGCAGTGGCAAAGATTTAAGGTTTGCTAGAGACTAACTGTGCAATCTGGAGCCCCCATGAAAAAGTGTATACATTGGCCATTGAAAAGGTTCTGAAGTCTTTTGTCCGCTACCTCTACTTAAAACTGTATGGATATTATCCGTACATGTACCCAACACCATTTGTGCTAGGTATGGTGGGCTATCAAAGTTTAGAAGTAAGGAGAAATCTTAGTCTCGTTAAATATTTCATCCGCCTAATTCGTGGCACATATTTCAATTCATTTTTATTACAGCACATCCCCTTTAACATCCCACTACCCATTAGACACACACTTCGCCCTCGCCAACGTCCTCTATTCTTAATACCTCAAACGAGTACCATAACCCTCAAGGCCAGTCCCTTGTACCTAGCCCTCACCCATATTAACAACATTTTGCTGTATGACGAATTCTCGGATGTCTCTGCGAGTACTGAACTGGGATTCCTGAACACTGCTACTCGATACCTGGAATCCATTGCCACTCCCAGTACAATCTCCTTGGAGTGAATTAATTAATTAATTTGTTATTAATAATTTTATTCCAATTTTTATCCTAATAATTGTATTCCAATTTTTTTTATCCTAATAATTTTATTCCAATTTTTTTATCCCTATTATATCTAATCTTATCTAATTTTGTCTACATATTTTTTATCAAATTTTTGCCTAATCTTGACTAATTTAGTTTTCAACATATTTTGTCTACTTTTATGTAATCTAATCTAATTTTATGATTGTATGTGTAATTACTAATAGATATTGACCTATAACTTGTATGTGTGGTGCAAACTGTTAGTATAAGTTGGTTTTTTAAATAAATAAATAAATAAATTTAAATCGTTAGATTCGCCCAACGCGTCAAAATATAGTCGAATGTCTATTTCGTTCTGACACCTTTGACCCACAATGACGCAGTGACTTCACTTGATTGTCATGGAAACGCTATTTAATAATGTGTGAGCTCACTCTTCTCAGTATGGACACTTTTCACGGTGAGGACAAATCTAGCGATTTAAATCTTTGGGCAGCGGGTTTGACTTAGCGCGCGAGCGCGGGCAGTAGCCTAGCGGTTAATGTCAAATACTGGTGACATTAAGTCAAACGGATAAAAATGACACATTTTCATGACAGCCGTTTTCCTAGGAAATCAAAGCTTATGGCAATCACTTGGCCACTGAACTATAAATAATAAATTATTTATTGGCATAAACACAGATTACAGAAAAAATTTAAACCCTGACTCTGGAGTTACGTTAGAAAACCTGTATTTCAGGAGCCATTAACTTCCAGTTAGGCTACAATTATGCAAGTTTCATGCAGGGAAGGTATAAAGTTATATTACCTAAAATTAAAATTAATAGCAAAAAGCAAAAAAAAAAAAAAACATTGTTAGAATCAAGAATAAAAACAAATTTAATCATGAACTGTTTGAAATGTACCGGTTTGAAACACCTGAAGCCGCCCAACCATTATAAAACCTTTCTAGTTTCAGAGCCCCACACAACTGAAAACCAACATCAATTTCTCAGCTTACCAACTTGTCCCATTTTCATCGCTAATAGCTACAATTTAGTTTTCAACCAACAATCCATTCGCCTGGCCAACTACCTTTTTGTTCTTTAATCCCTTTAGCTTCATAACTAAAATAATAATAGAAAAATACCCGCCAAGTGCATGTCGGACCACGCACAGTGGGGTTCCGTAGTTGAGATGAATATACAACTTGTTCCTTTTGAAGTCCCATATCTCTAACGTATAAGTAAAAATTATACAAAATATCTAAGTTTCATTGATAATTATTAGTATTTACTAATTATGGGTTTGAATGAAAATGATTTCATTTTCATTCAAACCCATAATTCATATGTAAAGCTAAGAAAATGCGACGTTGTCATATTTCACGAGTAAGGGTGTTTTACATAAATAATCGTGATTTTGTCGAATTATTTTGTATGAAAAAAGAAAAAGAAAAAAAGAATTACATAATTAATATGCTTATTGATTCTTTGACATGGTCTCATTTATTAATGACCCTAGAGTTATAAGATATCAAGAAGAACATCATCGTTGTATACGCATGCACAACACTTTTTTTTTTAACAAATGTTTTTCATAAACTGTTGATTAAATAGCAAAGTCCTTTAGAAACATCATAATATTTTTTTGATTATGATATCGAGGAACACACAAACCTACACTTCCTGGATATCACAAACAAAAAAAATCAAAATAAAAAAATCAATGCACATAAACATGTGCATTGATTTTTTTCATCCCTCAGTTACATGATTGTATGCAGAGTCTTACCCATAACAATTTTTTTCGTAATCTTCTTCTTTTTCTTCTTTTCGTGTGGTTAGTGACTGGCCTGGCGTCAAATTTTTTACTGGCGTCCATGGGCCTCTGACTTGGCTTCACATGCCGTCGAGAAATATCTCTCAGGCATGGCGGTTTCCTCACGATGATTTCCTTCACCGTTTTTGAAGCAAGAGATGATACGAGTACTTTTCTTAATTATAGAACAACATTGTTTAGCGCAAGCAATTTGCATCGCGTGCTAATAGTATAGGAATAAATTGTCTATGAGGCTTCCAAACAGACAGACAAACGGATAGACGGACAGACTGACATGATAAAATTAAAACCAGGTCTCTTTTTAGGGTTCCATAGCCAAATGGTAAAAACAGAACCCTAAAAAGGACCTCACGAGTCACAATAAAGGCCCGTTGCCTAGCAACGCTAATCTGGTTGACCGCGCGACCCCTGTAACGAGACGACGCCAGTTAACTGATTACCCCTGGTCTCTAACTTGAGTTACGTTGTTGGAACTCGTTATTCTGTACCTACCTCGGTTTACGTAATCGCTTGTGATAAATTGTATGTATTTTTCCTTCCAATTTTTTTCTTAAAATTCGGTACATAGACATTCTAATCTGTTGATTAATTAATTCTAAAAGCGATCGTCTCTCGAATACGCGATAGTCGCGTGCCTATGTCACTTCTTGACAGAGGGTGCTTTCCGATATCCGAACAAAAAGTGACATTTGACCGCGACGATCGCGTATTCGCGCAACGAATATCGCTTTTGAATAGAACGCGGGGTCAAAAGTTCAATAAAAAGTACCTACCAAATAAAGAAGTAAATTTTACTTATTTATTTATTACGTGCGTCTTTT
Organism: Agrochola macilenta; assembly: GCA_916701695.1. Taxonomy (NCBI): domain Eukaryota; kingdom Metazoa; phylum Arthropoda; class Insecta; order Lepidoptera; family Noctuidae; genus Agrochola; species Agrochola macilenta. Next base: position 2,814,853 of record OU753558.1, on the reverse strand, counting down.
GTTTACGTGCTTTGTTCCATATTCATTGTATTTCAAACAAAACCCTGTTAATTGAAAGGTTATTCATTTATTTCAAACTAATTTGGTCGAGCAAATCTGTAGAGAAACAGGGACCTATTAGCTTCATTGACTTTAAACCAACAAGACAAACTGAATTGAAAATGTAAATTGTATTATTTTAATGGAACGTAACAATTAGAGAAATGTAAAAGAAAATATAAATAGAAGGTTTGTTACTGAATATAAACTGGGCTTTGTGGAATAGTTACTTTGTCTAATTTTATTGACTCTATTATAATTTACATTGGTTTGAATAGAATATGTAAAGCCTATTTTCTCTATTTGTATGTAAAGTAGATTGTTAAATTAATAAATTGAAGTAGGTAAGTATTCACTTTCCGACTAAAGTTATTAGAGAGTTATTAATGTTAGCATTTCGTTTAGCTATCCTGTAATAACATAAACGGTCTCGAATTTATTTTGTAAACTCCCCGGTACCATTTCCATTTGCGGGTTAACCGATGGCTTTGGAAACAATCATAATCTCGATTGTTTTATCGATAACAATACATTCTCCGCACAATTACCCAAAAGCAAACATCATGTCGATTAGACTTAATAACTAATAATTCTGGCTATACAAATCATTGTTGTTGAACAGTTTTCTCATTCGGATCGCAAGTTGGGGAGTATTTTCGTACATCACTCTGATTCTGCATTGTTACAGTCGACTGATCTCCGGCTTTACTTTGTTCAACTTCGGTAAGTCCGGAAAAGAATAGAGATTCGATTTTTTTATCGATATTGTTATCGATTCGAAAAAATGTGTGCCGCGCCTCGTGTGCCAAAGCGGTGCCTACAAAAACGAAGTGTTTTTGTTAGGAGTTAAAATGAGTTTGATGCAGATGTTACATGGTTTATTTGATGTTTTTGGTAAATATTGTGGTTGTAGGCTGCAGGATTATACTGCAGATCACTTTGAAATACTTGAAAAAACTAGCAAATCAACCATGAATAAACGAACAAATATAAATAAACAAACACAAAAAACTCACATTATTAACTACATAAATCATTACTTTGAACGCCGTATAAAAAACGATTATTACTCCCAACTATCGACAATGTTTTGCACATCCTTATGTGAGTACTCTTCTCGAAGGCGTTCGATTCTGCAAGTCACTCGAAGTAGGGTAAATAAAAAAGAAAGTGAGCTTTTCTCAATAAAGCATATTGGGTATGATTACCCATAAATACATAAAAAATGAAGAAAACCTTGGATTATGAACAGGCAATTATATGGCATACGTTTATATGACAGCGAAATATATTCAACTTCGATATCATATGTGATTTTCCTTAAGCGAAAATGACAGGATGAAAGATTGTGGTTCAGGAATAATTTGTGTAGAAGCCAAAATATTTTGTAGTACATGATTTTTTTCTACTAAAGATGGTTCCAGAAATGTTGATGCTATATTGACTGCCAGATCTTCTCTAAAACCCTTAAAACAAACAAATCATTTCGTCATTTGTCTTATCTGCAAACTCTTCATTATACCATTCTTGACAATCCTCAAGTAAATTATTTGTATAACTGTTTAATCAAAGTGAACAAATAATCTTATATGTCATCAACATGGCTTACTTGACTGAGATAATTACCTATTAGCTAGTTAATTACAATCATGTCGCACGTGGCAATACCGTACAATTCAATCACTAGCTTTATGCTCGAACAGTATCGAAACAAAGATATTGAGTTACATTCGGTTGTAATACTCATCATTTTCCATCGAATTTGTACAGTAATACAATTTGACGATCGAATCCAACCATTACAAAAAAACGTAGAAAGAACTTTGGTAACCCAGGTACCCTACGTCAGATTGTCAGTGACACCAAGGCTGTTGGCCTTTTTTGAGGAGCTGGGGTGGATCGAATAACCGATTTTCCCACCCATACGCAAAATACGCGCTTAGACGTGGAGGTGCGGATACCAGCCCGTGTTTCCTATTACCTATTACCTATGGTTGCTATTACTTGCTATGCGGCGCGAAACTGAGTTCAGCCAATCTATTCTGAACTAAAAATCTCACCGTAGGAGTGAGGTGTAAATAGGTGTCAACCCCTAGCGTAGGGTGGGATGACAGCTCACTTCACCTAAGTTTTCACGGAGAGATTTTTAAAGAATAGACCGACAGGTTTGCTAACAAGCCAAGTTTTAAGAGCGTTTTTTCTTAAAGTTGGCAAAGTCGCAAATAGCTGTCAAATATTTACCTGTTTTGATTAATTTTGCAATATTACTATGGAAATATGAAATATCGGTAACTAGTGAACTAAAATATTAATAATGAATTGCAATTATAACACTGAATTTGATATTGTAACCAATTGAGGCGTAAAAAAGGCATCAGGAAAGATTTCAAATACTATTTTTACATCTAAAACTAAATATTTGGTGTTACGCTACTAATGATTGCGATTTATCAGCGAATGACGTCACTGAAATGTTATATAAGAAAGTAAGTTGGTGTGTTTTCCTACAGAGCGTTTTTTGACACCGTAAAGACAAACCTCGTTGCCATAATTATTATGACAGCCGTCACTGCGGCCGTTATGTGATGACCACCGTTTTTCTACGAAACCGTAGCCTTTTTGTACTGTTTTTGAAGATCGACTTTTTTACTTATAAAATATCTTTGGTCTAATCACGCACTGACGTAGATAGACTATCTGACCTTGATTCATAAACCTTAACTCCCAGTCCCAATAAGCTCATTCATCATACTTTGATTTATGAATAATTTATTTACAAAGTCATTTTATATTCATGGAAGTATGTCGGAGCCATTAAAAAGTGGATGTTTGAGCTCCATTGTATTCAAGGAGCCATGTCGTTGTCTGATCGACGGGCTGTAGTGACCCGTGACGATGGCCCATGGACATGACAAACAGTTCCTATTAGTGCGTCCGAAATGCAATTTGTAGTCCATTTGGCTTTGAGATATTGGTATCGTAATTATTTTTTTACCAATGTGGGTAGCTTCTTCTTTTTTAGCTCACCTACGTTGTTAAATGATCCGTTTCTTTGAGTTGTCATTTATAACTTTCGTGGGATGATAATTTGTGGTTTTCGATTTCCATTAGCTCCATCCTTATTTTCTTGAACTACACCCATACACTCAGCTAGAGAGTTGCAATTCTTCTCAGTCAGTGGCTGTTGTTTGTTCAACGGAATAAAGATGTTAAAATCTCCCTCTTGTGCCTTCTCAAAACCCAATCAATACTAATAAGCTAAAACTGTGACTTTTCATGAGTCATCTTGATTAGAAATTATCATGTAAATTTTTACGCCAATTCTAATTTCATTTCAAACAATTATTGCGTTTCCATGATAGTCAAGTCTAGTAACCTAAGTCATTGTGTGTCAAAATGAAACATAGTTGGGATGAATTTATCCCAAGAACAAACTTAACATTGTAGTTAAATAACATGTTCTCCCATACGGAATGTATGGGAGAACATGTTTTTCAAACTGCAAATTTAAGTTGGTCGATTATTACTCGTTGACCTGTAAAGCCTACTTAGCTGTGATAGTTTTCCTTTTTTTTAACTTCGTTATATATACTAATGTGATTTTTTTCATAAATCGAAGAACAACTATTTAGCTGGCAGGGGGGGACACTATACTCTAACAAAAATTTGCACTTTGAAGCTTAATATTTCGCAAACGGATCGTTAAATGGAAAATGGCTTCCACACATCCACAATATTTTTGAACGACCTTTCCAACGACACCCACATAGGATAGACGAGAAAAAAAAAAAAATCCCCACTTAACGTGTAGGGGATTTTTTATTTTTATTTTACCACTTTGTCGGCGTGATTAATATGTATACCCATGCCAAAGTACAGCTTTCTAGTACTAACAGTCTCTGAGCTAAGCCGCGGACAGACAGACAGACAGATAGACCGACAGACATGGCGAAACTATAAGGGTTCCTTGTTTACTACGGAACCCTAAAAATTAAGGAAAATCTTTGATTTTCACGTATTTTATAAGTCAAATAACTGAACAAATTCCCGCAATTTGCTGTGTATAAAATTAACTAATTATTGTGACGTAATTATTTTGACTAGTGGTCGCCCAGAGGTCGAAATTCGGCCATAATTCATTTAAATGTCATGACTGTAAAGGTAACCATCTTGTGTCAAACGCATGGTAGTGTGTGTAATGTTTTTTTTAATTTATTTTATTTATTTCTAATGTATATTATATAAAAATATTAGCTTTCTGCAATCCTTCTCCATATTAACTTTAACTGTGCTAAATTTCATACTCCTCCGTCGCCGTAATTTTCGTAAAAAGGGGTACAAAGTTTTTGCTTCACGTATTAATATAATAATTACTATAGACATCATTAAATATCTAACAATTTTTTCTTCTTTTCCAGATTTTCCGGACTCAAAGTGACAGTGTGTGTGACACAGTGATTCAGTGACGTGTAACAGAATAGTGTCAGTGTTGTGTACAAATATGTGGGCAAGATGAAGTTGTGGAAAAGCCTTAAGATATCGATAGGAAGTCGCAGCGACCCCAAGTCTTACTCTCAGGAGTTACCGCAGTGGGGTGGACAAGGATATGAACTAGATGGTGAGTTTAATTTGATTTTAAGATGTTCGTTCTCCTTTTTCTCAATTTAACCATGTTTCTAGTACATATACAATACCTTAAACCACATTTTAGTGGTTACTAAAGCGCGAGCAAATATTACGCGAGCAAATATTGCGTGAGCAAAAAACGCCGGTCTTGAGCAAGCAAGAGCACTGATCACCACGCTTGTCCAAGACGCAAGCGTGGTGATCAATGTTCTTGCTTTTTCTGTATGAGAACAGGGTTGACTGGTAGAAAATGCCTATGGCAAAAAGTCCGCCTCTGTACATTTGTGTGCTTAAAGTGTTAAATAAATAAATAATAAACAGGGCGTTTTCAGGCAGTGGGACAGCATTAATTTTTTCAACTATAGGGAATATGCACGTAATTCAAAACTTAATCATTATTTGAATAATATATTGTATAGGAGTCGAGAAACAATTTCCATTTTTTTTTTTTTTTTGGCTGTACTTATTTTACAACTCAATAATTTTATGTTGCGTTTTTTGATGGAACGAAGCGCTAACGCAAAACGCCTCACCTTCGATAATAACGGAAGTGACGTAAAAAACAATGGGAAAAAAATAAATTAATTTGCAAGGTGCTCGAAATCTCTCTAAAGTAAGTAAGTGCGATTCCTGCTTAAATAAAGCACTAAAAAAAATTATGTGATTTGGTATCCCAAATCAGGTTTTTTGTTTTTTTGTCTTTTAAAAAAAACATAAATGTAGACAAAGCTAACGTACCAAATGATGTCACATCATGACCGCGACAGAAACGGACGTTTGAACTGTAGGAGAAAATGTTAGAGTTTCATAATTTTTTTGAACATCAAGTATTAGTTGAATTTATATTTTAATACTTTTCTTGGGTTCACATTACTGTCTTTTAATGATATAGGGAAAAAAAATACATGCATAATCCCTATTATTGCTATTAGTGCAACGCCACAACCAACATCCTGACTGACTAAACTTCTGTATAGTAAAATTAATCCCGTACCGAGAGATGATTAAACAATTCGGAGGTATTTGAACCACTTCAGAATTTCCGCCATTTTCCCTGTGTTGTAAAACTGGAATTTATTTTTGAACAACACAATATTATTTAAATTGTTAAAATAATTTCGTTACCGTTAGAGTGTCGGCATTATTATTTAAACCAAGTTTATACATAAGCCGAGTTTAAAACATTTTCGCCATTCTGTTAAATAACGTACAAACATTCAGCTGGTTACGGGAACTGAATATGTAATTTCAGCTGAGCTTATTAAAATTGTTGCCATACTCACATTCTTGCTACTGATTCAACTCATTAATCACTTTTTACAACGGGCAGCACAAAAAACGTATGATGATAAAGGAGATCATTTATCAAACTTTGAAGATAGACAAGACTCTGTTGTTGACAAAAAAGGAATGACTTAAGAAAGTCACATGGGAATATGAATTGTATAGTTATTACTTGCTTCAAAAACGGTGAAGGGAAACATCGGGGAGAAACCGGCATGCCATTTTTTATTTTATTTTTTTGGGTTGGAAATCATCAAATGACTCCTCCCGCTCTGGGCGGAGCGAGAGGGAGTGTCAGACTTTTACTGACTAAAACCCACCCGTGTTCCTTCCGTTGCCTGTGTGCCGGGGCTGCGATATCCCTTTCGGACAAACTCGCAACCCTGGCAGGCATTGGCCCTTACGGACCCCGTCAGTTGGTGCTGACATCTCTTTGAGGCGCGCGTGGAACACAACGCGCCGTCGACCCGGGCCTGGTCCTAATCGGACGGCGAGCTACCCATTGCCCACCGTATCGGGGAGATGCCTGAGAGATATTTCTTGACGGCACGTGAAGCCAAATCAGAGGCCCATGGGCGGCTTTAAAACTCTGACACCAGGTTAGTCAGTAACCACACGGAAAGAAGAACATGGGCATATGAAAATAACGATTCTTTTATTGAATAATATGACTTTGACCTGCCTTAATATGGCCGGTTGGTCTAGTGGTCGCAAGGGCCTATTGAAGAGGTTTTTCCATCTGGGATTTCTCAGTAGCAGCCCGAAGTCTGAATTTGTGCCCGGTTGATGGCAATAGGCTCACCCCCTATTACATGGGACTTAAACATAACTGGCGAAATGTGAGTGTTCTCTGGAAACATCTTTACCTACCCTTCGCGGAACACAGGAGTGATGTTATAAAAAAAATGAGTATGACCATTTTATTAAAAACGGAATAATATTATAACGTACAATTCTAAATAGGCTGTCTAGACATCTAATTCTCTCCCAGATCCAAAAAAAAGCTAAATAAACTAATTTTAGATTTTGATAAAACTAGAATAAAAAATTTTTTATATAATCATAACCGTCAAAAAACTTTGTGTATGTGTACCGATTAAGTGGATAACACGTCATAAACCCACGCCTTTTAAAATATCAAGCCAGTAAATTCTCGGTTTTATAAAATCAGTCAAGTCGAGGTCAGGTCACAAGGGAATTGAGTCCGCATTTCATGTATCGTTCTTTTTCATCGTAAGGCCGTTTGTCCGCCGCCACGACAACGAGACGTCAACGAGAACGAGATGACGGCACCGAAGTAGCGATACATACATTTACTATGGCCGCGTGACCACCGCACGTCCGTCAGCTGACATCACGTTCGGTTCGAATGATCTCGTTTCTCGTTGACGTCCCATTGACGGCGGCGGTGGGCAAAGGGCGTAACGCTTTTCGACCTCCCGATTTATATTAAAGAATATTTTCAATATAAAATGAAATGGTATTTCAAAAACCATTTTGTTTTGGTGGTTTTTCTGGTAAAGGCCTGTAATCCAAATTAATATTATAAATAAAGAGAAAAGATTTGATGTTTGTCAGTTTGTTCGTTACACTTTCACGCTAAAACGGCTGAAGGGATTTGGATGAAATATAGCACTTGGGTTAGACCTGGGTTAGGACATAGGATACTTTTTATCCCGATATTACCACAGTATCTAGACTTATGCGGGTAAAACCGCGGGGCGTAGCTAGTTCAGAATAAATAGATAGGATTCATGTAAATGAAAATAATATATAGATATCAATAACTACTAATCACAAACTTCTAGTCGCAGTTTTTTTATCGATGGCCCCAATGCTTTGATATTAACTTCCAAATATTTTAAACTTTTCATTATTTTGCTCAAATATTTTATCCGACAAAAAATCAATTCTGTGACCAAGCCTTTATACGTCAGAGGTATGATGAAAAGCTTTTTTCTCCTAATTTTTAATCAACGGGTTATCACTGGACCGTGCCTAACTTGCGACATCAAAGCAAATATTTCGGTTTCATAGTCAAGGTAATTGGGTAAAACGGTTGTTTATCAAATTCTCTCGTCGTGTTGTTTTTAATTATGTTTTTTTTATGTTGTTTTGGGAAGGGAAACAGGCTATGTTATGACAGATAAGCACTTTATGCATATTGATGAGACGGGAGCGGAGTTTATTTGTGTTTCATAATTAGTACAACCAACCTTCCGTAATTTTGTTTTCCTGGAGAATTGTGAGATCAAAGCTGCAATACGGATGGCTTCATATGAGCAACTTCACTTAGCTGTGACTGGAAATAGGTCAAAGATAGAAAGAGTAACATGCGGTGCATTTTCCGCAAGAACAAGTATTCAAAACTTTCTGAGACATTGTCTGTGAACGCCCGACTAACTGATTTTTTCTAAATGATCCCTAATCTCAGACTTGTTTTCATAATATGCTTCTTTTTCTTCTGAACTTAGTAATATTTATTTATATGTACCTATTGTGATTAATTGCCATGATATCCTACCTATAATATTATAAATGCAAAAGTGAGTTTGTTTGTAACGCCGTGCTTTCACGCTAAAACGGCTTTACGGATTTAGATTAAATTTAGCATATTGGTAGACTATGACCTGGACTACTTTTCATCCTGGATCGCTGACGAAGTCGCGGGCAACAGCTAGTAATATAAATACAAGTTGACCTTTCAAACAAATACAAAATAACTTTATTATTTATTATAACTTTTGTAATTGTATTTGTTAATAAAAATTCGCTGTTAGTTCTGTTGAATGCGTAAAACTCTCTATCAATGAACTATAGAACGTAATATTTAAGCTCACAAAGCGGGTGATGGCAAATATAAAAGGGGCTTCAGACAATGGCGTGGAACAGCGCAGATCACCTGACAGGCTTCATACCTTTGTCGAGGTGAGCTCACGCCACGCATCTAATTTTTTGCACATTATTATGAAAAACCACCAACGCACTGGGCACTGGACCCACGTGGTGGATTACGGCCCATTCTGTCTCACAAAGAGGGGGCCTTTGTCCCTGCAGTGAAAATATTTATAGGCTGATTATGTTATGTTATGTTATTCAAATTGTACGAACCCGGAGCGAGATGGTAAAGCTGTTTTCACTTGAGATTCTGGCCTTCAAACTTTAGCAAAAGCTGAACCGGAAAAAGAAAAAAGTTAATTTAAATATGTAGCCAAAAATACAGTTGGGGAATCCAATAGTGTCCGTGCTGCACATAGTATGCAATGATTTGGCAATTTCGTTCAAGACTCGCTTTTGAATATTCTCTATTTTCGACTGACTTGGCGAATTTAAAGTAACAAAATGCAATTTTGTTTGAGATTCTATGCTTAGATTTGGAAAGTTTTTTTTTTGTTGAAGTTTTGTAGTATTTTGAGTTTTTTTAATTCTGTGATGTTAGTACATTCTTAAAGTCAAAATGTTATTAGCTAAATTCATAATTGTTGTCTGTCCTGATAATTTTCTGGACTATAATTATTCAAGTCATCTTAAACTTGTTTCATTCTACTACTCCTGTGTGGGCGTTACTGTGTTACTTTTAGCCATGTATTATTGAAAACATCCCATAAGTAACATAAATTCTCATGTTAAGATCAGAATCAATGTATCCCAAAGGTGGCCATACACAGATGAGATAAAAGAGGTTAGAAGGGCCTTGTGGGCGGGGCAGGCGCGCCGCACATATGAGTAAACGCTCATAGTTAACCGAATTTTGGTTCACCGGCCAACAGTCGCGCTCATATTGTGATAACGTGGGAAGCTCCGCGAAAAAGAAAGAATTATGCCGTCTTGCGCTATCATAACGTGTCGGAAAAGAAGCCAGGGTGTGTAGTGTAGCACGGGAAGGGATTTCTTTTCACCGGTAAGTCCAAAAACCTTAAAATACAAGTAATATTTGTAATTATTACAATAGTAGTTGGTAGACAAAAACGATACAATCGCTAACAAATGCAAAATTATACATTGGTTGCAATGCATGGGTACAGTCAGCATCAAAAGTTGATGACCACATTGGGATTTTCAAAATCGCTGTATAGTGAATACGGTGTACAGCGATTTTGAAAATCTAAATGTGGTCATCAACTTTTGATGCTGACTGTACCATCTTGTAGTTAGATGAGTGATCGCGCAATGTATTGCGTTCACTACGAACGTCGCGTGCACCAAGCCAAAGTTGAAATTCCGCGAAATCCACGCGTATCGATAATGATGTACTAAGTTGTAAACAATGTCGATATTAAGTATGTCATTGTGTGTTTGATACAAAATTAAATGATTATTATCAGTAATACGAGTATTATAATTAAAATAACTTTGTTTACCAATTATTGTTTATTGTGGGTTATTAATTTAGTTTCTGAGTGGGTTTTTCGTCTAAAATTTGGTTTGAGGTGACCAACCTCATTTATAATGAAAACATTGTAGGTTTCCAGCAGATCCTGGTAAAAGAAGTCCACACTAATTGTCCCCCTTCTCGAAATTATAACCAAAAATTTCAAAACTTAAAAATTACAGTATTTTTATCGATATCAATAATCGACCTTTTGATTGCCGTAACATGTATGAGAAATAAATTGCTTTTGCGCGTGTGTGAGTGTACGTCAAGCGCAGTGTTTGCGTTAGTGTGACAACCAATAGCAAACTTGCGATCTAAGTGCGTGTGGTTTATTTGTGTGCGTAATGCGCGTACTATTGGTCTCTTGCTTTTAGGTGAGTTAAAGAGCGGGGGATATGCGGCGACACTCGTTCTAATACAAATCAGGAACTTTTTCCTTTCTAACCTCTTTTATCTGTTCTGTGTGGCCATACACTTAACTGCAAGCATGACAAGCCTGCATGAACAATAATTTTGTGCAAGCGTGCACAACTTCCCTACAGTCTAAATACTGTAAAGGTAAGCTAGAGCAGCATTTGTTTTTGCTTGAGCGATGGACAACAACGACGTGCTTGTTTTAGCTGCAGTAATTGTGGTTTGCGTATGATTGCGCAGGCTTAAGCTGCATATACACGTTCAATCATGCTTGCAAATGCGTGGCTTGTTCAAGCCGCATAATGAAAATTCTATCAACCTTCAAGCCGCTTGCACAAGCAAGATGCTTGCACAAAATCATCTTAATATATAGTCACTCAAGCACGCTTGCACAAAATTATTGTTTACGCAGGCTTGTCGCAGTATTGCTCGCAGTTACGTGTGTGGCCGCCTTTATCTTTAAAACCTAAAAACAATGTCACTCATGCATACCCTGGATTATATCCTGCGCATATCACCAAAGAACGTCATCAGTTCATACGCATGGTGCAGATGTCTCATACTTACCGTAATAGCAAGCTCGACAATTAGCAAATCCATTACATACTTGACATTGTTCAGAGTCCTCTGCTATTGTTTAAGAACTAGTTATATTGTTGTAAGTAGTCGTATAGTTCTCATTACAATTTAGACTGCAAGTTCTGTGGTAGTTGCAGATGAAATCTTGACTCCGTGAGACACCACTGCCGTATGTTAGAGATCTTAACATCACACGAGATGGTTGGTAATAGTAATTTGCTTTCAAATAAGAACATTGCTATACTAGGAATTTCGCTGCTGTATTCTCAAATGAAGTAAAATTTATAGTCAGTTAAGTTTCAGTACCTGGTCGACCGAGCTCTGCTCGGGTGAAAATAGAAAATGCTCATTTAATAGTATTGGATAGTTCATACAAATTCCATGTATAGTACATATTAACTCCATGCTGCCATATCATTATTTTAAGGCCATCTTGTTCTAAACTTTTGGCGACCGAGCTCTGCTCGGGTGAAAATACGGAGAAAATTAATTTTTCCAGATATGATATTGCTCGTTTAATAGTGTGTGGTGACAGAGAATTAATATACTTTCAAAACCATCTTAAAATTAGCTTATAATTATAGTTTCGTTTGAGAATTCGGGGGTACCTATCTAATAATTGTAAAAGTACTGTAATCTGAATTGGTTTAAAACCAAATCAATTAATATATTCTTAACCACAAATACGATTAATAAATCTTAAGTAGATAATAAACATTCTTAGATGTTCTTTACTGAAATTTCTTTACTAGGCCTCGGAAACATTTCTCTCGATACAAACAGCCAAGTCTCCCTTCACTCATACAATAGCTATAGCGTGACAATAAGCAATGCCAAAGGTCATTGACATCTGACAGACTTTGTTCTTATACATTTATACAAAATAAAAGGGGACGTGTAACCTACTTTGACTAACTGGACGACAAACGAGATAGGGGAAGTGGACTTGCGTGACCTATTTCTACAGTAGGGGACCACTTGGACTTGAAGATAAGAATCTAGAATTATTTAGAATAAATTCGTGTTTTACTTAGAAGCAGATTAATCAAAAAATTTAAGGCTTTTAAAAATAACTCTATTACAATGTTTTTTTCGCAATATTTCAAGCATTTCAACATTATTAAAATATACTTTCCATAATTCAGTAAAGAGTAAATAGATTTACCTATTTAGTATGAAAATTTAAAGAAAATATCCAGTTTAAAATTCTGTCTACATACTTTACAACATAAAAAATTACCTTTCCATTATTCTCATTTTGCGACCAAAAATCAAAAAGGGCCGACATTACCATAACAAAATGAGGCACACTTTAACTGAATCACCCAGTTTCTTAATTAAGATCCCACTCGGTTACATTTTTGGGACAGGCGACAAAAGGCCCCCACAAAGGATGATTTGTTTTTGTCTCAAGCTTATTTTTTTTTTGCCTGACACGTAAAAAATTGCACGAGATCCCGGAGAGAATGACCCAGTCACAGAATAGATTGGTACAGAAGGCTGGCTCTATGCAATGAGCGTAAACAAAATAATATAAAGGGTGAAATTAAATTAGGCAGCATAACTCCGCAGACGAGATATGTGTCGTTATTGAAACATGATAAAATAAAAATTAATTAGTTAGGCTCGCCCCTTATTACATGGGACTTTAAACATAACTGGGGAAGTGGGTGTATAAACGAAAACCTTTTGGGGAAACAAGGCATGATGTTATGTGTGTGGTATGTAAATTAGTTTGATGATTTTTTTTTGGGTCAACGACGCAGTTAGTATACCTATAGTTACTTATAATATCAGTTTTAAAAGCAGTCTTTTTTATGTGTATTTAAACTTCGCTCGATGTACGTACATGCGTGTATAAGTGTGCGTGCGTTTCTGCTCGTTGTATGGAACTCATCTTCTGTAACTATCTATTCTGTGACCCAGTGTTGCGTTGAGTGAATTTAATTGTCCAAGGACGGATTTTTTGACGAAGTACTCAAACGTGTTTTTAAGTGGGTCCTGGGTTAATTTGTGGGGGGAGATTTAAGAATAATATTTCTTGGCCACATCATCAGCAGTGTCAGGCTGATTAATTATGATGGGATAATTGTTTCAGCGGCCATTTTAAAAGATGTTAAGGGTCCCCGAAAAGATCAATTGCAATTGTAAATTTTTCGTGATTGATACAGATTGATGCGTGAAAATTATCGTTTACCAAATGCAACTGAAGCGATTGACAATATTATTATTGATCAATTTATTGCAATTTTATTGATCGTTTCCTAAAACATAAATGGGATTGATGTTATTTAGATCATTTAGTCCGATCTTAAAATGCAATATTGGGTTGATATACCCACTCGATATTTCAAATATCTATCAAGCATCTACATATACATTTCATGCAAACCATATTGACTACACAATAAAAAGGTCAAATAAGTAATAAATACTGGGCAAACCTTGAGAAGCTTTTTAACAGCATTTCGCCGAGTAAGATGAATTGGGAGTATCTAGAACAATTTGGCCCTCGGCCAAATGATGTTGAAATGAAAAACTCCCCTAATGAATGCGCATGCATGAGGACGGTAAGTAATGCTGACGACCCCGGCGGTGCTTTGCATAGTTGACATTAGTTTGACAGTTATTTGATGGGAATTTTTAATAGATATAATATACGAGTTTTATGACATTCTATCACCAACCCAGGATCACCAGGCACCAAATCAGATAAACCATATGTCACGACACGTAAATGCGAAAGTGAGTTTGTATTTTTAAATTTGTTTGTTTGTTACACTTTCACGCTAAAACAGCTGAACGAATTTGGATGAAATTTGGCACATGGGTAGACCATGACCTGGAGAAAGACACAGGCTACTTTTAATCCTGGATCGCAGATGAAGTCGCGGGCAATAGCTAGAAGATATTATAAACATTCAGAAATTGAGCAGCAAGGGGGGCGCGGGTTACTCTTTTATAATGTTAGGAAGTTAAATTAACTCAAACCCATTTTGATGCTTGGGGAGAACTTACAGTGGTAGCCCAGTGGTTACGGCCTCGACCTACGTGTCGTAGATCGTGGGTTCGTTCTTCGAACTCAGGCAGGCACTTTACCTTATGTAATTTACTAGCTGTGCCCCTGCAGTTTAACCCACATAAGTCTCGATCCCTTGGGAATATCGGGATAAAAGATATCATTTGTCCTTTTTTAGGTCATGGTCTACCCATGTACCAAATTTCATCCAAATCCGTTCGGACGTTTTAGCGTGAAAGCGTAACAAAAAAACAAACAAACTCACCTTCGCATTTATAATATTAGTTAGGATTAGGATTTCATCACTACTGCTCACAATACGGTGACAAATCATTGTGAGGATACCTCTCCATGCCATGTACTAGAACTGAAAATTTAAAGCTATGTATACATCTAAATAGTGTACCCTTAGACAGGGTGAATCAGTTTAAGTACCTGGGACATATAGTCACGGCTGACCTCAGGGATCATGCTGACTTGGAACGGGAGCGGAGGGCGTTATCTAAAAGAGCTAATATGCTGGCCCGCAGGTTCGCACGTTGCTCGGATGGAGTGAAAATAACTCTTTTCCGAGCATATTGCACGTCCATGTATACCTGCAGCCTGTGGGCTAATTACACGCAGAAATGCTACAGCACCCTCCGCATTCAGTTTAACAACGCTTTCAGAGCGACGTTGGGGCTGCCTCGCTACTGCAGCGCTTCGGGTATGTTCGCGTTGGCGCGCACGGACTGTTTTCATGCGACCATGCGGAAGCGCTGTGCGTCTCTTGTGCGCAGAGTGCGGGCCAGCTCCAATATCGTTCTGAATATGATAGCAAATAGGTTGGACTGTCCTTATGTGCGACACTGCTGTGACAGACAAGTTACATATAGTGTCGCACGTAAGAGGCTATTGTATTGAATTGATTATGTTGTATTATGTAATTAATTTGTGTTGAGTTAGTTTATTATTTGTGTGTTGTTTCTACTATGGGTTATATACCTGAAATAAATGAATTTAATTTTATGTAGGTATAATAACGTCGACCAACTCGCACTGCACCCGCGTGGCGGACTATTCCCACTCCTTCTCACAGAGAGGAGGCCGATGTCCCAGCAATGGGAACTTTATAACTGAAATCTGCTGTATGCTATGTTGGTAATCGATCAGAAAAACATAACAAAAGCTGGAAAGCCCAAATTATCGAACAGTATACAGTATAACCGAATAAGTGCCATTAACATTAAATAAAAGAGCCAAAAATAAACTCTGTACTCTGCAAACGTTTACAGGAACATGAATATAATTATCGGATCCCCTGGATTTTGCATTAAGCCATTCTTCATTCTGACACCCGTCGTTAGCATAAATTTCAAAAGATAAAAAAGACATACAATTTTGTACAATAAACGTGGATTTTTTCGGGAAAGAACGGTGTATTTAAAGGATTATTTTATTTGGCCGTTGTTTTACTCAAAACTTTTTTCTAATCTGTCTGTCTCTCCTCCTCTTTTTATTTATGATTAATAGTATCTTTCACAGCAGCTTACCTTGCTTAACTCTGACACCTGGTTAGTCACTAACCACACGAAAAAGAAAGAAACAGAGCAGCTTAAGGTAACGCGAACACTATGCGACATGCGACAGCTCCGGAAATAGTGATCATTATTTTATCCTAAACTAACTTGACGTCGGGTTGTAGAGTCGCAACGATAGGCTAGGAGTGTCGCACGCTCTTGCTATTTCTCACAGCAACTAGATGCACGCGCACACCCGACGACAGTCACATGCGACAGGTCAGCATCAGTCTTGCTGTGAGCGCTGAGGAAGATGCACGTTCGATGTTAATGTTTTCAAATCGGACATCAAAGCGCGTCGAATACTCGAAGAAAATGATCGCTTCCTGCACGATGTCTATCATAACGACTAGTCGCAGACGCAGCAGACGCAAACGACCACTCTTAAGTATTGTTGCAGCAACTAGACGCAGCGACGAGACGCACAGTTTGCGCTGGCACTAAAGTTATTTTATGCTGTTGTATTACACTTTGCTAGTTAATGGGAAAGTTTTGAAAACAGATATTTTCACATTCAAACAAAACTTAAAGACGTGGATACTAATAGTCTCCACGTCTTTAGGTTTTGTTTATTGGACTTAAACCCTTCCAGCACGAGTAGTCGACGGAAGAATAGACAAAATGACAGATTCACAATCACAATCTGTCATTTTGTCTATTCTTCCGTCGACAAAACTTGTTTCTATGGTGATCACGCTACGCGTGCAGCACGATAGATAGCATAGCTTGTCTCACTTAGCACTTATCATGCGTGGCTTAAATAAAATTGCTTATTCTGTAAATAAGATATTGGAATCACTCTTTGACGTCAAATTAAAAAAAAAAAATGGAACGACATTTCCTATCCGACTTGGTTCTGAGAAGAAATGATGAAACAAACGAAGGAGGCATTTTCTGCGCATCACAACACTTGATCTCACGATCGAAAAAGTTATGAATATACACTCTGGGGGTGTGCTTCAAAATTATAATTTCAATTCTAATGTATAATAAAGAATTGTGATTAAAAACAAATTCGTTCAGAACAAACTGCTCCCAGAAGAAATTTATTTTTTCTCACTCTCACAAAACTTGTGCTATATTTCATGTATTTTCTACATATTACATGACAGATACAAATTATGTGGCTTTGTCCATTAAAGTAGAAACATAAAACATTTGCCCCGGGGAACGTGTCACTAATAAAGTATTTTATCTTTGTTACATCGCAAAACATTGCAAAATTGTATTTTGTTTTTAGTATTCTTTATTATTCCAGTTTGACGAGTTATTTTATTTTTTGTTTTGGAAAAAAAAAATACCTATTGTGGTAGATATTTATTTTATGAAAATGTTTTTCATGTACGATGTGCGGATAAAAAAAAAAGATTTGATTTTGAATCGAATATTTGAAAAATAAAACGGAGGTAAATCTCCACTACATGGACAATATATTTTATTAAACAAATTGAAAGAGGCCTTAGTCAGTTCGTAAAACCCATTGTGCACTAAATAATATTCAGTAAATAAATGATTGATTGATTAATTAAGTGCTCAGTGACTTGTGCGCCATGATTCGTTGAAATCGTGTCTTTATCTAAATAATAAAAGCATTAATTCAAACATCATATACTATTAAACGAGCAATATTTGTAAATATATTATATTTGTAATCACGTTCTCGAAAACGGCTCTAACGATTTCGATGAAAGTTGCAATATAGGGGTTTACGGGGGCGAAAAATCGATCTAGCTAGGTCTCATATCTGAGAAAAATCATTTTCTCTGTATTTTCACCCGAGCAGAGCTTAGTCGCCCAAAGTTCAGAACAAGATGGCTACCTTAGAATAATGATATGGCAGCATGGAATTAGTAAGTGACTACTATCATGGCAGCATGGAATTTGTATTAGTTTTCCTATACTATTAAATGAGCATTCACTATTTTCATCAGAGCAGACCTCGGTCGCCAAGGTAGGTACTAGCTTATAAACATGTGTTATTTTGTTTTATTTTGACGAAAACAAAATCATTATATAAAAGACACTTAGATTACTAGCTACGCTCTTCTCCAAAAACTCCAATATTCGGTTTGCTACCGAAAATATTCCCGACATTTCTTGCATTTCTTTGACTTTAATTAAACATAAAAACCTAGACGTTAGTACGGCACTACTAGACACCGTCGGGATTACAGCTAAAAGCTTCTAAATACGAGAAAAAAGGTATTTTCATGTGCCTCCAGAAAATAAAATGTGAAAGAATGTATGCTTATCTTCGTAATAACGTCGTCCCTGGCTAGAATTTTATTAGAAAATTGAGTTTTAAGAGTGCATTAGTGAAAAAATGCGGCAGACAATGAAAGAGGAATATTTTGAGCATCAATATGGCGTGATGGGGAGTTTCCTTTTTGAGCTTAATGCCCTGGTCAATCAATCAATCAAATGGGCTTATCGGAATATGCTGCTGTACATAGGCTGAGGGACCCACAAAAATGTAGATAGATACCAACCTCCTTGTCTGTAGATAGAGGTCTCTTTATTGCATACTAAATATTGAAAAAAAAATACAAAATCATTATAAGATAAAGGTTTACTTAAAACATAACATTATGTAGCAATTCCTGAAGGGTTAGGCAAGGGTATACCTATGGTACACCCACATTTTGCCAGTTATGTTTAAGTCCCATGTAATAGGGAGCAAGCCTATAGCCACCAACCAGGCACAAATCCAGATTCTGGACTGCTACTGAGAAATTCCAGATGAGAAAACCCACTAACACTTTGCCCGACCCGGGAATCAAACCCAGGACCTCATGCTCAGCAGTAGCGCTTGCGACCATAACATCAACGAGAATAAAAACAAAAATGTAATAATAAAACATTATTCTCTTGTGAGTAGTGGTGGTCTAATGTCGACGAAATTGTAGGTCGTAGGTTCAAACCCAGACAGGCGGTTTTCCTTGTGTAGATTATTTCATCACCATTGCTCTCTAAACGGTGAAGGAAAACAATGTGAGGAAACCGGCATGTCCTAGAATAAAAAAATCGAAGACGTGATATCTACCAACCCGCACTGGGCCCGCATGGTGTATTACGTTCCACTCCCCCTCATCGAGAAGAGGTCTGGGTCTCAGCAATGGGAACATTAGGTATAGGCTGACTATATCTATGATGATGATTCTCTTGTTTATGTTCTTTTGTCCAGTAATAGACTACTCAATCAATCTGCCTAGCCTTTTCCCAACTATGTTGGGGTCGGCTTCCAGTCTAACCGGATGCAGCTGAATACCAGTATTTTACATGGAGCGACTGCCTATCTGACCTCCACAACCCAGTAACTGGGTAATACGATACCCCTTGGTAAGACTGGTGTCAGACTTTCGGGCTTCTGACGACTCGTAACGACTGTCAAAGATCCACGAATGACAGCCGGGACCAACGGCTTAACGTGCTTTCCGAGGCACGGATGATTCTCGGTATGTAAAGATGGTCACCCATCCACTGACCAACCCCGGCAAGCGTAGCTTAACCTGATGGATCGACCAGTGCGGCTGTTGTTACTTAGCCACGAGCTCCTCCAGTAATAGACTACTATAGACTGATAATTAAGATAGCAATTTTGAGAAAAAATTATCCCGATTTGCTTCACAATTTCCTAAATGTTGTACCCTAATTGCATAATACACGTGCAATCAGGATCTGAATCGTTTAGAAACAGATTGCTAATCCATTGCTTCATAAATTCGAAAACAAAAATCTGCTCAACAACGTAAATAACGCAATAAATGTTGTTGAACTGTCAAAATAAACCAGATTAGTCGTTCTCGTTTACGAAAATATGTTGCGTAATTAGATAGCTGGTTTGACCATTAATATTTTCATTGCGTAACCTGAAGTTAAGAAATATAAGTAAAGTATCTATGATTATAAACCCACTGCTTGCTGCTTAGTATTCCGTGCTAGTAGCAAAAGGGGTTAGAGCCAAGCTTGTCGGTGAGTGAGCAAGTAACTAACCAATAATTCACTGGCGTAAGTGGCTCTAAGAGGTATTAAGGCAGTGGTCAACGCGTGAAGGTTTCTCTTGAAATACGAGTACTGCTTGAATAAAAGAGAATTAAAGATATAGATACGATATTATAAGACATACTTATTGTTATTTGTAATGTTGATTAAAATTCTAGCTAATCCTTGATAACATAACATGATCAGATCAGAAAAGAAAATATTTTTTTCCTACATTATTATCTGTCATGAATCCGATAAATACATTTTGTAAAAGAAGATTCTCACTAGAAGCATTGGCTTCACGATTTTTTTTTGCTAATATTTGTTTTTTACGCGAGCTTTTGTTACGAGATGAACAATCGTTCGTGAGTAGCTTCTTGAGTTGGCGCTTCACGAATGAATGTTCGTCGTGTAACAAACGATCGCGGAACGAATACCCGCAATTCAAATTCGCGGAGCGTATGTTCGCGGTGAGTCACGCTCCATAGAAAACTTTGTTTTACAAACTTTTTTGTAAAGAAATTCAGAACTAGCAACTTAGTACCTAAGGTTTGATTACATAACAGGTCTATTTCCTATTGTTATGTTACTGAAGACGTTTGAGATGTAATCAGGCATGCACTAAGAGGATTCATCAAAGGTGATCAGTTGATTACTTCTTATCTTAACTTGAATCTATTCAAAGAGCTACTACACGTGCAGATTAAATGTAATACCAATCCATTATGTATAGTATATAGGTTAACAATAAATGAACCTATTCATGTACTAGTACATCGGTACTACATCGGTATACTTACCTACTCATGAACCAACAATAGGTTCATCTTATTGTAAAAACCTACCTCCTACGCAAGTAAATAGTCATTCTATTCTGTTCTAATTTCATATCAGAAAATAAGCATCTACAAAATAGTTTTTGTAGATGCTTATTTTCTGTAATTAACATTTATATTTCTGTAATAATCGAGAAACATTTCATAATCGTCAGTTTTGCAATATAATTATAAGTACCTGGTCGACCGAGCTCTGCTCGATAGTGCATACTAATTCCATGCTGCCATAATCTTCTTCTTTTCGTGTGGTTAGTGACTAACCTGGTGTCAGAGTTGTAAAGCCGCCCAAGGGCTCTGACTTGGCTTCACATGCCGTCGAGAAATATCTCCCAGGTACGCCGGTTTCTTCACGATGTTTTCCTTCACCGTTTTTGAAGCAAGTGATAATTATACAATACGCACATGAAATCCGAAAAGTCAGAGGTGCGTGCCTTGAGTTCGAACTCGAGACCTATGGCTTGGCAATCCGACGGTCACACCACTAGACTATCACTGCCATAATAGTAGGTACCTACCTACTAATTCCATGCTGCCATGTCATTATTCTAAGATAACCATCTTGTTCTAAACTTGGGGCGACCGAGCTCTGCTCAGGTGAAAATACGGAGAAAACTAATTTTCCCAGATATGAGACCTAGCTAGATCGATTTTTCGCCTCCGTAAACCCCTATATTGCAACTTTCATCGAAATCCTTAGAGCCGTTTTTGAGAACGTGATTACAAATATATATAATATATGTACAAATATTGCTTGTTTAATAGTATACGTAGGTATTGTTATATGTAGGTATTGCAAATCGAGGATCAAATATGCTGCTGCCAAATTTCCATATCACTTCGCAGATTTTAAGCTCGACAGTATGTAGCTAAGTAATCTCGGCAAGATCAAGTACAATCCGAAAGGATAGCCACACTCGTTTCCCCGAAACGAATAAAAAGATATCCACTTTTACGACCATCACTGTCTTTCTTATCTTCTGGTATTCGTCAAAAGCCCTTCTGATAAGACGAAACTAAATCCATGGTGACACATTTATCGCCATAATTTTTTACAACCATGAACATTCAATGGTGTTTTTCATTGAAGTTTTTGATTAATTTACTTTTTATGTCCAAAAGATGTCCTAAAAATTTTATGGACATTTTTTTTCAAATTTCATGGTAAAGAGAATTGTGGGTTTGGGCACATTAAAACTTTTTAGGGGTCTCGGAAAAATTATCTTGAAAATCAACCCGAAGTAAGTTCGAAGATGGAAAGTTGGAAAAAACTTTTGTAGGGTAATATTAAGTGAGTAAATTAAAATTGTTCAGAAAACCTAAGTGGTCTTTTCGCTGAGAAGTTATTGTATGATAGGAAAGTTTCAGTTGTTTCTTTTGTATATTTTCTGTTTGACTTAAGAAATTATTTTTTGCTTCTTGTATTTTATTTTTGTTTCGTTATAAAATTTTGCTGTTGCCAAGAGTAAATTCTGTGGTAAACGCAGAAAATGTATGAGTATTTCAGCAATTTCAGCATTTCGAAACCCACTCATATAAATTGCCAATACTCAACAGCTGAATCTCAGTGTTACTCAAATCTACATCCATAATATCCTTTTCCATTTTTGAATATTCAATCTTCAAGTTAACTCTAAAATATGCACCTTCTAACCCTCAATCTAAATCCCCAATAAAACTCCTACGCATATCTGCTAAGCTAAACGGCTGTCACATATTTACGATAATGAAGTCTACAAGGGACGTGGCAGTAAAATTATTTTAAACGGCACACATTTCCATAATGAGAAGCAACAGATATTGTTTGCGTTAAAAACAGGTGCTTGATCTCATGTTGTTCTTGAATTTAAAGGTTACAGAAGGTTTACTACTTTTTGTTTGACAAGAACGCAATAGGGACTATTACGCATTATTACGCAATAGATAGATTATTCAAAAATATTGGACAGGTTTTTTTTTATTTTTTTTACGCAATCAAAAGATTACGGCAATACGGTGAGTAGTCAATACGTAATGAAGTAAGTGAATGACGTCACTGGCCGGTAGATTTTATAGGTACTGACTTGTGACGTGGCGAGCCTCCACTCCCCGATTTTAATGCGTTTTATCTAAACCATTTTTTATTAATTTGAGTATTGATATTAATTTGATAAAGCATAAAATACGTGTCCTATATTTTTTTATTATCTGACTGACGGACTAAATAGTTTTTTTTTCCCCGTCAACATCCCTACTGTGTATAATTCTGCCGCTCTTGCGGTAACAGTAGTATCATTTTTGTCCAAATTGAGCTAAACATAGATTCGGAATCAGCGCAATGAGCTGTACAATTTGATCTGACTGCCATTTTAATATCTTAACTATAACCTTTAATTTCAATAAGGATAACGGCAGTAAGTCGATTTTATGATAAGTGTTCCTTAGCATAACAGCAATAAGTAACAGCGAGTTTCTAGTGCAGTACCTATTGGTGATGTGATCATGAAGGCCTTTTGTACACACACGTTTTTATTGCCATGAAAAACTACGGTTTATTCGCCGTGTTTAGGCACGGTCGTCAGTGTTGTATGGACCACTATGAAAGCTTGTTGACACACACGTTTTTTTCTACGGCGGGCGCAGGTTATACGCCGTAGGTATTGTAAAAAACCGTGCCGTGTACAAAAGGGCTATAATATGGTTGAACTTCCTACCTGCCTACACAGAAACAGGCTGTCTGCCTAGATTTTGGGGTATCTACTACCTATTGCACCGAAACTATATCATGCAGAGTTCGATAGCCGCAATCCTAGTAATGCTGGCGATATTTAATATTGCAAGCAACGTCGCGTTTTCTCTCGGTGAACCTACCGTTTCAAAATCTTATATATTTATATTCGTGTATTTATATTTCATCTTATATTCGAAGGAGCTCGTGGCAAAGTACGAACGGGTCAAACCATCAGGTTAAGCTACGTTTGCCAGGGTTGGTCTGTGGATGGGTGATCATCTTTACATACCGAGACTCCTCCGTGCCTCGAAAAGCATGTCAAAGCCGTTGCTCCCGGCTTCCATTCGTGGATCTTTGACAGCCGTTACGGGTCGTCAGAAGTCCGAAAGTCTGACAACGTCTTACCAAGGGGTATCGTATTACCCAGTTACTGGGTTGTGGAGGTCAGATAGGCATTCGCTCCATGTACAATACTGGTATTCAGCTGCATTCGGTTAGACTGGAAGCTGACCCCAACATACATAGTTGGGAAAAGGCTAGGCAGATTGAATTGATATTTCATCTTATTTATTTGTATTTTTATTGAATTTACACTAAAGTGTAGGGTATTGATTGGGATTATTGAAGCAAATTTTATATTTTAACTGTATGATCTTGCAAAAACGAGTGTTTTCACGAAACAGACCTTCTGTACTTTGCGTTTTGGATTCCATGTCTCCAAAGCGATAATTCGCAGCTGTTCGCCGTGATTACTAAAATTTCGAAGATAGGTATTGGTTAAATTCGGTGTGTTGAACCGTTGAGTATTGTTCGGGTTGTCAGGCGGTGAGATACAATTTTGATTAAAATAATAACGAAAATAAATAACACTGTGCTTGCTGATTCGGGCGTTCTACTTAAGCTATTCGCGCGTCGAACCTTGCTTGCGTGATGCAGGATTTTTGCGAATCGTCAGTGTGATGCGTAGTTCAAATGTGGCGTTGCCGATGCTGCCACACCAGTAATAAGCTGTGCCTTTCATCGACCATGAAAATCACTTGATACCTATAGATCAAATAGTAAGAATAAGCAAAATATTGTATAAAAGTTGGCTCACAATTAATAATAACAATACCAGCCTATTATTGTCCCACTGCAGGGCAAAGACCTCTTCTCATACAGAGAAGGCACAAGCATTGATCACCACGCTTGCTCAAGACGGATTGGCGATTTTAAACTTATATTAACTATAAGTCCAGGTTTCCTCACGATGTTTTCCTTCACCGATGTCAGTAATGTCCAAGATAAACTCAGAAAGTACATATGAATTGAAAAAGTCACATTGGTAGTTGCCCGGATTTGAACACACAATCTCGAACATGGAGGCAAGGCCTTAACCATTTGGCTATCACGACATAGGCAAGGCTCTAAATTAACGGAAAAAAAAATTCAAGAAAATTTGAGAATTGATCACAATCTCTAAACCTACCCTAAAACGTCAAACCTGATAAATA
Source organism: Agrochola macilenta (assembly GCA_916701695.1). Taxonomy (NCBI): domain Eukaryota; kingdom Metazoa; phylum Arthropoda; class Insecta; order Lepidoptera; family Noctuidae; genus Agrochola; species Agrochola macilenta. The sequence continues at coordinate 2,789,938 of OU753558.1, read as the reverse complement.
TTTTCAATAATAAAAGGAAAACTTTTCATAGGAGATTAAATCTGAAACCCCGCCGTCTTCCGTTTCAATTTGGATCATCCTAAAACATTGAATTGAACGTTGATGATGAATTATTAACTTGTACATTTATTTTGACAAAGTGAGTCCATCAAACGAATTTGCTTTGGAATTACGTCCGGATCTGTTTTCGCAGCCGCCATTACTTTGTTTGTATTTTCTTAATTGAAATGAATTTACACAAACAAATGGTGGAACAGTGACTTGGCTTGTTGACTGGGTGATCTGCTGTATACGTAAGTTAGTGATTAGCTTGTTAATGCTTGAGTCAAGATGGTTACAGTACACTTTAATAATGAAAGCAAATAATGTGTGTAAGTGAACAAAAGGTCAAAGAAGACGACGATTGTGGTGGAGGCGAGATGAGAGCGATTGAACGTATCATTAACTTTAGTTTTTCTTTTTTTTTTAGTTGTGTTTATGTAAATTAATATTATAATATTTTTCTATTTTATGAAGTAGCGATGTCTTCACTTGAATTTATGAAATACTGGGTAAGAGAATCCAAGCAATTGGAATTGATTAAAATTTAACAATAAAACATAGCACGGTTTAGTTTAGGTACTGTATGTGTTTTTTCATATAACTACCTTTTATTAAATGAATTCAGTTGACACATTTATGTATTTCTTATTAAGTAAATGATTTACAAAATCTGCTTTACAATAATGATGATGACTCAAGTCAACAATAAATTAATTTAACAAACCATATGATTGTTATTAAATCACACCTACCTCGTATTTAAATTATCAAAATGATATCACCAAAATAATGTGACAAAACCTTCACATTATCCTAAAACAATAACCCACCCACTTCCTCAACAATATTATAATTTCCGTGTAACATTCCCTAGAATATTAACCTTACTTAAATTCACACGTAACATTCATAATTATTTCAGGTGACTTTTTTTGCTCAGTAACTGTGGCGCGTCGCTAATTAGAAATGAATTAAATAAGCACCGTGCATAGAACGAAAAGTCTTTGCTCTCGCCTGTTAACGTATATTACGTCTAAAAAGAAAAATGTACTAAGTGCTTTCGAAGAATAACGGCTCTTATATCGTGAGGGTATTAACATTGATAATTATGGCGAATGTAGGTACAGTATAATATTATTTTAACTTACATGTCAAATTTGGTGATCAAACAAATCGCAAAAATGATCATTTTCGCATCGATCACCTGCTTTTCTTCAACACGCCTTCATGATATACTTACGTTATGTTAATAACCTAGATGCTATCTGTTAAGTCCATCAAAAACTGCTTCAATAATCTTATGTTGTTAACCAGCCAGACTTCTTTTTCGAAATCTTAGTACACCTTTTTGATTTACCAAATAAGACAAATTATCGAGAAATACACTTGATCTATAATGCCCTTTTTCTATGTAAAAAGTTATTGTACTTATCTAAGCTGTAAACATGAACTATTTATAGGAAAGTTCTATGTTTAGAAATGTTGTTTTAGAGCTGCAGATAGAAGATACCAATCAGCAGCTTAACGCAAATTAAGCCCGGACTAAAGCTGATGATTGACTAAAATGTTTGTATGTTCACTGGTGTAATAATAGGCCATAGTCATGATTATGGTTACCTGTGTTTAATTTCGTACAAATGTGAACGTAGATAATTATTAAAAGTATTGGAGATGGCAATGCAAAGATTTAATAAAAAAAAATATCGGCATGCTGTTTTTTTTTTTTTGCGTGGGAAATAATCAAATAACTTCTCCCGCTTTGGGCGGAGCGGGAGGGCGTGTCAGACTTTTACTGACTAAAACCCACCCGTGTTTATTCTGTTGCCTGTGTGCCGCGGCCACGATATCCCTTTCGGACCAACCCTGGCAGGCATTGGCCCTAACGGACCCCGCCAGTTGGTGCTGACATCTCAGGAGGCGCGCGTGGAACACAACGCGCCGTCGACCCGGGCCTGGTCCTTATCGGACGGCGAGCTACCCATTGCTCACCGTCCGCAAGCACGCGCCTACAGTGGCCGGAAGTCGGCTCGCGACTCACAACGCCCGGGGCGTCTCCTGCGGCGGCTAGGGGCGCGAGGGCGCGCATCTTGCTTCTCCCTCACGCGCTCTACCTCCGCCTTGGCGAGCATTACTGCTTTGCAGAAGGAAGTGACGGCTTCCCATGCACTCTCGCTCCGGAAGATGGCCTGAAGCGCCGGGCGCGAGAGATCGCCGCCGCAAAAAACCGGCATGCCTGAGAGACGACGCTATGTGAAGCCAAGACCGAGGCCCATGGGTGGCTTTAAAACTCTGACACCAGGTTAGTCACTAACCACACGAAAAGAAGAAGATAAAACTGCCTGCTAAAATTTTTGTGACTGGACCGAATTATACAATTTTTGATTAAAAGAGTAACAAAAATCTTAGAACAGATTTGTTAACAAATATGAGCGATAAGTCATCAGAAATAGCCACAAATCTGTTCAGGCTAAGTTAGAAACCCGTAAAGCACGAATAATCCTTTGCAAATCGTTCAAATTCATTGACAGACATTAGACATAACTTCACAAGCATTAGACTAACGAACTGTCACTACCCACACTCTAAATTAAGATAGATCCAAACGCCCATCGTCGTTTTATATTTTCTACCGAAGAGGGCACATTTTATTTTTGGAGTTGGCGTTTAAGCCTTTTTGTCAATCCACCGTCCAATATGAATTCCTCTTAGCAAGGCAGGATGTCTGAATGATTCACGAGCTTTGGTGACTAATTATAAAAGCGGAGTTTGCTTTGTGTCCTCTAAACTCCTGATATTATTTCTCTGAAATATAAACGCGTAAGTAGTTGTAGTTGGGAGCTGTAAGCGAATGTGAACCTTACATTGTGAATGGTTAAGGAATAAATTTTTGTAACAGTAAAAAGATGCCATGATTTTGTTCGGTAATTGAAGAATTTGTACAATGTGCACTGCGCAAATGTATAAATTCTGTCAAATGGAAGGATTGACATTTGTTTTAATCTTGATTGTAATAGGTACTATTTTCTGTCGTTACAAACAAGTTAGTTCAAGATATGACCGTATTGATCATTTAGGATTAGGTATTAGTCATAATAATGGAATTTCAACCATTGCGACCAATCTCAGCGGAGACCAGCTTTCCGCGCGGGAGATATTTTAGTGCACAAGTTTGTGCGCAGACCCAGTCATAATATTTTATAATATTTACAGTTATAATATTTTCATTGTAAAAGCCATCATCATAATCATAACCATTAACTTTAAAATGTTAAAAGAATCTGTTGACGACACTATAGAAATCCTGCACTTATTTCTTATTGAATTGACAATTTTTCCTTCCAGTCTGTCTGTTTATTATTATAATAATGACCAATGTGGCCCATGACGGTAAAAAAATTCAAGTGCTAGATAAAATATTATTGTCTTCACCATAATATTTGACGCTTCAGCAGTTCTGCTTGAATTTAATGTCCTGAAACTTTAAAAGATCTCATTAGACAACATTGAGTTAGTTACCTTTATAATCTGTTATTTTTTCTATAATATTTTCAGAATGTTCATATTGCATAACATTACTCTCAAAGACTCAAACTCAAAGTATTTATTTCAATTAAACCATTTATAGGCACTTTTGAATAGTCAAAGAGTCGGTCAGTTAGTCAGAAAGTTGAAGCAAGTTGCCCATTCCAAAACGTAGATTTCTATGGAGAAGATAGACACTGAGGACAAAGTTCAATCATTCCATGTTAATGATGATAATCATTGTCATTGTTAAAATGGAATGATTTCATTTATCTAATATTTTTCAGTTGGCAAAGGCCTATGTTGAGAAGAGGACTGCGCTTATCAGATAATCAGCGCAATCCTCTACAACATAGGCCTTTTCAAAACGTCACCTTAACACTTGGTTTTTCATCTTCCGCATCCAGATTCATCAAGTCCACAGGCTTTTTCAGGTCACCAGTCCTTTTTTTCTTTACTTCTGAAATAAATTTAACATCGTTAACCAAACCAAATTATTAGAACCACAAACTTTCTTATTTGTCTTAATCCTTCGCGATCTCGAGAAAATATTATGAAAGGAAGGAGAAAAGAGCTAATTTGAAATTTTACGAGAAGAGCGCTCTTTTCATATATCACGTGTTATAATGTAAGTGAAAATTTTAAAGCACTATGTTCTTGACTTGGAATTGGAGCTTTCAGTGCTTAAGAACGTCTTAGTTGGTGCTTGAATAATTTATGGTTGTCATGAAGTCGTGAATTATTTTTCGGTGTTTTTAGGAACGGATGGTTGATTTTTGTTTAGTATTTAGCGTGTGAATGGTAGGACCTATTTGGATAGTTTATACTGAAAATAAATGTACCTACGCCTCGAAAGTCGAAATAATATATTTAGGTAAATTCATTGTTAGTTGTTAATATTAAACATGAGCCATGTCTGTGTTGTCTGTGAAATTATCTAAATATCTAAGCTATATTATTTTGAATAATTATGCTTAGGTTATAAATTGTCTGCGTCTTTTATTAAATTTCAAATCTAATTGTCAACATCATTATTTAATATTATAAGTTAAACATACGTGTATTTAAAAAAAATACTTGAGTAATACTGGTATTACTCAAGTGATTAAATTACCTACCTACCTACCTTTTTATTTGTACCTATAGGAAAAATGTATAAATATATTAGAAAAGATAATAACATAATTTAATTAGAACATAAAAAGTACCACGATGTCCTGTCCACACCGTGTGACGTCATAAGGTGACTCACTTTATGACCACAGGGGCGCCTTCAACGATACTAATTGAAAAATGTTTACCTTCTACATTGAACGTATGAAATTACTTACCTTTTTTCACCTTATCGGTTGGCTATAAAGTACAAGTTAGTATAGGTAGGTATGTTTTCCAAGTCTTGCAACAAATCAATTTTAAATATTATGGAAATAGAAATAATTCTCCTAAAGACCGGCGCAGCATGTCTTTACCCTAACTAATATTATAAATAGGAAAATGAGTTTGTTTTGTTTGCTATGTTTTCACGCTAACACGGCTGAACGGATTCCACGCGAGCGAAACCGCGGACAAAAGCTAGTTTTCTATAGGTACATCTCAATCTGTCACCATCTCAGTAGTCACCATCTCAGTAGTCACCATCTTTGTCCGTAACTATTGTCTTTCACAAAAACCATCCAATAAAATTAAAATTTAAATCAAGATCAAAATCAGAATTAAAATTTGAAATGTGTGAATGTGAATGTGAATGTGTGTGCGTGTGTGTGTGTGCGATGTGTATATGTGTGTGATGTGTGTGTGTGTGTGTGTGAATTAATGTTCCCACCAAGAGTTCAAGCCGATTATTCAATAATTCTAATTAAATGATTACCTAGTATAATGGCCACAATGAAACTTAGCCCGAGGATAGTCCTGGGCACGCCACAATTGTGGCGATAAGTCCCCTCTTTGAGGAGTGGACAGAAAGGCGCCACGGCGTCCTCACTTTCCGCCTGACGCAGGTCCTCACTGTTTCGGGAGGTTCCTGTTCAGGATAAAGCGGGAGGAAACGCCCGGGTGTCACCATTGTGAGGATCGCCCGGAGGACACGGTGGAGCATACGGTGGAGGTCTGCCCGGCTTGGGCGGAGCACCACCGTGTCCTCACGGAGAAGATCGGCGGCGGCGATCTCTCGCGTCCAGCCCTGGTTCAGGCCATGGTCCGGAGCGAGAGTGCATGGGAAGCCATCACCTCCTTCTGCGAAGCAGTTATGCTCGCGAAGGAGGAGGTGGAGCGCGCGAGGGAGATTCAAGCTGCACGCCCTCGCGCCCCTAGCCGCCGCAGGAGACGCCCCGGGCGTCGGGAGTCACGAGCTGACTTCCGTCCACCGTAGGCGCGGGCTTGCGGTCGGTGAGCGATGGGTAGCTCACCATCCGATGAGGACCAGGCCCGGGTCGACGGCGCGTTGTGTTCCACGCGCGCCTCAAAGGGATGTCAGCACCAACTGACGGGATCCGGAAGGACCAACGCCTGCTGGGGTTGCGGGTTTGTCTGAAAGGGATATCGCGGCCCCGGCACACAGGCAACGGAAGGAACACGGGTGGGTTTTAGTCAGTAAAAGTCTGACACTCCCTCTCGCTCCGCCCAGAGCGGGAGAAGTCATTTGATGATTTCCCACCCAAAAAAAAAAAAAGCCCGAGGATAGTCCGAATATCCCTTCTATTGTTAATTTAAGCACATTTTGGATAAGTTTACAAGTTTACATGATTGAACAAAATTAGTAATTTGGTATGCATTGATACGTAATAGGTTTATTAATGATACTAAGGCTGTTTTCACACGCCGCGCAATCTCCATGCAGAAAATGTCAATCTGCCTAGCCTTTTCACAACTATGTTGGGTTCGGCTTTCAGTCCAACCGAATACAGCTGACTACCAGTATTTTACATGGAATAACTGCCTATCCGACCTCTATAACCCAGTAACTGGGTAATACGATACTCCTTGGTAAGACTGGTTGGAAGATTTTCGAACTTCTGAAAACCCGTAACGACTGTCAAAGATCCACGAATGACAGCCGGTACCAACGGCTTAACCTGCTTTCCGAGACACGGAGGAATCTAGGTATGTAAATATGATGGCCACTCATCCACTAACCAACCCCGGCAAGCGTAGCATAACCTGATGGATCGACCCGTGCGGCTGTTATTACTTAGCCACGAGCTCCTCAATCTCGACGATATTGTAGACGTCCACGTCCATGACATTATGATTGTGCGATTTTTCCACGATAATATAAAAGCGCACAATGAATGGAAAATCCTAGTTAGAACGTTATTTGCTCGTTCAGTAGCGTTTAGAAGTTATGTAAGTAAGTAAGTATAATAACTACTGAAAATAATAAGGTACTCTAGTATAGTCTACGCCTATAATCTGTTCAAAAACTATCTGATGAAATTATAAACAAATCCTGTTCCGGATAAATTCTTACGTAATTATTCAGAATAGGGAATTAGTAACACATTTATCTGTATAAAATTTAGAAGTAGCAAGTATTGTTTAAATAACACTATTAAAAATATTAAATGTAATTGAAAGAAATCATCGACGAAAAATTGAGGTTATAAAATTAACTTCAATTGTCAAATGAAAAACCTCAAGGTGATAAAATTTGAATTTCGGGTTTAAACATTCAAATAATCAAATCAAAGCACTCAATTTGTAAGTGGCACAACAATTAGGCATCCACAGGTACATCTTCTTATCCATCTGTTTACATTTTCATCGTATACTTTTGGAACATATACGTGTATGAGACGGTATTCGGCTAGCCGATAGCTTGAACGTGTGAAAAGAGGTTAACAATTGTTATCAGCCTTTCTATATTAAAAATCGAAAACTTAACGTCAAATTAATTGCTGAACAACAAATTCGAATTTAAGAAATAACAAGTATAATTTTTCTTAGTTCTTCAAAGAAGATTTTTTAAGGAGTCGAATAAAACGTTTTCAGTTTTTCTTTGACGTCTAAGAAACTTTGTCTTTAGTTAAGTTTAAGTTAACGAAGTGGCATTAGAAGTAAATTAAAATGTTCTTAAAAATTTCATTTTAAAATTGGGCCGCTTAACCTTGGGTCAAAGAGGTCAAAAGCCGAAACGATGACCTTTCCTTTTGAAGCAATTAGCATAATGAATTTACCTTGTGCTTAAACAACTGTGATATATTTAATAAGAACAATAAAGGTTGATGAAATAATTTTTAATATTTTTAGAAAAACTCTTTCTTGAAAGTAATGTAGGGTGTAAAGTCGGTTTTTATTCATTGAGTGTGCTTGAAGTATTACTTAATACTTAAATAAATAATATTTCTCAAAATTACGGAAACCACGGTACTAACGCCCTATCCCTAATGACTCATGGTACATGACCTCACTTATGGGCACGCACGCTAACCCTTCTGGATGAAATATCGATGGTGGGTAGTAATTAAATTTAAAGTTGGTTACCACATGTCGGGTTGTGGGTCATATCCAAGCGATAGTGATCAATCTGCAGTAATTATTATGATTTGATATTATCTTCCCTCTCTTTTTTTAAATTAAAAATAATTAAAAGACTTGTTACAGTGAAAATCTTGTAGGTACAGTCACGAACAATATTTTGAATAATTTAACAGTGATTTTTCAACTTTGTAATAATAGTACCTAGATTGTTTGCCTAGAGAGCAAACAACAATTTTTAAGGCGAGAGTGTTTCTTTAAATCCAGAGCGCAGCAAGGGATTCTTCTTCTCTTCTTCTTAGCGTGTCGATAGCAATCTAAATCGACTCGTCCCAAAATTCGGCCACGTTTTTGGCGCCATCACTAGCGTCCATCAGTTCCTGTAACGTGCAGCTGACAGGACACGCAGGACATGATATTAAGTGTCCCATCGTTTGTAGAACAGCACCACATTTACACTCCAAGGCGGACTCGTCTATGAATCTCCACCTGAACAGATTTTCCTTGCTTCGGCCAAACTGGGTCCGGAGTCTGTTTAGAGACTACCAGGTTACCCAAGGGAACTCATGTCCAGGTGGGAGATCTTCAGCAGGTGGAACGAATGGTTTGGGTAAGGAAGCACTGTCTCGCCACAACTTCAGTCTCTCTTTTGGTCGTTCGTCAAGGAGTGGGACGAACTTTAAAAAACTGTTTCGGCTTTTCAACCTCTGTGGCACAAGGATTTTGTCGTGCAAAGGGTGTCGTGGGTCGGAGATCATTTTGGATCTTTCGCTGGAGCTTGCCACCGCTCTGCGAACTACTGGAGTGGCGCTATTCCCGCTAGTGGATAAAGCATTTGAACCGGGGTCGGTTTTAGGCAACCAATGATGACCTTTCGTTCGCAGCAAGGGATTCAAAGTACGTTACTCGAGCTTAAAATAGTGTTGCTCCTGAGGTGAACACTTTACTTTTTATCACCCTCTATGAGAATAAATGAGAATAAAACACGTTTTCGGTCCGGCCCCCATCAGGAACGAAGTTCCTTCTCACGTATGATTTCAAACAAAAACAATTTTTTTGCAGCCATCTTGGATTTACATTTTGACATCACTATCGACTTTAGCACCCTGGAAAACTATTTAATTTGGACCAACTTCACACTTTCTCTCTCTCTCGTCAGCCTGTTACTTGTTCATACATTGTTCGTGATTGATCTCTTAGGTGATTGGAACTTTTACTAACAATATCCACATTCCAAATTCAAATCACTATTAGTCCCGAAGGATTGAAAAGCTATTTAGTCCCTATTTATGAAAAATAAACTAGCTCTTTTTGAATTTTGCGTATAGTACAGGACACGGTTTCATACACGGTACGCGGCGTATAAGCCGCGCCGTAGAAAAAACATGTCTGTCTACAAGCTTCCATTGTGATCCATATAACCCTGACGACCGTGCATACACACGGCGATGTTACCGTAGAAACCGTTGTCTTTCACGGCAAGAAAAACGTGTGTCACACTTATAGGCCCTTGGACAAAGGGACTATAAGTGTAAGGAATTTATGCTAGTGATCGGTAAAGTACCCAGTCGTTAGGCACTTAACGGCTGGGAACGGTCACCTGGATATTATTGTCTCTTATTAAAGCTCGATGTGTCATCACACGCATCACACTAATAGTGCTAATCTATTAAAATATTTTGATTTTGATGTAGTCAGAATAAATCAGATCAAATGATTGAATTTATAAAATTATGGACTTTGCGATCCCTTAAATTATTATTATTGCAAAAAAATGGTTTCTATCCACAATTTTACTATACCACTTCCACAGGAACTTACCTACTTCACCCAAAATTGAATTCTAAAACTATCAACCCAACTACTCCAAGTTCTTGAAACAAGGAAGGAAGCAAGAATATCTAAACAAAGGCTACTTTTTCTTGCATCGCGTAAAGCAAGCATAAAAAAAATTACAAGACGACTACTGTACATCGCGTAAACTTCGGAAAGTTTCGCGTGACAAACAAAACGAAACAAGTTTCCGACGAGGGCATGGTCCAAGTTATAAATCACAAGCAGCTCAACCAAAATTGATAGTCAAAGAAACCAAAATAGCGATTATTACAGCATTCATGACGTGCCAGCAGCTGCCGACTATTTCTGTTTTGTGCTCGTTATTGTATTTAAATCTATTGTGTTTTATTTTCTTGTTCAAATGAGTTTATTATCTTTTTTTTATTATGCACGTGTTTCTGTGACAAATAAACAAATTTTTCTTCCTTTAGGTATTCCATAAGGGTCAATAGTTAAGTATCGATGAACTACTGTTTCTTTTAGGAAATAAAGTATAACTTGGTGAGAATAAACTCGTATGTAAAAACAAAACCCGTAAGTTGAAACATAGTGAGGAATTAAAGGCAACCCTCAGCTGATTTTTTATACTTACTAGAGTCCTTATACTGCTTAGACAGATGACCAAAACGCAAGCATAAAACTTAGTCACTCAAGACAGACCAAATTCTATATTTTCCAATTAAAGAAAAGAAACAAATAAAATACATTTATTTACCACAGACAAAAAGGCACACAATTATAGCACAAGTAAAAAAAAGAAACAAATAAAAAAAGCAAACTAATAAGAAGTGAGTAAAATAACAAGACACACGAGACTTATTACGCTACCAGCTAAATATCTAACTACTTACTTATTTTCGCCAACATCTCTTATCTTACACCACACCATCTTCAAGAAGGTAAATAAAATTACCTACAGACTGTACCAGCTGAAAGAGTCACGTTCCTCCATGGTAATGGATTACGTGACCCCGTCTCATAGCACAGAGTTCTATAGAGTCGAATAAACGGGGATTATAGAGCATGTCCCACTTTTAAAGTACGTATTGTTCGGAGGGATTAATAAAGCGTCTAATGAAAGGCGGATGGATTTCTTTGTTCTTGTTTTTTGGAGTGTCTTGTTTTGTCAGTATTTGATTACGTACGTGTGTTTAAAATTGAATTATTTTGCGGAATTTATTTTGCGAGATTATTTTTACTGCGATGATTGACGAAGCATAATTTTTACTTGTTATATTTCATGTTCTAATTATTAGGAATGTAGGTTACTTGGTGAAGGTTGTGGTATTGTTCTCGTTGAATCTGGGCTGAAACACCAACTATAATAAGGATGATGACTACAATTTATTTTTTAGTCCGTCTTGGAGATTATAAAAAAAATATTGGACACGTATTTTTTCCATGTTTACGTAATCTAAAGATTACGGCGATACATTGAGTTACAATGTGCCATATCGTCACGAGTATGTAGATCTTATACTTAATTGACATAGCGAATTGGATAGACGTAGCGAACCCCACTCCGGGGAACTTAAAATGCGTTTTATTTAAGTATTTTTTATTAATATGATAAGCAAAAAATACGTGTCTAATATTTTTTTTATTATCTGACTGACGGACTCATTAGAATTTCTTTTTTTTTACCCAAGCATCATCCCTATAATTACCGAAAAAATCTAATGGAAGTTTCGCATGATACGATTCTTGATATAGGTAGGTAGTCTACTTCCTGGTACAATTATTTGTACCTCTTGATTTCAACGTCATCAGCTGTTCCCACCGAAGTCTTATTTCAACACCAAAAACGAGACGCGCGAGTTTTTAGAGCAGTAACAAAAGGCGGGTACATTGATTTCTCCCAAAACTGGGTAAAGTTTAGAGTACAAATGAATACAACCCCAACTCGTTGTCAAAAGTTATGAGCATGAATTTATGCAGACAACTCGTTCGTAAATTGTGGCAAACTTTTGTTTCATTTTGTATTTGAAATGCCAATTAGACAAGGGAAATTAGAAATTAACGAAGAATCGTCGTTTTAGACAAGAAATATTGTTAGGCGAAGAGTTTTCCAAGAGAATTCAGCTCTAGGCTAGCAGTATTATTTTGCATAAATAGTTATTATAATTATATGAAATTAAATACATAAACTGCAGTTGATTTTGAATGGACAAACTAATTTAAGCGGCCGTGAGTGGTCTTTGCTGACCTCGTACAAATAATTGATGATTCTGTAATTATTCAAAGTCAAACTCAAATCATTTATTTCAAATAGGCCCTTGCTTGACTTTTGAACGTCAAGAATTACAAAAAATTTAATTGATTCTAGTCGACCCTTCCAAAAGGTAATTGGTATTAGTAAATAAAGTTATTTTATTTATTTACTTAGTGCAGAATTATTTCTAAAGCGTTAATTAGCGTAACAGTCACTGTCCAAAAATAAATCAAGGGTATGCGCAGTGTCAGTCGAATTCCTTGACGCTGCATTGTGTTATGTCTTGCCTTGCTGTGGCGTTTATTTTGCCTGGATACGGGCGATACAGCTATGTATCAAAAGGGCCATTTAATTTGGAGACTGTACATGTGTTCATGTCTTCACTAATGGTAATCAAACTGTCACATCATTAATACTTGCAACTCAACAATGCAGCAATAATAGTCTGTTAAGCTGTTCACATGCAGTCTGATAGTGCAATAAAGTCAAATATGTTCAAATAGCTTATATTTCACAGTTTTCATACAGTTGATATAGCTTTTGGAATTCGAAAAGATAAACGGTCACCGTTTTTTCGTAGATAGTATAACTGTGTGCTTTTTGCAACCACACTGCCGTTCATAATGAGGACATGTTTAAGATTATAAAGCTTGGAAAATATCAGTTTTTTTTACTCTCCCAAAAAAACTTCCATATCTTTCGCGTTGTTTTAAACACAGATGTTTTCCCAATGAAAACTCCGCATAACTCGGCATCTAAAGAACTTAACATTCTATTTATAACCTAAATTTTACATAGAAATGTAGGTACTAATAGAAAATTCATAAATTACCGGCGCTACGGACTTTATCTGCTACATGAATCATGAAAACTGTTTCGTCAAATGAATAATGTAGTAAATTGCGGGAATGGATTTAGTTGATCCGGTTCATGGCCCAATTAATTTCAGTAAAATACTGAAGTATTTTAATTAAGTTCAAAGCTGACCAGAAATAAATGTGGGTATTTGCGGTGTCAGTGTCAGCCAAATGCCGTAACGGCACATTTAGGACGTGGCGTGCCAAGACCAATTGTTTTTTGTTCTCCTAAGGCGAGCTTTCAGTCTATGGCACTAATAAACGGTGCACGTTTGCCTTTTTAATTTGGGTGAAGCAACCAAATTAAATTGTGTACTGTCAGCTTTACTATTAATTTTTTCGCCAATCAATTTAGTTGAGCCATGTATTCTTGCTGTTATTGTACCGATGTTATGATAAACAGAACGATGCCAAGAGATAATTACTTCCAAGGAGTACCAAACCAAGTTTTAGGTTGGAGGCTCGAAATGTATTGTTTTAATATATATCTAGCCTTTTTTTTTTTTTTTTTTTTGGGTGGGAAATCATCAAATGACTCCTCCCGCTCTGGGCGGAGCGAGAGGGAGTGTCAGACTTTTACTGACTAAAACCCACCCGTGTTCCTTCCGTTGCCTGTGTGCCGGGGCCGCGATATCCCTTTCGGACCAACTCGCAACCCTGGCAGGCATTGGCCCTTACGGACCCCGTCAGTTGGTGCTGACATCTCTTTGAGGCGCGCGTGGAACACAACGCGCCGTCGACCCGGGCCTGGTCCTAATCGGACGGCTATATATCTAGCCTAGCTTCTGCTTAAAATTTACTGTAGATATTAGACCGTTTCTCGTGTTTATAATTTTGGCGGATAGAAAATGATCGAAATTTGTAAAAATAAATTTCCATAATATATTAATAGGTAATAGGTAATACGGGCTGGTATCCGCAACTCCACGACTAAGCGCGTATTTTGCGTACGGGTGGGAAAATTGGTTATTCGATCCACCCCAGCTCCTCAAAGAAGGCCAGCAACGCCTTGGTGTCACTGACAATCTCACGTAGGGTACCTGGGTTACCGAAGTACTTTGCCCTGTATGTGGCGACCACCGGGCAGTATAACAGCACATGGGCTGCTGTCTCGTCGTCCTCCATGCAGGCTCTGCACAGTGGACTGTCTGTGACTCCTATGACAAAGAGGTGTTTATTAAATGGCCCATGGCCAGTTACAGCTGCTGTAACTGTACGTAGCTGTTGTTTCGTTAGTCGAAGAATCTGTTTCGTGAGGCGTGACACTCACCGTGGTCCGACCATAGTTTGTGATGTTGGTCCCTGGTTCGTTTCCTTACCAGAGTGCGTAGGTACCCGAAGGGGAGTGGCGCAATGGGTTCAGGCCCCACTTGTGCCATGCTCGATCCCCTTCTGGCAAGTTCGTCGGCTGCGTCATTACCCCGCGAACCGCTGTGCCCATCCATAATATATTTAAAAAACTTCTCAGTCGCTATCGCTTCTCCTTCTAACTCCAGCCTTAGTGGTTTTAACGAGTGCTTGCAATTTACTCATGTTTATACTTCTTATTTCGACCTCTTGATAAATGATACGTCGTGGAATGTCGGCTAATTCCGCAGTTCGGGTTCGCCTCTACACAATTGTTTTATCCATTTTAACGAAACAAAATGTTGTTTTTGTTTGTAAATTCATTGTTGTTACGTGTTTTAAAGAGATCGGTCCCATTATTATAATTGTGATCTTAAGTGCCTATGAAATGTTTGGCGATGGTATTAAGTTTCTCATTTTCATTAGGTATTCATACCAATAGATAGGTATTTTTAATTTTACAAATAATATTTCTTTTTTTTACAGTTAAATTTTTATTATTGCGATAGAAATATAATTATGGGTACATAACAACTTATTACAAATGCAATTTTTATTAATTAATTAGTTATATGTTGTTATGTACCAACTTGTAAATATTAAAATGATTGTTAGAGAGAAAAAAATATAGGTATAAATAAAAATAGCAAAATTAATTTATTAAACTAGCTTAAATAAAACTTTTCATAACCTAAAATATGGCGTCGAAATTCATCGGCATCGCCGTCGACTGGAAATTTACCCAAGAGCCAGTTGTACAATTGCCACGTTGTATGGCAATGCTTAGCCTCTGGCCAAAGTTATTATAAGTAGATATATAAAATTCTAGTAACGTGCATTTTATTACATTAACTACCTACTCATTATAATCACTGACAAATAAAAGTTATCATCTAACTGAAACTGTTGTTCTTTAGGTACTATTTACTGTAATTTTGTTCAAAATTAACATCTACAACAAGGTTAACATTGTAAAAATCGTTCTTAATGATTACTTCCATTATTTATTTAATTAATTAAAGGTTCTTTGTTTGCAGCCACTCGTTAGAATTTCTATCAACAATTTCGTACCTAGATTATTTTGTTTGGAACAATGTAACACAATTCAAAAGGGATGTAGTTACAAGAACAATATAGAAATTATTTTGTAACCAACTTAATTAGCAGTTGTTTTAAAGCAGCAATTAACATATTAAAAAGTAACTTAATTTAGGTTTTATTTGAACTTTGGAATGTTGGAATACGTTTGTCACATGTACCTATATTATTTGAATTTTGTAACAGGCTTGTTTCGGGAGTTTAGAACTTCAATTTAGGCAAGATACTGCAATTTGGGCAGGAATTCATAACCTCTCTCGGTGGCCCATGGTGGCTACAACTATGGAAGCTTATAATTATTTTACTATCTGTTAATGCTAATCGTTTATTTGCTGTCTACAATGAAATTTAAAATGGGATTTGAGAAAACACAAATAGGAATAAACCATCCTACTTTCTACTAAGTATATAAAAATAAATAATATTATAAATTGTGAAAGTTTAGATGTTTGGATGATTGTTATTCAATCACGGAAAAACGGTTGAACGGATTTGGATGAAATTTGGCATACAGATAGTTTATAACCTGGATTTAACGCCTAGGATACTTTTTATCGCGGTAGAACGTTCCCGTGGGATAATTTCCTACCTCGGCGTGGATGAAGCCGCAGGCAAAAACTAGTTACAAATAAAAATAAAACAAATACACATAAAAACAATTGAAAATATGATACTTACCAGTCTGGATCAAGTCTGAAAATGAAGAAGACAATTAAAAAAACTTTTATTTCTAAAACTTATGTACAGACGCCAGCACATCAAGCTACTACAATCTGTCAAATTTATTTAATAGATTTTCAACTTTAGCACTACAGCATAAGGTTCAAGGTTGATTGCGAATATTTGACAGTTTCGGGTAGCTTGACCTGCTGGCCTCTGTACAATCAATAATATAATGGATAGGAACTACATTTTAAGCAAAAATTTGCTTGTATTAGGTACTTCCGTTATTCCGGCTTATATTAACAATACATAAGTGAGAAATTTACCAATAAACGAAAACAAAATTAAATCAAATACAAATTAAATATAAAATCAGAATCACAATTAATTTTTTTTATAAGAATTATAATCCAAATTAAAATCAAAATTAAATTAACATAAAAGTTCAGATCAAAATCACATTCAAAATGAGTACCAAAACAAAAACAAATTGAGAGAACAAATCAAAATATGAAGAAACAACTGAAGCTCAGTCTAAACAAAATAATATCAACAACGAATTTCCTGACGACAAAATTCCTTGAAGCCACAATGATCCTAAAACAGGCGCAAATTCATTCCATCTTAACCTTAAAAGGATAAAAACATAAAAGACACCAACAAAAGCTTTTACGTTCAGAATATTAATGACATTCGTTATAAGAATAATTACGTAAAGGGAGGACAAGCCCTGAAAATTGTGAAACGACAGAAAAAGTTAGACGAGCCTCTTCCGTAGAAAATTAGAGATGGATAAAAAGCAATCCTTCTTTTTCAAAATGAAACGTCAAGTTTTGCTAACGACCCGCGAAGCCGCTGAAATTTGCAAACAAAAATTCGAAACGTAATTGCTTGAGTTATAGGCGTTAGCGGGCGGAAAGTTTTTGTACTGTATTTGTAAACTGTTCCAATTTAGAAGAGATTTTTTTGGGGATCGACTGTTTAGATAAGTTGTTTTCTTTTACAGTTTTGAGAGTAACAAAGTGTCCTTTTTCAAAACCGGTCCACAATTGACGGAAAAATCGACGGACATACATATATATAATACATACGCGTCGAACACCTCCTCCTTTTTGGAAGTCGGTTAAAATATTAGTAAACATTTTCTTACACACGAATTGAGGCAGTAGATGACTGTGTTTCATTACTACGAGTATGACCCTCAATTTGAGATAAAATATGTATAACTCAGTTATTTTTATTGTATATAACAAACTAGTGGACTATGTTTTATATTCTCATGTTATTTGTCCTACAAAAAATAATGTAAACCGAAACTTATCCACTTACATTTTATGACTTGCACAGAAGTTATGTCGCAAACTACAATATTTGTTTCCTTTACGAAAAAACATTCGCCCCGATCTTGTTTTGCGTGATTAATGATTTAACAAATTGGAAGTGTCACAAAGATTTTAAGAAATGTAAACTGGAGAGGTTTCTGTTTTCTTTTTTAAAAGAAGGAGGTTCTCAATTCGACTGTTTTTTTATGTTTGTTACGCGATTACTCCGCCAATTATTAATTGATTTTGATAAATGTTTTTTGTTTGGTAGGTAATAGTACTTATTTACTTATATATACTTTATTGTACACCAGATTATAGATTACAAAAAGAAAAGTAATACACTACAAAATAAACAATGGGCGGCTAATTAGTACCTCAGAGGTGGTCTTATACAAATTTTATTAACTTTGCTTGGGTAGTAGTATAAAAGTAGTTACATAGAAATTTAAAACATTATTTTAAAGTCAGCTGTTTGGTTGCTGGGCTGAGGGTCTTGAGTGCGCTGGTTGATCCATATTGGTGGAGGTTCTTATAATACACCCCATTGTGAATACTTGAAATTGATCAAAACAGTGTCACCATTATAGTATAATAAGATTATTGCCATTGCCTTGGCTGGCAATGATAATTAATTACTCAGGTATATTTTACCTGAGTAATTAATTATATTGAAACAGAATGGTGAGTAATTCATTATTGTAAAGTAAAAAAGTCTTGTCATTATCCTGAATCGTCTACCAAAGATTATTTTTCCTCCCACCAACATAATAACAGAACTAGAGAGCGCGCCACGAAAGAACGCCGGCGGAAAATTGTGGAACTACATTTTTTTTTAATGCAATATGATGCAATGATATAGACACTGGCGCCGCGTCAAAAGAATTTCAGTGGTGGCGCGGACTCTACACAACCATCTAAAGACTCCATCGCCACCATAGCATCGATTCATTTCCTTAATAATGCAGCTTACACTCATTTATTAGTTTCAAACTACCACAAGGCTCTATTGATACCCGCTCCGGGTATTAATTAGGCTCCGCAGTTTACAAGACGTGCAGTTACTGTAAAACAAATGAGCATCATCAAGATCACAGAGACTATTATATGTAGAACAAGCTTCTATGATAATCGATATCTTGCTAGCGATGGCGATATTTTGTTAGTAGTATCGATTGTACCTTTGTTTAATGTCAATCTTGGACCAAATAACAAAAGATTATATTTCACTCCACTAACAAACATAACTACTAATGGAAAACCGAAGGCAATAACGAGCAGTGGTCTGATAATATAATTATTAGTATATTTCGTGGTCAATATTTTTACACAAGTGACAAGGTTCATAAAAACATATGCCGTAACAATATTAATTTGAATCGGTGACAGGCATGTGCAACAGGCCAGTGCATACATATATGCGACCTCTTCCAATAACTACACCATCTAAAAATCCCACTTTCACCATAACATCGATTCATTTCCTTAATAACGCGGCTTACACTCGGTTATTAGTTTCAAACTGCCACAAGTCACTATCGATACCCGCACCGGGTATTATTTTAAGAGAGGCTCCGCAGTTTACAAGTGCAGTTACAGTAAAAGTTGGACGTAAACGGGCGCGGGGAGATTTGTGCGTCCACCATTTTAATGTTTCGGTACGAAAACTGTACCGCTTTCGGGTATTGTGGGGGCGTTGTTTTGGGAAATTGCAGGTTATTTTTCGGTTAAAACAAGGAAAGAGGGGAGAATTATGTTGGTGCTGTTGTTGGAGAATCTTGGTTGGTTAGTGTTGGTTTTGTGTAGCTTGAGCATTATAATAGAGACATAGAAATAAAATTTATTTTTAAAGTAACTAATTCGTTCGTTAACATCCTCTGCTGAACGCAGGCTTCAAAATAACTTCTTTAAATGTGTACTGCAAAAATTCATTTTGAGTCGCAAACTTAAAATAGCTTACATAATCATTTATGTAGTGAACTTTAGTGACGTAGGTATAGAAACCGGCCAAGTGCGAGTCGGACTCACACACATAGGGTTCCTTATCATCGTACAATATTCACCAAAAAAAGGCGAAAAAAACACGTTACTTGTATGAGGACCCTGTTTAATTTTAATATTAATTATTTTATCATTTCTTGTTATAACGGCAATAGAAATACACAATCTGTGAAAATTCCAACTATCTACCTGTTACGGTTCATGAGATACAGCCCGCTGACAAACAAATGGACAGGGGAGGCTTAGTAATAGGGTTCCGTTTGGCACCGTGTACAGATCCCTAAAAATTATTTACATTATGATACCATACTTTTCATTAGTGACATGCCGTGTTTGCTATAGGATTTCCTATCGGCAAACAGTTACGAAGTACCATAAAAACTTTCATCCCCTATCCAACCCGATGATGAAGAATTTTCAAAAGTCTTTCCTTTGTGCTCACTTTCGTTATATATATAAGGTTTTGTGAAATTCAAGCTTCTAGACCCAGTGGTTAAGGCCAGTGGTCACCAATTTGTTTCATTTAAAAAAATAATATGACTGTCGCGGTCCGTATAATTAAAAATATCAAATTAATAAAAAATAAATAAAAAAAAAGAAACCTGAATATTTTTATATTAAGTAATAAAAAATATTATGTAGGTCATTACCATAATATTTTCATCAAAAATAACAAAGTAAATTATTAATATCAATGTTAAAGATTGCATTTTTACTTTGAACTATCTGTCTAAAGACAAAGCGCGAGCTAGAAAAAAAATAGAAACAAAAACCTGTGCGGTCGGGAGAAGGGGAAGGAACTTCGTTCCTGACAGGGGTGTCAGGAACGAAGTTCCTTCTTACGATGATTTAAAACAAAAACAATTTTTTGCAGCCGCCATTTTGGATACACATTTTGACCTCACTGTCGGCTTTAGCACCCTCGAAATAAATGGAAACGACACCCATGATGAAAAATTTGAAAACTTTCGCAGCCGCCATCTTGGATTTACATTTTGACCTCACTATCGGCTTTAGCACCCTCGAAAACTATGAAAACGACACCCAAGACAAAACATTTGATAACTTTCGCAGCCATCATCTTAGATTTACATTTTGACCAAATTCACATTTTGCCTATGCAGTGTACTCGGGCCGATCTGTACAATTTTATCCCATGACACAGTAAATTGTAATCACTTTTCCCTTTTCCTTGTTTTTTTCTGCCAGCGTTCTCTCTATCTCTATTTCTTTGACTTTGAATTTAAAAAAGACAGTCGCAAGGAATTACAGTTTTTAGTGTGACGATTTCTGATAGTTTACAAGCCACTTACAAGCCACGTTAAAGAACTTCGTTCCCAAAATATCTACTTTTATAATTTTAGTGTTTACGTACGTGTTTATTTCTACACAAAATAGGTCCAGGTCCGGACCGCAGTCCGCCATTTGGTGACTCCTGGTTAAGGCTGTGCGTAGTATGTCATTGAATTTAAGATTTTTATTAAGTGGATGGGTACTACACATACCTAACTTACTTTCTATCGTGGGCATATTTCTTTTCTATATTGTAAGATGGTTTCCCCTTAGCATACAATAATTACAGACTGACTTAATTGTTATATTTTAATACTCTTATTTCTTCTGTTCCAGTGTTCAAATCCCAGACTTCGCTGTCGACTGACTCCGGACTGTGCACAGAGCGAGGCCTGCGGAGGACTCACATAGAGTTAATTAAGCCTCCAGGGAAACGCATCGGACTTAAACTGGCAGGTATGTGCTTAAGTATATATGGGTTATATATTGGTCTGTTAAGGTTTGAAAGAAAAATTATCTATAGTCAGTAATTTATTGGAAAGGGATTCTTTAACACTTTCTTCTTCTATGATCGTAGTTTACGGAACTAATGTTCTGCATGTTGTTACAGTTACATAATACATTTTATTTCATAGTGAACAGAAATTAAACAAATTAATGCGACGTATACGCATAATCATGCAAAACTGACGATACATCAAAACACTGTCATATGTGTTTGAATTTTCGCGACGACATACATTTTCAAAAAAATAAATACATAAAGAAAAATTTAAGAAAGATTTAGATTAGAGAAAGATTTTTATTTTCAGAGATGTCCGTTACGTAGCCCCATAGAATAAAATAGTAACTTAAGTATTCTATGGGAATACCCGCTTGCATCTTGTGTACTCTTTTCCACCGTCACTGTGCGTTTGCACTGGCGAAACATCGCAACAAAACATGTTGAAATCTCTAATTCCTGTCAAAAATTGTATGGAAAATTGACATTGAGGTTTCAACATGTTTTGTTGTGAATGTTTCGCCAGTGCAAACGCACAGTAACATTATCAAGTAGCAACCTAGCTCCGCTATCCTAACCCCCGGGGCCTGTCTTTGTCAAATTGTTGTTGCGCATCGTTTGAGGTCGGCAATATTTCACTAAACAAGTTTTCTTATTTCGTGTGAAAATCGGACTGTCGTTGAAATTGAAATTTGGTACATACTCGTATAAGTATTTCTGTAACCCAAACACGGACGTGTTTATGAATTTTGAACATGGGGGTCACTTTTGAGGGGTAAATAAGAAAATTTAAAAATAAAGTTCTGCATAATGTACCGTGTGACTTATCAAATGAAAAGGTTTATTGCGAGGATCTTATTTTTTTTTTCATATATTTAAAATAAATACTTTTAAAGATATTTAACAAAATTTATGAAAATTTACCACTAATCTCCGAAACTAGTGAGCCTAAAATTTTGAAAAAAATGTTGAGAATGGTTCTTTACTCATAGATTACAGAAAAACCTTTAAGAAGTCGATGGTCTAAAATAAAATGGTAAATCTCTTTAATCTGCGTACAAACTCACATTTGCCGTTTGAATGTATGGGAGAACATGTTTTTCAACTACAATGTTAAGTTCGTTCTTGGGATAAATTCATCCCAACTACTGAACCCTTCATTGTGCGTAGTCCGACACGCACTTGGCCGGTCTTTTGTGACTAAGATAAGTTAATTTAGTTTAGAAGCAAGTTATTACTTGTGGTATTCCATTATTTGGAACCACATCTTTTAGTTTATTTACATAAAAACACGTTACTCTTTCTTTATGTTATTATATTAAACAAACCACCTTTTGATATATTTTCCTATTAATATTCTATGACACATATATTTAACTCACTTTTATATTCTATAGCACTGTTTACCTCTGTAAAGCATACTTTTAATTATCTCTTGTTTTAGCATCCAAATCGATTTTATATTATTATCTTTCCCTTTTGTAAAAAACTTTACAATATTTATATTCTGACGTTTTCATCTTAAACTGTCATCTGTCGTAATTTACTTTTCTAAAACATAGACAGAACACATCATAGATAAGTACACTATCTTCTCTCATAAAGTGGGTGTACACACTGAACCTTCGCAATAAGCGTAGATCTAAGATTTCTCCTCTGTAAGCCGTTTTTATTAGTGCTGGTCATATCTAAATTAAGAATTAACTTGAATATGTTTTTAAAACGTTTAAAATATGACACAGAACAAAAAAAACGGTCTTCATATTTTTGGGAGTCTAGTCTTGTCTTTAGCTTCGGAGAGTCGTATTTTTAACTTGAGACGGAGTCACTGTTTTTCTGCCCTTAAGTCTTATTTTCTGTTTAACAGTTAGCTACTCGAATATTAGTCTCATGTAACTAGCATAACTAGCGTGCGCGGGTGTTCTAATCATACTGTGTAACTTGAACTATCGACCCTGAGTGTATTATAACAATAAACATTCTAATACTGTGTAATACCTGTGTTTAATTCGCTCGGCACTCCTGCCTAGCCCTGTAGAAGGTTCTCACTACAAAAGAACTCTAATCACGCGGCGTGAGGCGCCGCGAGTACACGCACACAAAGGCCTCCGACGCTAGACAACGTTACTCTCCGAGAGAGACCTCCGCCGTCACCTGTGACGCTAGCGCGGTCCTCCCGCTAGGTGAGGCGCCTCAAAGCGCCTCCGAGATCTACAAACTCTCTCAACCTCCTCTCTATTCCACAGGCTGGAGTGTACCTCCAGGGGGGATAATCCTCAGCCCAGCCTCCTGCACGCTGCCTGCGGCCTGCCTGCCTGCCCACCTGTTCCACAGCCTGCCTGCCTGTTCCTGCCTAACCTGAGCCTGTCTTGTGCCTGTTCCTGCCTAACCCGAGCCTGTCCTGTGTCCTTAACTTACCTTTACTTTTGCTAATTTAACTTTTAATTTTAATACCTTTAATATTATAATTTAATTTGTGACTCTCGTTTCCCTCCACGGAGGAAAACGTTCCGTTACATACTTTGTAAAGCAGGATGAGATTGACATCGCACATGATGTGGGTAGAAAAAACCAATAAAAAATATATAAAAAAAACATATTAAAGACATTTTCCTCTTTTCGTTGATGATCTCTACTCTCTATGTTAAACACGTTGAAGCAGACAGATCTTCAAAGTAAACATTGAGACGCCAAAAGTGGCACGAGAGTTCCAAAATAAAGTTACCACTAATATTCAAGATAAGTTAGTGAGATATAATTCCTCTGTCTAATATGTCAGACATAAATATAAATAACCTTTAACATTTTTTTTTTTTTTTTTTTTTTTTTTTTTATTATTCGGCTCTTCAACAATGAGTACACTATTACTTTATAATTAGTACATTTCAAACTTAAATCTAAGCGCCTCATTACTTATAGAAAAGCACAGCATGCACTACATAATGCGCAGATAATAACATACTTAATTAATTATTAAGAAATACACAGTTTAGATGAAAATAAATTATTATAAGCTAAATTGATTACATTATATGAATTAAATTACATTGAATAAATTAGATTAGATTAGATTAGATAGATTTTATGTATGATAATTTTTTATATGATAATTTTTATGTAAAATAGGGTTAATATTTGAATTTATACTGCATAGAGAGACTCATTAAATGGCAAGTGAGGCTTTTTTTAGAGCAGGTATTGATGAATGAAAGAGGTCAATGTCGACTTCGTGCTCTTTGTATGCAGCATACATTCTGGACAGTGGACAGTATTGCCTTAAGTTGGTATGACATCTTGGCATGCAGAATAGCCTCCTATTAGAACTTCTTGGCAGATTACGTGGCACATGGAATAACACCCTACTGAGCAAATCGGGACAGTTAAGAGAGCCAGTAACCAGCTTCTTAAGGAAAACCAAGTCTAGCATATTCCTGCGTTTCTCCAGCGACACCATCCTAAAATACTTCAGTCTTTCCTGGTACGAGTTGAGTTTTTTTCCCAGATTACTTTTATAGGTGAGATGCCATAAGAACCGTTTTTGCAGCCGTTCGATGCGCTTGATGTGGATCGTATATTCAGGTGACCAGACCACACTGCAATACTCGAGATGGCTTCTAACTAGCGAGTTGTACATAATTTTTTGAATGCTAGGTTTTTTGAAGTTCTTACACTCTCTCATAACGAAGCCAAGCATCTTTGATGTTTTTAATATAGTTTTGTCAATATGTTCTACAAAACTTAGCTTTTTATCGAGCTGAACACCTAGGTCTCGAATAGTTTCGACTTCCTCAAGCCGCTCACCATTCAATTTGTAGACTGACTGCATGATATTCTTTTTTTTTGTGAATTTTATGTGATGGCATTTTTTTACATTCAAAGACATTTTGTTGTGCTCACACCACATAGTCAGCTTGTCTAAGTCGCTTTGAAATAGTAGAGTGTCTGCAGGATTTTTTATAATCTTTATAGCTTTGAGGTCATCAGCGAATAAGAATATATTCGAGTTCGAGAAGCATTTATAAATATCATTTATAAAAAGAATGAATATATGCGGACCCAAATGAGATCCCTGAGGGATTCCCGACGATGCAATGTACGAATCTGAAGAGCAGCCATTTACCACAACCCTGAGCATCCGTCCAGACAGATATGATTCGAACCAACTTAAGAGGGGGTCCGAAACGCCATTCATTTCAAGCTTCTTGATGAGTATGCCATGGTCTACCGTGTCAAAAGCCTTGCTGAAGTCGGTGTAGACTGCATCAACCTGGACACGCGCATCAACCGCCTCAACAATGCTTTCAACATAGGTCACCAAATTGGTAGCTGTCGATTTCCCCTTCATAAATCCATATTGGCTATCTATTATTAGCTGTGATAAATGTCTAGACAGCACAGGGCATATAAGAGCTTCAAATACCTTTGCAAGTATAGAGAGAATAGCGATGGGCCTGTAATTGCTCACATCAGACCGATCCCCGGTTTTGAAAATAGGCACAATTTTGGTTTCCTTCCAAATGGCCGGAAAAGTACCCCGAAACACAGAATGATTAAATATAATACTTAATGGCAGTGAAAGAACATCCGATAGCTTATTTAAAAGCAAAGCAGGTATATTATCAGGGCCGGCCCCTTTGTGAACGTCTAACTTTTTTAATTCTTTGCGTATCTGGTCTTGTGATATTGTTATATGGCCTAACGTGCTATTGCTTATGCAGCTTTCAATGTCACCTGCACTCGCATGTACATCATTTCCATCACTACCATATATCTTTGAGAAATGGGATGCAAAATAATTACATATTTCGTTAATATTTTCAGAGGTATTTATACCATCTGTCATAGAACTGGGGTAGTTACTGGTGCCACCTCTCTTCATTTTTAAGTAACTCCAGAAATATTTTGGGTTCGAAGTAATTTTAGCCTCCATATCAGCAATGTGAGCACTGTAACAAGACGTAGCCATACGGTCACATCTTTTCCTAAGTAAATCTAGAGCAATAATGTCTAAAGGATTATTGTACTTTTTAACTCTAAGTCGAAGACGGTTCTTTTCGTTTAGTCTTTTAATGAGCTGTCTAGAAAACCAGTATGGATATTTAATATCTTTTATTGGTACTAGTGGAACGTGGCGGTTAATTAACCCATACAATATACTATACAATTTTTCTACCATCTGATCTACAGTCATGCAAGGATCTAGCTCTGTCGACCAATTGAGCTGCTCCAATACTGCATTAATTGCCACGTAATTTGCCTTAAAATAATTCAACTTAGTTCTATTATTACAATTCTGTGGCTTTTTAAAATGGGTAAACGAGAGCTCACACAGTACAGGTGGATGGTGCATATCTATTTTAGAAAGTACATCCACTGGTGCACTTACCACAACATGATCTAAGTTCGTCAAGACTAAATCAAGAATTCTGTTATTTTGATTAAATAAATAATTGCATTGCCTTAAATTGTTAAGCAAGACAAAATCCCAAAGAGTCTGTTCTAAGCCTGTACAAATATTTTGAGGAACTCTTATCACATCACCACCCGTCCCAAGCCAGTTGATAGTTTTCATATTAAAGTCGCCAATTATCAAGCATTCGTTGGCATGTTCCAAGACATTGTTTGTATTATCAATAAAATGCTCCAGTACTCTGGGCTGTATCGGTGACGGCAAGTATACTGTACATAGATAAATTACCCTAGCTTTCTTACCCCCCTCAAGTGACAACTTGACCCAGAGATCATCGCAAGAGCTTTCGAATTTGATCAGTCTCTGCGATTGAAATTTTGTAGAAACAGCGATAAGAACTCCACCCCCGTCGGTTTTATTATTCAAAACATTAATGGATCTATCACGCCTATAGATAGAGTAACGCCCACCCATGATCTCTGAGTCAAAGACACCATCCAGTAGCCAAGTTTCAGTAAACATTATAACATCATATGAACAACATGCAACTTTTTGGTAAATGTCACTCAGCTTTGTCCTAATACCCCTTACATTCTGGTAGTAGATTTTTAACTGATCGAATTTAAATCCATAACAATCGTATACATTATTCTATAATACTTTTTGATTGCTTACTGTAATTTTTCCAACGAGTCGGTGTCTCTGATATATTTATAGTCTGCACCATCAAGCTTTCTGGCAAAAATCTTGCCGCCACGGACCCACACATACTTGTAACCCAAACTCTTAGCTTTAATCCTGGTCGCAGCATGCAACGCCTTATTTGCTGGTGATAAATGTTCTACTATATAGACATTTTCCTTTTTACCGCCTATCCCTAGATGAGCGGTGTTGAGCTTTTCTTCAGAAGTTTTATTTTTATTGAAATTGATAGAAGAAGCCAAAAAGTGGTCTCGAACTCGTGGACTGCTAAATTGAACGACAATAGACTTCGGGCGGTTACTAGTTGGGGTTTGCTTTGCAATTCTTGTAACATGATGTATGTTATCCTCAGTTAAATGACCAGATATCACCTTACTTATATTCATGACAGTTGCTACGAGATTTTCATTGTTGTGCTCGGGCAGACATTGAATTTCCACATTCGTAGAACGTGCTTGTTGTTCCATCTGAGTTAGCCTCACGCCTAGGTCTTTGACAGTAGTTTTGAGCTGTTCGTTTTCCTTTTTAAGATCATTAACGACTTTGGTGTTTATGGAAAACTCAGTCTTCATTTCCTCAAACTTTACGTTCATAAATTCCATTGATGTATTAATCCCGTCTAATTTTTCCGTAATCGCCTTCATCTGTGTGTTAACATAGCTCGCCAAAGTTTGATTGAGGTGCCGCATAAGCTCGTCTATCTGTTTTTTCATAATGCGAGAAACTTCGCCAGACGTAACAGGAGCTTCATCGCTGAGGATAGTTACCGAAGACTCTTTCTTTCTATGTGTTACATGAGGATCACTTGCCTGACTATTGCGCACTGGGGTATTGTCTGCGGTTCGCTTCTTCGGCTTACAGGTTGGACACATCCAATTACGCAGTTCAGCTAGTTGGAAGTCACAACCCAGCTGCGTGAGACAGGACTGGTGGTAGGGTTTTTGACATGATGAGCATTTAACCACAGGACTTCCTTCAACTATGCCTTCCGAGCAACAGTCACAATTCATTGTTAAAGAGTTACTTAAAGTTAAATTGACAATGATCCAGTGCACACTAATAAATCGCACGCTAATAAAGGCCCACGCCTGGTGACGAACTGTCGATGCGTTAGTCGGCGAGAAGAACGTCGTAAGCGCCGTGGGTATTGCGTTACTTACGCGTTTCGCTCAATAAGTTGGATCTCACAGTTCAATTGATTTAATGGCGGTATGATAAAATTACTAGCCGATTGTTTTTAGTCACTACGTAATTGATTTGAGTATTTAGCACAAAATATATAACGTTTCACATGAACTAGACTTTATGCTGTTAAACTGTATCAGAATGAGTACATATCACGCACTATTTTCCGGGTTTTTAAATTATTTATACGGAACAAATTGACGTAGGTATTACTCGCGCGGGGATTTTTTGACTGATTTAGACCTTCCCAACAGACACCAGCTTTTCCTCCACGTGTAGCTCTCTAAATAATCCTCAAGTCAATTATCTTGGGGATTTACTTTCAAACAGACATGTTCTTGAAACTAATATATACGTAAGCTGAAATGTATGTAGGTATACAAACATTTATGTTGGTTTGTTAGTTTGTCCCGTATGCGTTCCTCAACCATTAATCCGATTGCGATGAAACTTTGGTACGTTGTCGTGAACATCCGCAAAGGTACCAGGAATGAAGACGCGGGCAATAGTTAGTCTTCCAATAGTTTAATTTTTATTCTAAAACCAAAATATTTTTTTAAACTGCCTCGTCGATTTAGTGTAATGAGGCCGTTTTTTTTTTTTTTTTTGGGTGGGAAATCATCAAATGACTCCTCCCGCTCTGGGTGGAGCGAGAGGGAGTGTCAGACTTTTACTGACTAAAACCCACCCGTGTTCCTTCCGTTGCCTGTGTGCCGGGGCCGCGATATCCCTTTCGGACAAACTCGCAACCCTGGCAGGCATTGGCCCTTACGGCCCTTGAGGCCCTACGCTCGATTCCTAGGTCGGGCATAATGAATTGGGTTTTTCCATCAGGAATTTCTCAGTAGCAACCCGGAGTTTGGATTCGTACATTAGGCTCGCCTCCTATTCTACGGGAAATCAAAAATGAAAATATTTTATTTCACATGAACCTACATGGGCACTTATGCAACGTCAAAAGGTAGGTGTACGGTTTCAATTAGTCGTTTCCTATGGAGAACAGCCGGCTAGAAATCCACGGTTACCCTTTTAAAAATAAATGGTTTTTACAATGTTTTCAAATTACAGTGATAATAGGTATGAGAGGACAGTGTAGGCCTGTCAACAAGTAACAGATACATTACTGGCGAAACGTGGGTGTACTATAGGTACATCTCTGCCCAACCTTTCATGGAAATACGGGTGATGTTATTTTCAATATTTACGTTGCTGCTGTTGATAACAGGAATCAAAAATAAATCCAGCATGAGCTTGCCGTCAAAGCTACAACATCGTTAGTAGAAAGGCTAAAGAAAGTTAGGCAAAGGAGATTTCTCATGTTACGTGTATGTGCTCGAGTCTTTGTTTATCAGACTTACTAGACTACGCTGTTTTACATTCTATGATGAAACAAAGAAGTACATACTAAGCATGCATAAAAGGATAAGATCTCAAAGGGAAAAATATATTAAACATAATTGTAAAAAATATAATATATTTGTTAAAATAATTTCTTATTATTTATTATTTTAGGTTTAAAACTGTCTTTGGTAGGCTAGAGAAATGTTTAAACATTGGGTTTCTAAATTTAAACTAACAGATAAACCTTCAAACACGTGGGTAAAACCAATATTTGTTATTAGGATTAGGGATTGACATTTGAATCTAGATTCCTTAATAGATTTTCTGATGAAATACAATAGCGGTAAAACTAACTAAAATAGAACCGACACGTGATCTCATTTATCAAAAAAATCATGATTCCATCTAACACTCGGTGGATTTCCAAGAAATTGTCTTTAATTTCGATATCCAATGGCAATAGTTAGTGATGTTAATAATTCTTAGAAGGGAAAATACTAAAAAGATTAGCTACTGCATTTTTATCTCTTTTACTAGGAAGAATTAATTTCTGAGGAAAAAAAACGTATAGGTCGTCGAACTTCGTAATATTAATACATGCTTCAGAAAAAAATACCGCACGTTCTGTCGAAGTAAGAATAAAATTGATTGTGCCATGCATTTAAAATTTTCCTGTATGAATATTCTCAAAAGCATAATTTCGAACGTTACTCAAAGGCAAGTAGTGAAAGAATTTTTCGCTTTTAATTCAAAAATTAACTCGACAAGATAAATTGTGTTCCTCATGTATAAATAGAGGAATTCGAGCTGTTTTTCACGCTTCTGACGTCATGTACGCACCGTATTGCCTTAATGTGCTGTGTCACCCGATTAATGATATCCTGTATAATGTACGGTGAAGCCGTATAAATATTTTCCCCACATTGTATGTGTGTCAGGATTTATACAACATAAAAGAATTCGAAAAAATATGTCAACTGTCTATAAACTTCAAAATCAATACCAGCAATGCAATGGTATCACCATTGCATTGCTGGTATTGATTTTGAAGTTTTGGACTAAAATTAGTCAAAAATCTAAAACAAAAGTCATTTATTCAAACTAGGCTGAGAAATCAGCACTTTTCGAACGTCAAAATTACATAAGACAGTCCCCCAAAAACGCCCACCCTTCACCACTTCCTAGTGCTTAAGCTGGGAAGAAGAAGTGGCGCAACAAACTCCCCAGCAGCACAGCTGTCTGTTCAGTTGGAAAAACTTGATTCTATACAGGGTTACAGGGTAAGTCGTACTGGATAAGGATGTTATTATTCAGGTCATTTGTGATGAATTTGATTCTGAAATAAAATGTCCGAAACTTAACCGTTATGGAGATATTAAATTTTAAAGATTATTTTTAAAAATCCTTTACTTTTTGGCTTTTAGTCGTTTTCTTTGGGATTAGAGCTCCTAGAGTCGTTTTTTTTATGTATCTAGTTAGAAGACATGTCCATTAATACGAAAAACGACTAAAAGCCAAAAAATAGGATTTAAAAAAATAATCTTTAAAGTGTAATATCTCCGGTTAACATAATATGCGGTATATTTTCAGTTTCGTTTCGTAATCGAGAACTAGTTTTAACAGAATCTCCGATTCAACTGTTGAATAATATAGTTTTATGTTAAGGAATTGACAGTTTTATTATTATTTAACTATGAAACAATTTAAAAACTAACAGACTTAAAATAATAATAATAATATGTACAAGTATATAAGAAAGGGGTGGGGGGGGAACAATCATAGGGCATCAAAAAATTCGTCCGCATCGTTGTCAACAGGAAAAGTGCCCAAAAGGCTGGCAGCATTGCCACGTTGTATGGCAATGCTGATTCTCTGGCCGAAGAATAGGCCAGCCTTCTGGTCACATGAAGAGTCGACCAACCGCTTTGCGATGTCTTGAAAGACTAAGTGGGCACTCGGACCCCATGGCCCTAGTGTTTCAACCCCAAACGGCTCAAACATATAAGTCCCAATAAGATTGGAGTATTTACGCCGTTTGAGGTTTTCCGCACCTGCAACAGCAGCCCCAGCACAGCCCACCGTGCTAGGAAGATGGGATGGCGCAAGGGTGTCGACACACGTTGCATTCCACACCAATGGCCTACCTACCTTCCAAGGCATTATGGTCATTCCGTCTGGTCTCTTCCCATCGTCGCGTGCCAAGCCGTTGGGTTCTAGAACAGCTGGCACCCCGGCGGTGACAAGAGCACGACGGATGATGTCATTAATGCTGGCGTGCCGTGCTCTCCGGCCTGCGCTTTTACTGCAGGATAGACCATGGTGTCCGAGACAGTCGACTGCTTCACCGCATTGACAGCGATGCGGGGCCACACAAGGAGCGCCCAGACGCAGACAGGTAGCGAGCCGGAAAGTGGTGTCACCCAGCATAGTGCCTATGTTGGGTGACGGTAGCGCCTGAAGCCAAAGGCCCGACTCCCACTCACCCACAGCCAGCAGGCGGGCACGCTCAGCAGTATTGGTGGACGTATTAATAAGATTGTTCCGTACCAACCTGCAGAGCGGCTCATCCCACTGCCTCTGGGAGGACAGGTTCACAGGCCGATCTGTATTCGGGCAAGCCGTTTTCCAGGCGTTCTCCGCATCAGTCAAGCACGGCACTTCAGAGTCGACCAGGCAGGGGGCTAAAATTTTCCCGGTCAACTTTTCAGTGCTGTGGACAGAGGACAGGAACGCGGGTAAGCTAATACTTGTAATTTCCGGTTAACTATGTACGTCCAACGGTTAAGTTTCGGACATTTTATTTCAGAATCAAGTTCATCAGAAATGACCTCAATAATAACATCCTTTAATATTCAGTACGACTAACCCTGTAACCCTGTATAATAGTGCTTAATGCTAAAATAATTTACATTACCACAAATTGCAAAACAACTCTAATAAAAACATTTTAATGAGTAGATTATGTCAACAATTAATAAAACTAAAATTAAAATAAATTTACTTACAGTCAAATAAAATAATCCAAATCCAAACAAGAGTGCTGTTGCGCAATAGAAACAAAAGACTAGGTACGTCTTCTATTACATATTATAAACTAGCTTTTGCCCGCGACTTCGTCCGTGTGATATTTCGGCCCCAGATCCACCGCGTCGCATCTCATCGCACGCCCGCGCTGTTGCTTCGTTTTCGCTCAGCGTTCTCTGACTTTTTCTTTTTGTTCGGCTGCTAAGGGTCGTATCGTGCTGTTACATAGCCTATAACTATAATCTTCCTCAAGAATTGGGCTATCTAATGCAAAAAGATTTTTTTTAATCCGACTGGCAGTTCCGGAGATTACCCCCTACATACATACAAACTTACAAACAAACAAACAAACAAATTTTACCTCTTTATAATATTATATTTGTTAGTAACTATTTACGTATTTCTATGAAACCGACGTGTCGCTAGCTACGCAAAGTATTTTATAGAAATACAAAGAAACCAGTCGTGTCGCGGCGAAACGTCCGCGTCGCCTTCGCGTTGGTGCCGCCTGCGGTCGGTTCGGTTTAAAGACTTTAATTCTCAAAAAAAGAACGTTACGGTTCACTTAACATATTGAGTAAAGTAAGGTAAAATAAAAGTACTTATGTGCAATTCTCCGTGTTCACAATAAGATAATTAAGAGATAAAGGTAACAATCGATAAACATTTTCTACGAAATGTATAAGAAAAGTTTTTTGCGATTTCTGACTTTTCTAGTAGGTACTCAAACCTCAGTTGGTCCAGTAGAGTTTTTTGATCCACGAAACAGGATCAATTGGCAACAAAAAAAGTTTTTGTGAAAACTGCCAATTTTCTTGCCGACTGTAATTTTTTTTCAAAAGCTGTGAATGCAGATCAAAATCTTTCAAAAAGTTAAGGAAAGTCTCTTAAGACCGTTTTCCTGTAGCTACAACGTTTAAGGTATCCACCCTGTATACATGGTGTCACTATTGGTTACATCATCGGGTAGTTAATAATACTGCCTACACACTATGCCGGCGGCATGGCCGCCGGCTTTTGACGCGCGGCACGTACCCCCGGCTTTTTCGCCTTCATTTCTTTTGTGCGGTATTGTGCGGCATGGCCGGGTGCGCCGCGGCTTGCCCGGCGGCATGCCGGCGGCCAGTCCGCCGGCATAGTGTGTAGGACCTAACAGTTTTGCTCACTCGTACAATATATTTTTTCTTAGCTAACTTCTTCTTTCTTTCATAGTTAATTCTGGGTTGTCTTAATTCTAGTTTGTTTCGTCGTCTAGCGTTGTATGTGTAAGTTTTCTTTTTAAAGTTTAATTGTGAATGTGTACCTTGTGTTATGATTTTGGGTATTAGGGTACATGTTTTAAGTATGTATAATTGGCTTATTTTAAGTATTTTTATATCATTGTAGATTTTGGTGGTGGTTGTTAAGTACTCATAGTTATAAAGTGTTTTTATTGCTTTATTTTGCAGAACTTGTACGGTTACCGAATAGTACCTTACAACTGCAAAACCAAACCAAACTATACAATCAAATATCAGCCTATTATTGTCCCACTGCAGGGCAAAGGCCTCTTATTACATAACTATAATTCCAGGTTTCCTCACGATGTTTTTCTCCATCGATATCAGTAATGTCTAAGATAAACTCAGAAAGTACATAATTATTATGAGTTGAAAAAGTCACATAGGTACTTGCCCGGATTCGAACCCACAACCTCGTGCATGAGAGGCGAGGCCTTAAAACCACTGGGCCATCACGACATGCAACATTAAGCAACGGTAAACTACCTCAAATCGTAAGCGGATTAAATCAGAAAAGTAACTGAAGACGCAAAAAGCATTTTTTTTTTGAAAAACTTCATAAGGGAAACCCAGCCAAGTGTTACTAATAAGTTATAACTTGTGTAATGTTCTGAGAAAGGCGATAAGTGCTCCTTTTACTTCAAGTACCTAAGAGGTTCATTGTTGAACATAGGCGTCCTGAGTGTTGTAATAAATGATAGGAAGAGAAAATAGACATCAAGATGGGTACCCAATAGATTGGTGTTAGGAATCGACCAGCTATCGTATTACGCAACACATTTTCGTAAACGATTACGACTAATCTGTTTAATTTTGACAGTTCAACAATATTCATTGCGTTATTTACGTTGTTGAGCAGATATTTTTTTCGAACTTATGAAGCAATGGATTAGCAATCTGTTTCAAAACGATTCAGATTCTGATTTATCGTGTATTACGCAATTAAGGTACTGGTTTATACTCTAAAAACTTTTAAGGAAAAGCTCTTCAATTAACTCTTATAACTTATAAAAAATTCGAAGACTTGTGACGACCAGCAAGCTGCACAGGGCCCGCGTGGTAGATTATGGTTCACCACCTCTCAAGAACACTACCAACCTCTCAAGATTACTAGAGAATGGGCAGCAGCGTTCTCTATGCATTTTAACACCATACAGCGATCGCCAACCCGCCTGCCAAGCGTGGCGATTATGGCAAACCCCATTTGGGGGAGGCCTATGTAGAAAGAAAAAGAAAGAAAGAAAGAAAATACGTTTATTTGCGGTACACATGACGCAAGGTAAGAATAAAACACGAAAATAAACAATTTGGGGGAAAATGTGCATCACATCCACGCAAAACGGCCATCGCTCAGCATAAAGCTGTGACCCTATGCAAGACAGAGCCCCAGCGCTGGTTTTCAGCGACAGCCGGCGTTGACGTTATGACATCAACCGGTGCAGCACATGTCAGGCAGTGGACGTATTTCAGCTGAAATGATGATGATGATGATGATGACCTCTCCAGAGGGAAAGCTGTATTCCAGCCTTGGGAACAAAAATAATAAAATAATCAATGTTCTAGTCTCTCTTGGTTCGATTTAGCAAACAAGATATCTCAGGAAGCGAGTAGGTGCTTAATCAGCACTGGTGGGACACAGGCATCCTCTCTGTGAGAAGTACTGAGTCGATATCCGCCACACGAGCCCAGAACAGCCCGAATTCGAATGATTAGTTCTAGGACATGCCGGTATCCTCACGATATTTTTCTTGACCTGATAGGTAGGTACTTATCCTCTTTGAACTCAGAAAATACGTGACTCGTTCCAGGCTGCTGTCTGTCGACCTACGATAAGAACGGATCCGTGTGCGCGAGCTTTAATGTCGGGCCATAGTTTATTACAGGAACTTCATCGAATTAATTAGTGGCGTTAGCGCTAATCACTTGATAAGCTCGGTTTAAACATGAAAGCCAAACAGGTTGTGTGGGGAAAATCCAATATTGTACATGAGAGAGTACGTAAACATACGTACTTGGCACTACACAGTTTTATGTAAAATCACAATGTTTCTATGGGACACACGGCTGGTGGCTGTTGACGGTAGACTTACAGTCACTGCTGAACTTGCTTATTAGCTTTCGTAAGTGTTTTACCCCAAGAAATAAATAACTAAATATACAATTCCATATTATTCTAAGTAATTAGCTTTTAACCGCAGCTTCACACGTGTGGAGGTCGAAAATCATCCCACGAGAATGTACCTAATAATAATAAATAAAAGGCATCAGCATCATATATCCTTACCCAAGCCATGGTGTACCTGTATGCCAAATTTTATAGAAATCCGTTCAGCTGTTATGGCTTGAAAAAGTAGCAGACAGGCATAGTTACTTACGCATTTAGAATATTAAGTATGCATAGAATGGAAGTATAGCTTCAATAAATATTGAAGCTATAATAAAAAAACAAAGAATAAACAAAGAAAACCGTAAACCAGATCCATCCACCAGCTCCTAAAACCGACCACATCCTGAAGTCGTTTCCCTAAAATGAAATACTATCATAAAAACAATGAACTGCCCGGAGTAAATACCCATAGCCCATAATACTATGGTTTGCCTCCCATAGGCGCCGTGTATTGTGGCCTTGTGGAACATAAATTGTACGGACCCTATAAATCTTATGACCGCTGAATTCTTTCGGCTACATGCTGGAATTAAAAGCATATTCCTGCGGTTTATCTCTTCAAGCGAATGGTTATTTTGTGAAAGATTGCCTCGCGCATGTGTGGAAGTGTTAAACTTTTATGGAGGTTCGTAAAGCCTGTTTGGGAGCTTATTTATGTTACTGTTTTTGAATATACAGTGTATATCAATAGGGACATTTAGATACCTTAACTGCTTGAATTCAATTGGCTATTGGATTAGTTCTAACATAGCTCTTAGCTCAACAAAGGCTTCATTCTACCTGCAATTTGGTCCGCAGTTTTTAACTGTCTACATGCAGTCTTCTTCTGAGATGTTTATCAAAAACATTGAAACCAAAAAACATTGTTTCTTTTCGTAGCTTTTCATTTTACCACATTTAAATTACCGTAATGCGTGGGTTATTTAATTTACAAAGATCTCTTTCCTGGTACAAAATACCGCAATTAGGAAAATGAAAATGTGAATATAATAAACAGCACGAACAATTACATTGCAACAAAAATAAGTTCGGTTAATTTTACTGTTATTTTATAAAACTCAATAGAAAAATCAACGGTAATGTAATTTGAACCCTCTTTTTTTTCAAAAAGAACAATAAAAAAACGAAATTTAATATCGTTCAAAAATGATTACTCAGAGCAAGTTCATCAGAATTTACAGGAGCAAGCTTCTTTTGCCAATCGGGGTTAATCCAGAACAAATTTACATATTTATTGGGTTCTCCCGGGACAGATGCGATGTCTAATCGATAGGGACCAACTTTCGGGTCTTTGATTGCGATTGGCCATGCCCGGGCGTCGTTGTAAATGTATTTAAAATGTTAATTTTCGAACTGTGACGATCGGTAAATTAATATTTGT
Source organism: Agrochola macilenta (assembly GCA_916701695.1). Taxonomy (NCBI): domain Eukaryota; kingdom Metazoa; phylum Arthropoda; class Insecta; order Lepidoptera; family Noctuidae; genus Agrochola; species Agrochola macilenta. Next base: position 2,752,280 of record OU753558.1, on the reverse strand, counting down.
CGTGTTATCTGGTGATCTACATGCTGATGGTGTTAATTTTATGCAAGGGTTCTCGCCGTTAGTTGTCTTATCGGATGGAGTTCGAACATTGTCCTTTGTTTGGTAGTTTTGTTCCTTTCAAATTGTATATCAGCAGCAAAATTGTCAGTAAAATAATTGATTTCAATTAGGCAAGTGTGAATGTCAAACACATTATTATGATTAGCACATCCAACGGATCACAGAATGTCTCACTTATTTAACCCTTTAATTCTCAAACGTCACCTAACTTCTTCTTGTCAAGTCTATGATAAATTATTAAATGAGCCAATCGCGGCATTAGTGGCGTTTTAGTTCCTCAAAAGTGCAGGTGTAAGGCACTTTGAACATTCAATTTATGGGGCATGGTTTGTTCAGGAGCACCGCATTCGCTCGGGGTGTCGGTTGGGTCAATAATCCCCCATTTTGATAGATTTTGCTTGCAGCGGCCTACTTGGGTCCGCAGTCGATTGATTGCCTTCCATACAGGCCACTGGAGTGGCATCCGGGTGGCAAGTGCTCCTGGGGCTGAACGAAGTCGGGTGGTGGCGGGTGATGTTTTTTTCGTGACCTAGCTGTAAAACGTCCTCAGAACTTCTCTCATAAAAATGCATTTTAAATTGACAGTAATGAGAGCTATATCTGCTGCCTAAAATTCAGTTTCATTTGAGAATTTAGTCCTCTACTAAAACAACATAAAATTCTGTTACCCAATCTTCCTAACGAAACCCTCGTTTGTAATCTAATTACCTTTCAATTCCCAGCATTTAGTAGGTAATGATAGAAATTTGCCTTTATTTTCGTCTAACAAATCGAATTCTGTTAACATTTGCCCAGGGAACTAGACTTACCAAAGAAAATTCTTTTGATTTATCGTACCAAAAACTATGTTTGATAGCGGGCAATCTTTCGACTCTACTCGTTTAATATTGAAATGTTATTTTGTATTGTTACTGTTCTCTGTATAAAGGTTGTTCTGTGATGACATATTGAATGTATTGAAGTCTAGTTATTTCTAGATTATTGGCTGAATAGAGTTAGGTATTGAGTCCATCAATTTGGGAAAATGAATTGGTCTTCGAAATTAGGTAATATTTACTTTTCGGGAATTGTTACTGGAAATCTTACTTACTCAACTGGGACATTACAAAATCTTTTAGGAGAATTTGTACCTAAAGCTTTAGCAAACACTTATTTTCAAATTATTATGTCGATAATATTAAAAAATTGCCTCGTTGGTGTAGTGGCAGCAAGCGCTAAATGTTAAACTCAAACTCAAAGCATTTATTTCAATTAAACCATTTACAGGCACTTTTGAATTGTCAAGGAATCGGTCAGTCAGAAATATGAACCTAGTTGCCCATTCCAAAGCGTAGTAGGTACCTATGGAGAAGAACGGGCAAGAAACTCCACGGACTCTTTTAAATAAATTATTACAAAATATCGGTTACATCTTTCATTTTGAAATTAAACATGTGAGAAAAATGTAGAAAGACGTGCACGTTAGAAGCGTCCGTAATAAAAAGATAAAACAAATAACAATTCAAAAATTTACTACTAGGGGTTTCCATCTGAAATTTCTCAGCCCGGTGTCTGGATTTGTGCCCGGTTGTTGGCAATAGGTTCGCCCCCTATTACATAGGACTCAAATATTCTGGCGAAATATGGGCCTCTACCTAACCTTTCCGGGAATACAGGCATAATATTATGTAAGATCCAAAAAGTACGTCATAATTAGAAAAATATCTTGCCTTAAAATTAAAAACCGTTCCAAAAAAATTCACCCATCAACTTCACAGAAACTTTTTAAGTGTATTACAGTGTACAATGGCGTGCATTTTCATAACACGCTCAGAAGCGCGAGTTAATTCCGTCCGCTTGAGGATTTACGGTGTAATTACCACGTCAAACGGTACCGTCGCTAAATCTGTACATAGCACTATGCACTTTACGCATGGCAAACAATGGACGAAGGTATGGTCAGAACAAAAGGAGAGCGCTTTATGGTGAGATGTGAAATGTATGTGCGAGAGGGTGCAGAAACTGCGGGACCAACTAACCGCGAATGATATTTAATGGACAGTTTTGCTTGGCTCTAACTTTAACTACTTAACTAATAGCTTGGTTGTCGGTTTTATAACTGGATGCACAAGGTATTTTACACAAATGTTTGAAAATATAAAGAGATTATGGCAACATACCTAAATCTACTATTAAAAACTCTTGGTCTTTTGGCACCGTTTTTTAAGCATTCGTCATAATGTGCAATAAATGGAGTTGGCAGACAAAACAGAAATACTTATAAATATGATTGGTGGAAAATTATGATATAACGTAATATCACGTCTGTATTCCTCGATGGGTTAGGCGGAACTGTACCTATAGTACACCCACATTTCGCCAGTTATGTTTAAGTCCCATATAATAGGGGACGAGCTTATTGTCACCAACCAGGCCCAAATCCAGGCCGATGCCTGCCGGGTCGCGGGAAAATCCGAAATGGATACCATGGCCCCAGGCAACGTACAGGCAACTGAAGGAACACGGGTGGGTTTTAAACAGTAAGAGTCTGACACGCCCTCCCGCTCCGCCCAGAGCGGGAGAAGTTATTTGATAATTTCAAACCATAAAAAAGCTGTCACTAAGAATGATAGAAAACCAAATAACACTTTGCCCGACCCGGGAATCGAACCCAAGACCTCATATGAGTTCAGCAGTGCAGCTTGCCACTACTAGGCCAACGAGGCAAGACATATTATATTTTGACAGTTTTATACATGGTAAATCTTTTACCATGGATTCAGTACATGATTCTAAGCCCCCTAAGTCGGTAATTAAAAAAAAACTGCTGTTTCAAAGAAAAGTGCAATACCTACGCGGTCAAATGTATGGAACAGCAGATTTTTTTAAAATAACTGACGAAAAATTTCAACCCAGGGGGGTTCAAAATCACGTACCGCATCCATGGTAAAAGATTTTTCGATCTATCTGCTCTATTAACTGCCTATCATGCCTACGTATCATTAACCCTAAAATACGCTATTATATTCTGGGGTAACGCCACAAATAAAGAATCAGTGTTTAAAGCGCAAAAAAGATGCGTTCGCGCAATGGCTGGTATCTTTGTTCCTGAATCATGCGAACCATATTTTAAAAAGTTTAAAATTTTGACCTTTCGATCAGTATATACTCGTATCTATGAAGTTACAGTATTTGTTCAAATAAATAAAAATCTATTTGGTGAACTAAAATCAAAAAGATATATACTCAAAATATCTAGTATACCACATAAAACTGCTCTTCTGGGTAAAAGTTTTTTTGGAATGGCATCTAAAATTTACAATAGGATACCTGTGGACATTTTAAACACCAAGGATCTCCCACTATTCAAATATAAATTGCGTAATTTTTTAATTGACAAAGCTAACACGATCCAAGATTTTCTTAATAATTAGTACCTACTACAATCTGTCACCATACACCTAATTGTTATTCTATAAGAAATGTTTTATATGCGATACAAAACAATTCTTAGAGAATTGTTTTGTACTGCATGTTGACATAATTATTGTATGCCTATTAGGCAAGACATAATGGAACTGTAATTTATCTAACATCTGTCTGTATAACCTATGCCCACAATAAAAAGATTTGATTTGATGGTAACCGTTTTCGCGTCGATATCCCTGCCACCCTGTATACCTAGGTGTGTCAATAAAATATTTAATTAAGTTGATACTACTGACAGTCCACTACTCTGTGTCACAGTGTACCGCCCGCAGTGATATGTCTGGCAAGCAAAAGTGTTCACTCAAATTAGAAACGAGTTTACAATATCGTCCGACTTCCTTACTAATGCGGTTTCCGTTCGACATTCTTTGCTGGGTTTTCTTGTTAAGACAGTATTAGAGTGTAATCAAATAATAATACTTTAGTTATACGAGTGGTTTATTGGTTTAGGGCAGAGGAGTAGGTCAGCTTATCTTAATCAGAGAGAGTCAATGAAGTGACGGTGTGATTATGTTTGAAGAATATCAGCAACAGCATCCTCATTTCCACTGTCACGAATTCTAGTGACAAATGTGGTGATTGGACAATTCTCCTCTTAGTTGTGGAAATAAAGTAAGATTAAAATTTTAATTGGCAACTATTCGTGAAACACAAAAACAATTTAAAAAGAGAAAACGTGAAAAAACAGCCGCGTTGCAGCAATCATTTTTCGTGCACCGCGGAAAAACAAAAAAACTTTTTTTTTTTTTTATTGCCATGTGTGAGTCGGTCTCGCACAAGAAGGGTTCGAAAAAACACGTTTCTTTTATCCCTTTAATTATTAACTTTATTTAATATTTATTGTTAGAGCGGCTATAGAAATACACAAGCTGTGAATTTCAACTGTCTACCTGTTATGGTTATTGAGATGTCAGCCCAACTGATGATATGATGATCGTTTTTTAGTTAACGTTAGTTTTTTCGTTTCGTTCGTTAGTTTTTTGGTATTTTTCTGCTAATGTAATGCCAATAACCGCATTTTTCTTTCTTTCTTTCTTTTTTTCTTTGATGGGGTCCGCTAGGACCGATGCCTGCCGGGGTCGCGGGAAAGTCCGAAAGGGATATCATGGCCCTGGCAACGTACAGGCAACTGAAGGAACACGGGAGGGTTTTAGTCAGTAATAGTCTGACACGCCCTCCCGCTCCGCCCAGAGCTGGAGAAGTTACTTGATAATTTCCCACCGTAAAAAAAAAAAGGTTTCCGTTTGGCACCCTTCGGTCACGGAACCCTGAAAAGATAGGAAAGAAACAAAAATGACGCTTTAAAAAACAAATGAAAATCAAAATGAAATTGCTACACCCCTTGCAGTTTACTAAAACAAACCAAGATTTAACTTCATAACGTTTAATTACAGTAACAGGTTACTTACGACCCGTCTAAACAGGAAACAAGTCGTAAAACTTGTTATAACCAAAGAAAACCATAATTAACCGCAAACGCAGCGAGGGTTGTGTTCATGTTATGCGGAGAAAAGTTGTGTTTCTCTGATATAAACTTGTTTAAACCGTAGACTGCCACATGAAAGATTGGTTTATGAAAGCAGAAAGCTGCGGTTTGTAAACTTAACTACAGAACTTGCATAAAACAACTTTACAGGTTCTTTTTTTTCTATACGAATCCTATATTAGTATTATAAAGAGGTATTTTTTTTTGTTTGTTTGTAAGTTTGTATGAAGGAGGTAATCTCCGAAACTACTAGTCGGATTTGAAGAAATATTTTTGCATTGGATAGCCCAATAGGGATGATGCCTGGGTAAAAAGAAGAAAAAAAACAGAAATACTAAATTGGTCCATTAGTCAGATAATTAAAAAAAAAATCTAGTGGTCACCCTGAGGTCAAAATTCGACCATAATTCTTTTAAATGTCATCATTCTAAGGTAGCCACCTTATGTCAAATGCATGGTAGTGTGTGTAATGTTTTTTTATTAATTTAATTTATTTATAATGTACCTATATTATATAAAAATCTTAGCTTTCTGGATTCTTTCTCCATATAAACTTTAACTGTGCCAAATTTCAAACTCCTCCGTCTGCGTAATTTTCGTAAAAAGGGGTACAAAGTTTTTGCTTCACGTATTAATAAATAGCTTAGACACGTATTTTTTGCTTTAACATATTAATAAAAAAATACTTAGATAAAACGCATTTTAAGTTGGCGAGTAGGTCGCTACGTCACAAGTTAGTATAAAATCTACATACTCGTGACGTCATGGCACCTTTTAACTTAATCTATCGCCGTAATTGTAGTCGAAAAAGAAAAAATACATGTGCGATATTTTACAATAATCTCCATGACGGACAAAAACATTTTTTTTGTCGTCATCTCTATTTTTGAGAAGTGTTAGGTTAGGCTCGCGGATGAAGTCGCGGGCAGAAGCTAGTTTTAAGTGGTTTTTGTGAGTTTGTATGTAGGGTTAAATCTTCGGATCTACTGATTCGATTTCGAAAATTCTTTCAGCTGCAGTATTGCTGAGTATCATAGGATATCATCTGCCTAGTTTTTTTCCCAACTATGTTGGAGTCGATTTCCAGTCTAATTGGATGTAGCTGAATGCCAGTATTTTACATGGATCCACGAATGACAGCCAGGATCAACGGCTTAACGTGCTTTCCGAGGCACGGCGGAGTCTCGGTGTGTAAAGATTGTCACCCATCCACGGACCGACCGCAGCAAGCGTAGCTTAACCTGATCGATCAACTCGTGCGGCTGTTATTATTTAGTCACGAGCCCACTCATATATGTATTTTATGTTAAAACAAGAAACACGCTGATGAAGTCGCGGACAGCATCTAGTAAGTATTAAATTAACCCTGAGAAACCTGTTATTTTCGGTTTGTATGTATTAAGTTGTAATAATATTGTTAACTGGCGAAATGTGGGTGTATTAAAGGTACACCTCTGCCCATCCCTTCGGTGTAACAAGGCGTGATGTTATATGCTGTTACGTTATAATTATTGTTAATCGCTGTGAGCTATTTTCAGCGCTTGATAGAGTGGAATATTGAACTTGATTTTCAAAAGGTAATAATTTATTAGTAAATTCATGTGTGTTCATTAAATTGATAATTATAATTGCATTTTAATATAATGTTCTGATTAATATTAAAGTTATGTCGAATACATAATCAGCCACCTACCTGAATGAACTAGTATAAGCTGAAAAGCGAAAAGAATCTCAACTTAAATGACATATTTTGTTTGATTTTTTTAACAATTTATCTACAAGAATGTAAACAATATTACGGAGCAGGCTTGTGACTAAGTAATAATAGCCGTACGCGTCGATTGATTAGGTTAAGCTACGTTTCCCATGGTTGGTGCGTGGATCGGATCTTTAAATACCAAGGAGGGGTCGTGCCTCGGAAATCACGTGAAGCTGTTGGTCCCGGCTATCATTTGTAGATCTTTGACAGTTGTTACCGGTCGTCAGAAGCCCGAAAGTCTGTCTTGCCAAGGCGTATCGTGTTACCCAGTAACTGGGTTGTGGAGGTCAGATAGGCGGTTGCTCCAAGTAAAATACTGGTATTCAGCTGCATCTGGTCAAACTGGAAGCCGACACCAACATAGTTGGGAAAAGGCTGGGCAGATGATGAAGAATGCAAACAATATCACGATTCGTAGTTAATTATGTGAATGAAACTATCAACGCAAACATTATAATACGTAAACGAAAGCTAAATAAATACCAAAACATGTAACCACTAACAGAAACGTTAATAAACTAAGTTCATTCCTCTCTTGACAGGGAAAGTCAGGGCAAACATTTAGTTACGTATATAAAATCATAAATGTACGACAAGTTCTAAGGGCGAGGACAGATTTAAAGCGTCAATTAGTACCCCACAGCTAACTAAGAGGGACTAAATTTGTACGTGTGGGGGAGTAAAAATAGTTTCATGTGGTTGAGGAATAGTTGAAAGTAATCTGCTGGAAGTGGCTGGCTAGACGCACGATGTGCTTGATACAAACCCGCAGAGGTAGATAATAGGGATGTTGACCAATTTTTTTTTATCCGTCATGTAAGTTATAAAAAAATATTGGACACGTATATTTTCTTTTTTTACGTAATCAAAAGATTACGACAATACATTGAGTTAAAATGTAGCATGACGTCATTCTCCGGTAGATTTGATATCGACTTGTGAGGTAGCGAGCCCGCACTCCCCAACTTTAAAATATATAAAAATATTAATATTACAAAGCAAAAAATACGTGTCCAATATTTTTTTATTATCCGACTGACGGACTGAATAGTTTTTAATCCCAGTCAACATCCTTATATATAGTGCATTCCAAGAACCTTTAAAAGTGACGGAAATTTTCACGATATTTAATAAGTCCAGTGTTATTCTTACCCAGTTAATTAGTAATGATAGGAACCAAACTTGCTGATGGGCCAATATTCGAGATATAAAGACAATTTTTGTTTTCTTTCAAGCAATCTTAGCCTTGTATCTGATTTGCTAGAAAAGTGTTAAGAATAGGTGTTGCTTAAAAAAAATTGGTAGTTAAGGTTAGGAAAATAGTATTGACCAATTCCAGGCCACATCTTTCAACTCTATTTCTTTGTACTATTTAACACCGCACAGCTGTCGAGACATTTCCACTGGTTTTAAAATTTTCTGTTTTGCCGACAGAAAAATACGAGCAAGCACTAGTGTCGTAAAGTTGAGTATCCTGTTCTCGTTTACGACTCAAGTATTTTGCGATGTTTAGTAAAATGCTTTATTTCGTGCGCTGCTCGGGATTCAATTATGGGTGGCGCCATATTGAATTTTGTTTGTGAGATGGAGGTCGTCGTTTTTGACAGGTGCATTTTTGTATCAATGTTATGTGCGAAAAGTGCTGTCAAAAACCTCTGCCTAATCCTCCGGGTAAAACAGGCTTTGTGTTATGTAATGATGTAAAAAAAATTACAAAATTTTAACGTAATTGTCAGCAAAATGTTAAAGGAAATATTTATTTATTTAGACTTTAGATCAGTAGTAACTGAATAAATTTTCTGCGATTTCAGCGGTCTCTCCAGTTCTGGAGCCATAGTGCTTGATGGCACGCTTCTCCCAGTCTGCTCCGACTTTCGGTATCTCGGTTCACTAGTGCAAAGCGATGCCGAAGTAGATCGGGCGGTTAGGCAGGTCACAGGGACAATTTGCGACTCCCGCATTCCCCTTAAACTTAAGGGGAAGATATAAACAATGGTTAGACCTGCTGTTTTGTATGGATCAGAATGTTGGGCCACAAAAGAGATGAATGAAAGGCAATTGCATGCAGCTGAGATGAGAATGCTAAGAGGGATGTGTGGTGTTACACGAATGGATAGAATAAGAAATGAGTACATAAGAGGAAGTCTGAAAGTGGCACCGGTGACCGGAAAGTTCTGCGGAAATCGGTTGTCATGGTATGGGCATGTGATGCGGAGGAATGAGGAAAATGTCGTGAGGAAAGTTTTGAGCATGAATGTCGATGGCTATAAGAGTAGGGGAAGACCAAAGACACGATGGATGGAGTGTGTGGAAGATGATATGGATAGAAAGGGGGTGACTACCGAGATGACGACTAATACAGAAGTATGGGATAAGGGCAGGAGAATTATGACTTCAGATACAGTTGTGGTACATTGGCAGAATTAAAGCCACAAGGCATTATCTACCAGTCCACCTTTGGGTTAAAAAGAATAACACCGTGATAGGTTTTGCACTTAGGGCCTGCTTAACTCCTGCCGGGAATGCGAGTTGTCCGAAAGGGATATCGCGGCCCCAGCACACAGGCAACGGAAGGAACATGGGTGGGTTTTAGTCAGTAAAAGTCTGACACGTCTTTGAAGTTGTTATTTGTGTGTGAAGAAGAAGTTATTTGATATTTTCCCACCCTCAAAAAAAAAACTAGGCCTACTTAACTACCTAAGGATGGTTAAAAATTATGCATCTATTGATAAGTAGAGTTCGGCCGTAGAGAGAATGCGTTCTTTACACCTGTCAATTTCATACTAACGAATATGTGTTTTGCGAATTTGATCCCTATAGTAACTAGAAATTGTCCAACTGACAGGTGTCAGGACCGCATTTACTCGACGGCTTGATGGATTCTTCTCCGTAAGTACCTACTACGTTTTGGAATGGGCAAGTAGCTTCATCTCTCTGACTGACTAACCCCTTGACAATTCAAAAGTGCCTGTAATTGGTTTATTTGAAATAAGTGCTTTGAGTTTTGAGTTTGAGTTTGAGACCGGACTGTAATGTAAGTTTTCCTTTGTCTAAACAAATTAAAAAGAAAACAATACAACCATAACTACACTAGGTAATAAACTCCAATATCCTGTACTTGTACTTTAACGACCGAAATAATAATGGAGTCTACTTTGTTAGAATTTATGCGCTGTTGTGGTGTTCAAACCCAGTTCGCTAATTAGGTATTCGCTATGAAATAATATTAATGGTTTCGACGCCCCTACTGTAAGTACATTACTGCTGTTGGTTTCAAGGCTAAGAATAGTAGGAACTCAACTCTTGTTCTTATGGCTACTAAATTAGGAAACTAATATAAATAAGTAGGTACCTGGGAAGTGTATATTGGCAGTATCATCTTTTTGTTTCCCTAACTGTGCGTGTTGTGCACTGGCGAAACATTCACAACAAAACGTGTCGAAATCTCTATTTTCTGTCAATGTTCCATACAATGTTTGACAGGAACTTGAGATTTCAACAAGTTTTGTTGTGAGTGCAAACGCACAGTTAAATTTACCTAAACGTAGGTAAATTTAACTGTGCGTTTCACGACTCATGACTGAGTGACTCGACTCGACCAGTCGACTGTTCGACTGTATATATTTTTGCGATATTTATTTTAGAAATATGTATGTAAGTTTATTCTCATATTGTATGTTTATATTTAAATTAGTGAATAATTAAGTGATTTTATTTTATGTATATTATTTTCTATTCTATTCTAATCTTACACACGTTGTCTACATCTCTTTCATATCGCAGGTATGCTGGAAGAGATTTCTTTAGAAATAAGCATCACCTTTGTACGTATTTTTCTGTTCCTTTCTTCTTGTACTTAAAGTTATATGTATGTACATAAACTGTTAAATAAATAAAATAAATACAACGCATTATTTACCACGTTTGCTCACTATTCAGGGTGGCGGGGACATCGACGCGAAAACTGTTACCATGGATGCAGTAATTTTTCGTAGGTTATTTTAAAAAAAATCTGCTGTTCCATACATTTTGACCGTGTAGGTATTGCAGTTTCCTATGAAACATCCGTTTTTTTTTAAAATAAGCGACGAAAAATTACAACGCATGGGTTTCAGAATCATGTATCGAATCCTTGGTAAAAGTTACGCGTCGATGTGCCTGCTACCCTGTATACATATTGAAAATTTCCAACCACTAACATGGATTAATGGGTAACTCTGCAAAATCATTTCAATAAAAAGCGACTCTTGTACGACACAATAAATAATTACCTTCAATTATATTCACCTAGAAGTTGCCTCTCTTTCTATCGCGTAAGTCTTATATCTTCTGACTACGTTACGCTCACTGAATTGGCCCGACAAGTCGAATCTGCGGCGTACTTGTAGCTTCATACCCTAAAATGCGCCATCTGTACTATTCTGTGCCGCTAATCTAGGTTTTTTCACATAGTTTTTCAAGACCTAGGCAGTTAATAACTCTGACTCTAAAGTCAGAGTTATCTTACGATTAACTCCGTAGAACTTATCTGATGAAGACATAATTGGTACATACCAGATTTGTGATGACATACTCGTACATAGGTTTAAACACTTTGGGGGTTTAAGCAGTAAAGATAAGGTTAATAATACGACCTAAGTGTGGGTCGTAAAGTATTGTGTTCCAAGCGTTTATGGTTAGACTATTACTTCTCGAAATTGTTCTGAAAACAGTAGCGGAAGGCCGGATGTTTTGGCCACTTGCACCAGTAATTCAAGAACTTGCCCAAAAGTAATCATTTAGTTTATATTTTTTGTATAATTTTAATCCTAATCTTTGCTAATATCATAAATACGAAAGTGAATGCTTTCACGCTAAAACAGCTGAACGAATTTGGCACATGACATGGGTACAGCATGACCCGGGTTAGGTCATAGAATACTTTTTTCCCGGTAGTAAAAAAAAAGTTGCAAAGCCGCGGGCAGAACCTATTTTTTAATAAATCTTTAGGTCTATCAGAATTAAAAATATTTAACGGTTTATCCCCAACCCCCCGCCATCAACACCTCCACTCCGGTCTACCTCGGTTTACCTGGAACAAAACTAATAATTAGTACCCAAAAATTTTTGCAACTCACCTATACTGCCCGGCAAAGTCGAAAGGCGCTATCTCTGAGATACGGCCTTTTAGTTTTTTTTATACCATTCAATAGCTATAACAATTTCGCATTTAATAGTATAACCGTATAACGTGTATTTTTAAATTTTGGTACGGGAACCAGGTCAATAGTGTTAGGTGGGACGGGGCTTACTCGAGTTCATATGGTCTTGAGTCAGGTGTGAGGCAGGGGGGTCTGAGTTCTCCTACACTCTTCAACCTGTACATGGACCAGTTGATTGGGGAGCTGAGTAGCACCAGAGTCGGATGTTATATAGATGGCATATGTGTCAACAACATTAGCTATGCAGATGACATGGTGCTGCTCAGTGCTTCAGTCTGTGGCCTGAGGAAACTGGTGAGTGTGTGTGAGAGGTACGCCAGTGCTCATGGCCTGTTGTATAATGTGCAAAAGAGTGTCGTGATGGTGTTTGGGGCTGGTGGAAAATGTCCAGAAACGGTGCCTTCAGTAATGATGAATGGTGTACCGTTATCGAGAGTGCACTCATTCAAGTACCTTGGACATGTTTTGACCACTAGCCTTAAGGATGATGACGATATTGAGAGAGAGCGGAGGGCGCTGTCGGTCAGAGCGAATATGATTGCCCGCAGGTTTAAGCGTGCTTCTACGGAGGTTAAAAAAACACTTTTTAGAGCCTTCTGTTCCTCGTTTTACACCTGTGGCCTGTGGGTACATTTTACGCAAAGGTCGTACAGTGCCCTTCGCGTGCAGTACAATAATGCTTTCAGGGTGTTGATGGGGTTGCCTCGCTTCTGTAGCGCATCAGGGATGTTTGCGGATTTGCGTGTTGATTGCTTTTATGCATTAATGCGTAAAAGATGTGCGTCCTTGGTGCGCAGGGTGCGAGCCAGTTCCAACAGCATCCTGGGAGTTATTGCTGACAGGCTGGACTGCTGTATAGTGAGTCGTTGCTCCCGTATCTCAGCTGGAATGCTGTAGCAGTTATTGTTTTGTAGTGTGTATTTGTGTATATTATATTTACTTGAAACTATGTTAGTGATACAGTCACTAACATAGTTGTAAGTAAATATAATAAAAATCAACCATATTGGGCTTTGTGTATTGTATTGTTAATGTAAGTATTGTTTGTTGTATGTGTAATGTATTGTATCTATGAGTCATTGTAACTTGTTTAATAAATGAATAATAATAATAATAACCCAAATAGCGCTATCTAACTTAAAACATACAAAAACTACAAAGAAGTTTTTTTTTTATCCTATAAGTATAATAATAAAAACATAATTCTTAAATTACAATTAAAAAAATATTTTTTTCTGAAATCTTCTCCGATTGAGATAGCGCCTTTTGGCTTAGCAGGGCAGTGTAGGTATATCTACATATTATGCAAATCACTTTCTATTTCTAGATAAACAAACATTGTCATAAGTTATATCTAAGTTATATCATATCAACCAAGCGCCCTTTGACTGCTCATAACTACAAACTGCAATTTTACCTTTTTTTTTTCAGCATGAGGGTTATGTGACTTTATTAGCTGTATGTAAACAAAAGTAGTATGTTTATAATTTAACTACCTATCGTAAATGCACTGTGTTATAGATATAAAAAACTTTAAATAAACGCAAACGCAAATAAACGTATTTTCTTTTCTTTCTTCCTGATAACTAAATCAACGAAATAGTTAAACTATCAAAATGAAAGGTTTCACCCCTGTATTTTCCGGAATCGCACCGCAAGGCGTTTCTGAGCCATCATAACATAAGCAAGCTATTTGCATCGTCGAATCAAGTTGGATGTTATTGCTCATTGCTCATACCAAAGGGAAAAAGGGAGAAAAAGCCAACCACCTGGTCGTAAAACGGAGTAGCTTACAGTTTACGAGCAATTTATTTAGTGATGTTTAGCTAAATGCTCTCTTTGTAAGCAATTGTGCTCGTTGTGCACAGTTCTGTATAAAGTTGACTTAAATGCACGGTTTGATGAAATTGGAACTGCAGTAGTTGTGGCACTTATCGAAACTCAATAAAAGTTACATAATAGAGCTTATGTCCATAAAAATAGAACTCGTTATAACACATGTCCACTGAAACATTTATATTTGAAACTACAATTTTAACGCATTAATTGGTAAATGTTTATGTAACATAATTGATTCAAATTGGTACAAATAAAACTATCAGACTAAACTATCAAGGCTTAAGTAAAAAAAAGCTTTTATCTACACCCATGCTATAAATCCTCTACAAAAGTATCTGAAACAGTTAGCTTATTGCCAACATTAACACAACCAGTGTCATATTAACCATAATATCATCCAAACGAGTGTTATAATGTTGTACAAAATTTCATTATGCAACTCGATCCCTTCCTTACTCATCAAACAGCCACATTCTCACTACCTACTCAATTCGTAGTATCTTTATGAATTCCAAAAAAAAAAACATTGTCATGCACGCGCGTTTCACTACCACCGTCAACTGTTGGGTAAGGGGTATACACTCATCTGATACTATTATCACACTTGGTTTCGCCTCTTGTGATAAACCCACATTCGTGTTTTAATACCCCTTATTATACAACAGTTTTAACTAACTATACCTTGATACCCAAATTATTTATTAAATCACCTAATCTCCTAGAGATATAAGCTCTGCAGCTGTGCGAGTGAGCGCTAAAGATAATACAAACTTCGAATCAATGCCGCACAGCGCTTCAATCCGATTGGTCGCAATCCTTTACAAACCTAAACAGCACGCCTGCACTCGCACTCACATGAAAGATAATGTCATATAATAAGCACACAATTTGTTCATGTGTGTGTGTGTTTTGGTCTTAACGACCCCTTTAGGCCAAAACAAACAAACACACACACGCACACACAAAATTCGCAAACAAAAACAAAAATAATAATCTGACACAAGACAGGCTGAAACATTACGGTGCTCTACCGACGGCAAGTTTAGTAGGTCACAACAACTTGGGCGCTACAGATAACGTAGATTAATGAGCGCAGGATATAAAGTCTCGTGTTGAAAACTACATTTTCGTTGAGATAGTTAGAGGTGGTGTGTTTTTCTTGAGTGCTTTACTGCTTTACTAAAAAAACATTATAAAGTATGTCTGTAACTTCTGTTTAAGTTACTTTTACTATTTTAACTATAATATAGGTATCTCATCAGAACTTATGTTAGCTAGCCTTTAATCTTGCAAATAAATATATCATTAATTCATTAATTCAATCTTCTTAGGAAACATTATTTCCATAAACTTTTGATCCGAACAATATTTATTGACAGCAGTAATGAATGCCCAGTGGTAGCGGCCGCGACTAACGAGTTGTAGGTCGTAAGTTCGAACCCAGACAGGCGCTTTACTTTGTGTAAATAATTTCATCACCACTGCTCTCAAAACGGTGAATGAAAACATCGTGAGGAAACCGGCCAGTCCTAGAATCAAAAATTCGGAGACATGTGACATCTACCAACCCGCACTGGGCCCGCGTGGTGGGTTACGGCCCACTCTCACCGAGAGGAGGCCTGCATCCCAGGAGTGGGAACATCACAGGCTGATTATATAATATTTATTGTTTTCTTTAGGGCATACAATATGGGCCTGCGGACGGAGAGCGATGGGCAGCTCGCCGTCCGATAGGGACCAGGCCCGGGTCGACGGCGCGTTGTGTTCCACGCGCGCCTCAAAGAGATGTCAGCACCAACTGACGGGGTCCGTAAGGGGGGTCTGCTGGAGTTGCGGGTTTGTCCGAAAGGGATATCGCGGCCCCGGCACACTGGCAACGGAAGGAACACGGGTGGGTATTAGTCAGTAAAAGTCTCGCTCCGCCCAGAGCGGGAGGAGTCATTTGATGAATACCCACCCAAAAAAAAAAGGGCATACAATATGTCAACTGCTCGTGAAGAAACTTTAAGCAAACCTTATATTATTATTACGTGTTCTAAGACTCGCTTGGCATAATAATGGACAATAAAAAGTCAAAATTAACTTAATAGTTATACTGCTTAAGGTGAAATGGGTTCCAAAGCAGATGTTTCGACTTCACGCAAAATCAATGTTTCTCTTAAAAAAACAACGAATTTGCATATTTTTTTTATGATTACGAAAATTCAATAGTGTCCTTAGTGAAATATGAGGCCCGAAACACGATTGACAAAACTTTCCTCGATAGAAAAAAACGGCAAAGTTACCTTAAAATCTGCTTTTTTTATTACAACCACTAAGAGAAAAACCTATTCCATTCGATTGTTATCAAAGCAATTGTATTAAAATTTTGTCTACGTGTTCACTATTAAATACTTTAAGGAATTATGAACTTATTTTTCTATATCAACACAAGTAAAATGTTTAAATTCAATATTTGTAAACATAGTGCAATAGAATTGCGCGCGGGCCGGGTCATACCGCCGCTCCCGAAACGCTACCACGATACCATTTTGCCTTAATACTTACTGGATCAAATACTTAATAAAATAGTAACACTATATTGTGATAAACAACAATGCTATGCAAACGAAAACTTACATCATTACACAAACTGTAATTATTATTTCTGCAGTAAACACTCGCAAAGCGTCTGCAAAAACTAATTTAAAGAACATATCCATAAACCGTCAGTTTCATTACACAGTGTTACAGCTACAAAAGCGCTTCTTCGACCTCTGCTAACTATGCAAAAAGGTCCAGCAAGAAGATTACAAGCTTATAGCCAACCGACTTAGTTACAGATGTCAACCAGAGGTTAACCCGGAGACCCGTAAAATTTCCCTCCGTTTCGTAAATGATGGGCAAGATTATTGGCACTATACAGGGTTATATTAGATTGTCTAGGTAAACTCCGCAGAAGCGATGGGTATTAATATAATCGTATAAACACTATAGTTAATAAAAAAAAATTGGGAGGTCAACGTCCGTTGTTAGTGTTGTTACTTGAAGAATGAATTGAGAAAAACTGTTTTCTTATGTTTTATCATGTTTAGATACCCATCACGTCTATGAAAATTACCTACACAAAAAAACAGATATTTTAAACTGATATTTCAAATGGCTACAATCACTGCGGTCGATGATTCCACAAAAAAACATTATTTTTGTACTTTGGATTAAGGTTGATGTTTGCTTAGCAGGAATTTGGTCATTTAAAATGCGTGTTTGCTTCAAGACTGTTTAATTGCGACTAACTGAGGTGGGGGCATACATACTTTAATAAACACTTAACGATCACATAATATAGACATAACATACCGCCCACCAAAAGGACTTAGTTCTTTTATTAATCTAACATTTTACTCTATTATATTAATCTAACATTTAACTTAACTTTAACATTTTACTCAGTAGCAACTGGTAAAGGGCATAATTTTGAACAACATCTCTTCACTACACTGTTGCCACTTTTTATACTGTAGACTCTGGTAATCCCATCTTCTCCAGGATGTTTGTCTACAACACGACCCAGAGAAAATTTGCCAGGTGGTAATCCATCGGTTTTTATTAAAACAACATCGCCAACCTTAAATTCTTGAGTTTTCTTTAACCAAATGGGACGTTGTTGCAATCGTGTCAGGTATTCTTGTTGCCAACGACTCCAGAAATCGCCAAGCAATTTTTGAGTGTATTGCCACCGGGATAAAGAATGAATCGTTGTATCTTTGAAATCAGATGACGGTACAACGATAGGAGCTTCGCCGATTAGAAAGTGTCCCGGTGTTAGTACTTCTATGCAATCTACGTCCTTATCATCGATAGGACACAATGGCCTAGAATTGAGACAAGCCTCAATTTGGCACAGCACCGTGGCCATTTCTTCATAGGTGAGAGTAGTGGTGAGCACGCGTTTCAAATGGTGTTTAACAGATTTTACACCCGCCTCCCACAAGCCTCCAAAGTTCGGTGAGTATGCTGGTATGTAATGCCATTGTGTTCCTTCCAGTGCCAATGAGTTTGATATATCACCTTCAAAGATGAGATTTGCTTCTTTCCATGCGGCCATTAGTTCTTTGTTGGCACCAACAAAATTACGTCCCTGGTCACTCCATATATCGCTACATTTTCCTCTTCTGGAAACAAACCGCTTGAATGCAGCGATAAAGGCTTCGGACGTTAAATCGCTAACAAGCTCAAGGTGCATAGCCTTTGTTGACATACATATGAATACACAGATGTATGCTTTTTGAGTTCTGATGCCTCTTCCTTTGGACATGGTTATTAGAAATGGGCCTGCAAAATCAACTCCGGTATGTATGAAAGCTCGAGCAGGAGTTACTCTCGCTTTAGGCAGGTCACCCATCATCTGTGTCCTTGATCGCGCTCTGAGTCTAGCACATATTAGACACTTATGTATGCAGGATTTTATAAGTGCCTTACTTCGTATAACCCAATACTTTGAGCTTATGTAACTTAACATAAGTTGAACGCCGCCATGCAATGTGTGGGCATGTGCATCTGCGATAATCAAAGGCACCAAATCGTTTTTGTTTCCCAGTATAATAGGATGTTTAACCTGTTCATCCAAGTTCGCGTTACGAAGTCGACCGCCCACCCTGAGGATACCATCTCCGTCAAGGTAAGGATTCAAGGTTTTAATTTTACTTTCTCCTTTTACAGCTTTATTTAATCTTAGTCTTTCTATATCATCTTTAAATTCTTCTTGTTGTACTAATTCTATGCATTTCATTAAGGACTTTTCTAATTCCTTTGTAGTCAAACCCGTTTCCGTGCTTCTTTTAAAATTTAAAAATCTTCGACAGTAAGTTATCACTTGTATCAATTCTCTTAGATTATCAAATTCTTTAAATTGTAATTTTATACTTTCTTCATGTTCTATTTTTAAATTTGCTTGTATCTTATCCTTTTTCTTTTCTAATTCTGTATGAGTGTTTTCTTGTTTTAATCTTATTTCTGTTTCAGAGAGCCAAGCTGGACCCTTCCACCACAAATCGGACTTTTTCAGGTCAACTAACAACATGCCCCGGGACCCAATGTCGGCAGAATTATCTTCAGATGAGACATGAAACCACCGGTTGTTGTTTACATTTTCAGATATCTCTACAACCCGGTTCGCTACAAATGTTTTCCATTTGTGGGGATCGCCAGATAACCAGGCAAGGACAATTGTTGAATCTGTCCATGCATAGATGTTTGATGTAGGTATTCGCATGGCGTGTTCTATTTGCTTAAGCAGCCTCGACAACAACAGCGCTCCACAGAGCTCCAACCGTGGTAAGGAAACAGTTCGTAGCGGTGCCACTCTAGTCTTTGCCGCTAGCAGTTTTGTTGACACCGAACCATCGCGCATCTTTATTCGGGCATAAGCCACTGCTGCGTATGCTCGCGTGGAGGCGTCGCTGAAGCCATGAACTTCAATATTTTCTACATCCATACTTAATGTGCCAAGCCATCGATCAATATAAACTTTTTTTACTTCTTCAAAGTCTTCGCGAAGAGTCAACCACTCGTCCATCAGTTGTTGGCTTATTTTGTCGTCCCAGCCAACTTTTTCCAGCCATAGCTTTTGTATGAGCATTTTAGCCAAGATTAAACTCGGAGCGATCCATCCCAGTGGATCGAACAGTTTTTGCATGTCCGATAAGATTGTTCTTTTTGTGACTTTATCTGACATCATCGGTAAGTTTATTTTATATTGAAATTGATCTGTTCCTAGATTCCAGATCAATCCTAGGGCTTGCACAGTTCCATCTAATTTTAAATCTAAGTGTACTCGAGTTGTTCTCTTACTAGCATCTATAGATTGCATAAACTCAGTAGAATTGGAAGACCATTTTGATAATATGAAGCCACCCTTATGTAGTATATAAGAAATTTCTTGAGCTGTCTGTATGGCTTTATCTGCTGTGTCATCACCAGAAATCAAATCATCCATATAGAAGTCAGCTTTGATAATGCGTACAGCCTTTGGGTGATTTTTACCTTCATCTTCAGCCACTTGATGAAGCGTTCTTACTGCTAGATGGGGTGCTGAGGCAGTACCAAATGTGACACGAAGCATACGGTATTCTTTGATCGGATCTGACTCTTCCTCTCTCCACAAAAGGCGTTGATATGTATCGGCGTCTTGTTTATGTATTAAGACTTGCAGGTACATTTTTTGTATATCACTTGCATAGCAAACGCGATATAATCTCGATCTCATAACAATATCTCTAAGGTCATCTTGCAGTTGAGGACCTACAAGCAGCTCATCGTTGAGAGAGAGAGTGATTCGAGCCTTTAGCTGAAGCATCAAACACGACGCGTGTCTTTGAAGTTTCCTTTTCGACGCGGACAACGGCGTGATGAGGTAAGTACACCGCTTTGTTTTTATTAATTTCATTTTCAGGTATTTGTTCCATGTAATTTAATTTTATATATTCTTGCATGGCCTTTTGGTAGTCTTCTTTTAGTGTAGGTGCTTTTCTAAATCTTCTTTCTAGCTGTAGTAATCTATGTCTTGCTATTTCCTTAGTGTTTCCGTTAGGCGATAAGGGATTATCGGTTTTAAAAGGTAAGTTTACGATATACCTTCCTTCGTTTGTTCTTGCATGATTGTTTTCATATATTGTTTCACATAGCTTTTCTTCTTTCGTTAACTTTCTTTTGTTTTCAGTGTCAATTTCCCAAAGGGATTTCAACAGATTCTCTACTTCTATTTGCTGATGAAGGACCAGAAAAGATTCCTCTTGTAAATTGGTGTTGATTTCTCCAAATAAGATCCATCCCAGGTTTGTTTCTTGGGCACATGGGGAACCGGGAGGACCCTTGATTAATTGTTGTTGCACGATTTGTGCATACTCTTTAACACCTAGAAGCAAGTCAATAGGACCCGGTTTGTGATAGTCTGGGTCAGCCAGGTTGAGTCCTTCTAGGTGTGGCCAATGTGTGACAGTAACAGCTTTGGAGGGGATTCTCGTGGTCAACTGTTTGCTCATGACGTATGCTTGAATGTTGATCTCGAAGGTTGCATTCCATCGAGAACCAATCCTTAGTTGCACCACGTGATCGACGTTGGTTCTTGTAGATCCCACTCCAATGATATTTCCTCTTGCTGTATGCCTGGTTAGTTTGAGCATTTGTGTCGCCTTCTCGCTAATGAATGACGCCTGCGAACCTTGGTCCACTAGCGCACGTAGAACAACAGCGTGATTATGCTCGTTCCTTGATAAAACTGTTGCCGTGGCCAGTAGTGCTATACTTGTGTTTTGTTTGGCACTGTGATGCGACGCGATCGTAGTGTTGACTATTTCCTCCTTCTCTTCTACACTGTGTTGTGATGCTTTCGGTTGTTTAGAGTCCTCAGTTTGTACCGAAGAAGCAGAATCCCTATTTCGGTGTAGTAGAGTATGATGACGTCGACGGCATATGCGACAGGTCATTTGCAATTTACATTGATATGCGGAATGGCCTGGTACCAAACAATTAAAGCAAAGTTTGTTTGACTTAACATATTCAGATCTCTCAGCAGGTTGCAGTTTGGTGAAATCCTTACAATGGCTTATAGTGTGTTTTTCTTTACATAGCACGCATGTTCTATCTGCCGACGATGGTGACGTGGTGGCTGTGGCAGTAACAAGATGAGAACGTTCTTTTATAGGTTTTTCACGGGTGCCCGATGTTGACATTATAAGTTCTAACGTACGGTATCTTGATTGCAGAAACTCCTTCAAATCATTCCAGGTAGGTAATTTATCTTCTTCATTTGTGCAAGCAGTTTGTTCCCACTCTTTATGAGACTCAGGGTCCATTTTCTGTATCACAAGAAAAATAATTATAGGATCCCATGAGCTCGTAATTATATTCAAATTTTGTAAGTTGTTCAAACAATCCGTTGTGACGTCTAATAAATTCTTTATTTGATTTGCAGATTGCGTACTTATTTTCTTTTGATTAAATAATTTCTTTAACACTGAATTGATAATCAATCTTTTATTTCCGTACCTTGATTTGAGAACAGTCCATGCTTGTTTATAATTACTTTGTGTAATTTGAATAGGCTTCAATAATGTCTCGGCCTCCCCTGTGACACTGCTCTTTAGATAGTGCAACTTCTGAACATCACTGATCGCCGTGTTTTCATGTACTAATGAAATAAATAGGTCTTGGAAAGTAGGCCAATCTTCATAATTCCCACTAAAGCTCGGTAGTTGTATCCTCGGCAGCCTAACGAGTTGATCATTATGCGTACTTATAAACGAGTTGTTTTTCGATGATGTGGATGGCGCGGACGCTGCATTTATCGTTAACAAAAGGTCTTGTAAATCGGCTAATAACACAAGATATAAGTCTTCGTAGATAAAGAAATCTTCGTTAACAAAATAGTGTAATGTTTGTTTCTGTTCTTTCGGTGTTATCTTCACTAATTGTTGATGAGTTTCCCTGAACGTTATCCAATATTGTTCTATACATCTTATTCTTGCCTCAACGTAACCTTTTGTCAACCTGGTTTTAGGACATTTCTTCAAATTCACTTGTGTTTTTTGTAATAATGCAGCTGTATCTTCTAAAACGTTAATTAACTCCGCAGTAGTACTCATCGCACCTTTTATTTTTTGCTAATATTCACTAATCACCTCTGGAATGCGGCTGGCTATTGTTCACGCCGGCCGCCCGGTACCTATCTTATCTTCGATAACTTGTTTTTTCTATTAATTAGTCCGGCTCGATTTTGACCACTATGTACTTTGGATTAAGGTTGATGTTTGCTTAGCAGGAATTTGGTCATTTAAAATGCGTGTTTGCTTCAAGACTTAACGATCACATAATATAGACATAACAATTTTATTTTATAGTGTCTTTAAAACGATACCCATCGCGAGAGCGGAGTTTAGCTAGCCAATTAAAAATAACCCTGTATTTTAAAGTTTAGAAAGTTATAAAAGCCAATACGATTTCGCTATTACTTGGGAACGGCAGTAACATTCCTCGTAGTGTGAAATTCATTCTAATAAAAGTTTCCACGGTTACTGAACTCTAATTGGAAAATGTGAAGGATGGGCTTTCCAGCTGTGTTAGTAGTTTAGACGCGTTAACGCGACACTATTAAATTGAATTCAGGCTGCGACACAAATTGCGAAGCGAGTGTCAGACACTTGTGTGCTGTCGGCAGTGGCAGCAGGTATTAAAAAAAAATATGCGTTTGTTTTCTCATAAAGTAGTAGTCTATGGTTACGTGAACTAAATAAAGCCATTTGAATGTCAAGAATCCACTCTGTTGGTCTCATAATGTCACCAGCCATGAAAGGCCTCTTTTTGGGTAGGAATCCCACTTGTATAACAATACCTAAAAGTAGATTCTGTAATACAACATAAAGCACAATCATTTTGCAGGTTGATTTGAGCCAAGAATAGTCTCAGTTTTCATCGAACGAACTTTTTCGAGGAATCTACATACCGTAGTCATTCAGTCGGACCAAACCCAGCAAAATATCAGTCACTGTTTCCAGTTTCCATGAAATCGCGTTTGAATTTCGAGCAAAAACAGTGACACGGACCATCCCTCTACCAATGACCCAGTTACTTTTCCCAGAACTGCCTAAAACAAAAGACGACAAACATTTTGGAATAATCACATGAAATAGCACACATCATTATTATTTATTACATAATCCCGCCTTTATTAATAAAAACAACATAATTTTCGTAAGACAAGCGCAAATACTATAAAAGTATGCTCCATCGTTCACAACTTTTATGGAACACGAGAATGACTTAGATTTGTGTAAGCCGGATAGGATTTTTATAATTTATAAAAATAAATGAACATAAAATCCCTAAATCAACTACAGTTCCCTATTGACCAAAATAGTCAGTCAAAATATCAGAATAAACAGCCATGCAAATATCAACCAACCATCAAAATTAATTAGGAGTTCCAAATCTTCGAATGTAAATCGAATCCTTGTCATCCATCGAGACAATCCTATTCAACGACCAACTAATCTAAGTTAGAATCACTCCAGTATTCAAATGTTACCGTGACCACAGCCGATTATAATGATTAAATCCGGAATTAGGGGTCCTACGTCTTCTGGACCTCTATAACGCGTGATTGGGGTACTTTCGCACCCCAACTTTGTATAATGTGTCGGGTGCGAAGTAATTTGTATGGCAATGAGATTAACATTGAGCAGGATTAGGCGATTTTAATTTTCATTTGGTTATATTATAATTTTAGGTTCGCCTTCGTATGATGAAGGGGTTGCCCAACCCTTGCAGTGATTTATAGGGAAATTGGGGTAATCATTTGTGGGATTAGGAGGAACAAAGTGTCTTGGCAGATTAATATGAAACTATTTATCCGATGAGGATGAACAATGATCATCCCGGCAAACAAATGACTGCTGCAGACTGTTCATGTAGAATAGACTTCAAATTAAATTCACGTATTTCTAGAAAATACGTGAATTTAATTTGAAGTCTGTGCCTTAAAATAAAAATAAATAAATAATTTTAAATCTAATTATATTTAACAATATTTTATAATATAATTAAACTTAATTTAGCGTTATTACTATATGCAAATCAATATGTCGCGGGTTTGCTTGTTACTTAAGGTTTTAGGAGGAAGGTGGTGTCTGTGATACAGTTAATACCAGCACAGACATCGTCGTTTACTCTATCTTTAAAATACTCAAAACTCTGTACATTGTGTTTTTGTTTAGGATAGATGAGTGATTGGTAGGTTGACGATTTGTACAAACATTTGTTATTACTAGCTTTCGCCAGCGTAGAGGTCAGAAATTAACCCACGAGAATGTACTCCCGGGATAAAAAGTATACTATGTGTTTATTGTAACGGCTAGGCCTGCGCAGGGTAGGCTGCGCAGACCGTTAACTGATAGGTAGGAAGTTAGGTAGATAGTGATTGAAACACTGGGATAAGTTTATATATATAATTATGGTAAGTAGGTAGTAACACGGCTAGGTCGTGGTTAAGTCACTGAGTCACTGTTCTGTTCCGAGCACCATCACAAATATATATAGCTAGAGTACCGTCCTTGGCAACACGTGGCTGACGTGGGGGGACCTGCTCAGCGCAGGTCCGGCAGCAGGCCGGACGGCCCTCGCAAGACCAGGAATCAAGCATCGGTAGCACGTGGAGGCCTGTCAGCACAGGCTCGCGGCGGTAGGCCGCAGGTTGTCAGGCCTTCGAGACCTTGGCAGCGTGCGCAAGCAGTGTGTGCAGCACAGCTACCATCAGCAGTATATATAGTAGCAGGCACCTGCCATCAGCCCGTACGAAGAACCCTGGAAGACACGTTAGGGAGCGCATGTTAGATGCGGTGCTAATAGCAGCAAGCCGCATGCGATAAGCCAGCTTCTTTCCCATTTTAAGCCATGGAACGGTGTGGGAAGCATTGAAGGTGAAAACTCAGCACATCGCAGCGGTTTACAGGCAAGAGAATATGCAACACAGCGCAACTTAGGTTAAGTATATAAACACGCGAGCATAAAACACAAAGGAAACGTGATCATAGCAGATGGCTCACTAATTACTAGAATAACACAATGGGACACTACACATCTCGATTCAGTAGCAATACATACATATATTACAATATCCTGTGCGCCGGATAACGCGCAGCCGCGTGTTTGACATTGACACACACGAAATCAGATACTACTCGTACATAGGTGATAAAATCAATATAGATTATCCAGCGCAGAGCGTTTGGTATAATTACCAAACTAATGTGGAACTCACCCTAGGTCGGAGCACACAGAATTCTGAGGTTCAGGGGATGGCTATCATCAGCTCTGCAAGCGGAAACAAAAAGTCAGTGTTGTTCTCAGTTTTCAGTGATGTGGTTAGGAACTAACTAATTATGATATTTTAGCATCACTCGACTGCTTGCAGTTGAGAATGCTCTCAACGCTACATTATCCAGGTTATAAACTATATTTTTGCCAAATTTAATCCGAACGCGTTCAGCCATTATTGCGTGATTGAGTAATAAACATCCAAACATACAAACTTTCACATTTATAATATTAGTAGGAAATAGTAGGATTATAATAATATATACATATATATTATAATATTATATATATATATGTTAGTAGGAGGATAGTAGGATTTAATTCGCAAGGTTTGTACTGATTTCAGTTTTAATTCTACCTGTAACCCTACCTAATTGAAATTCCAGTCACGCCTAGACTTTCAGATTGAATACTGTGCCTACGTAAAATAGTACACTTACAGTCAGCAAAACATGTTGCGAATGTAGGTTTTTTTGTATTCCATTTAAATTATCCCCCATTGTGATATTTTTTTTTGTGAGTACATTATGTTTGTTACTGAAGGTGGGTCGTAGATACATACATGCATAATCAGCCTATAATTTTCGCCAATGCTGGGACACAAGCCTCCTCTTCTCGAGCTGTAATCCACCACGCGGGCCCAGTGCGGGTTGGCAGATGTCACATGTCTTAGAATTTTTGAATCTAGGATATGCCGGTGTCTTCGCGATGTTTTCCTTCACCGTTCTGAGAGATTAGTGAGAGCTTAGTGGTGTGACCGTCGGACTGCCAAGTGGATTCATGTGCGTATTGTAATTTTATCGACGATGAACGAAAACATCGTGAGGAAAAAACCGCCATGCCTGAGAGATATTTCACGACAGCATGTGAAGGCATGTCACAGGCCCATGGACAGTTTTAAAACTCTCACACCAGGTTAGTCACTAACCACACGAAAATAAGAAGACCGTTTTGAGAGCAGTGGTGATGAAATTATTGACAAAAAGTACCTGCCGGCCTGAACCACTGGGCCACCACAGCTTCCTTTTTTAAATAAATGTCTTTATTTTATTTATATCTTGGAAATACAAACAAAACAGAAACATTTAATATCTAAGACCGAACTGAAATAGAGAGCGTGGTGGGTTGAAATCGGCTTATTATTATAAGCCGGCTCCAGCTTTCTAGGGAGTAAGGATTTAGGGCTTATAATTTAGGGCAACTGTATTTTGCTTGGGTCTTGTGTAAAATCGATAGGCAAACCTGCTTGTTTATTGTAAATACATGCTTTATTATTGAAACACATATTTATTAAGTTACCGTTGTGTTACGTAAATAGTTTTAACTGAGCCTATCACAGTCAACTGCTGGATATAGAGATGTCTCTTAAACGTCCCATCAAATGATCGCCTATATAGATGTTGTTTGCATGTAAGCGCTCAACGGTTCTCATGATTATATTTTACTAGCTGCGCCCCACGGTTTCACCCGCATAAGTCGCGATCTCGTGGGAATATCCACGTGGAGGTCGGAAATTATCCCACGGAAACGTACTAATCGGATCAAATTGTAGATTGTTTGCCTAGGGAGCAAACAACTATTTTAAAAGCGAGAGTGTTTCTTTGAATTCAGAGCGCAGCGAAGGATTCTAGAGTAGAATCCTGAGCGCAATAAGGGATTCAAAGTACGTCACTTGATCTTAAATTAGTGTTGCTCCCGAGGTGGTTTTTATCACCCTCTATAAAAAAAAGGAGTACCTAAGTGCAACTTATGAATAAGAATAGTACTTACGTTTATTTATTTCATTCTCACTACTTGATGACTCAATTTTTTTTTAAACGTAAAGTCCGAATTTGAATAAACAATTACGAACGAAGGCGGTATGCATTTGGCATGTTTTTTATTTTTTTCATATTTTGTTTTTTAATTTATCTCGCGTGCGGTTTACATAACATGCAGCCTGTTACTTATTCATACAATGTTCGTGATTGATCTCTTTGGTGATTGGAACTTGTACTTACAAGATCCTATTTTTAGAATAGCAATTTTAGTCCCTGTTTACGAACATTAAACTAGCTTTTGCTTTTTTTACGTTCATACATGGTCATGGTCGCACGCGTGAATATCCGCGTCCTTTGAAAAAGCTTTTCTCATTAAATTTATTTTCTTTATTTCTTCTTTTTTAAGAAACATCCACTAGGCCTAACTGTTAATTAGAATTGATTACTTTTATCAAGAAATTATTTCTTATTTATAAATATTTATCGATAATGCTGGCTTATTACAATAAAACGCGAATATTAATTGATACAAACAAATCTTTGAGTAAATCTTTCGCCATAAGATAATTCACTTGTTCAGCAACATATTCTCGAGAAAACTTTCTAACAACCAAGTAATCAACTTCATGCAAACAGCAATTAAAGGCCCAACAAACAACCAACATTTGCTTTCAAAGTAACTAAGAACCTTTAATACCTACATCAAGTGTTTAAAACATCTTGATTAAGTCCCGAATTGTAGTGAATTACACGATTCATGTGAGGGATCTTCAGAGATATGTTTACTTAAACGGGAGCTAGTAGACCTACATCAGCAATATCTGCATGTTGTTGATGAACGCGATCAATTGAAGGTGGTCACAGATGGTTTCAGAAACTGTAGTAACTTGTATGAGGAGGCTTTAAGCAAAGTTAGGGACCTAGAAGATGAATTAATTCACGCTAATAGTCATATTATCCGGTTAGAGAAAGAAAAAGAATGTACACAGGTTAAAGAAACTAACCACTTATACAATGAATTATTAAATACCAATTGTAACCCTCTTTCCATAATAACTATAGACCTTACTGAAGATTCCTTACTGAAACAAAATTATAGTTCTAAAGTTAGTCATAAGAAAATGAAAAAATTTGCAAAACTGAATAGAATAATTAAAAAATGTAATCTAATTAGGAAACAACAAAAACTCTTTTCCAAAAATATTCCACGGAGAAAAGAACGTGTTGATCTACTCAATAAATTAAACAATTATCAAATAAAATTAGAAGACAGCAAAAAAATCTATGAAATTGATACACAGCGCTTACAGTGTGACATACAAGTACTTGAGGGCAGACTTAGTTCCCTTTACATTAAATATGTGGGCTCTCAGAACCAAATTAAAGAACATATTCTAGCTGCTAATGAGTTAGTTATGTGTCAGTGTACTTGCCAGAAGGTTTCAAACCCTGATGCTGTCCAGCCTGAGGCAACGGAGGACCCGTCCCAGACTGAGAGTTTGTCTCAAGACTGTATCCTCAACCAAAATGTATCTGGTTTAGTACAAGATTTATCTCAAGTGATACAGCCTGAGATTGCTAGTTGTCCATCTTTTAGTAGTCATGATTGTTATCATTCAGTTATGTTCTCAGATAGTATGGGAAGAGGATTAGGTAAATTAATTAGTAACAACCTGCATTATTCTACACTAAATTATTGTATGCCAGGGTCTAACTATAAACAAATAATGGCATCAGTAACAGGAAATGTATATAATCCTAAAACCAACATTACTGTATTTGTAGGTAATAGCTCTAATGTAAAAAAAGAAGAAATTACTGACTGTGTAACTGAGTTGTTAAAGTTAAATTGCAGTAAAATAATATTGTGTGCTTTCCCATATTTTGAAAGATTGACAAATAGACAAAACAATTATATTCATATGCTTAATAAGCATATGCACTTTTTAGTTAGTCATTATAGTGACAAGTTTGTATTTCTTGACACCAACATTTTTGTTGAAACGCTGAAATCGACTAGGGGTACTGTGTATCTGCCTGTTAGTTTTAGACACATAATAGCACGGCTATTAGCTTTTTATATAAACTCAGACATAGGTAGTATGTCGAAGTCTTGTGTTATTAACACCAGAATGATTAGTAATAGTACTAATAATAAGGTAGTGAGCCTGAATAAATGTAGCTCAAATGCTATAAATATTTATACAAATTGTACGAAGGAGGCTCCATGTACCTCACTCACTATGAGCTCACTGCCTTGTGATGACATTGAAGTCTTGGGGTCAACTCCGGATTTAAACTAGTTTGTAAGACAACAGAAGGTACCACTAAGAATATTCTTATAACTAACAACAACAAGGTGTCTTCTGGCTCTAAAATAAGTTTTTACCGAAAAGGAGATGAGCAGAATACCTTGAAATTATTTGATCAAAATATTCAAGGTATTTCTTCAAAATTATTAGAAATTGAAATGTTTTTAGAAAAAACAAAGTTTGATATTGTTTGTTTTACTGAACATTGGTTAAAGGATTACCAAATGCTAATTAATTATGTCAACTATAGTATGGGCAGTTATTTTAACCGTAAATCTATGCTGCGTGGAGGATCTCTAATCATGATAAAAAATTGTTTAAAATTTAAGCAACGTAATGACATAGTTTGACATTGCATCGAACTGTCCTGTGTTGAGCTGGATAAGCATGTTGTAGTGTGCGTGTACAGACCCCCTAATTATCAGAACTTTTCTTTATTTGAGTCAATAATGTAAGATGTCCTAGCGAAACTTGCATCCAGTAACAAAGCTGCAATTATTTGTGGTGATTTTAATATTAATATTTTGGAAGATAATTTAAATAGCAGTAGATTACTAAGCCTTTTTAAATCGTTCAATTTATTTAGTATTTTTACAGAACCGACTAGAATAACTCCAACTTCTGCTACTTGTATCGACAATGTCTTCTGCGATTGTGATTATTTAGCTAAAGCCATTGTAAATTATTTGCCGTCTGATCATAGTGGACAAACGGTAACTTTTAAGTTCAAAACACCTTTGCAAAAAGTACAAATACAATTTCGACCAATAACAACTGGCAAATTAAATAGATTCAATAGTACCCTAAATAATAAATTAAACATTCTGGGCCATAATATGGTCAATGCAAATCAATTGTATGAGGATTTCTTTTCAGTAGTCGACACTGAATTCAATAAAACTTTTGAAAAGAAAACAAAAAATATTAGCCCTCATTTTATATTTAGTGACTGGGCAACTAGAGGTATTAGGATAAGTAGGGAAAGACTGTTCGAACTGTATGGCCTTAAGCCTTACATTAAAACTGAAACTTTCAACAAGTATGTTGCTACATATTCCAAAATTTTTAGAAATACCTGCAAGATAGCTAAAGCCCTGTATATTAGCAACAAGATCAAATCAGCAGAAAATAAAATAAAAACAGTTTGGAAAGTTATAAATAATGAAACGAATAGGAAAAAAATACGAAACACTGAGTACACTTTGGAGACTTCACATGGTGCCATATGCTCTAACTTAGAAGTAGCTCAAGAATTTGTACGTTTCTTTACTGATATTCCATCTAAAACGACGGAAGCTTTGAATTCTTCACCCGATGTCTCACTTTATTTATTAAGAGCGAACGTTGCAGGCTGCCCGGTTGAATTTGAATTTAAACATATAAACCCTATGATAGTTATAAAAGCATTTCGGCAAATTAAAATAAAATTGACCGAAGATCTATGGGGATTATCTATCAAAGTTTGTACATCCATAATTGAAACTATAGCACCATATTTGGCTTTAATATTTAATTTGTGTGTGGACCAAGGAGTCTTCCCGGATTTAATGAAATACAGTAAGGTGATTCCACTTTTTAAATCTGGGGACAGTAAAGATACCAACAATTATAGACCAGTATCCGTGCTGCCGGTATTTAGCAAGGTGTTCGAAAAGGTAATGCTCAATCAAATGCTTAATCATTTTAACACCAACCATATCTTACACGATCAGCAATATGGGTTCACCAAAGGACGTTGTACGACTGACGCCGGTGTCACCTTATTAAAACACATATTCACAGCGTGGGAGGAGGCCCAAGATGCCATAGGAATTTTTTGTGATCTGTCCAAAGCATTTGACTGCGTAAATCATGAAACCTTACTCTTGAAACTTGAGCATTACGGACTAGGTAAACTTGCGCTTAGTTTGGTAAAATCTTATTTAAATGATAGACAACAGCAAGTACAAATTAATGGAATCAATTCACTCGGTTTAAAAGTAAAAATGGGTGTTCCACAAGGCTCAATATTGGGTCCTTTCCTCTTTTTAGTATATATTAATGATCTACCCCATTTATTAAAAAACCAACCACAAATGGTGTTATTTGCTGACGATACTTCTCTAATTTTTAAGATAAATAGACGTGCATCAAATCTTGACGACGTAAATAACGCCCTACTACAAGTCCAAAATTGGTTCACTGCTAATAATTTAGTATTAAATGGGAAAAAAACTAAATGCATAAGATTTGCTTTACCGAATGTTAAAAGTAGTGATTGTGACATAGTATTGAATAGGGAGAAATTAGAATTCGTCGATAAAACTGTTTTCTTGGGGATTACGCTCGACTCAAGGCTGCAATGGGGTCCTCATTTAACATCTCTTGCAGGACGCCTAAGTTCAGCAGCATATGCTGTGAGAAAAATCCGTCAATTTACTGACGTAGATACCGCGAGGCTAGTCTATTTCAGTTACTTTCATAGTATCATGTCTTACGGTATTCTACTATGGGGACGGGCTGCAGATATCGAGTCTATTTTTATTCTGCAGAAAAGAGCCATCAGAGCAATATATGGTCTCCGCAGACGCGATTCTCTAAGGGAACTGTTTAAAGATATTAACATCATGACGGTACCTTGTCAATATATCTATGAAAACATCATGTACGTTAGGAAAAATCTAAGTCTTTTCAGTAAAAGAGGTGATAGACACAATTATAGCACTAGAAATAGGGAACAATTAGTTCAACCGGGTTTCAGACTGGCTAAAGTTGACTCAACCTTCATGGGGTACTGTTTAAAATGTTACAATAAAATACCTCCCCACATACTCCAATTGAATGAAAGGAATTTTAAATCTTGTATAAAACGCACACTATGCTGCCAAGCATATTATAAGTTGGGGGATTACATCGTTGACAAAAATGCTTGGCTCAACGCTGGTCCAGCTCCACAAGGCGCATAAACTAATTGATTGGCATTCGAAAATATTGTTGGAGCTGCTGAAGATTGTAGGACTATCTTTAGATTGTATAAATTCAATTTCATAGTATTATATAATTGCATAGCACATGTGTGAGCACTATGTACCTACTTTAAAGCTACCATTTACTGGGTACCTACGTCTTTCTTTGACCTAAATGTGCCCTTGCGGCTGAGAGTATGTCATGCTCACTCAAATGTCTCGCTGGTGGTGGCGTGTGTGTTGGATCATAAAGTTCCCTTCAAAATGGTTGAGCTAAATGGTGCTGATCCATGCGTCATGTTCGTGAACGGGCGCCGTCAGTGGGGACTGGTCATCTCTTAGCTGCCAAGGCTTATTTTGAATTTATTTTAATTTTTGAATTGTTTTTTTTCTTTATTACGGACGCTTTTAACGTGCACGTCTCTCTACATTGTTCTCACATGTATAATTACAACATGAATGATGTAACCAATATTTTGTAACAATATTCTGATTTAAAAGAGTGTCCGTGGAGTTTCTTGCCCGTTCTTCTCCATAGGAACCTACTACGCGTTGGAATGGGCAACTAGCTTCATATTTCTGACTGACCGACCCCTTGACAATTCAAAAGTGCCTGTAATTGGTTTATTTGAAATAAATGCTTTGAGTTTGAGTTTGAGTTTGAGTTTAGGCATGTACGGATTCGTCTTCGGCGAAAAGTTCGGCCGGCCGATTTTATAGCGTTTCATTTTTCATAGTAGATTACTGGTATTGTATGTGTGTTTAGTAGGTAAGAATTTATAATAGTAAGAATTTTAAAAAGTATCGTGCCGTGTCCCGGCAGTGGGAACATAACAGGCGGCCTATGTTTATGCTTACTGTCCAAATTTTTGAGGCGCTGCCGCTGAATGATGAACGGCAGTTCGTGATTTTGATCCCACTTATTACTTCCTAGTAAATAGTACTCCGGTTTTATAACCACTCCAACTAAGCCAAAATTGCAACGAGTGGGGTTCCAAATCATCCGCCATTGCTCGCAAATTTTCACCACTGAGCTTTTGGCCACTTGAAGTTTATATACAGCATGCAGTAATAAATACTATTGTGACGTCTTATGTGCTATCTTGATTTAGGAATAAAAGAAGCACTTAAAGTACTGCGTACGTGTTACGCTCGTGAATTGGATTCTTCCTGCTACATACAGAGAAAGTGAAGTATTTAATCTTATTCAAGGAGGAATATAAAAGGATTTCGGAGTGTGATACTAAATCACGGCGCACGCCGATGTTTCAGTTTGATTTTACTCGATCGCTTTTAAGAGTGAGAATGATTTTTAGGGTTCCGTAGCCAAATGGCAAAAAAATTGGTTTCCGTTCTAAGTATGGGGAACACACAAAAATAGAAAAAAAAACTATTTTTGGGTGTTCCCCATACTTAGAACGGAAACCAAAAAAAAATATTTCATCAAACCCATACGTGTCTATGGATAGGTCTTCAAAAATTATATTGTGGTTTCTAATAAAAAAAATCTAAACTGGATAGTTTGCGCGAGAGACACTTCCAAAGTGGTAAAATGTGTGTCCCCCTCTGTAACTTCTAAAATAAGAGAATGATAAAACTAAAAAAAATATAATTATGATGTACATTACCATGTAAACTTCCACCGAAAATTGGTTTGAATGAGATCTAGTAAGTAGTTTTTTTTTTATACGTCATAAATCGTAAACCACAATTTACCTTTCATTATGTTACTTGCTGCTACGGAGCCCTTCATGGGCGAGTCCGACTCGCACTTGGCCGGTTTTTTTTTATATTCTCCTCGCTTTAAGAGAAAGTATTGAAAATGTTAGGAAATATCACAGCATAAAACATATAATTACTAAGGTGACTTGATCAAAACGGGCATCAAAAGCAGAAAGCAATATTTTTTCACAGGAGCAACTCAATCAAAGCTGTATCTGTATAATGCAGTTCTCATGCAGACCTATATCAAAATAGCTGCATCCACCATCTGAATTCCAAGAACTGGCCCTAGATCGGCAGCTGATACAATCAACACCTAGCGTTCGTTCCCAGCCCCGTATCTCGGCCTCGGCCAATTCAATTATTGCCCAGCACTATCACTCGCCCACAAACACCCACACGTCATTCTAAACAAACTAGTTAAACTGAAGCATTTATTTAATTAGTGAATTGCGTTCACCAAAACTTTTAGGGATAAACAGTCCTTTGTAAGTGGTGAAGATTCTAGTAAGATAACGTGGTGTTTAGTTGCCATTAGATGGATCAAGCAGATTACAATGATTGGTTTATACAGTGGAAGTGCGTTCTTGATTGATACATAGAAACAATATCGTAGAAGCTTTTGATTGTAAGGTTTTTTACTCATAGAATATAGGTGTATAATGGCAGATTAATTATTATCAAGACAAAAAAAACATCAATTTTTGTTCAGATCTAATATAGCTGCAGAAGGCATAGATAAACAAATATCGAAACGAAACGGAATTTCTTGGAAAGTTTTTGAAGAAGGAGGTTCTATAGTCGTCTGTATGTTTATTTATTTTCGTCAATTTTGGACCGATTTTAAAAATTATTTTTGTATTTTTCATTTGTTAGAGGAAGCTTGCACGGTGCTCCCATATAAATTGCATTAATTTTGCTAGGGTAGGTTTTGAGTTAGCTTCGATATTACGTATTTAATCCACTTTGTGTATCTTGTTGATGTTAAATGCTTCCTGTCACTGTAGTTTACATAGCACGTAGTGGTATACGAATTGCTTTAGGGTAAGTAACATAACTAAAAAGAGAAAAATAAAAACAATTTTTACAAAAAAAACTACCTGCTTTAAAAAAGAACACACTACAGAGTGAAACATAACTTTAATTATAAGTCGTTGTCTTTGGATCTGTATTTTAGTTTTTCTCCACTGATTCCCGAAATTAAAGTTTTCTCTACTCTGACATGGTAATCTAGTAGGTGATCGTGTACGATATATAAACCAGCGGAAGAAGAGTTGCGTGCGTGCCTATATTCAAAGAGACTAGTAAACTGCTCTGTGAACTACAACAGTATTATTACAGCTGAACTACGTCTATCTATCATCCTTAGCAATAAACTCCCGTAGCTGCTTGAGACTTATGTTATTGCCGGCGACTAGGTTACCCGGCGGTCCATTTACTTAATTTCCTGCACTCACTCTTTCTGCATCAATTGTACCTTCCGTTTTTACTACCGGTACATCACTTTTGTCATTTGCTTGTTAGAGTGTTTTAACAAGCAAATCGTATAATCCCAACAACAATGTTTTTAGACATTTTTTTATTTAAAGTTTGTTCGAATTATTCAAGTGTTTTTATACTCCGTTCCCAGAAATAACACAAGCAAGAAAGTTCTTTAATTAAGAAGTCTTTCTCAAAGGATTTTGTTCAGCAGCTGAGAATTCTGCAACATGTGTTGCAAAGAAACTGTTCCCAACTTAGTATTCCTACTTATGAAGCGTCTTTAATTTCAACGGTAGCATATTAAAGTCACAACTCTTGGGAATATCCCTAAATAAGGCAATTCTCATAAAGGTCAATTTAATCCGACTCTCAAGGACGCTTCATATGATGCGTGCTGAGATTTGTTTCCGAAACATCTTAGGCCGCGCGCACTTTGGATGCGTTTTCGTACGAATTTCACTCGTGCCTACACGTACGACCATGGTCGTACGAGTTGAGTGCGCACACTGGATACGTTTTCCCCGTCAAATAGAACAAATCCCAAAAAGTTTGGATTATTTTCGGCCGTCAAAACTATACGTACGACTAAGTCGCACCCAGTCTGCGCGCTCCCTTTGTACTTGGAAGGTCGAGATCGTACGTGCGTGTTCGTACGTGTACGCACGCGTGAAATTCGTACGAAAACGCATCCAAAGTGCGCACGGCCTTAGCATAGTGGCCTCCATGTATTTACATTACATTTTTGCGTCGGCCCAACATAATCCGCATGCTTGGTTAAGATAGATGAAAATCCGTATTTGGCCCGAGAATATTGTATATATAAGTGTTTTTGAGAACCGTGCGGAATTTATGGACCGTATACGTTGGGGAATTATTTAGTGCGTGCCTGTATTTCCCGTTTGTGATACGGAAATTTTCGGGAATTGTCGATTTGAATTGATCGAGAGGCATGAATGCTGAATACTGTAGATTTCTGGTATTAACGTTTTCTAACTTCGGCGAAATGTTGCAGCCTAAAGTAATGAAATAGAATAAAAACTATAAAAAAATAGGTACAGTGACATTGACCATTGATGAGTTGGTTGGTCGGTTGATTGAGTTGGTTGGTGGTTCTGTTCCCGTTTTATACTAAATCAGTCAGAGCTTTAACAGTCAGTACCTTCTTTACAACGGGTACCCTTAATGAAGCCGAAAGTCACATGTTTTTGCCTTTATTATATTTTATTTCGATACTTTTTTGTACTGGACCATACTTGGGTACTAATGGTTACGGAAATATTTAAGGTCAAGGTACCAAGGTTTTTTGATGTTTTATTTACAAAAATATGTTATAAATGTTTTAACTTAACTTTAAATAGTCCCACGATCCCTGTACTGTTGCATGCACCCATAAACACCATGTTTTGCGTACGTTACGTTGCGCACAGCACACAATACGTTACGTTGTAAACAGTGATTTTTACCACCAAAGAAAAAAGTTTCTCAGCTATTATTTAGAAAAGAAAGAAAGAAAACGTTTATTTGGACACAGTTCGTGAAACACAAAATATAAACAAAATAAAAAACTGACAATTAACTTTTGACAATAATATGTATGCCTCACGGCTGCGCCAAAAAGGTTAATTTCAGCATTAATGCCAGACAAATGCTGTCTGACGCTGGTTTACTAATTTTCGCACAAAGTTACTCACTTCGATGTACAGTATGCGTAGATGACGGCTTCGTGAAGGGTTTTGTTACGCCCTGTATGTTATCACTCCTATTCACTTTCGCTACACCTAAACCAGTGAATTACCTAATTAAATCTACTCATTGATATCGTGGATAGACCACAAAATGTTTATTTATTATTTTATCAATATTGCTTTGATCCCAGCAGCCAAGCAAGCTGAAGTAAGACGCCGGTCACGTAAGATTCAAGAATGTATAAATATTGGACCCGACGGTCGATCGCGGCGCCCTCTGGAATGATAAACGCTGGCTAACACTGCTCAAATCGAGAGCAATAATCTAGAACCCAACGTATACGAGGTTCTAGATACTGAAAGATGGCCCTTATTTGTTACACTTAGGGTCTATGTAAGAAATGATAATATTGAGGTCGATAAAATAATAGAGGTATGGAATGAAAAGGTCGGATTGTCAACTTAATTAAGTCTACTTATTAAAATTAATACTGTTGGTAGCAAGATAAAAGCTTAATTACTGATATTTTTTATTTTTTCTTAGCCATAATTGTCCCACTGCTGGGCACTTTCCACCTCTCTCTGTACAAAGCTGCCAAGAACCGATCTTTATTAAAGGAGTTCAGTTCATCCCGCCATCTCTGTCTGACCCTGCCGCGATGTCGTTTGCCATTAAGCGGGCCGCACTGGGTCGTAAGTTTGGCTCATTGATCGTCTGACATGCGGCAGATGTGTCCAGCCCAATAATAAATACTCATTACTGAGCAGTAAACAAATATATCTAGATACATTATAATGTGTTTATAAATTGATTATACAACATACCTAAAATGGTCACTAAATCTTTTCCTTAACTTTAATAAAAGAAAATTTTCATTTTCGAAGTGTTCTAGGGATTGAAGAAAACTAAATATAACCTATGATTTACGATATGACAGATATATTTTAAATTCAAGATATCGGTATCATACTATTTATGGACGTACTATGTACAATTTTTACAGCAATCAAATAGTAATTTTTTTATAATAACAAGCACTGCTCCCGATGGGTTTTCCCATCGGCATAAATATCAATCTTCCATATAAACTTTTATTCCCTTTAGAGGATTGTAGAATCCTGTTGATCCCGTATTTAAGCTGATTATAATATCACTATACTGGCCACACCAAGCCCCTCGTGCAGGCACTCCTTCACTCTCCACCTTTTCCCGCCATTCGTGGTGACTAACAGGTGACATTAGTGACAGTCCTCCAGACCTCACTACATGTGTGAATCAGACTGTGTTTACACATCTATTAAATTGATGCACTTCAGGTTCGAATTTTCAAAAAATCCTTCCTTCGTGCTAACAGGAACTCTTGTTCCAAATTTCATGCTTGAAGACTCAGTGGTTTAGGCTGTGCGTTGTCTGTCAGTGTCTCAGTGAATGAATGATTGAGATTTTTATTATAAAGATGATATCAATAACTTAAGAATTAAAGTACAACAAATAAAAAGTTTTATACAGGACATTTTTACAATTTCATTGTGATATTGAAAACTTGGAAGTGAAAATTAAGTTATGTTTGAGAAAAGTACCTATCAACAAATTATCATATTGTAACTTAAACATCAACACGCTTAAATAAATACACCGTCTTATATTCGTATTTGAGCAAGAAAGCTGCGACCCGAATGACAGAAAAACTTGTTAATAGAATTTCGAAATTTCAAAACAGAGAAGAAAAATAAAGAAAAAACTTTTAAAATTGTACCGACCAGGACTTCCGCTTTCGTGTTGACGAAAATCTTTGCTGGTTTCAAAAGTTTTGAGAGCACAATATTATTTGAAGATGTCAAAGATTTTGTGCATTCATTTTATACAAAAAAAAATTTAGCTTTTCAAATTCTTATCGAGGTATTATTGTGGTGATGAAACTTTGAAGTATGCACACGAAAATTACTAAGTCAGGGAAAATTGTAAATCGACTACCAACTTAAATCGTCCGTAGATTTAAATCACATGTCATTATTTGACAATTATGATTTGAATACACGGACAATTAAAATGTATGATGGCGTAGAGTTTCTTTTGGCAATTAATTTCACCGTTTTTTTATTTAACAGTGCTTTTATACATATTATACTTACTTACCTACATTCAACAGCAAAATTGAGATATCAGCAGTCACTAAATGGCTTTTATTTAGCTATCGTACGATTATCATCACCAACGCTATCATTATATTTGACGGCGCCCTCTGGTTTTCTTACGAAGTTACTGGATTCACCGAAAAGGTCGGTTAAGAGTGATACTGGCTGGTGACAGTCACTCTAGCAGAGCGTTGCATCAATGGACGTGGCGGCTATCTTCTGATCACAGAAGAATATGTGAGCGGAGCCACTGTCGTACCAGGTCTACGACGAACTACTATATTCCGGCACAATCTTGGTGATATGGACGCTGTTGAGCCACTAATACTTTGACCCTGTTTGGTAAAGACTATCCTGCACCGTTATATTATTTTCAAACTTTCTATCTAACTGTTTTAACAGACCGCTACAAAATTCACTTAATTTTTTGGTTCCCAAAGTACTTTATCATTATACAATTTGAACCAATTAGGTACGCAAATAAAATCAAAATTGATCGTATGTTTCAATCCAAGTGAAATTCATCCCGATTATACATTCTGTTTAATCAATATTCCGTACTGTTAAATTGGTCAAAACAATGCAATAGTCGGATTTTGTGATATTCATTCTAAATAATAGAATTTAAGCTGAAATCAGATTAGCATCAAGTATTATAATATGTAGTTGACATATATATTACAGATTTTGGGATACAATACGTAGTTATACTATTGTTATAGATACTTACAGGCGTTACTTATTATGAAACAGCAGATGGGATTAAGCGTGGACCTGTACAGGTATTCAGATTGGTTTGATGGAATCAATGGTTTCATGTTTATACCTTGCTTTCGTAGTTTTAGTAATTATGCATAAGAACATAATTATTAGGGTTAAGCTTTCAGCTCCCTATGTTCTGAGTTATCTGACAAATGTGTGCACTGACTAGACAGGTCCACTCAAATCTGTACGATTATTGCCTCAAAAGACCATTTCAGACACGAATCTACATGGTCCTCACATGACCAAGATTATGTCTGGATTTTAAACGAGACTGTGACTGCTGTATTTGTTTCAAAGGCCGAAACAAATACAGCAGTCTCAGTCTCGTTCTGTCTTTTCAGAATAGTTGGAAAGGAAACGCCGACCTCATCTAGTTTTTTAAATTTGATTACAAACATACTTACAGAAAAAAAGTCATTCATAAAAATAAAGAATAAAGTTTATTAGGACACCTCTTTTCTTCTTCTTAGCGTGTCAATGGACTCGGATAGACTCGGCCCAGAATTCGGCCACGTGTTTGACAGCATCACTAGTGTCCATCGGTCAGTAACGTGCAGCTGACAGGACACGCAAGACACGATATTAAGTGTCCCATCGTTTGTGGAAGAGCACTTAATTTACACTCCAAAGTAGAGTCGTTCATGAATCTCCACCTGAACAGAATTTCCTTGCTTCGGCTAACCTGGGTCCCGAGTCTGTTTAACGACGTGCACCATCACTTCCGTTAATCAAGATAATAAAAGTAATTTATCATCATAAATTATTTGTCAAAGGCAAAGGGAATCTTCATTTACCACGTTGACATCTTTATTTACAGATTCTTCTCACAATCTCCAAAAAATAAAAAACTAAGTCGCAAACCTTTTACTAAAACCGTAATACTTACCATACTTCGAGACCCATTCAACCGTACACAATAAATTCCCGGTCATTTGTCGATATATACTCGTCGAATAACCAACCAGAAGCATCCCCACGCAGAAGATTAATCGACCGTAAGAAAAATGAAAGAGCGATGTTACCTTACGAACGTGTCGCCATTTATTATGCGAGTGTTCCATTATTACTGCGTCCACACGGGCTGGAAGAACGGCCAGCGAAGTAACGGTCAAGGTCATGGAAAATGTTTTAGGCTGAACATTGTTCGGGTTGGGGTTTCAAATTTGGACAAGTCCCGATGTGACTTTTTAACTTAAGAAGTTTCTTGGACATCACTGACATCGGTGAAGGAAAACATTGTGAAGAAACCTAGGTTTATAAATGCACGCCTGTATGCCTTGAAGGGTTAGGCAGAGGTGTACCTTTAATACACCCATAATTCGCCAGTTATGTTAAGTCATAGGCGGCCTATTGCCATCAACCGGGCACAAATCCAGACTCCGGGCTGCGACTGAGAAATTTCAGATGGAATACCCAATAACACTTTGCTCGGCGACCAACGAGGCAGTTAATATAAGTCTGATATTGCCAAACTTTCTTGAGCAAACGTGGTGAGGCTGGGATTGTTGGGTGGTAAAAATGTTCACAGTCGAGCGGTCGTTAGAATCGGCTATTGACATGATCTTCCAAAACAGCTGTTTTGAGTAGTTTTGATGTGTTAGTAATGTTAAAAGCTATTAATATTTTTGAAATTAATAGGTTTCGTTCTATTTTAGTGAAGACCAAAAACAAAACAACATGTAACTACAGAAGTTTTATGATCACTAAACTAAACATTGTTTGTTTTCCAAATGTTTCGCACTGTTTAGTAATTCATTTTACATTTTAATTTTTAATGAGTATAAAATCAATAGTTCAAATGAATGTTTTCTTGTATATTAACAAAAAGGTCAAACAGTAAATAATACTGCAAAGCTTTAACAGACATTTGTCATTTGCAACTTTGATATTAGTTTGCACTTACTAATACTAATACTAATAAATGACGACGGAAACTATCCACTGTAGTAAGTACACTAACTTTCATGAATATTCTTGAAATAATCGAGTTTGTTCGTGCTCACTGGCTCAAATTTTCGCGCTTTGCCTTATGAGGTGAGCAAAATTGCAATTGAGATCTGAAGTTTGTGGTGACGATGTCGAAACTAAGTGCAATGACTTGTTTAGTTTGGAAATTTACCAAGGAAGGAGCTTGTAGGTAGGTCCTACATTTTATTTCTTTCCCTCTTACATGAATGAATGTCGATGTGTTCTTGTTTTCACAAACTACTAAGCTTCTGAATTGGCAGTTCTAAGAGTATCTCTATATCTTGAAAAGGGATTCGCCGTGGTTCGTCAGCTTGTCCCGAGGCGACGCGATTATGTTACGATTCCGATTAGTGAGCGTTGCAGTAGGGAGTTTCATACAAAGAATAATGAATGGCTTGAGTTGGTACGGTGACGATCCCTTTCCGAGTTGATATGTGTGCTATTTCCTTTATACTGATTCAAATAATTTATTTGGTTATATGGATTAAATTCAGAAAAAAATCATTTCCATAATTAAGGTTGCTCACCATACACCCAAGCCGTGTGTCACATACAAAATGGGCATTCCTAACCCGGAGAACAAAGGTTGATATAAATTCACACTAATATTCTTTGCGTTCATCATTGTTTTGTTTCCCACTACAAACGTAACTGTTATTGCTGTTACAATTTTTATTGGAGCCAATGTTTTTGTATGAATAAAAAGGGCTCTGAATATTCTAGGTCCCTTTTGTAATGGATGGACTTCTTAGGGTGATTTGTCATATTCTTTTTTGTGCCTTTGTCGACGATTCTGAAAGGTTTTGGAGATGTAGATGCGGATTGTAATGAATAATCGTGTGTATGATAATACTTTTGTTGAATGAAAATATTGTGTAATGATACTTGTATTTTAAGAGTGAGGCCGACTAAAGGTGAAGCAGTAATGCTCGCGAAGGAGGAGGCGGAGCGCGCGAGGGAGAGGCAAAATTCGCGCCCTCGCGCCCCTAGTCGCCACAGGAGACGCCCCGGGCGTCGGGAGTCGCGAGCCGACTTCCGGCCACCGTAGGCGCGGGCTTGCGGACGGTTAGCAATGGGTAACTCGCCGTCCGATTAGGACCAGGCCCGGGTCGACGGCGCGTTGTGTTCCACGCGCGCCTCAAAGAGATGTCAGCACCAACTGAAGGGGTCCGTAAGGGCCAATGCCTGCCAGGGTTGCAAGTTTGTCCGAAAGGGATATCGCGGCCCCGGCACACAGGCAACGGAAGGAACACGGGTGATTTAGTCAGTAAAAGTCTGACACGCCCTCTCGCTCCGCCCAGAGCGGGAGAAGTCAGTCAAAGTTTGCCTTGCGGCTGCGCCAAGTAGGCCTGGTTCAGCAAAAATGACAGACAACTAGTGCCTAATACATAGAAACCAGTTATGTCGCGGCAACATGACGCCTGCAGTTGCCGCCTGTGGTCGGCTACAGAATTGTAACTCAAGTTGGTACTATTTAATAGCACTGAGTATAATTTCATGACAATCACTATCAAGGCTTAAGAAAACAGTTCCAATTTCGTAATAACCTTGTATTTTCATGATTCTGGCTTTAATTTCTTAGCAGGGCACAGTCTTGGATGTCTCTATTTGATTTCTTAGACCTAAAACGATAAGCCAGAATCATTTAGAGAAAATTGTCCGAGGCACAGTGTACAAATATTCCGCACAGTTTGCTAAGCGAAATTTACGTAGGACAGAATTAATTTCTTCATTTTGTTATTCTGGGACGTAATTTGGAACTTAATATTGTGTCTTTAAATTACTTGTTTGAATGTGTTTCTTGTAGTTTGTTCTATCATACCTAAGCTACTTGTTTGAGGACATTATTTCGTTGGAATTGAAGGTTAAAATATTAAATAATGACTGCCTCTTTGGTACAGTTGACAGCAGGTCCTGAGTTGGATTCCCGGGTCTACCAAAATGTTATTGAGTAACAGCTCGTAGTCTAGACTTCTTGCCGGTTGATGGCAATAAGCTCG
Organism: Agrochola macilenta; assembly: GCA_916701695.1. Lineage (NCBI taxonomy): Eukaryota > Metazoa > Arthropoda > Insecta > Lepidoptera > Noctuidae > Agrochola > Agrochola macilenta. Next base: position 2,707,842 of record OU753558.1, on the reverse strand, counting down.
TCCCCTATTACATGGGACTTAAACATAACTGGCGAAATGTGGGTGTACTGTAGGTACACCTCTGCCTCACCCTTTAGAGAATACAGGGATGAATTATAAGTCTAGGTTTTCTCACAATGTTTTCCTCCACCGATGTGAGTGATGTCCAAGATATACTTAAAGTAAATATGGCCTGAAAAAGTCACATTGGTACTTGCCCGTATTTGACCCTTCGGGGAATATGGGGTGATGTTATGTTATGTAATATTAGGTTCAGTTTAAGAATAATTTTTCTTTCTCTGGTGAACATACAGAATGCTCATTTAATAGTATAGGATAGTTCATACTAATTCCATGCTGCCATGATAGTACTTACTAATTCCATGCTATCGTGATAGTAGGTACTTACTAATTCCATGCTGCCATGATAGTAGGTACTTACTAATTCCATGCTGCCATGATAGTAGGTACTTACTAATGCCATGTTGCCATGGGTCTGTCAATTATTGACAATTGTCAAATGACAATCATCAGCCATCTTGTTCTAAACTTTGGGCGACCGGGCTCTGTTCGGGTGAAAATACGGAGAAATCGAACTAACTCCCTACCTAGCTAGATCGATTTTTCACCCCCCTAAACCCGTTTATTGCAAAATCGTTAGAGCCGTTTTCGGAACGTGATTACAAATATATATATAATTATATATAAATACTATAAATAAATACTAATAATATAAATATATTTACAAATATTGCTCGTTTAATAGTATAGGATGATGGTTTGTCAGTTTGAGTAGTTTAAGCGGCCTACCCAAATATCCTTTCTTTGGTATTGTTCGTCGAGTTGGGCTCCTTAAGTTCTGAGTTGAGCTCTACGATTACTGACAAATGCTTGCACTGACTGAACAGGTCCACTCAAATCTGTGTGGTTCTTTCCTCAAAAGACCATTTCAGACACTAATCTACATGGTTCTCTTAAGGCTTGACCAAGATTATGTCTGGACTTTAAAAGAGACTGCAACCTCTAAGTTCCTTTCGGCGTTTCTTCTCAGAGTAGTTACGAAACGCCGACCTCATCTAGCCTATTTTTAATATTATTTTAATGTGACGTGTAAAAGTGATTCCGATTTTCTATTTTTAGAATAAACAATTACATTTCCTAAATCTTAGATTTTGCCATTTCAAAAGTAATTAACACTTTTAGCTGAAACTTTTGATTGAAACATCTCTGATCTTTAGATTTCAATAAAATGAAAGCACTAGGTACTCTAAAAAAATATGTAAGTTATATCAGATTTTAGATATTCAATAGCTTCTCAAGAGGATAACAGATTTAATAAAATTCTGAGTTAGTCTCAGTTTATTGTGTTCAGAAGATTTTTACTGGAATTTTTATTTGAAGTAAGTAATTGAATAAAACTAGCTTGTCTCGTTAAGTGCACACAATACCTCGTGATTTAAGTCTCGTAAAATAAAATAAAAATCTTGACAGTAAGTGAACGATGAAAATGCTTTTACTGAAGCCTTTGAATACATCAAAGTTTATAGGTTTTTAAAGACATAATCAATGAAGACCTCTCAACAAAAGACAAGATGATTAGAGTATTTTTTTCTTTTCTAAAACAAAATTGAAGTCCATGACTAGTGACTTTTTAGGCTTAAGAATGAAGTTAGTGGATACTGGAAAAACATAAGGAATAGTAATACAAGGTTGAGTCATAGAATAAGAATGTTTAGATGTGACAGTCTTGCTCCGAATATTAGCCTACAGTTACGGGGCGTATTCAGTACATTCAAGATGGTACCTATCGTCTATTCCGTAGGTTCCTGTTCAGGATAAACCGGGAGGAAACGCCCTGGTGTCACCATTGTGTGGATCGCCCGGAGGACACGGTGGAGCATACAGTGGAGGTTTGCCCGGCTTGGGCGGGGCACCGCCGTGTCCTCACGGAGGCGATCGGCAGCGGCGATCTCTCGCGTCCGGCCCTGGTTCAGGCCATGGTCCGGAGCGAGAGTGCATGGGAAGCCGTCACTTCCTTCTGCGAAGCAGTAATGCTCGCGAAGGAAGAGGCGGAGCGCGCGAGGGAAATGCAAGATGCGCGCCCTCGCGCCCCTAGTCACCGCAGGAGACGCCCCGGGCGTCAGGAGTCGCGAGCCGACTTCCGGCCACCGTAGGCGCGGGCTTGCGGACGGTGGGCAATGGGTAGCTCGCCGTCCGATTAGGACCAGGCCCGGGTCGACGGCGCGTTGTGTTCCACGCGCGCCTCAAAGAGATGTCAGCACCAACTGACGGGGTCCGTAAGGGCCAATGCCTGCCAGGGTTGCGAGTTTGTCCGAAAGGGATATCGTGGCCCCGGCACACAGGCAACGGAAGGAACACGGGTGGGTTTTAGTCAGTAAAAGTCAAGACACTCCCTCTCGCTCCGCCCAGAGCGGGAGGAGTCATTTGATGATTTCCCACCCAAAAAAAAAAAAAAAGCCCGCGTTCTGTGCTCGATCATCACACAAATTGAGGGCCCTGTTTTTGCTAGGTCACCTCAGGTCTTTGGGGTTAATATAGAAGTATCAGGGCACTACAAAAGAAAGTACATGAGTAGGAACACTTCTATATGGATTGTCTATTCTATGGTCGAGTATAGAGAAAAGTGCTCGCTCAACTCTTGATATATTGAGCTCAATATTATGTACGGGTAGGATACATTACGTTTGCTCTGCGTGCCTTAGAAGCACGCAGGCTTTTGGTGCAAGTTACAAGAAATTATCTAGTAGGGGAAAATCAAAGAGACTTGTAATGTTATTCTGAAAAAAAAAATATAATGACGATGGTGCGTAATAAAGATATTCTAAAGGTTAATGCACATACGTCAGCTACGTCTGACGTTGACGTAACTGAGTGGCCAATCAGTCACGTCAATTTCAGAGACGTGTGTGAACAGATAGTCAGTCAGTCATAGTAATGCCTGTTTCGTTCGTAGCAATACAAGTTGTGACTTGCCGGTGACGCGACGACGACTGAGACGCGCCGGTAGTGACGTGACTGATGTGTGTAGCCAGCGTCGTACAATTTCTACGTAACTATATTTTTTGACGTCACTGATCGGTGACTTGACGTTGAAATGACTGACATCTGTGCATGACCCTTAAAACAAAATATAGTAATGAATTATTTCTGAGTGTTTATTATTCGCGTAGCGTTTACAATTTGACGGAAGAAGAATAAATTCAAATGTCTAACAAGACGACGCTACTCGTATACCTCTCATAGTACGAAATCGCTCACCGCAAATTCACAAAAATATGATATATGTATGATATTGTCACCAGGCATTATATTAAACGTGGTTCCCCTAATGAATACTACTCCTCTGAGGATTACAGGTGTAAGACGAACACACTCTAGTGCTGATACATTACTTTTAATATTATGCACGGCCAGGACACATTATACACGCACTCTCCGTCTTGAAAACAAGAGATTGGGTGCAAGTTATGGGAGATATCAGAGTAGTAAAAGAGAGACTAAGAAGTAAACTAAGCTAGAAAGCGTCGCGTCTGGCCCCGTAGAAGATGGTGGGACGAGCTGGAAAAACAGACGACCAGTGGTCCACATTAGCCCTGGACTGCAAGCACTGGGAGGAGTCATGGGGAGAGGCCTTTGCCCAACAGTGCGATGACACAGGCTAACAGTAAGAAGTAGAATCGGTGTTTTGTGAAGTGCCGTTTAACTGTTGAGCTTCAGAAAGTGCTGATTGAAATGAAATGAAATGAAATTAAATGAAATTGTTTATTCTGTAAATAGGATATCGGAATCAGTTTTACACGTCATATAAAAAAATATTAAAAATAAGCTAGGTGAGGTCGGTGTTTCCTATCTGACTACTCTGAGAAGAAAGGCCGAAACAAACTCAGAGGTCACAGTCTCTTTTAAAGTCCAGACATAATCTTGGTCAAGCCATGTGAGGACCATGTAGATTAGTGTCTGAAATGGCCTTTTGAGGAAAGAACCACACAGATTTGAGTGGACCTGTCCAGTCAGTGCAAGCATTTGTCAGTAATCGTGCAGCTCAACTCAGAACTTAAGGAGCTCAACTCGACGAACAATACCAAGGGATATTTGGGATTCTCAGTTTATTAGTTTTTTTTTTACTTTTATTTTTATAATGAGCTTTAAGAATCGAAATAATCAAAGCTATATATATGCACATTGAAAAGTAGGTCATTTATGAGCTTAACTGTTACTAACTAGAATGTTTATCGTTATCGACTTCAAATTAGGAACTTTTTGAGCGTCAAAACTACTTAAGACAGTCCACCAAAATGGCCGCCACAAAACACATAAAAATGATGTTTCAGCTTCACAAACCCGTCACATATTTCTTCCCGCTGGATCTTCTTCCTTTGACCAATCTGATATTGTACGAATAATACGCAATACCTCACCCTGTTGATAAATGGACACACGTTACGTTGATAACATCGGTGATATGTTTCACGTTTTCCCCCTGTCATTTTACCCCTGGAGGGTAAGCTGCGATTTTATAGCCATTGGACTTCGTTGAAGAGTTAATTGGAAAGTCGTGGCTTTGATTTAGAAAATAGAAAATAGTTTATTTTCCAGGTAAGTAAGCAGGTTTACAGGTTTACACCAAGTTGAGACGACTTGAGTAGCTTAAAATATTACTTATAGCTAGGTTAGAAAATATTATTTAGTGAGCAACAAACTAGACAGTTAGTCTGTATGTTGGGGCTCGGGGTACGAATTCGCGAGTGGAGACTAGAGAGGTGATTTCAGTTGTTTTATAGTATATCAGGTATGTTTGTGTATGTGTGATGTGTGTGTGGTGCGTGTGAAGGTGTGTGTATGTGTGCGTAATTGTTCCCAATGTGCATCGTTTGATTCATTCTCAGGTCATGGTATTTATATCAATCGTTCCGAGTCATCATAACTAGAGCATTGCAACATGTTCTTTTTTTTTTTTTAACACAGTATGAGGTAGTATTTCTAATTTCAAAGAGTTTGCAGACTTTATTGAACGTATCGATAAAAGTGTAAGCTGAGGAGTGCCGAGCTAGCAATGAGGTGTTGTCGGGTGTTGGGAGTCTATAGTTTCTATTACTTATGATTGATGTGTAGTCGGGTTTGCTTTTAATAGTTTCGTGAGTTTTGGTGCAGGCAGAAAGAATAAAAACCTGGCGGACTCTGAGAACTCTCATTTCACGATTGAGTAAGTCAGTAGAGAACCGGTAGGGCTTCTTAAAAGTGGTTTTAAGAAGCGATATCTGTGTTCGTTCTACTTCAATCAAGTACGTATTAACAACACTACCCCACACGCTGATGCAATACTGAATTATCGTGAGGAAGTTTCTGTCCAGGTTCAATTCACGATTAGTATCAATCCCTCTTCTGCTAGACAGTGTATATGTTTCCACATTTTACCGTGAAATATGACGGCTGTATTTATTTATTTAAACTTCTCGCACACAATAAGGTACAAAGGCGGACTTAATGCCTTAGGCATTCTCTACCAGTCAACCAAGGGTGGTGAAGAGATAAGATGGCAGGTGCTCCGAATTACAGGAGATAATAATAATAAAAAATATTAAAAACACAACAATGAACTATAAATAAAATAGGTACACACGTACATAATATGTAGTTTATAGACTTATGATACACGTACATACATATTTGCTATAATATATACCTACATCATATACATATATATATATATATATAAGGATACAAATTCAAAGGAAATGAGGTAGTTGAGATGACTCTATACTATTTGTTTTGAAAATAACTCTGCAATTTCCGCAATGCATACCGACTAGCGCATTCCAGAGAAGAATGGACTGAATATGAAAGGAAGAATGAACAAAGTCAGAAGTATGAGAAGGACAGAGTAGAAGAAGATTGTTGGAAGAACGCAGATTCTTAGCGTGTGAAGAACATAGATATTGGAAGTGAGACATAAGATAAGAAGGAGGGGTGGGTGAGTTCAGAAGGGAGAAAAGAGTAGTCAAAGCGCGTAAACTTCTTCTTTGGCGAATAGACATCCATTTGAGCTCGGACCTGTAACTCGACACATGGTCATATTTCCTTAAATTAAATATGAACCGGATACCATAGTTGAGCAGTCTGTCGAGCTTATCAAGCAAAACCGCATTCAAGTCAAAGTAGCACACGTCACCATAGCTGTATCATCTGAGAGAAGTTTCGTATGTGGTTAATATAGACAATAAAAAGCGAGAGACCAATTACACTACCCTGTGGAACACCGAAGTTAATCGGGAGTGGATCACTAGTGAAAGAGCTTACTTCTGTCAACTGTGTCTTTTGATTAAAGGTTTCGTATTAATATATTTTTTTTTACTGCGTGGTGAAGAGTTTTGTTCATTATTTTAATTGTTTTATTTTACAACTTATCTTGCATTATCATCTGCCTAGCCTCGTTCCAACTATATTGGGGTCGGCTTCCAATCTAGCCGGATGCAGCTGAATACCAGTATTTTACATTGAGCGACTGCCTATCTAACCTCCACAAGCCAGTTACTGGGTATCACGATACCCCTTGGTAAGACTCGATAACTTATCTTACGTCAAAATATTATTATACTAGCTCATCCCAAGTTACCCTGATGTTTAGTTTTATTTGAAGCTTAATGCTCATGTTGCAAAGCTTTGCCAGAATCTGGTTTGTTATCTATATTATGACGGAGGCATATTTTAACTACTGTGGGCGTACTAGAGGTAGTGTTGGTTATTGCGCAATAGAAAAACCGTTGCAGTTCAGATCATATTATAATTTACTATCAAATTAATCACACTAGCAATTCACACAGTGTGTGAATTGCTAGTGTAATTGGTAGGTTATTGTAATAGTAGATACACAACACAACACAACGGAACGCACGGCTGCTTCTAAACGTCTGCACTGCTTAACCACCATCCATGAACTCTGCTTCGCTCGGGCTCCGGCCGGTCCAAGCGTTATGCTGTCTGTGTCTCTGTCGAACACGGCTAGGCGACGCTGGCGTCCTGATTAGTCGAATCAGTGACGTATTTCCGACATATATTTATTAAATCCAGCCTCAATGGTATCATTTTGATCGACTCTGTTGGAATTAGGTCTACTTTCAGTTAGTCGTAATAATAGCGTAGACTTACTATTCTATTTTCATATATTTTATCTGATTCTGTCTGAACTATGAAACATAACTATTCTAGAAAGGCATGATAATCTTTCTATTGATCAAGATCAATAGAAAGATTATCATGCCTTTCTAGAATAGTTATGTTTCATAGTTCAGTGCGTAGGCGGTCTATGATAGGATGTTATAGGATTAGAGGATCAATGAGACGTCTATCAAAGAAAGGGATGCATGCAATAGATTCTAGCAGAATTGCTTTTATATGAATGTAAGTATAAGAATGTAAGATAGTTATGTTTGAAGAAATTCTGGTACATGTAGTTTCATCAAGAGAACTTTTAGTACGTATACTCGTATGTTAAATTTTGATACGTCTTTAAGAAATTTTCGCCTTTACAATAACCAGCTAGAAGAAAGCTAAAGTTTTTCTTAATGTTCGTGATTTTGTTTTAATGTTGTTTAATGCTTAAGCTACTTAAAAACAGTTTCCAACTTCCTTCTGAGCCATTATTAAACTATGCAAAACTTAAGTGGTTAATTCCATTCTAAACCCATTTAAAGCCAGTTATTCCATTGTTAAATCCTCCGTTCTAATATCACACATAAAAAACTAAACAAATTGCACAAAATAAAACCTTTGTTGAAGTTTAAAACACTGATATTACGGAACGCTTAATTCCGTCTATTGTCTGCATGAAAATTGCATTCTACAATGTCTATAAAAATTCCAAATTAACCGGGTGAGTTTTGACAATGAAAATAGGATCAAATGTTTCAGGTATTACGTGTGTTATTTAGTTAGTGCGAAAGGTAATTTTGTTTTTTAAATACAGTTCGTTTGTTTATTAGACGTCGGACACACGAGGTTAATTCAGACATGTTGTTCTAGTGTTAACTCGTGGTTTTGCCCTGAAGTTGGAGCTTTGTTATTTCAGTGTTTATTGTACTAATGTTGTGATGAGGAAAGTTTATTTGCTTCGGTTTTGCGATTGGATGCAACGGTTATTGTTTAGTGAATGTGAACACGTTATTATCATTAATTATTCAGAGCGCGTTGGTTTTTAATTAGGTACCTAATGTGGGTTGTACTCATAAAATGCTTTGTTATGAAAATAAAAGGATGCAGCATCATCTTAAAACTATACGATAAAAAAGACCGTATGCAAACATTATCTGGCAGATAAGTCAACTTGAACTTTTATATTAGATTAGTTAACCAGAGGTGGCAAAACAGGCTGTTATGAAATAAAGTTATTTATTCAGTTTTTTTGCCTTTAAAGCCCTTTTCTACGTAATTTTTTCTAACAAGAATAATTTATTTGTGAAACATAGGTAATTAATTACATACAAAGATCTTATAAAGTGACGTACAAATGATCAATTATAATGATTTTATTACAATATAAACACTTACATATTACTTGAGTATCCAACTGTATGCATGCATGCAAATTAAATTTTATTACAATCCAAAGTTAATTCATTTAAAGTCAAAATTTCAATTCAATTCAAAAGATTTGTGTAAAATGTATATGTCAGGATTATTGCATGCAATTTTAATTTTATTAGATTTTAGAGTCAATTTCATTTCATGTCAAAATTTTAAGCCAATTAAATTTTAAAAAAAACTATGGATATATAATTACAGAGATTTATCATTAAGAAACTCATCTAGAGAGTATAACATCTTTCAAGCAGTAACCCGTTGAGCGGTTTTTTAAACTTTTGCAATGGCATACATTTTATTTCATCGGGTATTTTATTATATATTAGTGGAGCAACACCAAAGAAGGTTTTCTTCATTAGAGAAGTTTTACATTTCACAAGGCATAATTCATTTAGATATTGTGCACGTATCAGTGTCCTCTTTACAGCACATAGTTTTTTAAATAAATGTGGATTTGTTGTAACAAATAATGCAGTTTCCAGGATGTGTAAAGCTGGTAGGGGTAATATTTTTGGAACGAAGTTCCTTATCGCGCGTTGCGAAAGGGGGCTAGACGGAAAAAATTAAGATCAAAAGTTGTAACGACACTTTTTGCTATAGTTGTAAGCCGTGCGGCGTGCGCGTGTTTCTCTGTCTGTCTGTCTGTCTCTCTCTCTCTCTCTCTCATGGAACTTCGTTCCATCCGGGTGTCCCTTGACACCTCTCAAGTTTCTTTTACTTTTGAAAAGCTTACTGAAGTCAAACGTTGTCTGTTATTCTACATACATAACATAATATCGCGCCTGTAATTCCTGAAGGGTTAGGCACAGGTGTACCTTTAGCACGGTACGTCAACATTTCGCCAGTTATGTTTAAGTCCCATGTAATCGGGGGCGAGCTTATTGCCATCAACCGGGCACAAATCCAGACTCCGAGCTACTACTGAGAAATTCCTGATGGAAACACCCAATAACACTTTGCCCTTTTTTTTGCGGGTGTGAAATTATCAAATAACTTCTCCCGCTCTAGGCGGAGCTGGAGTCAGACTTTTACTGACTAAAACCCACTCGTGTTCCTTCCGTTGTATGTGTGCCGGGGCCGCGATATCCCTTTCGGACAAACTCGCAACCCTGGCAGGCATTGGCCGTTACGGACCCCGTTAGTTGGCGCTGACATCTCTTTCAGGCGCGCGTGGAACACAACGCGCCGTCGACCCGGGCCTGGTCCTTATCGGACGGCGAGCTACCCTTTCCACCCGTCCGCAACCCGCGCCTACGGTGGCAGGAAGTCGGTTCTCGACTCCCGACGCCCGGTGCGTCTCCTGCGGCGACTAGGGGCGTGAGGGCGCGCATCTTGCCTCTCCCTCGCGCATTCCGCCTCCTCCTTGTGGATCTAACTCAGGAACTCATGCTCAACAGTAGTGCATACAACCACGAGATCAACAAATCAGTATGTTATTATTCTAATAACACTTATTAACATATTCGTTCTTTATGTTATTCTTATAACGAATCTTATATTGTCATGAACCCTTTACAAAAACATTTTCCAACATTCTTACGCATGACTCATAATCATATCAAAAACAAGCACATGCTTTGATGTAACTTCGTCTTTCGTCGCTTTCATGTCACTCCTTTGACATCTTTTAACTTTGTTGCCTTCCCAACATAATTATATACTATATCCATTCAAAAAAGCACTCTACTACTCATTTACAAAGGTTATGTTGGCAAAATCTTATATGTTTGTAAGACTGTATCTATCGCTTGTTTATCAGCATCCTTTCCTTCGTTTTAATGCAATACAGTTTTAATGAGGATGGACGCAAGGAGGCCTTGTTTATATGAAAAGCTCTTTGAATTCGCGACGTTTTTGAAACAAAACATAAATAATAATCTTAGAAGATGATAAATCCGCGGGAAGCCATTTTGTAAGTTATCGTGATTTGAGAATGTGATGTTGATTCGTTCTTTGAGACTTTCTTTGGAATTTACCCGGACAAAATACCTAATAATGTTTGGTAAAATCATAGATAATTCTAATAATCATGAAATAGGAAATTAGGCTCTTCATTTCCACGAATATCAAAATAATGAAGTAAAAACAAGTAGTTAGACCTGTAACAGAACTTAGAATTTATAGCTATAATTTCATCATAGTAATTTGTCATAGATATACATACTTAAATGGTTCTACAAATTTTGAAACGGAAGATGGCAACTGTATTCCTACGGTAATAAGGGGTAACTGTCTCAAATACGCAACCTCAGAGGCACGTGTCGTAACTTTCGATGTTCATACCGAGACTTGGAAGTACTAACTAGAAGTTTGACAAAGGGTGATAGAGCATAGACTAGGTAATGAGTTTGTTGCTGAATGATCGGATTTGTATCACTTGGTACGATAAGTTCTATGTTTGACTTTGGTTATGTAGATCCTCATGTTTTTAGAGCAGTTGGAACAGACAAAGAATTTCTAAAAGTAGATTTAGAAGTTTTCTTACAAAATTAACAATATCTCCCTATTTACAATATTACCAACAATGGCTATAATAATGAAGATATTGTGAAACCTCACCAATATAAAGTTAGTTTGATAACTCATCTAAATGTTGGAAAATCCGTAAACAGTAACATGGGTCGTGAATCAACCAAAATAAATAACAATAACTACCTACTTATATATACAAACTTGTCCATTGCATTAAAATAAAGCGTTGTACAGAAAATACGAACCCTTATCCTTTTGTCCCATTTAATTAAACGAAATACAAAATTCCATTAACATTTTTCTTGAACAAATTTAAATTAGGTAGACAGAAAAGAAATTTTCAGGGAAGCTGTTGCTAAAATGACAGGCGAATTGTTACAAATATATCTTGGTAACAGTACAAAACAAATTACTCCGGCCTCTTCCTGAATTTCCAATTCTAATCTGTCTGAGCATTATTATGGAGGCAAAGAAACTTTCCACTTAGCACGTAATGAAGGCTGGGAAATTAAACTTAGAGAACTACTGGAATATTAATGTCAGTCATTGTTATCTTCAAAGAATTTACCTCCAGTGATGAATTCTATTTTCGGCGGAAAGGTCTTTAAAACAGGTTCCGAGATCAAAGAAACTGGGCGGCTGTTAGATTAATTAGGAAAGATCTAAATAGTGCTACGCAGTTCTGAATTTGAACTAAGACTGTAAAAACCTTTCCTTTAAATTAGAAATAGGTAATAACACAAAACCTTTTTGGATTGTCTTTGCTTCGCCAACAGACCCTTAAATCTGACATCTATTTCGATCCTTGTAGCATCCGTCCTCTTCCATTATCGTCCCGATTTTTTCCGTACATCCACTTTGATCAATAACCTCTCCTTTGATGTGAGTGGGCGTATCAAAAAAACTGACGAGACACGTTTCCTGACGGCTGGAGGGCACTTGGACACTGACGTCAAACTTGCGGATCTTTTAAGAGCCAACTCGTTTGGCTTCAAAGTGAATGCGTCAGCGTTTGCGGTCCAGAGCTTGAGGCCTCTCGATTCGCGTCATCCAAGTCAAAACGCGCTGTTGTCACGTCGCCGGCACGAGTGGCTTTCATGTTCTGAATTTTTTCACGAATTTTCTGAACAGGGTATTTTTGTTTTGACGTATTGGCTATGTATAGATTTCGAATGCTATGCTGACTATGAATCGATTGATATAAATATCGTAGGTATATTTATCTGGTATACATCAAACTGACAATGATGTTGAAGCGGTAGAAATATCACATAAAGTAATGAAAGCCAGTGGCAAGTGACAACAAATATCTGTCACTTTACATAATATCATAACAACGATGTCACAGATGAAAACGTTTTCCTACAGTCGACTCATAAAATTCGTATAGCAACCAATCCAAAGATTTGATATTTTTGCTCACGAAACATAACGCAAATAACTTTTGATAAATAGTATGTCAGGACCCCAAATTATGTTTTATTACAATTTGTTTTGGGCCCCAAAATATCTTGTGATTTATTGAATTTAATTTCCTGTATTTCTAAACTTTCGTTGGCTACCTTATTTGAGTAACGTTTACTAATGGATTTTAATTTTCTATTGTTACAGGTACTGAAATATCTTGCTGCATAATTCACTAAATTTAACAACGAATAAATCTTTTGTTTGAACGATTCCAAACAAGGTAATGTCAATCTTGATTTATTTATTCGTGAAAATCTTCTTTAAGATTTATGTTCGTTTTAATATGTTTACTTACAGATTTTTCTGTAATTTTATTTATAATATATCTATGTATGTAATAGTCAACCAGGGTAAAACGAATAAAAAAAAAATCACAAGAAAAAAAATCGCAATATTGACGTCGAAAATGAACTTTACATACACAATGAACCGTTGAGTATTAGGAGCGAACAGTGAACAAATGCAGAACTTACCTCACATTTTTTTCTCAAGCCAAAACAACCTAAACAATATTTAAGCTTGATTAAAATAAAACCTGTTTTTTTTATCATCCGGTATCGCAAATCTACTTTTAGACAGTCCTTTAATAGAGAGTCCTCCGAAGAAAATTAACCTCGCCCTCTTCTTACTAAAAATTGACACTCTACATCTCTCGGCGACAGTGAAAAATCTTGGGCCTCGGTCTCACTGGTCGGGAGTCGAGACATATCTACACAAATATTTTATTCCCTGCTGATCTAGGAAATGGACAATAAAAATTGTTTTGGTTGGTTTCGCTAAGTTTAGTTTTTAGGGGTAAAATGTTACTGTATTTGGAGAAAATGCCGTTGATTCTAGATTCCTTTTTTTTTTAACAGAGAAAAATAAGTATTGAACACATTAGTAACAAAAAATCTGAGAGAGACTGATCTTTGGTCGGATAGACGTAAATTCTAAGCCTTAACTCAGAAGCTTTGGAAAAAGAAGTAAGATAAAATATTATTTACTCAATACATCACGAGACATCAATAATTCTTCCAGTACTTACCACATAGACAAATCCAATAAAATATCGCCCATACAGCTACGTCGTTTACCCCTAAAATATCCCATTACATTGGCACTTTTCCCTTTTCAACCCAATAACTATTTCGCAGAAATCCCTTAAGATCCCGTCTGGCTGCTGTCCAGTTTTCTTTCTTTCTCTGATTCTTTTCTTTCCTAAACACTTTCCTGAACACGGAATGTATCGAACTCGAGAAAAATTATAATGAGGTCACGTCCTTCGATTTTAAGTGAACTAAATTCAATCGTCTCATAGGAAATTGAATTTAGGTTTAGTTTTAAAGTTTTCTTGTCGGTAGGAAATGTTTTTGTAGTTTCTTTTAATTTTGTTGGTGTTGTAGTAATGTGGTTTTGTTGTGTAAGTTTCTTTTCTTTTTCACTAGGTCATCCAATCTTGACTACCGAAATGGAAACTCACCTGTTTAATTTTATATTCCAAGAAGTGTTTTTAGGAATCGAAATCATGCGATATGGCAACAGTGTATCAATTTTGTCACCGACACAAAAATGTGTCCCAATTTTCCCTCTTAACTTATTGTTATTGCACTACTAACAACATTATTCAAGAAAGTTTTCCACATACAGAAGGCGTGCAAAGCCTGCCTTCTAGTTAATTTATAAACGAGTTAACTTATCAACTCCCGCTCCACCGCCGCGCCGTGAACAGGGGTTGTTGCCTCAAGTGCCCTGACGTCAGCTAACAAACCGAAGTGTTCGGCTTCAAAATTCTACGTCAGGACTTTTGAAACACTCTCCAAGGTGACAAGACGCCTACTTTATTGGAGGTCCCAATTAAAGTATATTTTCGGGTTCAAAATAAGAGATATTTTTACGGACTTGAGTAGTGAGAAGTTTTGGAGAGGAACGTCACAATTTGTTCTTGTTTTCATTGTACAGATACTGTTTTCTTGATAAGTGAACTGGGGCAATTATACCGGCTGAATTTTTTTACCGTCTCGAGAATAATAATGTGTTTTGTAAGTGGAACAGAAGCCATACCCGGGAAAATTTGCTTAGTAGCATTGACCACGCGGACGGGCGGGGGATGCGCGAGTGGCTTGTGCGCCTGCGAAAGGATATCAAAGAGGCCGACGGCAAGTGCGCCGACTACCTATCGGTCGCTAAGGAAAGCTACGAATTCATTGATAAATTCCGCGGATTTAGTAGGGTGCGTATGATTTGAATTTAGATATTTTTTATAGTAAAAAAAAAAAAAACTATGCCCTAGGCTTATACTCCGTTCACCTATTATACCCTATTTTTTACGAGACGGTAAAAAAAAAACATGTGGTATAGGTACCATTATTGAAGTGAACCGGTCTGTACCTGAGAAGCAATATTATACTATACCTAACAGATATTTAGTAAACATAGACGATGGAGAATCTAAAGCATAGTTCATTTTTATAATCCTCAATATATAATCTTGTCTGTATATCTTGTTTAGGACTTAAACTCATTGTTGCCGATTTCAGATTATGTGTAAAATATATTATCGTGACCTGATACTAGACTAGTCTTA
The DNA here is from genome assembly GCA_916701695.1 of Agrochola macilenta. NCBI lineage: Eukaryota > Metazoa > Arthropoda > Insecta > Lepidoptera > Noctuidae > Agrochola > Agrochola macilenta. The sequence continues at coordinate 2,692,760 of OU753558.1, read as the reverse complement.
TAACCACTTTAGAATCCCGATCATCTCTCAGAGTGTAAAATAGAAATAAAGCAATAAAATAGAAGTATTCAGTCTCTTGAATAAATCAACTTTAATAACGATTTAGGTTTCATAAGTTCTCTGAAATAAGTTTAGGAGATAGCGCGATTTAGTATTTGTACTACTAATGGTTTGCGTCTACTTCAAGTTTCGTCTTTGAATTACCAACATAACTATTCGTTTATTTGTTAACTTGGAGAAGTCATGTGGATTATTAATGCTTACTTACGTTATTATGATACTTTTTTTGGCAGAAACGTTAGCTTAAAAAACTTTTCCGTTTCTAGATTTTAGATACCTACCTGCTAAATATTAACTTTCCAAGATAATTGGTCCAAGAAGAATTTGCTATAGGCAAGCAGAACTGATGGCAGGCGGAACAGCTCATAGTATATTTCTTAGCAAACGGGAGAAGTTATCCTCCTGATGTAAATCGTATTTTCACCCGAGCAGAGCTCAGTTGCCCAAATTTTAGAAGAAGAACAATGACATGGCAGTATTGAATTAGTATGTACCTACTATCATGGCAGTATGGAATTAGTATGAACTTTCCTATACTATAAAATGAGCATTCTCTATTTTCACCAGAGCAGAGCTCGGTCGCCCAGGTACTGTGGTTTAAATACTAACAATCAAAACTTAACGAATAATAAGACAGAACTGTGGAGACGACACGAGTTGTGTAGACCGTATTCACAGGCGTCGGGGCACTGAGGAGGTAACCGGGCGGGTGAATGCAATACTTAAAACCTACCACTTTGACAGCTCCAAGCGCTAAGTTATAAAAATCGAGTTTTACCTACTCGATGTTCCATCTTGCTTGCTTGTTTAATCCAAATCCAACTTATGTACGTATATTTTCTCATTCAATGACTACACTATTTTTTGTCATCATCACAATACCTTCTTCAATCGCATAGTTACTACGAAAATATCCTCGTCACATCGCGTGAGAATACGATAAACTCGTAGTAAGGGTTTTGTATTTTTACGCTTACTAAACAGTACCGTTTGTTTTATCTCAGCCTCCTTACGCTCGACTTTACGGAAAGATTAAGCATTATATGCTCGGATTAACAATAAATAAGTTTTTGGCTTTCGTTTGCTGTATTTGAGTTTGTGGGTTGATTTTCTGACATTGTATTCTAGGGATTCATGAGCAAAAGTGAGCTGAATACATATTTGATATTTTGGAGTCCATAATAAAAAATCCTAGTTTGAAATTTAGTTGTTTTCTTTTTGAATGAATCAGCTTTAAGCATTATGCTATCAAGTTTGACTTTGTATTTATCAAGAATTTATCAGTCATGATAATTATACAGATACTGTATAGCTACGCCCCGCGGTTTCACCCGCATAAGTCTCGATCCCGTAGGAATATCAAGATAAAAAGTATTCTATATCTTAACCTAGGTCATGGTCTACCCAAGTCCCAAATTTCATCCAAATCTATTCAACCGTTTTAACGTGAAAACGTAACAAACAAACTCACTTTCGCATTTTTATAATATTATATAAGTTAGGATGCATGTTTTTGTCGTTGAAGCATTTTCCACTTCTCTCTATTGAGCTCGTTATTTCTTGGACATCATTTAAAGTTGCAACCAACACTGTTTTTTTGTCATGCATCATTAATTTTGTTCAGTTATAACCAAGGTACTAGAGCCTTTCTCCCGATGTCAGATTTAATTTTCATGATTATTTTTAAGGATCCTCATCAAAATAATTTAAACCTTCACATCGGACACGGCTAGCATTATCTGACGTGTGACGAACACCATTGTTCCTACAACCCTTCGGGATTACCCTCATGTTTGTTAGCTCGTTCATGACCAACATTTTTAATACCATGAAGTATTGTGTCTTCGTCCTTTGCCGTGTACGAATCGTTGGCTATTATTGCGTAATATTTATAACTAAAATTACTTTCTTCAATGTGCTTCAGTGATTATTCGGGTCTAGACTAATTCCGTCGTTAGAAAAAGAAACATTTCTAAAAAGATCTTTATTAATATGTAACGTTTTAGTGAGATCTTTTCGCTTTTCTGCAAAGGAGCAGGCCGAGTTATTTGGAATAATATGGCTTCTTCCAAGCAATTCTATTAGCCTTATTTTCAGAATAAACTTCTAGAAATAATCATCTTTCATAATAATTTATGTCGAAATAAAATAATATCAGCTAAAGTTAACTAAACAGTGCGTAAACCACTCAGTCATAGAATTAAATACTTGTCCTGTACATATTGTATAACTGAGCTTGTATTAAACAATGGGAACGCAATAAAACGATTTACCAACGTATGTAGCTTTAGGAAAAATATTTTTCATGCTTTGTAACATACATAAAATGCAATGAGCGTTGCTTTTTATTAGTACATCAAACCGAAACATAAAAATGTACTTGGAGATATAAGAAATGTGAACCTAGTACAGCATTTGTAAGAGAAATGATTTGTTTTCAAAAGGTTATCTTTGAATTTATTGACCATTTTGCTTGTGGTGGCCATCAACTGATAAACTACATAATTATGTGCAACCATAAAGGCTCCACAATACCTAGTCATGAAATATGAACAACTTTTATTATAAAAGCACCTCTAAAATATCGTCAAAATGCACCATTTTCGTAAATTTATGATAGAAGATTTGGTTTCTACGAAAGCAAACTATTGAATACTGAAACCCAAATTCCTATTAACTCCGAACAAGCCTGTCTTTTCCATATCTGTTTATATAACCCCACCAAAAACAGCTACATCATTAGACACAACATTATTAATCAGCTGCATCTCTTTGTTACCTAGCCGGGTAATGCCCTTGGGGCGCAGCAGCCCCATTTGGCCGTACAAATTAGCATCGTATACGTCCAGTACAGTCGTGATAAATTTTGTCTCTCTATCTATTGTGTGAATAGTCGACCATTGCTGTGTAACTGACATTCATTAGCATCCTTTTCGACATCCCCTTGTTTTATGATTTCTGGGAAATTGTGGAATCTGCGTTGCATGATGCGGAAAGAGGAATTATTAATATATGGAATTTGCTTTTATGAAAATCTGTGTATGTACACACGGCTGCACATCAAGCTATACATTTCCAGTATAAGCTGAGCTCGTATTGTACGGAAATCATATACAATGCGAGATCAGCATAAACTGGAAATGTATAGCTTAATGTGTAGCCGTGCGTTCTTATTTTGTGAAAGCTGATATTTTGCATAAGTATTAATGGTTAAGCTACGCTTGCCGGCGTTGATCCGTGGATGGGTCATGACGATCTTTACACATCGAGACTCCTCAGTGCCTCGGAAAGCACGTTAAGCCGATGGTCCTGGCTGTCATTCGCGTGGATCTTTGACAGTCGTTATGGGTCGTCAGAACCCCGAAAGTCTGACAACCAGTCTTACCAAGGGGTATCGTATTACCCAGTTACTGGACTGTGAATGTAAGATAGGCAGTCGCTCCATGTAAAATACTGGTATTCAGCTGAATCCCAACATAGTTAGGAAAAGGCCTAAATAGATAATAATATATTAAAATTTTATTAATATTTACAGACAAGATCAAAATCTGCAAAAGGAAAATATGAGTAAATATGAATGTATAGGAATGTATTAAAGGTGAGTTAGTTTTAAAACATTAGCGATCTGGACTGACTCCAGTGACATTACAAACGGTATATACTAATTAAAATACTACCATAAGTACGTAGTATTTTCCACATCATAATAACGTTTAAAGCGTACTTGAAATGGCAAAAAGAAAATAATCAACCTAGCGCGGAACTTCAAGCGCAATTTAAAAATAATGCCGCATAAAGAATATTAGTTTCCTATATTTATTTTATAAGTGGCGACATTTATTTAAACAATACAGCTCAGGACAAAAGGAAACCCAGCGGAGCAAAATCCTTACAAATTCCTACAACAACGCTTTTAATGAAATCCTCGGCACATTATTATATTCAAGAAGAAAGTGTTTTAAACGTTCTCTTGTATAAATTGCATTGTATGTTGGTATTAATTCGTGATGCTGTAATACAACATGCAAGTTTGTACAAAGGGAATATAAGGAATAAATAATATGCACATGGAGCTTACATGATCTTAACTTTAGCAAAGGTGCTCTTTGCAACTGAGTCGTTTGTTATTTTCAATATTGTTTCCATTGAAATAATAAAGTTATCTAAACAGTTATTTAAGTCCAGTTTAGGTATAAATATAGTAACAGGCTGGTATTATTATACCAGCCTGTTACTGTCCCACTGCAGGGCAAAGGCCTCTTCTCACACAGAGAAGGCACGAGCATTGATCACCACGCTTGCTCAAGACGGGTTGGTGATTTCAGACTTATATTAACGATGAGTTCAGGTAATATCCAAGATAAACTCAGATAGTACATATGAATTGAAAAAGTCACATTGGTACTTGCCCGGATTTGAACCCACAACTTCGTGCATGAGAGGCGATTTCTTAACCACAAGGTCATCACGACGAGTTTGGGTAAATATGAAAAAAAAAATCGTAAAGCGAATTAAACTTTGAAGCATCGGTAATTGACAAATTTTGTGCCTAATAAAAACTTCTGCTTGCCCCGCAAAAAAATATAGGCGTGTAGCTATCTTTTATTATTTAAAATCTAAGACAACATATTAGAGTAATTTTCTAACAGCTCAGCATTGTATTGAAATGTCATTTTCACCCCTGTTACTTGTCAGCGAACTTTTAAAAAGCAATTTACTTTAGGCGCTGTTCTCAATAAATTGTAGAACTCCAATTTGTGGTGACATGACACTTACGACGATGTTATCGCCTGAAGTAACTTACAACATTTATTACTTAACCCTGTGACCTACGAGTAACGTACGTGTAAGTACAACAAATTGCCAGTCAGACGCCGAGTAATATCGAGTATTGAAAATACTGTTTTCATTGTACATTTACTTTACTACATGTTTTATTTAAATACTTGGTTGTTAGGATGTTTATGTAATGTGGACGGCTTTTGGCTCAATGATGATCATGCTGATGCTGCTGATGCTGCTGCGGTGATGTTAATGATGATGATGTAAAGATGTGCTTATATAAAAGAGTTATAATAAAAGAGTGCGAATCGTCTCCATATTAAAATACCGAACAAAGTTTAATTCGCAATGTTTGGTCACGATCCTCGTTGGTGTCGAGTGTGTCGTGAGAGTGACAAGTAAATTACTTCCCAAACACACAATAAACACATCAAAAGATCGTAACAATGTTCAAGACGCGGTTAGATTATACGGTTGCCACATCTATCCCCCAATGGTGATTTGTTTCCCTGATTAATTCCTCCAAGTTAGACAGGAAAATAATTTCTTTCATTTAGATAAGGCTGTATACTGTTTTTTCTTCCACTCTAAGATTAGCATGGGCAATATCTTATTTCTCCTAAAAATAGTCTCCATTATTATGATCGAGATAATGTAAATAAGGAATGAGGAAATGCAAATATCTTATGCTAGTTGCTCTAACCTTTTAAGAAGATATAGACCGTATGAAATATACTGGCTTATGTAATAGTCTGAACGTTCCAAGAGGCTGTTTCACTTTCATATTGTTTGAGATAGCAATATGAATGCTTGCCGCGTAGCAGCGCTGTAGACAAAACACAATAACTTTTATATGAATTGAGATTAGGGTGTAGTATAAAATATCAATATTTTATTGGGTGTCTGCGTTAGTATTCAGGCCAAAAATATTGGATATGGAGCACGTAGAGGACGTGCTGTTCTTAATTTTAATTACGTAAAATATAAGCCTGACGAACCGTTGTTTTATCATAAACACGACGTCTTTATAAAGACGATAATTAAAATCCCAGACTTCTTTGTAATCTACAAAAAATATTATTATGTTTTGAGACGAAAATTAAATTGTAAACAGAGGACATCACGTCTAAGCCATTTAGGTCACCAAAATTCTCGTTCTAAACTAATTTAATTTACCCAAGCCATTTATCTTCATACTCCCGATTTTTTTAACAATCAAAGTTGTCTTACTTATTTAGGCTAAAAGTTTTAGGCTCATTAACATCAACGGACCAAGTGGGGGAATTAGTAACAAAAGGCTAAGAGGGTAGCCGGGTACCCGGGATAGCGTTTTATTATTTTATTGGCACATTGCCAGCGGGAAGTCAGTTGCAGGTCCTTCGAGCCGGATCAGAATTTCGATGGCCTGAAGAGACGTCGCACTTATTATATTAGCGAAGGATGAAGGCTCTTTCTATATTGTTTTGTAAATGGGGAAGGAAGCTTCGTTTATTGGGAAATTAGTTTTCAAATTGCTGTTTAAATACCGGTCCTAACGTATTATTTTATGCAAAAAAATTCTCTCGTTGATTTTGCTGAAAATCATTTTTGTATTCTCGCTGTATTTCTGTCTCTTTTACAGTTAATTGTATGAGAGATATGATATTGCATGTACTTGAATTTATGCAGACCTTTCACCTTATTTTTATTCTGTTGGCATGAAAATAATTTATTACTTTGTATTTTATCATTAATTTGTTTCTTCTATCATTAACAACTGACAGAATTCAATGGTTTCCTGTTTACTTACTGAACTTTAAAATTATTTGGAATATGTATGTCGAAAGTAATTAAAACAAACCAAATCATCATCAAAACCGAAACTAAATATTGAAAGGAATCCCAAATGAAAAAACTTTGTTAAACAAATCAATGCACAATAGAATATTTTTGTTGTAGATAGACTTAATTGTACAAATGAACAAGTATGTAGGATGTTTTTTATTCGTTTGGACTCTTTGAAGTTTATACAGAGCAATTTAGAGCCTAGAATCCTTTGGTGGAAACGTTTTCAATCATCAGGAATTCTTGCTTTTCCGGCTGCACATTGCTATCTTTTTAATACCACAAATACTAACAGTGAAAAGCCTATCTATATTGCAGCAATCTAAAACGTCCCATTTTATAGTGAATGGTGGAGTGAATAAAATCGCAATATGGGCCACGTGCGCATCGCAACATGGCAAATTGAAAAACTAGCGGACCAAGCGGTGCACCCTGCGGGACCCACTTACTTTGACCACCGTGAAATTAAGTGAAACCTAAAAGTGAGCAATATCGATAGTGTCATGACGAATATTGGGTTACTGTAAACGATTCCCGCGAAGTTGTTAACGTTACATTGTTGCTCTGTTGTAGCTTTGATGTTTTTGATAGGCTGACAAATGCCTTGATTGGATTGACTTGTGCAAATAAATATATTTTCCTGGGAAAGATTTTGATAAAATAATAATGCTGCATCAGATTTTTATTTGTTTTTGTATTTGGAGGACGAGATTATCGCATTGGTTTGCCCTGAAAATAACCTTGAATTAACTATACATTCTTGAGCACTATAATGTATTCAATGTTAATTTTGTACAATATCTTTGAAACTGAAGTAAGTAAAAATCTATTTCAATACGCACAAAAGCAGTATATAGTAGGTATGTTCTTTAGATTTGTTCTAGTAATTTCATAAAGAAGTGAATCCTTTTGATATGTTTGTCAATCCAGTTTGGAAACTTGACGCAACGCTCAAAGGTGCATAATTCACATGTTCCACACGTGCGAGCTTTAAAACTGAGCCAACAGTATCGTAAAGAAATCTTAATTCTATCCTTAGCAACTGAAAGTTCAAATTTGAATGAGCTTTTGAATCGCATACAGCCTAGAGTTGTTTGCAAACTGTATTAAATCTTGCTACGAAAATTCACGGTCCATTTTAGGATAGCAACGGTTTCTAGTGCTCTTTTTTGGATTCAAACGTTTGGAATGAATAGACGCCGTACAGTTGAACTCAAATTGGGTTTTTCAGTTATTTTCAGATATGTGCAGGCTTTTTTACATTCCTGGAAGGAGTGCGAAGGATTTTATAACTTTTTCATGATTTTTATATCTATCTCTAGTAGATCGGTACCTTTTGTACCTATTCAGTTTAATTTGAAAGTGTTTTTCAAACGAGAGCTTCTGCTTGAATATTAGTTTAGTTAGTTTGTTAGTTGGTTTGTTTAGTTTAGTTTTTGTGGCCCCACTTTATTAAGTTGTATCCTAAATTACACAGGTAAAATATTACACAATTCAAATGCAATGTCCTTCGTTATCTTAACGCTGTTTAAGATAAAAGCCATACCATTACATGTTTCCTCATAATCCCAAATGCGGAAATGAGCTTTAATAAGATAGTCGCACAAGACAGATTTAGTTGCAGGCGATGCAAAATATTATACGTTAAAATATAAAGGCCTCGTTCAGAGTAAACGCGCGGTGACTAGATTTGTAGCGGGTGCGGCGGCGGGCGCGTTTAGGTAGCCACAGTGCTTAGCGAATTACTGTAGCGGGAAGTTGTCGGTAGAAGTATTTCGACAGGGTAAATCAATGGGCAGTCGATTGCCAGCTAGCGGAAATAGCGGTTTCATATACATATAATCTTTGAAAAATTGCACCCGCCTTAGCACCCGCGCCACCTCCTCACTCTGGTTGAAGCCAAAAGCGGGCCTCATTGCAGAAACTTATAAAGACTCTCATCGCCTATAGGTATCAAATATGAAATTTGCACGTATTTTATCGCTCAAAGGGGAATATTGCTTCTGAATAATCTAGTATTAATAGATTCTAGGTATGCGATGACTGCAGACTTTGAAAGATATTTCTTTGAAGAATTTGTGGGAATTTCTGCTTCACATAATTATTATTTAAAATCTCGTTACAGCAGCATTAACGTCACTGTCTTGATAATAACGTTAGTTGTTTTGAATACTCTGAAGTAAAGTTTGACTTGTATTCTGTAGTTGGAAAATATGTATGTATAATTTTGATCAAATTAGTTATTCATTACTTTAAACTATTTCTTATTTAGCAAAAATACAGCAGGTAGGTTATGTATGCTGTTACTGCTGTACTTATAAACTTGCACAGTAATTTGAAGATTTCATTGTATAAAAAGTAACTCTTACAAATCCTGTTAGAATTATCGTTTTTATACGATGAAATTTATTTATTTTGTTTCAACCTCTTTGTTCTTCCTTATCATCATTACAAACTCTATGCATACTATATTTAGCAGATGCTGTTCCGATGCCTATATGTGATAACTCCTCAAGTAAATCAACCGCGACCAGCATAGCAACCGTACCGATTGGCCACGGTGCACCATTACCTAGATATTTATCGCCCCTGGCAACATTTCCGTCGTCTTCTCCATCCACTTCAAAGACCCACTACATCTTCAGTTGTTACGCTTTAATATAGTGTTTCTAAAGGGAGAACGTAAAGGTTTTTGCAAACGTTAGACATTTTATGAGTTGTAACTGAAAATACTTCATGGGTGTACGAAAGGATGTTAGCGTCGCCTGCGCTTAAGTTAGTTTTAGTGTTCCAAAGTTTGTTATATCTGTGTGAAATTTCACAAAAGATTACATTACCACTCTAACTGAAACTCAAAGATTACATGACCACTCTAACTGAAACTCAAAGATTACATGTCCACTCTAACTGAAACTCAAAGCTTTGAGCTTTTTGATAAGATTTATTTCAAATAAAACAATACAAGCACTTTTGCATTGTCAAGGGGTCGGTCAGTCAGAAAGATGAAGCTAGATGCCCATTCCAAAGCGTAGTAGGTACCTACGGAGAAGAACGGGCAAGAAACTCCACGGAAACTGTTTTGTAAAACTTAATGCGGGGGGATATTCAATAGAAGTTCTTGTCTTGTCAGTTATACTTGACGACTATTCCTGCTCTTCGATTATACTTTTCAGATACAATTTCATAGATCAATCAAGCACAAATTTTCAAGTTCCTTGCGACCTGTTTAATGTCACTCAAAGACTCTAAAACTTCTTAGCATTGCATAGGCATTTGTCTTATTACAAAAGCTCAAAGTAGATCACAAAGTAGATCTAGCTCTTACAACTTTTCTGCGACAAATCGCAAGTTTGCAACCCACCTAAACTTAGCTCCGACTCGCATTACAGCTACATAGCGACCACCTTTACAAACGGTCTTCGCGGTAATTAGTTTTGTACAATTTTAGACTTTAATGCCTCGCTTGTCATCTGTTAGCCTGATAATGGCTTCCTGTGTTAATTTATATGTGGCGAGATATAAATTATGATTATTTAGCTCCGCACTCGGGGGTGTTACGTAAGTTTTGGAAATGAGACCTTTATTTTCTATGTAAGTTTGAAATTAATGTGCTGGGGTCCTTGCTGGCTTCATTTTATTTAATTTTGTGTTTCCGCTGGATTTAAAGTTTAATTTGTAAAAATTGCGTTGCTTTACTTTGTGTGTCTGTTGCGAAAGGGTACTAAATAATTACAGAGATTCATGGTAGCTAATAATTTTGCGCGTTTGAGTTATTACATTATTTTGTGCAACTCACCACTTTTAATCAAGTTAAGAGTGATTTGAATCGTAAATCATGTCAGAAAAGTATTTCGGTTTTTGAAATTATTCAAAATGTATGCACATCACAAAATATTTTACCGTTAGGTTAGGACCAGCATTCATTGAAACAAAACCTATGTTCTTATTGCCGAACTTAGGTACCTTTAAAAAAATACATTTTACAAAATAAACCAAATACGCCTCCGGAAAAAAAACTATTATTCGGGAGAGTTCAGGAGACCCTCTACCCCCAAATAACCTCAAATTCTTTCAAGTGAGGCGGCACGTTTTTAATCCCATCCTGACAATAATAATAGTTCTTGCCGTGGTATAATTTATGGTCAGCTAGCAGGTCTGACGGGCCAATGTCCGCTGAAGTCGTGAAGGGTGTTTTATTTTTACCTGCACACATTCTATTATTAAACCTTCAAATAAACGAGAATGTACTGCAAACGATAAACGCACTCACCTTTATCCGCCTTAAGTCAACTATTCCTATTTCAGGTTACAGGCGGGTCAGTATTTGAATTTCATGCAGCGAGCTATACGGCTTAGCGAGTACGGTGACCGCACGTCTGACTTTTAATGAGACGTGCGCTGAATTATCGTGGGAAATGTGATTTATATCATTTTAAATTCAAATCCGGACTCGTGAATATTTTTAGTAGTATCAGTAGTTTTTGAGGAGGTAGTGGACTTTATATTGTAACTTCTAGTTAGGCAATAAAGCCTCTAAAGAGGCCAAATGTTTAAATTAGCGATACGACAACCTACAACGCCAAACTTTTTCTAATACTCGTTATACCATATTTCCACGGGCCTACCCCAATTATTTTTGAATAATTACAATTTATTATGGCACATCATCTTGCTGCCCTTGTGCCACACGTGTGTTAAATCGTTTTCTATCTCCATTCTCCCCTGTCAGCCGTCAAGCTAAAATTTCACTCCCTTCTCTTACATAATCATTCCTCCCACAATCCATCTATCTTTTCTTTGGCATTCTTCTCCCGATCCATCCATCAATATTTTATATTCATCACTCATTAATCATATTCATCATTTATGGTACTGTACCATAATGGTTTGTGATTATTCAAAAAAGTTTGTCACTCAATTAATTTCCTATAATACTTTATCTTATTATTTACCATCAACACGCCGATAACCCAGACTTAAATCATATTCCGAAATCACGAAAATCCCATTTAAATACAAAATATAATACAATGAATAAAATATCATACCACGTGCAAACACACCTTGGGGCTAGACACGTCCGCGAGCGGATTAAACGTCCACGTTTTATTAAAATTTATGAGCACCCTACATTTTGATACAAATTATGTTTCTATTAGTTTAGTTCCGGTGTATAGTTTTACTACTTTGGTAGGATCGTACGTCCTTGTTTCCGTATCCTGTTTTAGTAATTTAAAGTGTGGATATTTCACATTCAATCGGGTTACTTAAATTTGGCATATGGGTAGACAATAACTTGGGCTAGGACAAAGGATACTTTTTATCCCGATATTCCCACGAAATCGAGACTTATGCGAGTGAAACCGCGAGACACAGCTTGTAGTGACTACCTACAGCTCTTTTAGTGCAAGATTTCAATAATAAAAATGTTATGGATTTGGTTTTGAACGTTTTAAAATCGTCGTTGGTTACTTTCCTCACCATTTTACCCGTCTTATTAATCAATGGCCACTTTGCAGGAACGGCCATAAACAAATAATGATTCACCATCTCAGTAAAAGACCGCCCCTGGACATATCAATCATCACGGATTTCCACAACATTCACTAGGTCACCATTCCAGCTTGTGTGTGGACCTATTGAAAATTATTCAAATGAAATACTTCCAATACTTTTAACATCGTCAAAAATGCATGACCCAATTCCAAAGTGTTCAAATAAGTGTGTCACCGTTTTCGGCAAAGTTGTACAACAAACTGTGATTGCACGTACTCGCTCCCATAACACCCGGGCTATACTTAGGTAAATTCGGTTTTGATGCACGGTATTAATAAATTAAACTTCAGCAAACGCCGGTTTGTTTATTTCCTCATTACCTACCATAACAACAATACCGTACGCTTTACCTTCCTTATTATAGTTGTATATTATTTTTTTTGATTTATTCAAAATAATTACGTCTATCTAATTTTCAAATCAATCTTGGTTCGTCTATAATCAGTGGTACTTTTATAAAAATAAAAGAAGCTAGTCACATCCAAAACCCCTATTTCCTTTAAAGATCGAAATATCCAGACCACGTACAAATCCGCACTCTTTTCACACATAAAAAAGCCGAAGAAAATACACGAGTAATTTAAACTTAGTCTCATTCGAAAACCAATTCCGCGCAAAATAAGTTAAAACCACTTCATGGACGACTTAGATCACTCAGCAAATCGTGGATATCTAAATAGAGTTTAATTCTGTCGGAGCTCCGAAGCGGTAAAGTAGATTTGTGAATTTGCATCACAAGTCCAATTGAGTTTTTTAAGGAATTGGTGCTTTGAATTTCCTGTTTCCTTTCAGTGGGGACTTTAAATATTGTTCAAGTTTTAGATGGTGAGAGAAAGTTTTGGGAGGAAACAGGTTTGGGATAACTTTGCGAAGGGAAAAGGATGGTTAAATGGATTTTGGGAAGTTTAGTAATTTAAAGGTACAATTCCGTAGCCGACCACAGGCGGCAACTGGAGGCGACGTGTCGCCGCAACACGACTGGTTTCTATGTATTCATATGAATACATAGAAACCAGTCGTGTTGCGGCGACTCGTCAGACGACAGTTGCCGCCTGTGGTCGGCTACAGAATAGTACCTTAAGGGTAAGCTAGTTGGTCATTCTTCCATAAAAACGAAGTATGGTGATTAGTCGTCTATTTCACAGTATACATTCAAAACTAAAAATTATATCAATTGGTCTAGTCATGCATGGAAGTATTTTCATTATCTAGTCATGTAGGTAAGGAAGCTGAATTGAAAAAAAAAATTGGTATGGACGTTATGAGTGTCGAAACTTCCATATTTCAACACAAATTTTAACTCTTCTTTGGGCGTAAATAAATAACTTACGTAGTAAAAAAATTACTAAATAAAAACCGTACAGGGACTATATACATTCAGTTGATTTTCCATAATATCTATACGCCCAAAGGTTTGTTCATGAAATTTTACGCGCTCGCTTTCGTTATAAATCATTGTCTATGGCACTAAATAAATAAATAAATAAAAACTAGATAAATAAATAAAACTTAATAAATAAATAATTAGACTAATTAGCATGCATATTAGTCACACCCACCAACGAGTTCGAGCCGTCGACTAGTGCACCCTTATGAGGGTTAACATTAAAAAAAATTGAAGACTTATCTTCAATTTGTCCAGTCTTATTATTGCCATAAATAAGATGTCTTAAATTCTTATGTGAGTGTTGCATAGGTAGTAGAAAATAATATCGTTCTATAGTCTATACTTCCACAGACAGTATTTAAGGACTTTGATTACACACATGAAGCGACTACCGTGAAATTTTCACATCTCAGATTTATGGACTAAGCGGAAAGATATGTTGATGCATTCTCTGCAGTGCGGCCTAAATAAAAAACCTGCTTATTTTGCCCCATATTCGGCACATATTGATGAGCAGAAAAATCTGCGTCATACGTCACTCCGGGCAGAAACGGGTGCGGATACATCGAGTGTCAGCCATTCACTCATGATTGACAGTCGATTGAAAGACAATTTTTTGGTGGCGTTTGGTCCATTTTGCCCACACTTTGTATGCATCCGAGGAGAATGGTTATTGGTCACACAGGAGAATGACTACTCTCTGGCTTGATAAAGCGATATATTTTGACTTCAAAAAGAAAAATTGCTTACAGGTAATATCATGTTTTAGAGATCACCTATCTGTTTGCCAGGTATCGTTACAAAATTACCTATAACTGCTTTAAATCATACATCTTTTTACCCTTTCTCCCCCTTGTTTTTGTTTCTTAATAGGTATTGACGTGACGACAGAAGGCAATTCAATGAAGATTCAGTAATAAACATTTTATGGACTAATTATGTTAGTTTTCTTGGCTTATGGAAAACTACACTTATTTGCTCTTTACCGTATTAATCATACAGCCAATAAGGAGCGGAGAACGTGGAACGGAAAAGTTCTACTTTGTTCTGAAGTTTTTTCTCGACCTAGTTTTGTAATTTTCGCAACTTCCGAGTTTTAAAACTGCAGTTAATAATGTAGAGCACTTGTTATAAAATTATTGATTGATTCATAAATCGTAGCTATGGCGTGAAAGATCCAGAATTACGAGTATATTCCTAGGATTGCTTTACTTGAGTAAAGCATAATGTAAGTGATTTTTGGAAAATTTGTTACAATTTTCTGAGTGATTTTATTAGAATTTAGATTATGGAATCACCGGTAGTTCTTCCGCACTGTATATCTAGGTTTATCCACGGAGTTTCATCGACTTATTCCCCCATGCCAACCTGCTCGTAAACAGGCGTTGTGGGACTAAAGGTAGAATTAATTTACTTAATATATTAATACTGTTTGACTTACTATCAGATACGTGAGTATAATAGCTTGAAATAGCTTAATTAATGATGCCGCAGCAAACACCGCTAGGCTAGCAAGTAACGTACGCTCGCGATGTTAAGCTGTTCGTGGAATTATTTATTATCGCAGAAAAAGTGAAAGAGGACAGGGATTTTCATGAATAAAGTTGGTTTATTGTTTATAAATCGGAGTAATAGAATTGTGGTCTAAAGTGAGGTACTTACTTAAAGAAAAAAATACATTTATTTAGCACAGACTAAAAGGCACACAACATAACACATTGTTGTACAAGTAAAAAATAAATAAAATTAAAATAAAACAATAAAAAAGTCTAAAGTTCGATTGTAAGATGCAGGAAATGATGCAGGAAAGTGTGCCTTGCGGCTGCGCCAAATACGCCCAGTTCAGCAAAAATGTCAAACAACTAGTGCCTGATGCTGGTATTCAACTGGATCTAAAGTGTGAGATGACGCATGTATAACAGATATAGATACTAGTTATCAGTCACTTCAAAGTATCTTCATTTTTATCATGATCATCATCCAACAGACTTCAAACTCTGACAGGCCTCTCTGTTTGTGCTAATTTCTAAGCTTCTACTCAAGTCTCATCCAGTTTTCCCCATCGATTTCCCATCTACACATTTGCCGACATACAAACCGAGAGCTTTTAGAAATATCGGAAGCCAATTTTTAAACTTCAAAATGTCGGAACTCAAAACCGTGTCACCCGTTCGAAGCTGTTTAAATTCTCAGTTTTCGGAATTACGGTTATCCGAAAATCACAACCGTATTCGCCTGTACAAATGTATGAGCAAGCCACCGAGCAACGTTTCACGCGAAGTGCTTTCGTACGTCGCACAGAACAAACGCTCCGCCCGCTGTCTTATCGTTATAATACTAGTTTAAACTAGTTCCAGCCGGTTATACGGGCCAGGGCTGCTACGGGTGGGCATAGTTATAGTTTATGGTTTTCAGGTTGTAGAAGTTGGTATGTTAGGCTGAGCCTGTTGGTTTTGGGTTATTTAGGGTGGGAATGTATGGCGTAATTAGGCTTTAGTTGCCAGGATGGGCCTAGAATGTCTGTTGGAATATAATCTGACTGAAATTAGATTTTAGGAAACTCGATCTCATCTGTTATCAAATAGGTGTCTTGAATAATAAAACTATAATAATAGTCTACTTCTGGCAGGGTTATAGGTCTAATATCCCAATTTTTTTTTTTTTTTTTTTAATAATCAGAACATGAACAAAAAAAAAGGCATTTGGTTAAACACGCCACACAAACCATCGCGGGTTTAACAGTGGTGTGGCAATTCTGTGAAAAGTTGGTGGTTTATGAAGTGTGACAGGTGACAGTGACAGCCCTATACAAGTACAGCCAGTCTGCATGGTACATACATTTACGCCGGCGCCGCGTCGAAGTTTGTTGTTCCTAGTTAATTTTCTTTGTGAAAATTCTCCTCTTAACTTCATGAGTGTTAATCTTTAAGATTGAAGTTTTAAAGTAAATCCTCTTTGTACGTAATAAGTATTAACTTCTGATGTTACTTACGTGATAGTTGTACGAAGAAAAATATAACGGTTTAAGTATTTAAGTTTTAAACAAACTACAGTTTCGCTGCAGGAAATAAACATATTCTTTGTGTAAGTCCGCGTTTGTAGGAAAATCACGTCTTGGCTAGCTTTTTTTAAGACGGTTAAGGAATATTACGTCAGTAAAGTACAAAGAAAAGTAATAAAGAAAGTGAACTATCGCTTTTGCAGTTTACTTTATTTGTTTCGGAAAATATTGTGAGGTTTTGCGCTATTATAATTTATTTTGATCATGATAGTGTTTACACCAGGGATTTATCTACACAGGTACCATTGCTACTTTAGTATCGTAAATATTGGTCAGTCTACCAAAACCCAGACCTGTGTCAACACACCTAGTACGTACAGCACGGACCACTGGCCAGACTTCACCGGCATTAGTAAACATGTCACATGCAATTCAAAGGAGGCTTTCAGTGAAAAAGTTAGTAGAAACTCCAGTAGGTAAATACCTACGCTTTCGGACATTTTCGCTTCGTGCTAAAAAGAAAGTTTCTAGTTTTTCGTTCGGAAAGTTTAGTCTGCGGGCTGGGTCGCCGGTTCTTTTTTGGGATTCGGCTAATGCCTAACTTGGCAGTCATTAGGGAATTGTGTATTTTATTAGATGTTTTGTTTGACGGTAACTTTTTAACAATTTGTTGTATTGTTAGCTAATCATAATCTTCGAGGGAGTCTTTTATCAGATCAAAGAAAAATTTGTTTAATTAAATTTTGTATTTATTGTTTTACGTATTGAAATTCTTTATTGGAATATTCAATTTGTCTTATTTTATTGTTTCGTCAGAAAATGTTTAGTGGGAAGTCTGTTGTATTAAGGTTTGCAAAATAATGGAAGTTTCTTAATTTCGACTCCAAGGTTAAATTGTAAAAAAAGGTTTTCTCTGATTTCTTGTCAATTCGAAAAGTATAGGAACTGCCACTTGATGTTCACAGTTTCACTTATTTTGCACTCTATCAAATACTTGAGAGAGACACATTGGATGGGAAAAAGTATCCTTTTAGCTTTAAGCTTAAACAATTACAAATTCTTTACCATCGCGAGTTGTATTGTCGTGTAGCGTGAACTGGATAACCGGATTACAGTGGCACCTGTCTGCGTAACGAACGCGAATGAGCACTAACATAGTTAAACAATGTCACGAGCGAGTGGTTTGCGAGTTAATGCAGCCGGCAGATAAGAATGAGATGGAATAAGGCACTTTTTTTTGCCTATGCAGCTTATCTAGTTTAGATATTATAATTTTATGAGAGCTATCTTAGATTAATTCTTAGTAATAGATTCTTGAAAATCGGGTATCATGGTATAGGCATATGATGCGTGCCAATAGGGAAAATATCGTGAGGAAAGTTTTGAGATTGAATATGGATGGCTATTAGAGTAGGGAGAGACCAACGAAACGATGGATGGATTGTTGTGAAAGATGATATGGGTAGAAAGGAAGTGACTATAGGTTTGAGGAATAGGGTGTAAGGTTCACTCATCCTCTATAGAAAAGGGAGGATCCTACAAACCAGACGGGTGTCGTGTCTGGTGGGCAACTTTCCTACGATTGATGTCGGGATGTTGTATACAATTTGTAAAAAAAAACCCAGTCTGATCCGAAAAGGGCACATACAAAAACATTAGCAAAAAGTAATTAAAATAAAAAAGGATTTTTTATTATTGAAAATAAAAAGTTTAGGCTTTTTAAAATTCACAAATCCATTAAAATTAGCAAATTTTCAACATCATAAGTTATGACTTGTAGACACCCGCTAAACAACGACCGCCCGCGCCCGTAAAATACCCGGTAAATACCCCCATTGAAAAAAAAAGGGGGGGTTTTTTTTTTCCTGAAAGTTATCACATAAATAGACTCAGTACGATAGATACTTAACAACATCCTTACGGATTGGACAGGGTTTTTTTACATGTTGTATATACTCGTCGTGCGGTAAACTCTGCTTGCGCGATGCAGGATTTTGTATGACATTAGTTTGATGCGTAGTTCACATGTGGCGTTGTAGATACTGAACTGCCACATACTGAACTGGCGACTAATAGAACTGTATGGAAGAAGAAATGTTGCGCCACGACCATAAATAAATTGGACTCTTGCACTACAAGAGAACATGTACGAGTATAATGATTACATCCTTGTTATATTTTTAATTGCGTTGCAAGAATGCAACTATTATGATTTTCTGCAGTGCATGGATATTCTTCCATTTTGGTACAGCTCTTTACCAGTCATTGTAACTTTACGGCTGATTCGAGTTTTTTTTTTTTTTTTTATCACGTTATACCTGAATTTGATTTATAAAGAGCGGCCAACACGTCATACTTTTCATACAAACGCTCGTACGTGATTATGGCGGTGTAACACATCTTTCTTTGAAATTTTTAAACTACGTATTTTGTGCAGTTTAACTAGGTTTCTATAAAAACAAAAAAAAAAAAAATTGAGAAACAAATTCAGTCTTCAGTCAGTCAAATCTGCTTTTTTGAACAAATTTTACCCAAACTTTGGCCGGTCATAATATACTCATAATAGGTAAAAGTAAAAAATACATCAGCATAGAAACCTCGCATATGTAATGGAAATTCTAAATATCAAACATTTTTTTCACAAACTTGTAAGGTTTACTCAAAAACACGTATTTCCTGATACAACTTTATACACACAGTTTTTCGTACAATGTTATCGCGTTCTCGCTTGTTTGTTAGCAGTTCTCACTTGCGCTCGATGAAACAACAAGCTTTTCGACCATGCTCGCGTTGACGATAGACGGACCGGGAAGGGCCCTCTTAATCATTAAGTATGTGAAGCCAATACTATATATGCTAATGATTTATTGGTACGGTTCCATTCTTAAAGGACACCGAAAATAATATGTAGATAGTTACAATATTGTTACCATCCACAGAGTATTATGTATCCTGTTTCCCCACCAATCGTAACGTAAACATCATTTGGCCAACCTGGAACTAAAGTGGTCTATGTAACATTTTTGGCTAAATCAATCTATGAGCATCTTTGAACATAAAAACGATAAATAAATCCGGGCAAAAGTGGTCTATGTGAAAATGTTTATTTTGTATCATAGACCACTTTAATTCTAGGTTAGCCATTGTTAATAAAGAAAATTGCCCTCTGTAAACAAAGATGCTGTTTGTGGTTACGGTGTAAATTCATACTTGCTACACCATTAATTCAAACTGCCACCCGATGTTGGACCGCAAACTTTGGCCCCGTGTATTTGAATACTAAGAATCCTACAGCGTTTGGCAAACTAACGGACGTGCTTCTACAGTTCTCTTTCATAATGAACTGTCTAAGAGCATCCAGATTCAAACAAACTTCGTGTTATTTGTATGGAAAATCTTATTCAAATTGTTTACTTCGGAAACTTTATACGTGGCTTTTATGTTGGCAGTTCTTGTAGAGATTTCTACAATAACTTCAAAAGGCTCATTAGCTGATTAATTTCTTCTAGTTCTAGAAGGGGGAAAGTTTTGGAAGATGGAGCACATACACTGTTTGAATATTACTTGAAGATGTATGTAGAATTCTGCAAATAAACAACACATAACATCACGTCTGTGATTCCAAAAGGGTTAGGCGGAGATGTATGTTGTGTTTAAATCCTATACAGGGTGGCAGGGACATCGACGCGAAGCCGACTACCATGGATTCAGTACATGATTCTGAACCCCCCTGCGCTGGGTAATTTTTTTTTTAAATCTGCTGTTTCATAGAAAAGTGCAATACCTACGCGGTCAAAATTTATGGAGCAGCTGTTTTTTTTTAAATAACCGACGATAAATTTCAACGCAGGGGGGTTCAGAATCATGTACTGAATCCATGGTCCATGGCTTCGCGTCGATCCTGTTGCCAACAAACGGATTGCCGGACACAAATCCAGACTGCAGGCTACAACAAAAAAAATCCTGATGAAAAATCTCAATAACATTTTGCCATACCTGGGAATTAAATTCACCTCATGCTCAGCAGTAGCGACCATTTCATAAACCACCATACCACCATAGACCTACGAGGCAATAAAGAAACAAGTTTCCGTTAATAACATTAAAACAATTTGCTTTCGTAAATCATACACTATTTCGACATCATCATTCACCAATTCACCAATTGATATGTCTGCTGGTACTAATGTACGAGTACAAGTCATATCGATTATTAATGACCTCGAAAACTTCCAAAATCTATTTTCCCGATGTTCCAAAATTAAACATCATCAGCTTCCTTTGATATCTCGTAATTTTCCTCCTCTCTGCAGTGACAAAGGCAGTGACAAAGTGACCAAAACAATTGGTAAATGGTACCCAATCACAGACTATTTTGCTATGTTTTACTGCCTCATTGACTAGCCGTGCCTGAGGCTGACAGTCAATCATGTTTGATGTTTTGATCATCTAGCTCGAATATTGTACTAGGAATAGATGCTTAGAAATGTACATAGTATAAATTCTGATGATATTTACAGACCATTGTGTCGACATAATGTAAATTAAGTACCTAGAACATATTTTACATCAGTGATTTACATATCCGCTATGGAAAATTTATTCAAATAACAAAGACACCAATTATTATAAACGTTGACCTCTTTTATTCAAGTGACCTTTGCATAATTAGGTACAACATCTCAAATACATAGAAGTTCTGTATATTCAGTTCTTTGACATTGATATAAAACTTAGCTTTTGAATGCTTACTTTCTTTTCAAGCTGCTGTAAAAGACTAGATTTAAAAAAAAAACATTTTTACAGAAACTTAAATGTAGGAAGTCGGTGTCTTTGGTTTTATATTTTCGTTATTTGCCACCGACTTCCGAAATTTAATTTATTTTTCACTTAAGTAGTTTTTTTTTGTTAAAAAAAAAATGTGTACTCGCTCTTTAGTGAGTCAGTTTGTAATTTATAAGTTACAAGAGCCTAATGTCAACTGCTCATCGCCTTTTACAAAATATTACTTTTCCAAATGCAGAAATGTTAATCGTTGAGAAGTTCTCCTGGTACTTCACCATCAGCTCCACTTCTCCTTAAGCATTGTGACGAGCACAAATTGCTTGGCAACCATATTAAAGTAATCGAATCGCAACCCGTGAAATACTTTTTATTGATCAGTTCCAGTGGCCATCTGTGGTCTTCATCATCAGTTCCTCTTCACCAAAGGGTGCTTTCCGAGAGCAACTGCACGAGTTACTATAAAAATATACACATCCGAATTTATAACCTCCTCCTATTTTAAGATGTCTGTTAAAAACAGTGTTATTAACATTATTATTATTATTAACAGTTAATTCCATCGCAATATTTACCCAAACAAAAACCAAACCACACAATCATATTTACTAAGTCAACAGCTAAACAAACATCAGACCACGGCGCCATCACCAAAAAAAAAGGAAATCGATAAAAACTGTGGTAACAACAGCCACTATCCGAAAGACCTTGTAAAAGCACATACCAATCTAGGAAAATGTGTCCTTATGCGAGTCCAGGCCACACGATGCCCGTTAGTGAAGCAAACAAGAAAACCGCATCAGAATTTCAAATGTCCCTTGATCCTCGGCTTTGATGTGGCGAAAAGAATTTAGCTAAACGCGTTCGTTGAGTAAAATGGTCTTAAATGTGAATTTATGAGCGAGATAAAATTGTTTTTGAAGATGTTTCATCCTTGCTTTCTTCTTGAATGGATCATGCATTTAATATTTTGTTGTAGTACGTTTTATTTTTGTTTCTTACACTGTTGGGAGATGCGAAAAGGTAGCCCACAAAATTCAAATTTTCTTACGTTTTTTGCAATTTGCAGGTCAGTGTCGGGTTAAAATATGATTTGCGACCGATATTTGTTAAATATGGCTTTACAGAATTTTAATCATTAAAATCAGCAATACAACTCCAACTCCTATTATATTCGAATAATCCTAAAAATGTCATGATTTCATGAAATAACCAATAGGATTATATGAACTTAGAGAGTTGTATTGATGATTTTTATGATTGTAATTCTATAAATATATATTTGATATACGGCCGCGAATCATATTGGGATCAACATTCAATCTGATACTGACCTGCAAATTAAATGATAAATGATTTTATTTCTGTAAGTGGGTTTGGACAAAACACTTTTACACGTCAACCATATTTTTTAAACTAGATGAGGTCGGCGTTTCCTATATGACTACTCCGAGAAGAAAGGCCGAAACAAACTCAGAGGTCACAGTCTCTTTTAAAGTCCAGACATAATCTTGGTCAGATCATGCAAAGATCATGTAGATTGGTGTCTGAGATGGTCTTTTGAGGAAAGAACCACACAGATTGAGAGGACCTGTCCAGTCAGTGCACGCATTTGTCAGTGACCGTGCAGCTCAACTCAGGGTTTAAGGAGCTCAACGATTCAACGAACAATACCAAAGAAAGGACGTTTGGGTAGGCCGCATAAATTACTCAAGCTGCCAGACCGTGATAAAAACTAAATAATAAAATAAAAAGGAATGACCCACATAGTCTTCACATTCACAATTATTAAAACAATATAATACTTTAAAAAGTAAATATTCATGTCATTGTATATATAAAATTCATTAATGTCAATGTGTATATAAAACACAGAAATAGTCTTGGTCAGATCATTTAAGGACCATGTAGATTTGTGTCTCGAATGGTCTTTTGAGGAAAGAATTATACAGATTTGAGTGGACCTGTCCAGTCAGTGCACGCATTTGTCAGTAATCGTGTAGCTCAACTCAGAACGTTCAACGACTCGACGAACAATACCAAAGAAAGGACATTTGGGTAGGCCACATAAAGTACTCAAAATGCCAGGTTATCATTAACAATAACTGAGAAAAAAATCACAATAATATAAAAAAAAAATTATATATTATACTTCACAAAGTAAATATTCATATAGTGGTACAAATGATTGAAAAAAAATTAAAAATTAAAAACCAAATTTCTGAATGTAAAAAAAAAAAAAAAAAAAAAATTGGAGCAGCTTAATCCCAGGCCTTTTTGTCCTCAACGTAATCTTTAATGGTATAAAACGCTTTCTGGCACAACTTACGTTTGATGAATGATTTGAATTTATTAAGGCTTAGATCTTGTACGTGGCTTGGAAGTTTATTGTAAAAGCGTATACATTGACATCTGAACGAGCTACCTATTTTCTTGAGCCTTGTAGTAGGTACTACAAATTTGTGTTTGTTCCTAGTGTTTATCTTATGGATATCACTATATTTTTTATACAATTTTATATTTTTATGGGTATATAAAAGATTTTCAAAAATATACTGAGAAGGCACAGTCATTACATTAATTTCCTTAAATTTCTCTCTGAGAGAGTGTCTCGGGCTTAATTTATAAATTGATCGAACGGCTCTTTTCTGCAAAACAAAGAGAGTTCGAATGTCGGCGGCATTTCCCCACAACAAAATACCGTACGATATTACACTATGAAAATAGCTAAAGTACACTAAACGGGCTGTCTCTATGTCAGTTAAATTACGAATTATTGCAAAATTGCAAAAAAACGTAAGAAAATTTAAATTTCGCGGGCTACCCTAGATTCTTTTATGCTGGTTCATTGATGTACATTCACTGTTGTTGTACCTAAGAAATAATTCCGTATCAACCAGGGAGGCATTTCTATTATTTCCATGGAGTTATGGTTCCTTAGTAAAATAATTGTAGCGGCATCTACATCGCTACATGCGAACTACGCATCAAAGACACATAACACACGTCACATAACATTCTGACGTCACACAAATCCTGCATCGCGCAATTAAAGTTTACCGCGCGATAAACATATATAGAATCTCCCAACTTCAACCTCTGGGCAGTTGCCCGCCAGACATCACACCCGTCTGGTCGGAGGATCCTCCCTTTTCTATGGGGGATGAGTGAACTTTACACCCTGTTCCTCATACCCCTAAATAATCATTACCTTAATAGTTAGTTACTCTGTTTACCTCAACAAAAGGAAATACTATACTCAACCTTTTCAGCTCTGTTCCAGTGAACACCTACAAACTTTCCACTACCTAAGAAGTAATCTTTTGCAGCCAACACACAAGTCTTTTAAAAATAACCCCGTCATGATCATAAAACGCCTTGTAAACTTCAAAAAGTACCCACATTGTAATACAAAGGTGAATGCTATAACTGAATATTACTGAAGAAATAAGGAAATTTATTTTTATTTTATGCCCAGACGGGCTGGCCGTACAGGTTCCGTTTTTATCACGAAATAAGATTCCTGCCTTTACACTAAGCCTTATGTTTTTGGGATTCGTAAAGGCTGTGGAATGGAGAGTGGGCGATAGAGCTTTTACACTTTTACAGGTATTGTTTTGTGTAGGGCCCATCGTTCACTATGCCACCCGTAACGTGTTACAAACTCAAATCACCTTTGTCAATCTCCTTAGCCTTTTCCTATCATTGTTGGGGTCGGCTTCCAGTCTAACTGAATGCAGCTGAATACCAGTAGTTCACACGGAGCGGTATCTGACCTCCGCAACCCAGTTACTGGGTTACACGATACCCCTTGGTAAGACTGGTTGTGAGACTTTTGACTACCCGTAACTCAAATCTCAAAGATGATTTGTAGCCAGAATGTAACATCACTAGTATTTCAAGGGACGATGGTGACGTTATGACGTGGCGTAAATTCTAATTTTAAAGACTTCATTGTTGACGGTCAATAATTAATGTAAAAGTTGTTGAAGGTAAAATAATTATTAGTTAAATTAAAGCTAAAAGTAAACTTTAATTCTCTTATTTTCTTACATCATGTAAAGAAAACACTCTTTTCTTGATAATACTTTTAATCAGCACAACTGTACTATTTCACAATCCTATGACGACTGACTCTGCATAACATTTTACAATTTAGGATGACTTTTGCTCAACCCAGAAATAACGATATTATCATAACCGTTATTTCTGAGTGTTGCCAAAGTAAAATAATACATTGAGTTGCAATAATGAAAATACATTTAAAACATTGTTATAATAATAATAATTTGTACTTTGACAGTGTTGCCACAGTGGATATTATAATTCAATATTTAAGTAATACATTTTTTGTAATTTTTATCAAAGAAATCATGACAATCATGACGTTGCTCACAATATAACCTTCCTTAGCAAATTCTAGAGAATAACGCCAAAGACATTTCCAACTTATAAAAACATTTCAGTCACAGAAAAATAACCTCTTTTGTAAGTATAGAGTATAGAAAACATTTACTTTGCATACCGAATCCGTTCAACCAGACAAGACCTGTAAAAATAATGTCTCCAAAAACAACTCGTTTTACGCAGTGTCACATTTGAAATTCAGATGCGATATCTAGTTTGTTCTGACGTTGAATAAGCTCCGTGGTTCCGCATAGTTTGGACAATAGGGATACGTTTGATTTGAATTAAAACGCTTGAATACGTGCCGGAGCGAGAATCTAGGGGTTTAAAAAATGAAATGCACTTACGTGGAATGGAAAAAGGTTTGTTATAATGTTTATTACAGTGTACTACTTGATTTTATGTTCTTTCGTGCAATTTTCGTAGGCTTTTTTGTTTCAGGTTGAAAGCTACTCTAGATCTGATCGTCATGCCATTTTAACTGTTATGCAAAAGCCGTTAACGCGTTTCTGAGAGACTTTCAAAAAAAATTTGAGCTAATTAAAACATTAGCTACTAATATACAAAACTTTTTTTCTAATTACGAACAACGTTCGTCTAAAACATAATCTGGAAAAACTGCAGTTCTACCTAGGTAATAGGTATATTTCTGCAAAGACGGTAGGTATTTTCCATCCTCCAGAAATCATGTTGTTTTTGTTTGAGCATAACAAAAACAAAACAACATCACAGCTCTTCTCTGTTTAAAAAAATGGCGGCTCCCTCAAATACCTCACCCTGCCTTAACAAGCATACAAAAGCCTCTTGAAAACAGACGTAACATAAATTACAGTATTCCTAGTTGTTCTGCGACCGCGATTGTTTCGGTTTTGAAAGCGGTTAGCGCGTTAATTTCACAACGCTTCTAATTACATGTTGCAATTGCAGCCAGGGTTGGTGGGCTGTAATTAGAAAATATTATTTTAATTGGAAAATAAGAAAAAAGAAATCGATGATGCTAATATTTTACAAATGAGAAAAAGGTTTACGAGATACAGTATATAGATTGAATTTGGTCCTACCTGGAGAACTATTAGAGGCAGTGTTTTAAAGATGACTTGAAAGTCTTAGAAAGTCTTAGCAATTTTCAAACATAAGTTTGAAAACTTCTATGAAAAATATTGTTGTTTCGACTTTACTTTATAAGTTGTTTTAAAGTCACCATCGATTACTTACCACGACAGTCAGGCAAAACATACATTATTACTTGCAGGTACTTTTATTATTCAAGAAACTAAATCTCAATCTCAATCTTAATTTCTTAACTTTTTTGTTTTTGTTGCTACCCGTCTTATTTACGTAATTTTTTGTCTATTTTGGTTAATTTTATTTTAGTTTAGTATATTCAATTGCAAGGTAGTAGATTTTATTATGAATGCTATGAACCCTGTAGAAAAGTAAAGTTTCGTTAAGTTTTTAAACCGACTTTGAAACAGCTCTCATCTTTTATATCGTTTTTGAAGTCATAATTATGCAACTAGCTTTCATTATTTTCCTGGTCACCTCTTACGTCAAACAAAAGCACCTCCCTACTTTCTTTAAAATATGATAATATGGCTAGTTAGAAATTATAGGGAGAGAGTTTTTGTAATTTAGTCCCAAATATTAAAAATATAACATTGAATGTTAATTTTATTGGTCACAGGTACATTTTTTCAGTCATAATTATAGATAAATGTTATATTTTTGTACAGATAACAACAAACACATTACAAAATACAGCAACAAAAAGTATTAGGTTTGAAAATATTAATAATAATAATATAATTATTAAAAAATGTAACCGCAGCCCTAACCATCAGCACGTCCCGTACATTCAGTTGTCGGGAGCACGGCCGCCCCGCCGCCATGCTACTCCGGCCTACATACTTCTTCTGTTTATTTACCTTTGATTGTTCTGCCCGCACCCATTTTAATGGCATGTATGAATTTAAGTGTTTCCTGCTAATGTTTGATGATGGGAGTTATAATTAGCTGGATTGGTTTATTACATGAAAGTTTTTTATTTGGTTTTATCGTTTAGAGATATGGTTGATCTTGAGTTCAGTTGGCATTTAGCTTGGGTTTAGTGTTAGCGTGTGTCATGGTCAAGTCTTGGAAGGATTTTTAAATCGATATTACAAATAGGTATACCTACTAAAACTGTAATAATATAAACTCAGGTTAGAGGTACCTCATTTCCATCGGCAATAATATTGGGTTGTAGAGTCTACAAATGAGTTTTAGGTACAAAGTAAAAATAAAGGTATGGTAGGTAATGTTTTATAGAAAGACCCATTTGAAAACAGTTAGTTTCTTATTCTTTCGTTCAGCAAATACACAGACGAATTTGTGAAATCAAAACCTTTCTCGACAAAGACTGTAATAATGCAGTTTCAAGAATGCCGTACACAGTGCTCGGAAAAGAGAAAAGGTATTGGAAACTGAAACCTCATATTGTAGGAATAATGCGAGAACTGAACAGTCAGAGTTACAGATTCCTGTATTTTTTTGTATCGTTTTATAGTATTCGACACACTGGCTGAATCAGAGGTTCAATTGGTAATGTTTTATAACTGAAACATAAAGACGATTTATGCATATCTTGAAAACCTCTCACATGCGATCAAACTTTCTGCATAGGATATAAGATTGAGGTCATAATATATTGTATCGAAACTTAATGGTATTTAATAATAAACAGTAGCCAGTTTACCTAAAAGTATTTTAATTGAAATAACCGATTGTAACATGAAGATTTTATTCAAGATCATAAAATTTAATAACTTGTGTAAACTACTGTCTAAACCTATTACTAAACTTGACACTCCCTTCAATTTCTTGTTATTTTTAGATCATAACAGAAAGCAATTCCCATTTTAACTGAATGCGCCGTCAGCAAATACGGCAACAATGTTCTTGAATTCAAAACGAGAGTCGCTAAAGACTGTAAGAATGTAAACTCACATACGAAGGAGTGAAAAGGGTATCGAGAACTAAAACCTCCCCACGTTTAGGGAGCGATAACAAAACGGGAATCGAACGTCGGACTAACAGACGTACTCATCGGAAATTCTGATAGCTCTGTCCACTTGGGGAATGTGAGCGTTGCAGTTGAATGCCAATTTGCTTTGTTTTTTTATTTTATTTTGGTACCACCGGGATTCGTTGTTCCACTTGTTAAATGTTAAAACGTGGAAAATAGACAAGATTTCTCTCTTGTTCGCGATCGACTTGATTCTGTTAATGGTGGAAGGCACTTTTGGGTCTTTGCTTTTTAGTATCGTTTTGTGGTACTTTTGGTCTTCGGGAGGCTGAGGTTTGCAAGAACTGCCATCGAGAATGCATAGCATAGAGGAATGCTTAAAATATGATGAAAGATACGAGAAAATAAAGCCAATCTGCTACATGTGACAACATAAACGGGAAAGGTCAGAGTTGATAAAATTGCTTGACATGTTGTCAGCTCATTGTACCTATATCTACTCTTACAACAGTTAGGGTCAGTTCATCGCGACGACGACGTTTAAAGAGGCCAGTGGTTTCGCGCTGAGCAGCGCGACGCTGCGAGACGCATCGCAACGTCGTGAGGCGCATCGTGAAGTTGCTGGCAATGAGACATAGCGCGGTGCAGCTGAACGTGTCTACGTTCGCCGCGAGGTGCTGCCCCGCTAGCTAGTAGAGTTAAGTCGCCACGACAGCCTCAGGCTGCGCCTCGCGGCGTCGCGCTGCCTCACACGCCTTCGCGAGACGCAGCGCGCACCGCTCTTACACGCCACGCCTACCAGCGAAGCGTCGTGATACGTCGCGCTGCACCGCGAGGCACTTCGAGGCGCAGCGCGACGCCGCGGGACTCTTTTGAGTTATCTCAATTAAATGTGTATCTTTTTGCGTAGTAAATAAAGTTATATTTTGTATTACTATCTTCAAAAGTGCGCGCAGCGTCCCTTCGCGTCACGTCTCGGTGTGAACTGACCCTTACCTTTCCTTCACTCGAATTTTACGGCTCACTCGAGATGTCAAAAAACTGATACATTTGAAGTTTTTCTCCCACCTCCAAAGAAAGCAAAAACACAATTTATCATTTCGCTGCATCTCACATACTCGTAAGAAGATAGTGCAAAAAGCGCACTATGAAAGGAGATAATCCCAAAAACAATTTTCTTGGAGAAAATGAACTCCCATTGTGATTCGGTGTAAGGTTTTATTATCATGCTTCATGTAAATAAAAACTTAACTTCGTTGAGGCCAACGGTGCCAGGTCGTCGTCCCCAAACAACCTCTTGTAATATTCTAAATTAAATTCTTAATGGAAATATGCTGGAGATGAAATGTGAGTGGATATTCGTGGGAACAACTTAATACGCATATGATTATATGGTATTAAAATCGGGTGAAAAGATGGAACAGTGATTTTAGATATACGAGTACATAATGATATTGATGATGAAGAGGAATGTAGAGTAAGTAACGGGTTTGGTATCAGGGTTGTGATTCTGATAAATAATATTTTTAAGCAGTTTTCATTATTGAAACTAAAAATTCTAACCTCAGGATGGTGATGGACTGATAATGTCTGCTTTGACTCAAGGAACTTATCAGACTGTATAGTTTACAGAACTTCAAGCCTGTATTCCTAGGAGTGGGGAGGTGCGCCTATAGCACACCCACATTTCACCAGTTATGTTTAAGTCTCATGTAAAAAGGGGCAAGCCTGTTGCCATCACCGGGCACAAATAAGACTCCAGACTGCTACTGAGAAATTCCAGATGGAAAAACCCAATAACACTTTACCCGACTCGGGAATCGAACCCAGGACCCGGTGCTCAGCAGTAGCGCTGGCGACCACTACTTCAACGAGGCAGTCTGTATAGTTTTATTTTTATTTTTCTTGTTTAACTAATTGTTTTATCTAGTTTAAGATTAAATACGAAATGCAATCGTACCGTCGAAGCAGTAAACATAACAGTACGAGTCGAATTTATCTGTGGAAGCAGCTGTTAGTACAGGAACAGAACATTTAATTATAACAGAACTTAATAATATATCTGTTGGCTTAGTAATTGCAGGTGAAGCTAATTACGCGCGTTAAAAAACAACGACTTTGATTTATAATGACAAATGTAACCCTTTATAAAACAGACGCTAAAAGCTAAACGTAGAGCAAGGAGAGGATTAAAAATACTCGCAAAACATTGCCTCATTAAAGCCCTCATTGCGAACTGCAAGTCTCTCAACCCAAAAAATATACGCGAGTAACAATCAGCTGAGGAGACGAAATTTAAAAGTTTCAGGAACTTCAAAGTCCCTTTGATGTGTTGGAGATAAAATTTCATATGCTAAATAAAATTAAAGGGCGACGGCTCGGGACGTACGCTAAGCGTAGCGTGTCATGTGTAATAACCGTGCAAAAAGAGATGGCAGCCTCAAGTGGCGAACAGTTACCATGGTGTTGGAAGTCGAGAATTTGTCGTGTGTTATGAGTGTTAATTTAGTAATGTTGGCTTGGTTGGCTTTTAAATTGTGTAGCATTTATGATGTTTATTTCTTTATTGTGGTCTGCTTGAGTTAATTATTCTTGCTTTTGGTGTTTATTTGTTATTTCCTTTATATTATACACGCTCATTAAAAAACAATGTAGCTATTTGTCTGAGCTGTCATCGAAAATCTTGTGTCTAGTCACTGAGCTGACATATACGCTGTATTATTCATTTCGACTGTGGTAACTTTCGCATCAGATACGTCAGCTGGGATTTGATTCACGGTGTC
Organism: Agrochola macilenta; assembly: GCA_916701695.1. NCBI lineage: Eukaryota > Metazoa > Arthropoda > Insecta > Lepidoptera > Noctuidae > Agrochola > Agrochola macilenta. The sequence continues at coordinate 2,661,174 of OU753558.1, read as the reverse complement.
TGGTTAATTGTTTCCTTAGCCTAGTGCTTCATTTGCATCATGCTCTTTTGTTTATATAGTACAGTCTTCAAACTTAGTATCTTCAAAACCATTTAAGGCGAAACAACATCCGAGTTCGTCTGGTAGCATTCAGTCGCCTTTCTTATCTTTTCCACGAGTCTCGATGGTGACGACCGGAGCGTCTGCAACGGAAACTTAAGTGAGTTTCATCACAATAGTACTGAAGTCATACCTATTATATTCGAAAGACAAAAGTTGAATTTTTTGTTCACCCTCTCATACACTGATGTGTTTAGTGAAATTCTTTTGATGAATGCAGGGTGTTGGAGAAAATTTTGTGGCGTATAAATTTTTGTGTGGGTTATCTTGTAGAAAATCTTAACGGGTAATTTTGGGAATGGCGTGCGTAAACAATGATGGGAAAAATAAGTGAACAGGGGTGCCGTTAGAAGCAAACAGAGATTTATGTCTGGAAGAAACTCAGCAGCAAAATTTGACTTAAACAAACATTCCATAACGTCCCTCTCAAAAATTTTGTAATCTACCATTATTCATGATAAGATTATGTTAAAGACGTACATAACAATATAATTAATATCGTTATTCACACACTTCTGTGTTAATTTGACCTGGTTCATTTGACCAATTTCCTAATTTTCCACGCCTCCGCATTTTAATAATTATGGTAAAACGTACTCACTGAAATGCTGGGATTTGAATTTGTTAACATCTTATTTTAATACACTGTTTTAACAGTGTATTCAACTTAATCTACGTGATAAGAGAAGCAAACAGAATTCCACCACAAGAGGCACTAGAAAAAATCTGATTAGTTCTGATCAAAGTTTAAAAAAATCGATACAATCAAGAATCTAATAAGAAAATCAGAAAAAAACCTCATTTCGTCTACAGAGAGAACGAAAATCAGAAACTACGGACAAAGTACTAGACTAAACTAGATAATCTTCCAAAAGATACCTAATACTTGATCAGGATATTCACAGAATATTTAGGAAAAATTTTGCCATATTATTAGCTCCAAATTCTTTGTGCGTATAACGAATACTGGATATAATGACACAAGTGGAGATGGCCCTTCAACCATCGATTCAAACGATAATAGTTAACATAAAATTTTATGGGTCCAATATTACGATTATTAACTGTAACAATGCCGGTTTACGCGCTATATTACGAATCTGAAGTCGAGGAAAGTGAGAAAATAAGGATTTGATATTGATTTATTTGGATGATTTCACTATCTCATCTTCATCTTAGCGTTTCATGGCCTATTACTGGGATCTGTTTCTTTCGGAATGGTTGCACACTCATTGGAAAACGTATAAATTGATTGACGTATTAATTAAAATTCGGATACAAAGCAATTTGAGAAGATATAGGTGATAACATAATAATTTCTTGTAGCACAAGCTATTCAAACTTATTACGTTTTTTAAGACACTCCCAAAGAATTTTGTTGCGTTTCAGTGTCAGCAAGTCAATGGAAAAAGAAAGCCCATGCTACTCTCAATCAGAATTTACTTCTAGCAAAGTACCCTTGTATTTCCTCAATCATCGAAGCCTTGATAAAGGAGATCATTCACCGTCCATACATTTGGGCTAAATGTGAAAGTGCCGGAAAAAAAACTATATTCCAAAAGAATACGTCTTTTTCTTAATTTTTTACTATGGAAACAAACCTGTAGGTTCATTCTCCGTCAAGTTACACGAATTCAAAAAATCACTCTTTTATACTTATTTGATACGGGCTTAAGAGTGATGTAATAAATTTTGTAGATTTTTATTGAGGCAAGCTATTGCTATCATACACGCTTCGTTTGCTACATTAAAATAGCCGAATTATTGTACGGCTTATTTATGTTCCAAAAAACATGTGTTATTTTATTTCACTGTTTTTGCGTGAATATAAACCACTAAATAATCCTTAAACTACTAGTTCCCTATTTAAATCACTTAATACTACCTAGTACCGTCGATTTTTTTTTCTTTATTTCATGTTGTGAGCTATGTGCAGAATAACCGTAGAGCCTTAGTTTTACTGTAAAAAATGATATCTGTAATGTTTACTGGCATACGAAGCTATTGCTATAATAGCTTACTATTAGTCTTTTAAATTAAACATACCTACTGAAAACAGTAGTTTTCAAACTCGTATAACAGCGCAGGTAATTACCCTATAGATGGTCCCGTAGTGAAAAGTGAAGAGAATAATATGTTATAAGGGTTTTTTTTTTTTTGTTTGGCTTGTATTTTCATAATTTAGCCGAAAGTGAATGATCTCCTTTGAACATCATGGAATATGTAACAACAGATATGACACCTTCTACGGGCGTCTATCAACCCGGTGCAGCCTACAATTGCGACAGACCATTTTCACTCCGCCCCGCATTACCTACTCGTACGTCAACGCAAACGGCGCTCAAACATAAAACCGTTTATAGCTCATAATATGACAACGTGAGATTCATGACTTTCCAGGAAAATAAATAAAGGATAAGGCGACGAACGGATTCGATGAAAATCCAACACCTCATGCATATAAATGCGTTTGTTAAAATTCAAAATTGCTGTGAAGTTGAATGGTTAATTTCGTTCGGGAATGCCTCGAGCGTTTGTACTTAGTACGTTACCATCTACGCCTGAGTACATACAGGGTGGCAGGGACATCGACGCGAAAAGTGTTACCATGGATTCAGTAGGTACATGAACCCTCCTGCGTTGAAATTTTTCGTAGGTTATAAAATAAAAAAACAACTGTTTCATAGAAAAGTGCAACGCGGTCAAAATTTATGGAACAGCGATTTTTATTTGCGTCGATGTCCCTGCCATCCCGTATAAACATCGTCTTCAGACGCTTTCATGATTTCTTTTGTATATTTTTTCGCATACATTCGGAGTATCGTATGGTTTCGTTAGTTTCCTATTCTTTAGAATACAACATACATTGCATTTCACTTACAACATCGGCACAATCAATTCTGGAATACTGCACGTACCTACTCTAAAACGAATACCCACTACTTTATCACATAACGCATAATAATTTATTGTATTAAATAATAGCAATTTCCGGTTCATTAATAACACACAGACAGATAGAATACGACCACAATACTTTCACCTTCCTCCCAGAGGAATACCGACCTATCGGAATAGATAATAACCTATCCATTCCTTCACCAAAGAAACAGTTCACTCAAGGGATGTTATTAGATTATACTAGTAACAATTGTTAACATTAGCTTCGACAATCCGAAACAATCCGAAACAGGGTCGATTTCAAAACCATTTTTCGGTTTATTTCCTAATTACAGCACAAAATATTAATTAAAAATTGCATGTACGATGAAGTTACCGTATTTTTTAGAGGGTTTAGGCTGCTTGTGCGCTGCTTGAGCGGAGAGGAGAGGAGCGGAGTAGCGATGTGCCAATATTAACCAATGGAATTGCATAAAACCTCCGCTCCGCTTCAGTGGAAAGGGATTTGCGAACTAGTTTAAAAATTCATACAAAACCGGGAAGTGGAGCGGGGAAACGGAGCGGAGAAGCGGAGAGGGGAAGCGGAGCGGAGAAACGTAGCGGAGAAGTGGATCGGGGAACCGGAGCGGGGAACCGGAGTGGGGAACTGGAGCGGGGAATTATTACTCGTCGCGTGAACTCGGTCTAGTTCCGCACAGTCCGCAACCCCGCTCCGCTGCCTCGCTCCGCACAGTCAGTAACTCCGCTCCGCTACCTCGCTCCGCGTCAATGGACAGACACTGTCCGCAACTCCGCTCCACTCCGCTGCCATTCTCCTCTCCACTGCCTCGCTCCGCTTCAATGGACAGGCAGCTTTAACGGTTGGATTTTATGGGACAACGTGTTTTTGAAAAAATTCTGTTGTTTTTGTCGACATCTCTATCACTGACCTGTGTCTAGCCTTTTTCTAAAGCAATCAATTTGCCTAGCCTTTTCCCAACTATATTGTTGGGGTCGGCTTCCAGTCTAACCGGATGCAGCAAACCAGTATTTTATTTGGTACGACTGGCTATCTGACCTCCACAACCAAGTCCTTTTCTAAAGCACGATGTGTCATTTTGACCGTTCGGGTTCTTAAAAACCTCAAGCAATTCTGACGACACGGTTGGCGCAGTGGCTGAGCGATCGCCTGCTGCGCAACGTGTCGCGGGTTCGATCCCCGCACGGAACAAATATTTGTATGATCTGCAAGTAGTTGTTTCGGGTCTGGGTGTTAGTGTATGTGAGTTTCTATGTTTGTAAACGCACCCAAGATACAAGTAGAAATTCTTAGTGTGGGGCAACGTTTTAAAAAAAAAAAAAAAAAAACTAACTGATCACATTTCTTCAAAAGAATTAAATTTATGCGATACAAGCTAAACGTTCTGGAATTTTCCTAACTGTTAAATTATGCAAATTCCACAGTTCTGTTGTTGGTAATGTTGTTGTTGGTATGATGTACAGTCAGTAGGTATCTAAATTCAAGACAATTTTGAGAGGCCTAAAATTATTATTTATGTAATATTCTATCTGAGCCTCTTGGGTCTCGTCTGAGGTCAGCCTTGTCTGAGTCCATTAGCCCGTTACTCGGTCAGGCCTGCTATATTGATCCAGTAACTTGTATCCTTAAAATATTTATGCCCTTTTCACTAACGTCATGCTAAAGAGGACCTGGTTATATCATGTCTGACGTAACTAGATCCCTCAGCAACAACTCCTGTTTAACTATTCGTTTCTCAGTAGACTCACTCGTTAGTTTCGAAATCTATTTTTTTGACACTTGTCTATGATTTTCGGTGTCTGTCAATATTGTTAGAAATCTGTTGCTAGGCAACCCGTTAGAGTTTTCTAAGGATTAAGCATTGGCGTGACGCAATTGGTAGCACTGAATTTTGCAGTCTTAGTTTCAATACTAACAGAGTTCAAAATGGCGACTGAGAGAACAGTACTACCAATCACATGACTGCAATTCAATCGCGTCATGGGTCAAGTTATAATGAACGCACTGTAATAACGTTAGTCTCGCCTAGCGCTTGCTGAAATGTTCTTTTCTGTTTTTGCGCGAAGTAGCTACATAATGTTATTACGTTGAGTCGCCTAGTGTTTGTGAAAACGGGCAATCAATCAATCTGCCTAGCCTTATCCCGACTATATTGGGGTTGGCATCCAGCTTAGCTGGACGCAGCTGAATACCAGTATGTTACATGAAGGGACTGCCTATCAGGCCTCGAAAACCCAGTTACTGTGTAACACTTTTACCCCTTGGTAAGACAGACTTTTGGGATCCCACTAACCGTAACGACTGTAAAAAATCTAAGAATAACAGCCGAGACTAATACCTTAACGTACTTCCCGAGGCTCGATATGTAATTGATGGTCACCCATCCACGAAACGACCGCGGCAAGCTTAGCTTAAGGTTCAATCGACCCCTGCGGCAGTTATCATTACATTAGCCACGAGCCCAACAAATAAACAAAACACGAAATTCGTTCTTAACTGCAGGGGAAAGATGTCTTATCAAACAAACAAGGAATGCGTATTGATCGCAACTCTTACACTCAAATCAGCCAAATAATAGTTCGTAGTCGATGTAAATCGCTAACAAAATAAGCGACAACAATCACAACTTACTACCACTAAAGTTAAACGACAAAAACACATTGTTTTCCCTCGATTGGCTGTTCCCTTTAGTGACAATAAACAGTGATACGTACAAACTCGACAATGTTACAAGAAATACATTGTCGGAGTCAGCATGTGCACTTAGCGTCGCCCGCTCTTTGTTTTTAAATTGTTAATGCACTAACTTTGTAGTTGTTGCGATTGTGTGAAAGCACAGAGTTTCCTTTAATAGTTTTGAAAACAGGCTTGGTTGTTTTGATGAAAATTTTACTATACTCGTAAGGTGGTATGCATAACTGCCGAGGCTATATACTATATAAAATTATTATTATTAATATTGCGGTAGGTAATATTTACCTATGATGATGATTTCATTTTCCGTAAGTAGGTTTGTACCAACACTTTTATACATCAAACATATTTAAAAAAAACTACCTACTGGAGTATTATTTTAAGGTCTGGGTTGTTAATGATTAATAATAGACATAAAGAATAGAGACTAGGGTACATTGACTAGGTAATTTATCACAATTAATAAAATTCCGTTCCGGTTTTTTACACGACTGCCAAGAAAGGGTCATGTTTTTCGCGCGTATCTTGTATGTATGTAATTAAATATTTGTAAATTTATTTATTACCTCGTATCGTTATTGATTGTTGTTGTTGTTTTTCTCTTTTCAGTAATGTGATTTTGCAGACGGGTTTTAGATTTTTTTAAATTATTTATTTAATAAACTTCATTCTATTGTTTTATCCTTATATTTGTACCTACTTAATTCTCAAACATTTCCATGGAAACATGTTCGAATATCTACCAGAAATTTCATCTAACAGACTGCGAGTTTCAGTCATACTTCCAATACATTGTCACTCCAGAATCACAATATTGTCACCTGTCCCAAAATACACTTTTTGGAATTCAATCGGTATGAATCTAGTCCGACTGTCACAGTTGCACAACTATCCCCGTCAAGTAATACCGTAGCTACACAATTCTATCCAGAGAAAATGAAAATGTAGTCCATCCGAGCGTTTAGCCAATTACCAGCATAAACACACAGTCCTCGTGAACTCTAGCGGTTAAGGCATAAAGCTGATTCTTGCTTGTGTAAACCAAAAGTGTTAGCGGTGAAATAACATTTCGGTAACGTGGATGTCTCGCATTTGAAATTCAGATGGAGTTTTTCAGGGCCAGTTTGGGCAGTCGCCAATGTTTTGCGGTCGAGTTTGTTTTCAGTTAATTTATGGATGAATTTAGAATTATAAAGAGGTTATGAAAATTAAATCTGTGATGTGGTCCACGTCATGCCGAAGTTGGGTCGTAGTAATTTAGCTTGGATGTTTGAATAAAAGAGTGATTAATTTAACTTTTTCTCGTTGACGAGTTTCTTTATTTACTGAACGAATAAAATATGATTCTGGGGAATTTTGATTAAAAGAGAGCTTCAATTTTGACGTAGAGTATAGCCCCGTTATTTTTCAAAGTTTATGAATTACATTAAGATTTTAGAAAATCTTAGCGCTCTTCACTAACAGATACTGAACTAGATGTTACCTGCGGCTTCGTCTGCAATCCAGGATGAAAAGTTAGCTTATGTACTTCTCCAGGTCAGGGTCTACCCTTGTGCCAAATTTCATCCAAATCCGTTCAGCCGTTTTATCGTGAAAGTGTAACAAAGAAACAAACGCACTTTGGCATTTATAATATTAGTTAGTGTATTACTTTAACCACGCCTCTAATTCCAGAACATAAATTGCAGGCCACACACACATCACATCACATCAATGTCATTTACAATAAAAAAAGGAATATGCTCAACAGTGGCGGTAAAACAAAAAGACACTACACCAAGCTAGCAAAAAAGGCATCTGAAAATGACTGCTATGCAGCCTCTGATAGCCAAAAAGCCATTTTTCTCTATCAGATAGAGCAAGATAATGCAGTGCGGTGATTGATTGAAGGCACCTGTCAGCAGTGAGAGACAAAAGCATGATATATGACCCAAAAGTATTGATTTCAGCCTCTATTAATATCTGTTCAAGTTAATAACTGGTTATAGCCAAATATGGAATGTATTTGGGTTGATTAGTAAGGCTAAATTGGTTATGCTGTTTTTTTTGTAGCTTAAAAACGAAGTGGTGAAGGTTAAGCGGTTCTTGGGGCTGCTGTTTTGATCTTCAATAGCGAAAGTATTGTTTTACATTACAATTTTGCTATAAATATTTAAACAGCTCCTGTTTTTTTGTTTCAGGTAAATACACTTCAAACGATTGATAAACACCGTACAAAAATTTTCAAGTTCCTCTAATAGCTCCTACACACTATGCCGGGGGCACGTACCCCCGGGCTTTTGCGCCTTCATTTTTCTTTGCGATTCTTTGTGCGGCTTTGTGCAGCAGGGCCGGGCGCGCCGCGGCTTGCCCAGCGGCAGTGCTGGCGGACATACGCATAGTGTGTAGAAGCTATAGAAGTCGTAAGTCGAAGAAAGCAAAACAGGACCAAAAATTATTAGGGAAAGCTACAGAAATTCAGGTACCTACATAATCTAATAAATTGTTCTTAAATCCTTTTAGCCAGAAATAGCAGCCGCACGGATCGATCGATCAGGTTAAGCTACGCTTGCCGCGATTGGTCCGTGAATGGGTGACCATCTTTATATACCGAGGCACGGCCCGGCTGTCATTTGTAGATCTTTGACGGGTAGTTAGAAGCCCAAAAGTCTGACAACCAGTCTTACCAAGGGTTCAGATAGGCAGTCGCTCCATGTAAAATACTGGTATTCATCTGCATCCGGTTAGACTGGAAGCCGACGCCAACTTAGTTGGGAAAAGGCTAGGCATTTTCGCCAAGCGATGTATCTATAACATGGTAACCTTTTTCCTAGAATATATAACTTAGTTAATATCAAATATTTACCCGTTCTTAGATATACACGTGTGCTACATTGAGGGATCAAATTCAACAAACTCGGTTGTTTTGTATTACAGATATGTAAATTTCTAAATTGTTATTAGTTAGAACTGTATAAAGTTTGTAATAAGCCAAGAACTAACGAAACAAGGTCTGATTTTGTAGCACAACTAATAAATATCAACCCTTATTGATTTCATTTTATATTATATTGTACGTAAATTCGTTTCATAATAGTCTGGAAAGTTTTCGCTTTGATCTATTTGTTTGGACCTGAATTAAGTTCCTTAATTCATTAAGTAAAGTGGGCTCTCAAAGTTTATAACTCTAATCTGAAAAATAGTTAAATTGGATTCATAATTGTTGTCCCACAACCTCTTGTTTATTCTTTGTTGGGTAATTTTGTTTTACATTTGTGAAAAACACTGCTGTCTATTGATCGAAGATTACAACAGTGTTTTTAGTAGGCAGTATGCACAGGATTCAGGTTCATTTTAGTGTTCCATACCTTAAAAGGAAAAAATGGAATCCTTATACTCGTATCATTCGTGTGTCTGTCTGTCTGCCTGGCTGGTTGGCTGGCGGGCTGGCTGGCTGTCACAGCCCATTTGCTCCGAATCTAATAGACCGATTTATTTGGAATTTGGTACACATATGTATTTCTGTGACCCAATTACGGATGTGTAAAGTTAATAAATGAATTTTGAATATGAAGGTCACTTTTGGGGGTCAAACTAGAAAGTTAAAAATAAAAGTTTTGCAAACTGTACAGTGTGACATTTCAAATAAAAAGGCTTATTGCGAGGATCTCATTTTTAAATACACAACTAAATATTTTTAAGAAAATTGATGATAATTGACCATTCCTCCAGACCAACCCTTTATCTCCGAAACCACTAAACTTAAAATTTTGAAAAACCTATAAGAAGTCTATCATTTTCTCTTTTTTTTTAAATAACATGGTAAATCTCTCAATAACCTGCGTAGAAACCTACATTTGTAGTCGGAATGTATGGGAGAACATGTTTTTCGACAATATTAAGTTTTTTTTTTGGATAAATTCATTCCAACTACGGAACCCTTCATTGTGCGTGGGCCGACACGCACTTAGCTGTTTTTTTTAAATGACTTGCAAAATATCTAAACGCGGATGTTCTCAATTCTTCAAAGTCAGTTTCTTTGTTAAATAATAATTGTGAAGGAAATAGCTCCACTTGATAAAATGTATTCAAATTGTAAAAATCTTATCTCTAATGCGGAACTTTAAAAAAGTAAGTGCGTGTCTACAACGGATAAAGGCGAACCTCGAATGAACAGACTCTTAACCAACATTACCTAAAAAAAAAAAACTTGATTTTTGAAAAGATACCTACCGCAGGGCACCTTACTTAGCTACTTACTAATAAAAATTATCAACATTACCATCGTGGTGGAGTGAGAAAATGTAAAAAAGCAGAATAGCCTTAAGGCGTCAACTTGAATTGTTCTCAGAGCTTTAATAATTTACGGTTGAAAATGTTTTTTTAGGGATCGCTGTTTGTTTAAAACGAACTCGACCTAATTAAGTTTGTAGATTTAAATCATTTGGGGCGACATTTCTCCGATTCAACATTGGCGTGAAGCAAAGAAGGCAAAATGTCAAGTAAAACAGTGGTAGAAAAAACTGTAAAGTTCCGCGTCATTATCAAGTTAGCGAATAAGGAATTTATTCGCTAATTTGCATTTGCTTCGTAATAAAAATGTGATACGTGCAGTGTTCAGCAATTATGTTTTTCTCATTTTCTACGTTTACTAGGATTTGAAAATGGAGAATTTTCTGTTTTTGTTTTTATTTTGCGTTATATACGGTGAATTTGTTGACCCGCTGTTTAGTTGTAGAGCAGCATTGTTTTAAAAATATTCTACAAGATATTATTGTTATCTACTAGAAATTGATACTTGATTAATTGTTCATTGTTATTTGAAGTAACAAGGACCACAAAGTAAAAATATATCGGAAAAAATTCCTTTTTGTTAAATAAATAAAATATTACTCACAATAAAGGTAGGTAATACAAAAGTACACCGATATGAAGTAAAAAACTGGCTTCGACATCATTTTAACTCACAGCTCCTGGCTATATTTTACATAGTTTAAAATAAAAGAGGATGAGAGAAAGTAATTTAAATATCAGCAAACTTTAATTTTATGTCCGAAAAATTCTCAAAGTGAGACTCGTAACAGTTTATTTCAAAAAGCCAATTTTATATTCCAATGAGCTGTGCAGAACCTTTTTGCTGTGCCGAAATTGTTGATCCAATTTTTCGGCCTCGCACCATACCATAGGCGGTAATGCGAATTCCCTCTGAGACTTAAAATATTTGTAAAATGGGGAAGGGCTGTTTTTCCCTCGAATATATTGTGGTTCTAGCCGCTAGTGGTACTACCCACAAAACGCTTCTCGCCTTGTAAAGTTTTACTTAAAAGAATATTTTTTTATTACACAAACATTACATGCCATGTGCCATGATATACATACGTAGAGATAAATCAACATAATCGAATAACCTAGCATCGCGCTGGTACAAAATAACTAGTAGATTGATATTGTCATTTCACAGTACGTTTTGAAAATAATTTGACAACGTGAAAAGCTTTAAACCCAAATAAAGTTTACCACAACTCTCACAAAACTATTATTCACACTATCGCCACTTTGAAACTATACCTTCTCGAAATCACATTTAAAAATATTCCACCTTTCAAATAACATATTTTTCGCGAATACCGGAAGGCTATTGGGTGGGTGAGAAGGCAACCCCCACCACCCCTTACCCACTTATTTTGTAATCTTTGCTTCGCAGCTCCTACCCTCATATTTGGAAAAATATACTTTGATGTCGAAAGTGGCGGTATTTGATATTTTCTTGTTATGTCATAGGTTACTTGACAATAAAAGATGTACTTGACATGAGTTTAAGAGGTTCTTTGTTGTTTTGAATAGGATTTATTGGATAATAGTGGAGCAGAAGGTATTTTTGCTGACTTTTTCTTGAAATAAGTGGGTATGTTTTTTTTTTAATAAATCAAATGGGATTATAATATCGACAAGTATGACTGAAAAATCCAAGTTAGAAAACTAGGATTTTTCAAACATACTTAGATAAAATATTAAAGCCACTAATGTGTTCATGCTAATGTGATAATTAATTCTTACAAAATATCGTCTAAGCATTCAATACGTCGTGGAAAACTTTCACATAAGTAATTGAAAAGTTGCATAACATTTTCAAATCAATCTAACTTAAAATTATCCAAAATCATTAGGTGCTTTATCCTAATGTTTTATCCATATTTTACTACTAGTATAAAAAACTAGGAGCATGTGATGAAAACCTTTGTGTATCTCAATGCAGCACAAAATTCCTTTTTTGTGCTTTCAGATAGTGCTCATATGATGAACAGAAACGTTTAAGTTTCCGCAAAAGAATGTAGACTAGACATGAACCAACGTTTTCCTTCTAACTAAACGCAAGCCGCGACAGTGAAAAGACACATAATATATTCAAGCATTTCAGTCGAGGACAAAATATTTTGCCTGTTTTGTAAATGTGTTGAATTTTCAACCAAGTCTCTTTACGGCAGAAAATATACTTTATGGGAAAAAGGAGATGCATAACTATCTGATGTCATTAAGTTAATGGGATAGTAATGCAAAACCTGGCCTGTCTAGCTTTTTCCCAACTATGTTGGGGTCATCTTCCAGTCTAACCGGATGCAGCTGAATACATGGAGCGACTGCCTATCTCTACAACCCAGTCTCTGGGCAATATGATACCCCTTGGCTAGACTGGTTGTCAGACTTTCGGGCTTCTGACACATAACGAATGTCAAAAATCTAGAAATCACAGCCGAAACCAACGGGTTAAACGAAAAAAGCTAAAACTATGGTCTAAATATTATAGAGAAAATCACAAGAAAAACCCGAAGCAAAAAACTGTACATTGTTAAAATTAGAATCAATTTGACTATTAAATATTCCGTACATATCATTTATGTACTTGGTATCAAACAACTTTAATTTTTGGGTGTTAGTAGCGTGTTTTTCTCTATAAAAAAATAAAAACGAGAAGTATCCTTGTTTCGAAAATAAATTGGCTTTTTGTAAAGGATTTATTGCATTATGTTCGTTTCATGTCACTATTTTCTTTTCATAGCAAATTGAGCGACACCAGCTTCGGAATTTTTGATTTTGTGTTTACACGTTTATAAATAAAAACAAAACAATGGATACCAAATTATGATAATCATTCATAAATGTTTATTCGTGTATTCACATAATTCTGGGTAATTTACATACTCTTGTGAACAAGTATTTTAATGATTATTTCAAAATTAAATTAAATAATAAATAAACGAATAACAGACTTGTCGAATACTGTAATTCCATTTACCGCGTCAGGGTAAATCGAATTACAGTATCAAGGCATTATCGACAAAAACTTAAATTGCAAAAACAATACACTGTCCGTAAATAATTTTTCGATTTAATGTTTGCTCATAATTATTATGGACTATCGGTGTATGAATACTGTATGTAAATACAATTTAATCCGTTTGATTTGAATAAAAGTCAGTAATTTCGTCGATTCGGTCGGATCGGACTTATAGTTAATATAAATATAGTTTGAAATCGCCAACCCGTCTTGAGAAAGCGTGGTAATCAATGCTCGTGCCTTCTGTGTATCAGAAGAGGCCTTTGCCCAGCAGTGGGACAGTAATAGGCTGGGATTATTATATTATATATATATATATATATTATAATTTCGTGTATTTCATGGTGAATGACTTGATAATCGCACACGGCAGTAGAATCTACATTCTACATACAACAAAATCTACGCTGCGCTTTATTTAATAAGGACTATGTAAAAAAGTTGATTATTCTTATGTGATTATGTTGCCGTACGTAGGCCAAGTCATTTTATTTATTCAAGAAATAAAGATGACTTAAAGATAGGTACTGAATAAATTAACAGACTTGGTTTTACATTAGATCTCATTTCTTTTAGCGGTAGAAGAACTGCGTTCCGAGACCTGCATTTTTTTTACATGAATGTAATTTTGATATTTTTTTTTGATGGAATTAAATGTTTTGTTAGTCACAAATAAATTGTTTTTGGAAGTAATTATTGCGGAATTATTGGCATTTTTTTTTTAGTTATCTGCCAAAGGGGACTTAATCAATTCAATGGTTTAAATTCTCAATGCATCCTTTATTTAGCAGCCCATTTATCAAGTCTGATAAAAAATATTCAAATCTAAGGTTAATTCAATTTTCATTATCTAAACCGAAGTCTTCAAGCCTATTTCCTCCAAATCCCCCGTTATTTAATTAATCTGTAATACGATTTCCCGTCGCGTGAATTCCGGAGACGGTGAAAAGGCGTAAAGGCAGTTATTATTGCATAACGAACCTCATTCGTTCATGAGTCGACAAGGTGACGCAAATGGACTACCAATTTATGATAACAACGAAAATTGCTTTCGAAAAACCCCGGAATGCTATGAATAAAATTCCAGTTATTCTAACGACAGTTTTGACCTGATTTAAATATTTAAGGGTCGATGGGGTTGTTTGGTATCAGTTGCATTTTGAAGAAACAGAGAGGCTTTCCGTTTTTTGGAAGAATGTAAGATTGAGAAGCTAAGTAATAACTGCCGCACGGGTCGATCCATCAGGTTAAGCTACGCTTGCCGGGATTGGTCTGTGGATGGGTGACCATCTTAACATACCGAGACTCCTCCGTACCTCGGAAAGCACGTTAAACCGTTGGTCCCGGCTGTCATTCGTGGATCTTTGACAGCCGTTACGGGTTGTCAGAAGCCCGAAAGTCTGACAACCAGTCTTACAAGGAGGTATCGTATTATATTACCCAGTTACTGGGTTGTGGAGGTCAGATAGGCAGTCGCTCCATGTAAACTACTGGTATTTAATTGCATCCGGTTAGACTGGAAGACGACCCCAACATAGTTGGGAAAAGGTTAGGCAGATTGATTGGAAGAATTTAAGATAAGGAATCAGGCGTTACGATGGAAGACGGTGGAGTTAGTTGATATCCTCCACACGAAACTACATCTTGGAAGGGGCTTCTAGAATCACTTAATTTTTGTTTGTAAATTTTGACTTTCGAAAGCGCCTTTTATGTGTCTATTTGAAAAAAAAAGATTTGACTTTGTTACTTTGCGGAAATCCATGGCAGTAAAATGTTATGTAAAATATTTAGTTGTAATTCCTAGATCTAGATCTAATTCCAGGTTTGGATGTAGAATGCAGCACCATGCCGCCCGTAAGAGATTTTTTTTTTTCACATTAGGAGTACATGCATACACGGTAGGTTTACATTTGTAACATTATAATATATTGTTATCAAGCGATGTATAATGCCTATAAACTACCATCAAATATATGTTTTATTCCTCAGACTACGTCTACTGATCAAATCACCAATAAAAAAGTAATATCATCATTTCAACCTGTAAAAATTGGGTCATTTACTCCCAACCTTCGCTACTTTTCAATCCCCAACTTAATCCAGTCTCTTTCCAAGTCTCACGGATTTCCCCGGAGGGCCTGACCGTTTGTACCCCAAAGTTGTATAAAAGAAATGTCAGACACAAATTATCCATTTCCAGCCTACTAGGCCATTAATAGACTGTCAGTCCTCCTAAAATGTATAGCCTATTTCCAAAATGAGCCATTCTAAAACCCTTGTAAGTGAAGGACCGGAGTTACGACTGGGTGCTTCGATTACAGGCTTTTTCTTCGGAAATTTTATGTGGGGATTAGCGAGGGGACCCAAGGTTTCGGAGTGATCTGAATGGATTTCTGTCCCCGATTTTTTATAATACTTCTATGAGCTATATATCATTGTTAAATTATGTATGCTAGATTTCATATTTATGAGACTGTAGCTTTGTGTTTTATAGGGCTTGAACTGATAATTTGTTTGGTTGATGTTGTTTGTGGAGTTTGGTTGTATCTCTTGAAGTTTATGTGTCGAAATATTGAGCAATAATCATATCTAATAGCAATTCGCAAAAATAGTAATTTGTGGCTAATTAATAACAGCCGCACGGTTCGATCCATCAGGTTAAGCTACGCTTGCCGGGGTTGGTCTGTGTATGGGTGACCATCTTAACATACCGAGACTCCTCCGTGCCTCGGAAAGCACGTTAAGCCGTTGGTCCCGGCTGTCATTCGTGGATCTTTGACAGTCGTTACGGGTCGTCAGAAACCGAAAGTGTGACAACCAGTCTTACCAAGGGGTCAACAAGTCATATCGTATTACCCAGGTACTGGGTTCTGGAGGTAAGATAGGTAGTCGCTTCGTGTAAAATACGGTATTCATCCGGTTAGACTGGAAGACGACCCCAAAATAGTTGGGAAAAGCTAAATCTAGTGGGGAAAGGCTAGGCAGATTGACTGAATCTTATCTAATAGTACAGAAGGCACACTCCGCATTTTAGGAATGAAGCTAAAAGTATGCGGCGGTCTCATCTTGTCAGTTGTGTAGTTGCAAGAGTCGATTTTTATTTAAATGGTTTTGCGGAGTGAACCATCTGTAATAATGTTAGTCTTCAAATCAAATCAAATCAAATCATGTATTCGCATAGAATGTAGGTATTGTACTCATACAATAAAGTTGTTATAAAGGTATAGTGAGCCGGATACATTCTGCCTGAGTTTTGGCATGCAAAATCTAACAAATAATGTCATCATCAATAAGCTAATGAGCAAAATTATGAAATAGATAATAAATTAATAAATCATTTAACAAGTCCAGATCATGCATAAAAAATGTTACAAATAATGTCAATAATATTAAATAGTTGAGATGTCACACATGGGGTCATTCATGGGGTCTTCAGTTAAGTTTATCAAATATTTCTACAAAATAAACTTTTTAGAATTAAATCACATGGCCTACAATTGCTACAAAGACTGTTCCATTTTATCCAACTAGATAAACGAAGTCTTTACTGATAATAGGATCAGTATGCTAAAATAAATAGTGTTAAGAATAAAAGATGCTACGTGCTACGCCGTAGCTAACGCAATGAGGTCACGGCTACGCCGCCTTCGCGTAGCAGTTATCTGACTCGCTACGATTATTTTTATTGAATTTTGTAGCTTCTTCATCTTTGTGTTGGATTCGAAAGGAACTAAATTGTTGAGGATTGATTAATCTGCTGGATGGGGAAGCATTCCAACGGCCGGCTTAAGTAACGTTCATTTTATCCATGTCCTGTACGAAATCCACAAGTAATTCTTGACCGCCAGTATTAAAGTGTTTAAAGTAAACGCTATTACAATGGCGTTATCTAACTTTACATATTTAAAATCCCAGAGTCACACGACCAATTTAAATAATAGGCTCAAGAGGCCAAAAATTACAGCGACACTTATCGTACGTTACCAAAAAACGTGACTCCACTAAAATTTCCAGGCCATAAGCTCTGGGGTCTAACACAGGACAAATAAATAATAAGCACGGGACAACGGTAAAGCGTACGCGCAATAAACGCAATAAAAATAAAAACACGATTATTTTTAATGTCCGACGCACGGGAACAAATGTGAAGTGGGTCACAATAGTACCGTTAAATTGTTTTTGTAATGTTGTTATATTTCTATTAGTCAGGGCGTAGGGGGTTGGAGGTTTTTTTAAATGTAGTTCCATTTTGTTTTTTTTTTTTAACTATGGTACTGACCCGCCGTCTCTCGTTGTGAAGTGACTTCTTTTCCGATACGTGAAAATGTTCGTATAAATCGAATTATTGGTCAGGTTTGTTTTTCGCATTTTCTGAATTTATTCCATGATTTTTATGTCATGAAATGTGCTAAAGTTTTTTTTTTCGAGGACAAAACCATAATAAAATATCCTCAATAAACCATGGCATATATAGTGCCATCCACGAAGACGTGCCCCACTCGGCGATTACTGTACTTTAAGCTGTACATAAGTACGGAGCGGAGCAGAGTGGAGCTCATCTTCACGGATAGCACTATCTTTAATTAGGTATATATAATATACTTATCGTTTGTTATAGGTATATAAGTGTATTTATTAAAATAAAAAAAACATTATTGCACCTACCACTGTTTGTCTCTGCATCACCCAAAGGTTGACTGGTAGAAAATGTCTCTACTATTTAAATAAATAAATAAAACCATAATGATTATTTACATAGTTACCTACCAAAATCACAGACCCAAAAAAAAATTCGTTAAAATAAAACAGCCACAGGCTATAAACATGACGGCTCCTGTCTAATGGCCACATACAAACAACTTTTATATTAACGGCCTAACATTAGCACTTTCTTTTTTTGCTGACAAAATGTTTAAAACGAGCCCTTTTTATTTCATTGCTGGGTACACTTCAAACAATGGCGGTATGCGGGGGCTGTTTGTCCAGGTAAATGTTTTCGGGGTTCATTGGCGTTTGAACTGTGAATGGTTTTGTAAATAAGAAGGGAAGGTCGAATAGTCATATTTTTACTGTCAGTTCCTTGATTTTTCTGACATATTCTAACCTCCTCATTTTTTTTAGGCGGGTAAAAAGGGGAATATTTAACTGATTCTCTATAACTTTTTACGCTTCTAATAATGCACATTTTTTTTTAAATTATCGATTAAATACATACTATAATAAAATAAGTATCTGGTCGACCGAGCTCTGCTCGGGTGAAAATAGGGAATTAGTATAGGATAGTTCATACTAACTTCATGTATAGTACATACTAATTCCATGCTCCCATGATAGTAGGTACTTATTCCATGCTGCCATGTCATTATTCTAAGGTAGCCATCTTGTTCTAAACTTTGGGTGACCGAGCTCTGCTCGGGTGAAAATACGGAGAAAACGAATTTTCCCAGATGAAACCTAACTTGATCAATTTTTCGCCCCCGTAAACCCCTATATTGCAACTTTCATCGAAATCATTAGCCGTTTTTGAGAACATGATTACAAATATATTTATACAAATATTGCTCGTTTAATAATTAAAGGATTTCATCACTTACTGACTCACAGACGACTTACCTTTACAGGAAATATTATACCTCTATTGTTATGCAACCTAATGACCTAAGCATGCATGAGACGTTTATCTAATTGCAATCAATAGCAAACACGGCAGCCAGACCTTATAGCCGTGTGTTGATAATTATGTCAGGCAGCCGCTGTCTGCGTTAATAGGGGATCTGTTACGCATTCAATACCTTACATTGGGGAATAACCAAATTGCATTATACCCAGTGTATGTACGGAAAACTGCTCTCAAAACGGTGAAGAAAAACATCGTGAGGAAACCGGCATGTCCTTGAACCAAAAATTTTATGACATTTGATATTTACCAACCCGCAATGGGCCCGCGTGGTGGATTACCATTATGCCCACTTTCTCTCACCGAGAGGAGGCTTATATCCTGGCAGTGGGTCCTGTATAGGTGGATTATGATTATACATACATGGATAAGAGAAATATAACAAACAATATTACAAGTTTTTAATAATAATTTGTCCATATATTATTAACCCGACAATTTTCCTTAAAAAATAAATATGATCGTGAAAACTGTTGACCACTTACATGCAAACGGCTTCTAGTAAGCGATTATTTGACGAGTTAATAAACAAAACTGGTTCACCAAAACAATTCAGAGAAAGAAAACACTAACACAATACGATGCTATTCATGTTAAAAACGAGTTTTTCTTCCCCGAGAACAAACCAGCCAGTGAATTGTAATGTCAATTGTACTACGAAACAAGCAGGAAAGACCTCCTTTTGAAGTAGGCTAAAAAAAGTAATATACAGTGTCTGCCAAGTCATAAGCTATGGCAGTATCCACTCCGCTTCCTAATAACATTTTAATAATAAACTCGCGCACAGAACAAAGGGAATGTCTTCGCCATAGTGTGGGGGAAGTTGTAAGAGGTGGCGATTGTCATGGGAAGAAAAATAGAACAAGAGGTGAAGTAAATTTCTAAAACTGCATGCAGGCCGGTTTCAAAAATTCAAGAATCAATGTCCTAGGGAGGACATAGCAATATGCCAATGTCAGTGGTAACAAGCTTTTACTTAAATAGATAATTCGGCAAGCTTAACAGAAAAGGCAAGAGAATTTTATTTTTTAAATACTGAATATTTGTTTTGCTCAGCATGTTAGCCTTCTTATCGCTATTACGCGACGCCCGCTCTAAGCTTATTACTTAAATGAAAAAAAGAAAAGAACGGAGATTTATAGTGGATTCCCGCAGCCACAAATCAACCGTAGCCGTCAGAATTTGTGTGAATTTATACGATATATATGCAGTTTTTCTGGCCACTCACTGTTTCTTTGCGTAAAATTGTACCAAGAATAACGTAACAATTCATTTTATTTGCACGACAATGTATTTTTAAATTTGAATGGTGATTTTGGTTACACGACAGTGTATTTTTAGGGTTTACTCAATTAGAAAAACAAAGTATGGGTTTTAAAGTATCTCATCATTTCAGCGGAAAGACGTCCACTCTGGACATAGGCCTCCCTGAATGGGGGGGGTTTGCCATAATCACCACGCTTGGCAGGTGGGTTGGCGATCGCAGTATGGTGTTAAAATGCATAGAGAACGCTGCTGTCCAGTCTTTAGTGAGTCCCTTAGTCGCCTTTAATGACACCCACGGGAAGAAATGGGATGGTACTGTTCTTTACGTCCGACACCACACGGACAAGTTAAAAGTATCTTTAGATGCAAAGATTTAAATCGTAGATGTGCCCTCACCGTACTATGTCGCGCGAAAAAGTGTCCACACTGAGAAGAGTGACCTCGCACAATAATAATAGCGTTTCCATGGCAATCAAGTCAAGTGTCTGCGATATTGTGTGTCAGAGGTGTCAAAACGAAACAGAAACGCGACCATCTTTTAACTCGGCAAGGCGAATCTACGATTGAAATCTTTGTTTAGATGTACAAAAAGCCAACCCCGTTTTTTTTCAAGTGATGTAAAAGCCAATGCAACTTTTGCCATACATAGCTGGCATATTTTTATTTTTCTTTTCGCCAAAAGTGAAACCTAGGCCATATGTCAGAGGACTATAGGAGAAATCAATAGCAAAAAGAACTAGGTCTACCAACTGTAACCGAACCAAGTTAGAGAGTATTTAGTAGATTGCTATTATTTTTTTATCAGGCGTAATTTTTTTCTTTAAAAATACTCCGTGTGTGATATTTTAAGTTCCCCGTTTTTAAATACTATTCGGCAACTCTAATGAGTCATTCTGCGTCATATAACCTAGGTTTCATTTCTAGCGAAAGGAAAAAAGTAAATCATGCCAATAGTTTGCATTGGCGATGGTTCGTACCATATTGAACTTTACAGGGAGGACAGGTTAGATATTTCGGTTTTGGAAATATTTAACATCGATGTCATCAATCCGTGGCTGCTGCGTAGTCGAATCCAGTCGCGACATAGACGACAGCGCACATACTTCGTGTATCTTTTGGTAGAAAGGCTTACTGAGGGCGTAGCAGCAATAAAAGGGCATTACTGTTCCTTTATTTCTGGGAAAATAACACTTGGTTGTTGTAGCCACGTCATGTCTGTATTGTGGTCCATGGCATGGGGTAGACATCAACAAAACTTATGTCCTCCAGCTCAATTTCTGGATTTAATAATAAGACATGATGTGGGAAGACAGACGAGTAGTGATGATGATTAATTAAGTTTATCTATATGAATTTAGTAGCTTATAATTGTTCTATGATAAGGTAAACAAAGATGTTTGTACTAATTATTTTTTAAATAGTTTTGGTTTCGATTTTTATGGTTGTATCATTTCTATTTTGTAAGAATATTCCATAGTACAATTTAGAAAAATAACCCGTAAGACCTATACTATAGTG
The DNA here is from genome assembly GCA_916701695.1 of Agrochola macilenta. NCBI lineage: Eukaryota > Metazoa > Arthropoda > Insecta > Lepidoptera > Noctuidae > Agrochola > Agrochola macilenta. The sequence continues at coordinate 2,639,685 of OU753558.1, read as the reverse complement.
TGTACACGTTAAATGGTGTTGCCAGAGCGGTCATCGACTCCTGCCAACCATGACTGTACTCTCGTGATCGGGTTAGCGATACTTACTAATATAAGAAAAATAGGTAACGCCTGACAAAAAGATAATAGCAATACTTCCCTACGTATCTTCATTCGGTTACGGTTGATGGACCTGGTTCTTTATGCTATTGATTTCTCGTATTGTCCTCTAACATATAACCTAGGTTTCATTTCTGGCGTAAGGAAAAAACGAAATCATGCCAATAGTTTGCATTGGCCGAAATATCTTTACATCATTTTATACACTTTAATCTTGAATGGAAACCTTTTACTTGTCTTGTCTAACTTTGGGGTGGACCAAGACAAAACTAACCTACATAGGTACTAGAATGTATCTAGTAGAGTAGTACACTAGTAACATTCCTTAACTGTCCAACAAGTAATCAGTTTGCAACACAACTAACACAGACACTTCCAATTTGTCTTAACAAATCATGACAAAACCTAGGAAACAAATTAAAGGTTTCAAGTGTCTTAGCGAGTAATTCGATCGACGATTCATTTGATTCGTTCCAATTCGATGAGTCTTATCCTATTTGTGGATGAATTAAGTCCAGGAAATGGTTTGGTAGCTTTACCAGATTATCCTTGAGGATCTAAGGTATCAAAACACTTGGGTACGAATTAAGAGCGCCTTTTCTCTGAATTAGGAGAGAAGCATCGTCATCGTTCGTAATGAATTGGTGAGCTCGGCCGTTTTCGGAAATTCAGCACATAATCTGAAATCGTCTTTTTTAAAGATTGTCTTGACTTCGGGCGCCAGAGCAGTTTTTTTTCTTTTACTCAGGTAAACAAATGTGTTTGAATTTATTATTAGGTACTGTTTAACTACTAAACACAAGTTTCGCAGGCCCAAAATTACATAGTATCCAATTTAGAATTGGTGTAAGCTTGAGGCATTGGTACTTGCACGGATTCGATCCCACACCTTGTGCTAGAGTCGGGAATAAAATTCTTATACTTTTTTCGCCATCGCAGAATCCGAAGTATTAAAAGGTTTCTGGAAAAAATATCTTAATCTATTCAGGCACTACTGCAGCCTACGCGATTTGACATATACAGGTTGGCAGATCCCTGCCACCCTGTATATGTCGACGCGAAAACTGTTACCATGGATTCAGTATATGATTTTGAACCCCCTGCATTGAAATTTTTCGCCGGTTATTTAAAAAGAAAAATGTTTCGTAGAAAAGTGCAATACCTACGCGGTCAAAATGTATGGAACAGCTGATTTTTATTATTTTAATAACCGATAAAAAATTTCAACGCAGGGGGTTCAGAATCATGATTGTACTGAATCATGATGGTATCAGTTTTCACGTCGATGTCCCTGCCACCTTGTATACTTGGGATTTTTAATGAGTAATGACCGATTTATTTTGCTTCGGACTTACTGAATACACAATTAAAAGTCCCGATGTTTCGCACTGTTTTTATTATTTCCAGTTTCTCTTTGAATTCTCTGTATAAATATTTACTTTTGGGTTTTTATTTGATTTGTTTTTCCTTTATTAAGCGCTGTGCTTGTCAAACAATCATAAAAGTTTTGGCATTCTGGTCATTTCAGTAGAAAATCTGCATAAATAAACAACGTGTTCTGGCTTAAGAATTATGTAAAAAAAAATCCTTTTCATTCTTTATACAAAATAATTCAACAAAGTCACGATTATTTATGTAAGGGTGTTTTACTTAAATGATCGTGACTTTGTCGAATTACGTGAAATTATATGACAACGTCTAATTTTCGTAGCTCTAAATATGAATGATTGGTTTGAATGAAAATGGTTTACTCGTACTTATCAATGAAACTTATTTAAATTATGATTGATGTTATCTTCGAACACAGTTATTTTGATAAAAAATATGTTTTTTTGGAACTCTTGTTCTAGAACTTTTTGTATAATTTTTACTTAAAGCATATAACCGTAGAGTTATAGGACATCAAAAGGAACACAATTGTTTATGAAAGAAAGAAAAAAGAAAAACAAGATTAATCATGAGCTCAGAACAGAAACAGTCGGCAGCTGCACATCGTGACTGGGACCACCAGCATGATGCTGTGCTATGCCACAGCACAGCGCTGATTTTCAGTGGTCACCCGAAAATGACGTATGGAAACCAACCATTCTTTTTTACATTACTCCAGGAAACTATTTTCCAAGGACATCAAGACTTTTTATTCACAGCTTAAATTGCACAGGCTCCAGACTCCAAACTCCCGACCTTACCATCACCAGTCTGCCCCTACCTTTGTTCTCCAACCGCTTCAAACAACAAAGCCCCAATTTCTTTCAGCAATCAAGTCGCTATAAGTTTTCTTTTTATCCGCGATAGTAACACAGAAACAAAGCGAAGTCATTCCACGTTAATGAAATTAAAGCGCTTTTTTTTCTTGAACAACAAAAAGTTTTTCAATTAAATGAACTGAAGTTCTTATTGTGTGTTAGAGTGCTTCAGTCTAAGGTTATTTAATCTTACTTTTTATCGCATTTGCTTAATCTTAAAAGTAGATTGTGTGAGTCGTATCGTTAAGCCGACTATTTTAAGAAACTGCTTTGGTAAGCGCACACGAAGGTACTTAGTACCAACGTTAGTGAATGAGCTACCCCCAAAACTGATATCGCATGTCAAGTCTAAGGATCAACTTAAAAGAGTTCTACAAAAACATTACCTATCATTGTGTCCATAGCTATATCTGTAACAAACATCACGTTTGCTATAATGCCTTTTTGTACAATGTGAGATTTCCTATCTCGACTGTAGGTATGTTATTTTATAGTTTACTTAGCATAATTAAGTTTTAGCACAAAAATATTTCAATATTCAAAATTTGTTATTCATTGTTAGACGAGAACAACTGCCGACAAACTGTTATACAGTTTGGCAGACTTAATATAATTATGTTATTGTTAATACAGATTTTGAATAAATAAATTATAAAATTTAAAAAAGAGTGACTTTTTTGGTGGTTATTTTGTCGAAGAACTAACTAGCTACTATTTTTGGCATAACAATTTGTGTAATGAAAATGGGAGAAGGCGCTAACTCCAAACATACAGGTTTTTACCTAATTTGGGATTCAGAGGTTTAATATGATTCTGTAACCTCTTAATACGTCAATAAAGATTATATCGACTGTATTTTGTAGTTGGTTTACCCTAAAACAATTTCAATGAGGTTTATCATTATTATGAAAATGTACGTACAGAACTTTATTGAATAATTCTGAGAATAAATTATTCATTCAATTATTAATTAAATTATATAATCTAAATACAAACTATAGGTACACATTAAATAAACAAAAATTAAATAAGTTTTCGGCAACAGTATCTAGATAGTTTATTTTTATTTATATTTATTTATTTATCAACTTAAATTTACCATTACCGGATAACCCATTGCGATAAATGCACTTATCCTAACTTCATATCTAGGTTTAACTAATTAGAAACAATGCATTCCTTGTGAAGTCACTCAGAGAACAACAGAATAAGTACGTCTCACTCGCTATGAGGTTGAGCGCGCGTTCAAACGTCTGGTACGAAAATTAAAAAAAAACACATAATCAATGACAAATACAATCAACATCCATCAATGACAAGTAAAAAACAGCCTTACTGTCGATTTTCCTTTAGAAGTCGATAACAATAAAATTTCTATTGTGTCTCGTTAGCGACTAACAACTGAACTCATTGGTCAATAATATAATTGTGCTACAATATTATTATAATTGAAACATAATTATGGCTTCTGACTCCATTCAAGTATTTTAAATTTCCTTTTGAATTCTAGTGACGGAAACCACTTCGACGTAATCCTTCTCTCCTTTACAAATCTTAACGTAAATGTGAAACAATAGGTACACAAATGAGGCCAAGGAAACGTATACAGTGTGAGAAGAACGTGTGAAGTACCGCTGAGATATTGTACATTATACATATACAATATCTCAGCGGTACTACACACATTCTGCATGACGTCGCTCCGACTTTGTTAAACCGATTAGCTGTTCATGTGAGCGCTGATTATAGCATTGTGCTGGGTGAATTATTATGCAAGTATGTGTAACAATACCGTTGAGTATGTTGTTGGATTCATAGAAATATAGTACGTCCACAGGATTACAACTCCATATATAATACACATTCTTACTTAAATAATTTCAACGTGAATGATGTTACCAATATTTCGAACAATAAAGTGTCCGTGGAGTTTCTTGCCCGTTCTTCTCCATAGGAACCTACTACGCTTTGGAATGGAACAATATTTGGATTTATAAGAGTGCCCATAGAGTTTCATGCCAGTTCTTCTCCATAGGAACCTACTACGCTTTGCAATGGACAACTAGCTTCATCTTTCTAACTGACCGACTCCTTGATAATTCAAAAGTGCCTGTTATTGGTTCAATTTAAATAAATGCTTTGAGTGTGTTTCATACAAAGTAACGGTTCTCAAGGACTAAAATACTCTTGCAAAATGCGTCTGGCCGTTTTGCGTGAATGTAACGCATATTTGCCCCAAACTCATTATTTTCGTGTTTTTGTTCTTTCTTTTCGTCATGTTTACCGCAAACAAACGTTTTGCCTTTGTTTTTTTTTTTTGTTTTTTTTTCTGATTTTGTGTAGGCAGACAGTGCCGCTAGAAACCTTGCTCAGGGATCAATCTTTAGTCTATGTTATAATTTATTCAATCAAAAATGCAACCAACTGCCAACACGTTAAGTACAACTATACATACAAATAAATAAAATTGAAGTGTCTGTTTGTAATGTCAAAATAACAGCTTTTTATTAAATGGATATGAACAGCGGTATTAGCAGCAGCCTAGCCTAGTGGTGTGACCGATGGAATGACAAGTCATAGGTCTCGAGTTCAAACCCAAGGCACGCACCTCTGACTTTTCGGATTCATATGCGTATTGTATAATTATCACTTGCTTCAAAAACGGTGAAGGGAAACATCGTGAGGAAACCGGCATGCCTGAGAGATATTTCTCGACGTCATGTGGAGCCAAGTCAGCGGCCCATAGGCGGCTTTAAAACTCTGTCACCAGGTTTGTCACTAACCACACGTAAAGAAGAAGACATTTAACAAAAAACATTTTTCTACCTCTGTTTATTCTGACTAATCTCCGAAACGGCTGGACAGATTTTTACGGGACTTTCACTGGCAGATAGCTGATATTATAGGGAGTATTTTAGATTATTTAATTAGGGTCTACGCGGGCAAAGCATGATAAAGTATGAAATCAGCGTTTTGTATGGAGAATTTTAAAGAAATTGCATTTTTCATACTAACATTTTCTTAATTTATATGACAACCATGAACAAAAAATGTTTTAAAACTTTTATGCGCTAATGTTTAAAAAGTAAGTTAACGAATTATGCTTGATTAAGCGACAAAAATAAGTATTGGCTAAGTTAAAACAAATAGTGGTCATTTCTGCTAATAAAATGAGGAGTCATTTTTATGGTATTTTTTATGTTTATAAAACTTTAAGTAATAATGTTTTTTTACTATTGGTAGTTGTCTATGATGGTCATTATTCGGTTTAATACCAAGCAATTTATGAATATTTTAAATCATAGAAGTGACGAGGTTCTCTATTTGTGAGAAAAAAACGCCAATTTCATAGGTAAGAACCCAATACAATTCCCCTACATTTTTCACAAGTTTTTGACACGACATGATTGTCGCTGAGATTTGATTGCGACTAGATTATGAACGTTTTTAATTACGGGAATTGGCCTTCAATAAATGTAAACGAAGCAACAGTAGTTTATTATATGGAGTATTTATTTACTCGTATGAAGGTATCTGTTATCATATCCTAACGAATAAATCCAAAAGTGAGTTTGTTTGTTTGTTACGATTTCACGCTTAAACGGCTGAACGGTTTTGGATGAAATTTCGCACATGGGTAAACCTTGACCTGGGTTAGGACATAGGATACTTTTTATGCGGGTAAAACCGCGGGGCGCAGCTAGTATGTTTTACCAACATGAAAAAGTGAAATATAAACATTACCTTTGGTATTTTTACAAAAGCGTTTGGTTGATATATTATCACGCAGACATTTGAAAAGGGTGGAGAGCTTCAAGTACCACACACCACCACGCAGTACACCTGCCACTCATTAGGAGAATGCATGGTTTTGTAATTAATGATATACGAGTATAAGTACGTACCTACTCATGTAGACAGGTCTCGTCATCATCTACGTAAATTAGTACATGCTCTTATGAATTCAGAAAATAAAGAAAAAAATAGCTTTTTCACCAAAGAGTACACGGGAATTCGTCAGTCACCATAGTGACTTACAAAAGTATCTGACGAAAATCAAAACAAATGGATCAGAAAACGTACCAATGAATGCCAATTTGTGGTGTATTTATTGTGCAATTTTTTGTGTGTGTGTATATTATATTGTGTAGTTATCGCACGGTGCTTTTTGTCTGTGCTAAATAAATGTATTTTCTTTCTTAGTGCCACTAACAACTCGAGTGCTATGATTCGAATATTTGAATACTTAAACACGAAATTCAAATTTTAAATCGCCTTAGCCATTAATTTGGCATTGTATTTACTGTCATACATGACTCATTAATGACAATTGAGGTTAATTATATAAAATAGTTAATTGATTCAGGCGTGACTTTGCGGAAGTCCTTTATTAAATAAAATAGACGACGTACCTATATTTAGTAACCTAATCCGCTTAACTGTTTTGAAAAAGTCAAAAAAGAAAAAAAAAAAAAAAAAAAATATTCATTAAGAACCTCTCACCGAGGCGTCCTCAGGATGACTATTGACTTGTTGCGAACCTTGTTGCAAGCGTCCAAGTGTCAATCGTCACCCTGAGGTTGCCTCGCTAAGGGGTGAAACACGTGTTTGTGAAACAATTTCTTACAGGGTTCTTTATGAACAGTTACTATAGGTATATACGCCGTCTATTGTATTTTTTAATTATATAAACTCAATTTTTATTGATTTCTCAATTACAGTTTAATAATGCTATTCAAATAATGATTGTTGGAAAAACTGGTAAGATATATAGATGAAACGTTTTAAATAGAGACAAATGTATTAATTACTGTACATTTATTCAATTTTTTATATCTTATTTATATACTTATGTTGCACCGGTCCACGTCATCACGTCAATGCCGGCTGTCGGTAAAAATCAGCGTTTGGGCTCTGTATCGCATAGGGTCGCAGCATTATGCTGAGCGAAGGTCGTTTTGCGTGGATGTGACGCATATTTTCCCCGAACTTGTTCTTTTTGTTTTGTGTTCTTTGTTTGCGTCATGTTTACCACAAATAAACGTATTTTCTTTCTTTCTAATGTGTTACTAATTCCTTTTAGTGAGTGATTGCGTAAGAATTTACCCTGAACAGGTTTGTTTACACTTTCATTAGATACTTTTGGAACAGACATTACACATTTTAGACCTACTAAAGTAAAGTCAAAGTCAAATAATTTATTTCAATTAGGCAGATAAAATTCTTGAACGTCTAAATTTACAAAAAATAGAATTGATTCTAGTCGCCCCTTCCAAAAGGTAGTTTTCATATGGAGAAGAATGGACAAGAAATTTCACCGTTACTCTTTTAAACTGTTTTACAATATTTTGTATAAATTAATTATGTGAAGACGATGCACCTGGAATAAGATTATTATACCACAATGGGTAAAAATAATTAAAAATGAAGCAATGACAGATAAATTATTTTCTTGCTATCAAGAAAATAATTTATCAGTTATTTTTTTTTGTTAAATACATATGTGAGCACCATGTACATACTATATACATGGTGCTCACATATGTATTTAACAAAAAAAATAACAAGTAATCATAAGTCAGCGTGAGTGTTCAAGTAACAACAGAATGTAAGTAGCAATGTTATAAAAAAATTATGTATGTTTCAATACCTGTATTTCTATCATAAAGGTAACAAGATAAACGAACCTGTCACACATACTGATCGATGTTAAAGTTAACATTATATTCCCACGGAGACATCAAACATTCAGCATTATTCAAAGTTTATTTGGGATGTTCACCTTTGCTTACGTAGTTTGAAAGGGGTAATGTTATTTCAGCTTCTTTATATATACAATCTAAAAATACTGGTTTCTGATATTGTATTGATAAAACGATGAAGTATCTCTTTCTGTGTATTGAACATTTTATTATTGGACTAGCAGCGCCCACGGGTTCACTCGCATAAGTCTCGATCTCGTGGAAATATCGGAATAAAAAGTATTCTATGTCCTAATCCTGATATCTAATTACGCAAAATATTTTCGTAAACGATTACGATAAATGTGTTTCATTTTGACAGTTCAACAACATTCATTGCGGTATTTACATTGTTGAACAGTTTTGTTTTCGAAATTATCATGAAATGGATTAGCAATCTGTTTCAAAACGATTCAGATTCTGATTGATTGTGTATTACGCAATAAGGTCATGGTCTACCCATGTGCGTAATTTCATTTAAATCCGTTCAGCTGTTTTAGCATGAAAGCGTAACTAACAAACAAACAAACTCACTTTCGCATTTATAATATTAGTTAGGATATAGTTAGAACTTCTAGTGTGCCTTGGGTAAGTAGTATAGTAAGTATATATACAATATATATATAACTCAGTTTTGATAGGCAGAAGTCTAAGTGCAATGACATTAAGAAAACGTTCATCACTTTTAAATTGATGTATATTATAAACCTGTAAATTGTAATAGCAAAGAAACCAGGGCTGTCCAAAAGCGCGCTGGGTTGATGATATCGTCAAAATCGCGGATGAGGAAGGCATGGAACCGGGAAGTATGAGGAGGCCTTTACCCAGCAGTGGGCGATTCCGGGCTGAAATGATGATGATGATGATAGTTCAAATCACACCTCGGATGTCATTCTTGACAGTTGCACAAAATGGCTACAATAAGGCATTGTCAATTTGTTTGTCATTGTTTCCCTGACTGTGCATAGGTTGTCGTTTCATGTTTCTAAATGTTCGCCTGTGTGTTACAATATGTTATTTTTTTTATGTATGTCCATCGATATTATCTTCAATACTGGACCGACTTTGAAAATGTTTGTTTATTTGGTAGAGGAAGCTTGCGCAAATTTTATTAACTTTTGCTATAATACGTATTTTTCCCACTTAGTCTATGTGGATGATGTTATAATGGCTTCCTGTCACTGTTATTTACATAGCAGGTAGTGGTATTCGAATTTGTGTGGGGTAGGTACCACAACAAAAAAGTGAAAAATAAAAACGTTTTACAAAAAACATACAGACGACTCCAAAAACGTTTTTTTCTACGGTATTTGCATTGCATACTATGACAAGGTTCTAAGTATGCTTAAGGTTTTCGTAGGTCAGCGGTACCGCCATATTTCACCAGCTAAGTAATGAAGTCCCATGTAATAGGGGCAAAGCACCAATTTAACTTTACATAAGTTTATACAGATTGCTGTTACCGATCCAAGATGACCCAAAAACCCAAGAATATCGCAATAACACGAAGGGTGTAGCATAATGGCAGTAGTGAATGGCGTGGCTGGAGAGAAGGCGATGCACGATGCGGCGCGCTCATAGCACAGGGTTGCAAGAATTTACTGGTTTATTTTAATTCGAATTAGACTTCCTGATAATGGGTGATGTTTCTATTGAATACAATATATTATTTTTGAAATGCTGTATTCCTGTGTGTGTTTGCCACCCAATTAAAAAAGGAATAAAATAACTAAAACAGGGAATTAAGGACTGTTAATGCGTTATTCCCGCAATTAATGCACTCACTAACTATTGTACGTCAACTGTGGTCGATTCGGTGTAATAAGTCGACCAAAATAGAATGTAAGTATATTTATTATTCTACCAAGTTGACATTGTAATTTTGGTCACAGTGTGTTTGTTATGTGAGTGCTTCACAGTATACCTGGGTGATAAAATGCCACTGTACAGATGTACCGGATCGCTGTGGAACGTGGTTCTCGGGCTTGATTTACATTACCCAAGTGACAATACCCTGGATGCAGTTTTATGAACAATAAATGTGAGTTTATGTTCGCCTTTGAGGTTATGTTCGAGTTAAACTAAGCATTAAAAAAACAAAGGATCAACTTAGTGTCACATATTCAAACAATAAAATTATGAAACGGCTTCTACTGCATTTTAACATGAGTGAAATGACTTTTTGTTCACAATAATTACATGGAGCTTAGTGTTGGCAAAGTGCCCGAACTTCGGCTCTAGTCTCCTCTGCTCACATGATACCTAATAGCCAACTACATACCTAGGTAACCGGAAGATTCGACATCCACACCACTGCCAAACCATCCCAGAGTCAATGATAGTACACTTAGGTACAATACGTTGTGTATGCAAGGGGATCAAGTAGTGTACCGTATGTAGATGTGAAAAAAATGTATTTTCATCAATGCAATTATTGTTGCAAAATAATATCAAGTTGTCTCTGTCTTAATGGCACAAGGACCGGTTGTTTTTCGTACTGACATGAAACGAGCATTAACCATAATCATCATGTTTCCTTACTATTTTTTATGTGCACTTATACTTTTGGTGAAATATAAACAAATATTTCTTTATTTTCTCTCACTGTATGTTTACTATTTCTTTAAACAACCGATTCCGAGTTTTCTTGCAACATTTTCATGCAGAGCAAGGCAGTAAGGCATAAGTCATGCAGTTTAAAATAACCTGTCACAGCTGCATACATTTCTGCAGCAACGTGAAGTATTTTGCTAGAAGCAGCCCTGCAACGGCCCCAGGCAACGTTGCCAATCTCGCGACAAATAACATTTTTAAAATTGCAACTTTGGAAAATAGAGATACGGGGCTCTGAACCGTTTAATAGTGATTTACGACCCGATAAAAATTTCAACTTTTCACATTAACGTGTCAGGTTGCCTTTATTGTATAACTTAGTTTTGCTGTTACTGTAAGTAAAAATTATTGTGTGAAGGAAGAAAACTTTTAAGTCTAAATGGTAGTTTTTCGTCGTAGGCGATTATTGTGAATAAAAGTGTTGGTTTATTTAAGTTTATGGTTCTCTTAGGAGAAACGGTTGTTGAACTATCTCACTTGTTGAACTATATAATAAAATAAACAAACATATTTACTTATACACAAAAATATTAACTTAAACAATAACCAATTGGATAAATACCCTAACATATGATGAAACGGAGGCACTTTTGGAGCACAAAAAGTAGCAGATACACTCACACATTCACTCTCACTTGCACTCTCAGATACACATTCTCACATACACACTCTCACATACACACTCCCACATACACACTCCCACATACACACTCTCTCATACTCTCCTATATACTCTCGCATACTTTACAGACACTCTCACATACAGACACACTACGCACAGGTATTCACACTCGAATCATACTCTCACTAACATTCTTGTTTTTATTTGATTTTTTTTATGTACCTACGGATTTGTGTAAATAGATTAAGTAATTATGCTGTACTATTGGAGAGCGGAGTCTCCTAACACAGGCATTGTTTGCTTAAAAGGAGGCTCCAAACACGAAACCCTTTTTGTAAACTAAGGCATAAATAAAAACATTTAATTTTTTGAATTTAATTTAATTTTACTTCGTTTTGTGTAGTTCCAGAAATAAATCTACTAAGTGTCCCTCCTCTATATAAATAATGTTAAAGTATTTCAAGGATTATAAAGAACTGGTATAATAGACGTATTCAAGAAGGTTGCCAGAGTCATGGCCACATCAGTCACAAACACGATACCGCTGGGCAAAAGTCTCCACAGAATGTGTGCCTGAAGATAGGCAGCGCCCTGAAGCCTGCCCAGACAGAGGTGGTGAGATGGCCTGGAAGCGTACCGTGAGGGCTGGCGCAGAAAAAGAGTTCCTGGCAGGACTTGGGGGAGGTCTTGCCCAACAATGAGACAGTATAGGCTAAATACAAAAAAAAAACGAGGCAGTCTTTGGGGACTGGCGATAGAAGGGAAAACTAAGTAACTTGTGAATTGTATATCTATGTATACACAGTATACATATAGCTCATGGAAAGCGTTCGGTGACGATGACGCAAGTTCCATGATTTTCGTTCACCCAAAAAGTGCTCAACGCGCCTAAAGAAGTTTTCACTTCAAAAATTACTTTTTCAGTACACATAAATAACAATGAGGGACATACTTTTGCGCACCTACGAAATGTGTCTGAAAATCTACAACCTATACCTTGTTATTTAATGATGATAACTGACGTGGCATGATAGTATCTAATCCACTTTAATAAACCCGACTTTATTAGCAAACCTTCATCAACATATTTTACGATTTTCCTCTGTTCCAAAAATCAGCATGGAAAAAATCCCTAGGAAAAATGATGGATCTATTTCCCACCGATTCGGAGGCCTCATAAAAATGGCCGAATATATTTCCTTATAGACCCTCGTATTGATCAAGAAAAACGCACTAGCTGTTGGTAATATCAATAAAATATTATGAGGATTTTTTTGCATATTCGTCCTAACATGAAAGGAATAAGATTTGAGGTCCAACCTTTTTGTCAACAGAAAATATAGGTGCCCTAAAAATGTTTATAGAATATTCTACAGGATTATTATAACAAATCATTGTTACAATGATATACTATTATATCTACTGTGGGTTCTACGAGTAGTAGGGATGATAAGTATTGTGAAAGATAATTGGTTTTAGGTCCAAAAACATTTTTCTCAATAGTCTGAGCTTTATTTAATCCTGATCCTTTGACCGTGAATATAGACCATGTATATCCTACTAAATGTTGGCTTTTATATAGGTAGACATATCTATACAATGTGTTTTTTTTTTATATCCCAAAACTCTAGGGTATGATTGAGACCATATCAAAGAACCAACTGGCATATGAATTATTCTTTAATCATCATTGTTTTTTGTTTTCATTTTTCATACAAAATAATTCGACAAAGTCACGATATTATTAATATAAAACACCCTTACGTGAAATATGACAACGTCGTATTTTCTTTATGAATGATTGGTTTGAATAAAAATGAATTACTTTACTACACTAAATTAATTACTTTACTACACTACTGTGAAGTTTGGCAACGTCGCAAATGTAAAGATTCGTCATACTGGTGACAATTTTTGCCCTAATTTAATTATGATTGATTATATCTTCGAAACTATGCATTTTTGGACAGCCTGTTCTAGGGGATTTTGTGTTCTTTTTACTTAAATAATATACGATAATATAAATAATGGACGATATGAAGATCCTTAAATCGGTGCGTACATTATCTGATGCGGAGCAACTCCAGTCCGATCTGGACAGGTTCGTGGTATATTGCAGGGATAATAACCTGCAGCTTAATGTGTCTAAATGTTTTCATGTACCGTTTACTCGTCAAAGACGTTTAATTGATTCCGCGTATAAATTAGATGGTCACTACATAAATAAACTGCATAGTGTTAGAGATCTTGGCGTGATACACGACAGTAAAATGATTTTTGACGAACATATAGAATCCATCATAAAGAAAGCCTCCAAAGCTATGGGATTCATAATGCGAACTTGTTCCGACTTTCATTCTCTAAAACCAGTAAAGGTACTTTATTGTTCTTACGTGCGCAGTACCCTTGACTATGCTTCCCAAGTATGGAACCCCCAGTATGAGACGTATAAATCTCGTATTGAGTTAGTTCAGAGGAAATTTATGAGATACCTAGATTTCAAGGCGCGAAAGTTTTCAGACGACTATGCACACCGGTGTAAGCGTTATCACTTTTTACCATTAGAATTAAGGCGTAATATTAATGATATTTGTTTTCTTGTTAACATTGCAAATGGAACAATCGATTGTCCCGATTTACTTCGTAAAATCTATCTTCGCACCAATCAGAATAACTTAAGATCACGACCATTATTACAAGTACCGTTTACAATGACAAATTATAGGCGTAACGTTTTTTGTATACGCAGTGCAATATCATTCAACAGCCTGCCATCGTGTTTAGAAATTGATTTATTCTGCACGAGTGCGTTAAGAATCAGGACAATTTTGAGCAAGGAATATTTCAATGAGTGAACGTTTGTGGTTTATCACGGCATACCTACCTATTTTGCATACCTTTTCCTTTTTTCTTTCCTTTTTTCTACTTTTTTTCTACTTTTTTGTGATCTAAATGTGGAAGCTTGTAATTAGCAATTGTCAGTTTACTACTTTGTTACCATTTACGTGTATTAGTCTGTAAGCTTTCTTAAAATTGTAAAAATAAAATAAAAAATAAAATATAACCCTAGAGTTATGGGATATCAAAAACAACACGTTGTTTATACTAGTGGTCGCCTAGAGGTCGAAATTCGACCATAATTCATTTAAATGTAATGATTCTAAGGTAGCCATCTTGTGTCAAACGCATGGTAGTGTGTGTATTGTTATTTTAATTCATTTAATTTATTTCTAATGTATATAATATAAAAATATTAGCTTTCTGATATTAATAATATATTATGAGCCTTTTCATGTAGTTGTTCATAAATCAAGGGTTGTACTTAGGCGACGAATGTCCTAAGTCGTAAAAAGTAAAAAATAAAACTCAGTTCTCGAGAGCCTAATCTTTGTGACTGATCAATTTCCTCAGCCTGTGATAAGTTTTATTGAGAGCCACCATTCTCTAACCCATAGAAATATTATCAGATTTTTTCGAGACTCAGCGAATACTAAAACGAATATCTGACACCATTCAAGCGTTATGTATGTACTTGCTGGGGCCTATAACGCTGTGGAACTTCCATTTACGAGCCCAAAGCAATTTGAACTTAATTTTGGAGATCATAAAGTTGATTTCTCTTTGAGAACTCGTCTATTTTGATGCGATCGTAAATTACCAAAGGTATTTTCGGTCAGTATGGCCTCTATTTCGAACGGGATATGGGCTATTATAGTTTGGGATTATGTCGATATTATCTTTGTGTTCTCCGTAGACCTAGATCGTTCACAGTGTTGTGATGCGTACATGTTTTATTACGAGGGTCGGTTGTCGATATCAGACGCAATAACACTTTATAGTAGAAAATTAGGAGGTCTACGCACACAAACACCTACCCGTTGAAAATATATTTAAAACATAGATGTTCCATGAATATTATAAGTATTCATCACTTCACAAAATTTTATAGTATCGTAAAAATAAGCCAAATCTACTCAAAATGAGAACTCATGATATCGCGGAGTAACAGCTACTGCCTCGGTGGCTTAGTGGTTCCAAGCGCTACTGCTGAGCATGAGGTCCTGGGTTCGATTCCCGGGTCGGGCAAAGTGATATTGGGTTTTTCTTATCTGGTAGCATAATATATAATAAAATTACTCAGTAGCAGCCAGGATTTGTGCCCGGTTGAGGGCAATAAGCTCGCCCCCTATTACATGGGACTTAAACAATTAACTGTTACATATATGGCAATCTAATAATGTTTACAACTTTAAAAATGGCTACTAAATATTCACAATTTATTTATGGGGGTCAAATGTAATCCGAGATACAGGTTGACCACCTAGTTCGGATGCAGATAGTCCCAAACTTTGTATATTACAAACTTTAAGCCATTATTTACTGTATAATTGTCAAATATTCAATTTTGTAATACGTGTTCTTATTTTGGTGAATAAATTATTATTATTATATTTCACTTGATGAATTGAAGGCCTGTTATCGTAGATAGGCTGACCTACTTTCGGTTAGCCTATGTTGCCACAAGAGTAGGCAAAAATATAAACAGGTTACCTATTCCGTTAATCATACTTTATCCCCTTTTCCGTGATAGCATTAGATTGTTATAAAAAACAAATGAAAAAAAAAAGAAAATGTTGAATTATGTAGAAGGTTAAAATCAGGAAAAAGAGTGAGCAAGACCATGACATAAGCTTACGTTAAAAGGAGTGAGCAAGAGATAAGCTTATGTTAAATACAATGGAACAATATTTTATAGGGTGTGTCAGACTTTTTCTGACTAAAACCCACCCGTGTTCCTTCCGTTGCCTGTGTGCCAGGGCCAGGGGCCAGGGGGGTTGCGGGTTTGTCCGAACGGGATGCGATATCCCTGTCGGCCAAACCCGCAACCCCGGCAGGCATTGGTCCTTACGGACCCCGTCAGTTGGTGCTGACATCTCTTTGAGGCGCGCGTGGAACACAACGCGCCGTCGACCCGGGCCTGGTCCTTATCGGACGGCGAGCTAGCCATTGCTCACCGTCCGCAACCCCGCGCCTACGGTGGCTGGAAGTCGGCTCGTGACTCCCGACGCCCGGGGCGTCTCCTGCGGTGACTAGGGGCGCGAGGGCGCGAATCTTGCCTCTCCCTCGCGCGCTTCACCTCCTCCTTCGCGAGCATTACTGCTTCGCAGAAGGAAGTGACGGCCTCCCATGCACTCTCGCTCCGACTGTGTGAGCTTAAGACTAAGAACTCGCCAAAAAAACTGATCAGGAAAATTCAAAACAGACATAAGACGTAACCGAAGAAGAACATTAAAACACACTTATCACATCTTCTAGCATAATTATTAAACCTTCAACTTCACTTAATACAGAACATAGAGCTTGAAGACAATTCAATTTCAAAATATAGAACATGATAAAGTAGTAACTGTCTCAACACGTCGCGTTCCGTATGCAAAGTGCCTTAGTCTGCCTGGACGGACTTTCATTATAACTTTCAGGCATGTCTCATGCGCCTGAAGTGCGCTTTAAACGTTTATTAGTAAAGACGTTTGATTTAATGAATAAAGTGATGGCGATGCTGTTTTTTTGAGCAGTGGTGACAGGCGCTTAAAGTAGTGTAAATAATGTCATAACCACTGCTCTCAAAACGGTGAAGGAAAACATCGTGAGGAAACCGGCATGTTCTAGACCAAAAATTCGAAGATATGTGACATCTACCAACACGCACTCCACCCGCGTGGTACATTAAAGTCCACTCCCTCTCGAAGAGAGGAGGCCTGTGTCCCAGCAGAGGGAACATTATAAGGCTAATTATGTATATACATGTTATGTATGCTGTTTTATAAGGCTAATTATGTATATACATGTTATGTATGCTGTTTTATAAGGCTAATTATGTATATACATGTTATGTATGCTGTTTTATAAGGCTAATTATGTATATACATGTTATGTATGCTGTTTTGGTGTGTGGTAAGGTGAAATAGTACTCATATGATCTACTACATAGTTTAACACTAACACACAGCGACTATTTGTTTTATTTTTTTTGTCACTTGTCTTCAGCACTTCTTTTAACCTTTAATTAAAACTTGTACAATGAGTAACATGATTGTAAAATCTTAGTTTAATTATTTTTCTGTATTTTGTAACATGTAATTGTTTTTTGTCCCTAAAAAATCAATAAATAAACCTCCATAGATGAAAAAGAAAGGAGGCGATGACTTAGAAATGTTTACAGGGGATGGACCGGAGCATAGAAAAGAGTGAAAGGCCATGAGGGAGACCTTTAACAAGATATACATAAAAAAAAAACATCAAACCTAACCTACATAATTATGTAGTTATGGACAAGAAGAGAGACTGAAATAAAAACATGTTTAACATAATAAACCTACACAATAGGAATGTTGACAATTTTGTTTTGTCCGTCAGATGGATTATAAAAAAATATTGGACACGTATTTTTTTTTTTTTTACGTAATCTAAATATTACGGCGATAGATTGCGGTAAAATGTGCCATGACGTATGTAGATTTTATACATAGGTACTAGTAAGGTAGCGAGCCCCCACTCCCCAACTTTAATGCGTGTTATCCAAACCATTTTTTATTAAAATGATAAAGCAAAAAATACGTGTCTAATTTTTTTTATTATCTGACTGACAGACTAAACATAATTTTTTTCTTTCCCTAGTCAAATCCCTGATATATTTTTTATAAAAAATCAATCTTCCAGTATTTTAAATATTCCAATAGGCTCTTAATAACAATGGACAGGTTCATGACCTTCAGTTTATTGACTCTTCAAGCTATGTCAGGGACGTCGTATACCTGTATTATCCCTATTATAAAGTAAATAATAAACAATAGCCTTAAAGTTCCCTGAATATTTAAACAATAACACCAAAAGCATCTAAAACTCATTGTATTTCTAAACCTCCTGATCAAAAAACATTTCTAATCCAAAGTTTTCTAACTAATCAAACAATATCGAAACTCAAAAGCCGTTAGGAACAATAAACATCACGCTATTTATAAGTTGGGAGTCTGGCAGTATTTTGTGAAAACCTTTCATCGTTCACCCTCTGCTTCCCTTTATGAAAGTTTTCAAAAATTTAGTTTTCTCTTATCAACGTTTCAGTTTACTTGAAAACAATGTAAATCAACGTCTTGTAGTTGAGAAGTTTCTTGCACGAGAATAAATTTTATGGAAAATTTTTGGAACAGTCAAAACATTCTAGACTGTTTTGGGTATTTATTTTTTAAGTCTGACAGGTAGTTTGAGTAATTTATGCGGCCTACCCAAATGTCCTTTTTTTTGAAGGTGGGAAATCATCAAATGACTTCTCCCGCTCTGGGCGGAGCGAGAGGGCATGTCAGACTTTTACTGACTAAAACCCACCCGTGTTCCTTCCGTTGCCTGTGTGCCGGGGCCGCGATATCCCTTTCGGACAAACCCGCAACCCCAGCAGTACCCAAATGTCCTTATTTTGGTATTGTTCGTCGAACCGTTGAGCTCCTTACGTTCTGCGTTGAACTGCACGATTACTGACAAAATATGCGTGCACTGACTGGACAGGTCCGCTCAATCTGTGTAGTGCTTTCCTCAAAATACCATTTCAGACACCAATCTACATGGTCTCTTCACATGATCTGACCAAGATTATGTCTGGACTTTAAAATAGACTGAGTTTGTTTCGGCCTTTCTTCTCAGAGTAGTCAGATAGGAAAAACGCCGACCTCATCGAGTAAAAGTGTTTGTAAAAACCTATTTACATAAAATAAAATAATTTCATCATATTGTTCTTCTCCACCATTCCCGTCTGTCAGTCGTCATCTCATTAGTCACTCTCTTTTCCCTTACATCATCCTTTACATACTCCATCTATATTTACCGTGGTCTCCTTTCCATATATCGATATATCTATTCATCACTCTGTTGCGTTTCATTTTCCATATCAATATATTCCAAAACATTCAGAATACCTGTGGCGGCATCTACATCGCCACATGCGAACTACGTATCACACTGACGTCACGCGAAATCCTGCATCGCGCAAGCAAGGTTTACCGCGCGATCAGCATACATATGAATTCCCGACATCAATCGTAGGGCAGTTGCTCACTAGACACAACACTCGTCTGGGTCAGAGAATTATCACTTTTCTGTGGAGGATGAGTGAACTTTACACCCTAGCCTTCCACCTCCCTACCAACCGTCTCTAATCTCTAAATAAAATCGCTTTTCGCGTTTGTATGGCCGCGTTGTTCTTCTAAATTACGCAACAGATTTTGATGAGGTTAACAACATCATTTAGAGAATGTATTCCGGAAGGTACACGTACATAATTGTTTTTTTTTTTTTTTAAACTTTGCCCCGCACTAAGAATTTCTTCTTGTATCGTGGGTGCGTTTACACACATAGAAACTCACATACACAAACACCCAGACCCGAAACAACTACTTGCAGATCATACAAATATTTGTTCCGTGCGGGGATCGAACCCGCGACACGTTGCGCAGCAGTCGATCGCTCAGCCACTGCGCCAACCGTGTCGTCTTTTATATTAAACGTAAACGTAGTACTGAAACTTGAAGTTTGGTCAAGACGTGAAAGGCACTTTTTTGAGCGTTACATGACGTGCGCTGCTAAACCGTCACAGATAGATAAAATTTATGTTCTACTGAATTGTATATCTGAACAAAATTAACAGAATAGTCCGTGAAACCATGTCTATATTTCAGAATTTCAAATAAAAAAAATGTTATTTCCGAAGCTATTTTGACCAGTATAAAAGATATCACAGATTTAAAATTACGCGCTGCGAAATAATTATAGCTGCCGGCGCGCAGCGCGGCGCCATGACTGACAGGAGTGAATGACCTTTCCTAAGCTATTAAGAAACTGCGATTAATGAAATTAATTTATGAATTGAATTAGTTAGTTAGTTGAGGCTGGAAAACATTAATAATTACCTATAAAACATTCACCTTTCCAACAATATCTCCAATAACGAGATACGGCCAGGTGTTTACAATAGCCAAATTAATCAGTGGCTTTCTCATTATATTTCTCCATCGATACGTTGATTGTGTACATTTATTGAAATCGTTCATAATTACTCTCAATGGCATTGGCTTTATGAATTCGCTCGTGTATTTTCCACCTGAACACGTCATTGTCAATATTACCTTCATTAAAATCTCTTTGACACGATTTCCATATGGAAACTGGTGATAACGTATGTAAAGATAGAGATCGTCCTTTTAATTACTAGTTGTTTTAATGTTGCATGGTAATTTTCCAGTTATTGTTTGCGGATCGTTTATTTTACACGTTATTATTTGAGCACAATTGATTTTTACTCGACTACGGCGGAGGAGGGTTATGATTTTAAATGCAAACACCGTTTCAGTGATGGTTTAAATAGTGCCTACTGTCACCAAAGTGGAACTAACTATGTAACCCTTTTTAGATTATTCAAGCTAGCTTTTACCTGCAGTTTCGCCTGCGTGGAGGTTGGAAATTATCCAACGGAAATAAACTACCGGGATAAAAAGTATTTTATGTGGTGATCCAAGTAGGAACTAATCTGTGTGCCAATTTTCATCAAAATCCGCTCAGCCATTTTTGCGTGATTGTGTAATAAACCTCCAAACTTTCACAATGATAATATTATTAGTAGGATTGCGGTATGAAATTCTAGAGATAGTCTCAGCTCAAATCTTCTTCAAAAATGAATTTGACCAATAATAAACGATTTATGGGACATCGACACGCAAACTGTTACAACGAAATCAGCACATGATTCGTAGAATAGAAACGTAGGAAAACGGATATTTTTTTCCATGGTTATTAAAAAAATCTACAAAGTGACGAGACCTTCACGGTCAAAATATATGGAACAGTATTTTGTTTAATAACCGACGAAAAATTGCGTGGTTATTTTATTGTATGTTATGTTATGTCCCTAACACCCTTATGAGACTTCTAGGCAAGCGTGTATACCATCGTTAACCGCATCATTGCTTACCATCAGTTCAAACGCGAGCGTACCATTCATAAAAATCCTGATTCAATCTCTTTCCTGATAGAATCAGCATTGCCATCCAACGTGGCAACGCTGCCAGCCTTTTGGGCACTTTTCCCACTGACAGTGATGCGGACGATTTTTCTGATGCCCAATGAGCTTTTCCACTTTTTTTTTCTTCATATACATATTCATAGGTCTAATTTGACGGAATACCCTATTGATATTTTCTCCATGACTTTCGCTTCATACAGGCGCTCCCTATTTAAACAGTGTGATGTGTTTACACTCCACAGAACAGTCTATCTAGCTCAAATCGGTTAGTTTTGTAGTGTTGTAGATTTATGTCTACTAGACACATTTTAAATTGTTCTCCTTAGTCTCAATTTTTTTTCATATGTGAATGGCATGCATACCTGTCATTTGCATGATTACTGAAATGATAATTTTAAATGTTATTTTAATTTGAATTGTAAGTGACTGTGCTGTTGGTGTGCTTATGATAAGTAAATAAATACTTGTACGTAGGTATATAAAAATATTTTTGATTGTTTATTGTATCTACCTCCTAATTTACGGAAAATGAGCAAGAACTAATATTTCAAACGTCAGCGTAATCACAAACACACATGGATATCGATTTTAATTAGCGAAATTGCGCCACGGGTAACCCCATTCATCGGATAATTTATCATCCTCAAATCGCGGATACGATTCGGATATATTGAAAATTCTACTATGAGTAAAGTGAGCAAAACCGTTACTGCAAAATTGATAGGTCAAAGCTGATAGAACTCGAGCCTTATAGGATTGGACTAAGGCCGAGATCTATAAACGTAACTTGGCAAGTTGGTACTTTGGCTAAGCGATATCCCTGTCACTATTCTACAAACTTTACTTAGCAACTTGTTACTTTGGCAAAGTGTAATTGTAACGTTACGTTTAGCTCCGTGGAGGACTTAAACGTAGGTCACAATAAAAAGGATATTAAGATTTTAACTTTTAATCTTTAGAAGATTAAAGGTAAGTTAAGGACGTTAATGGACGGCTTCACAGGACACGGGAGGCTCGGGATAGACGGGAAGCAGGAACAGGCAGACGGGCAGGCAGGCAGTCGGACAGGTAGGCAGGCAGGCAGGCCGCAGGCAGCGTGGAGGAGCTGGGCTACGGAGTCTCACGGAGCAGGGTTATCCACCCTGTCGAACGGAGAGGAGGGTGTGAGAGTTTGTGTAGATAGCCGAGGCGCTTTGAGGCGCCTCACCTAGCGGGAGGATCGCGCCAGCGTGACACGTGACGGTGCGGGCATCTCCCGGAGGGTAACGTCGTCTAGCGTTACGCCGCTTGGCGACGGAGGCCTCTGTGTGCGTGTATTCGTGGCGTTTTGCACCACGTGTTTAAAGTTTGTTTGAAATTGGAGTAGACAGCTACTACAGGGATAGGCGAGAGGGTCGGACGAATGATACACAGTATTACACGCATTCAATGTTTATTGTCAGAGACCAATAAGTATCCACAGTTTAGGTTACACAGAATAATTAGGTACACGTATAATTACGATATATACACGCGCGCACGCTAGTTACATGAGACTCATGTTCGAGTAGTTAACTGTATTCGAGAAATAAGACTCAAGGGACAGAAAAACAATGACTCCGCCAAAAGCCAAAACAAGACTGAAAAACTTGAAGGCTATTGTTATCGTTCTGTGTCATATGTTAAACATTTCAAAAACATATCAAGTTATTTCTTAATTTCGTTATGGCCAAAACTAATAAAAACGGTTTACAGAGGGAAAATCCTACACCTGCCGGGCTTATTGCGAAGGATAAGTGTATTCACCAGCTTTATATGAGACCTAGAAGAAGATACAGTGTATTTGTCTATGGTTTAGAAAAAATAATTTGACAGATGACAGACAGCATAATTATGATGAAAATTTCAGAATATAAAATGTTCCAAGATTTTTACAAAAAGGAAAGTTAATAGTATAAAATAGGTATGGATGCTTAAACAATCACGAGATAATTAAAAGTATGCTTTACAGAGGTAAACAGTGTTAAAGAATAAAGTGAGTTAAGTACATAAGTGTCATAGAATAGCAATAGGTAAATATGTATCAAAAGGTGGTTTGTTTAGTATACGAGACTAAAGGACGTGATTCTGCACGGCAGAATACGACAATATTCCTGTCACTATTCCACAAACTACAAGTGCAAAATAGAGGCGGGGGCTAAGTCAAAGCACGTGTTATGTAACGATTATATATCTCGGCCTAAGGATTTGAATAAAATAGAAGATAAAGACAAAAATACTGACTGAAATCTCAGGTTACTTGCTTTTAAAACGTAAATAGAGTTCTCTTAATGAAAAGGCTCTTAATTCTCATTTTAATGAGTTGATATTAATATCATGCCACGTCATATACGTTTTAATGAACATACATATAAATAGTATATATATGTAAAGTGTTCATTTTCATTCTCAAACAAATGTCATTGGAGTAACAAACAGAATTTATGATTTTATGTAGCAGACCAGCTTACTAGGACAGGGACAGTGTATGGACAAGGACAGGGTGTAAAGAACCTACTTCTTACACGACAGAAAAAAACACATAAATATACATACTACAATTTTTTTTTAAGTTGTCGTAAAAAATAAAATATATCTAAGTTTGTTCATCAATATGTTAAAGCTTTTTACAACCCCTATCTTAACGCCTGATAGCTTTTACAGGGTATATATTTTTTATTATTGTACTGCCATTTTGATCATAATAAAAATGAATGTGTAATGCTCTGAAAACAGAGATAAGTAGCATCGCAGGTGATTTTATAGTAGAAGATGGGCCATTAGATTTAATAGAAACGAGAACAGGTGGCAGAAGTAGGTACAAGTCGTGCCATTAAAGTTGAGATTTGACCGCGCCTCCCGCCGCTCTTTCCGCCGCCCCGATGACACCCGGCGGGCCTCACACCGCTAAAGAGACCCTTAAATCATCTACTGCGCAACTCAATATATTTATTACTTCCACATGTGAACTTAGGTGGTAGGTTTAACGTGGGTTTAACAAAATAATATGATCATTGTGGACCATGTCGGGCACAGCAAAAGTAGGAGAGAGGACGAGGGCTTTTCATTTCAGTTAGTACCTATTTATTGTAATTATTTTATTTTATTTTAATTTGTCATTTAAATAATCATTGATATCATAATAGCATTTAGATAATAAGAATAGTTTTAATTTGTTTATAAATGTATTCAATTTTTGTTAATTTTTTATGAATTCTGGTAATTTATTATATATTTTTATTGTCATGACTAGTGTACTTGTTGAGTGCATTTTTAACTTAGAACCTGGTAAGTTTAACCTATTTTTATGGCGTAATGTATATTTAGACTGTATGTTTTCTCTTTTCGTGTAAAAGTGCTCAACTCAAACCATGTGGTGAGTCAAGTCTCATCTTTAATGGCACGGTTTGTACATAAAATTAGTACTATAATCAATCAATCTGCCTAACCTTTTCCCAACTATGTTTGGGTCAGTTTCGATTCTAACCGGATACAGCTAAATATCAGTATTTTACATGGAGCGACTGCCTATCTGACCTCCACAACCCAGTTATTGGGTAACACGATACCCCTTTTTAAGACTGGTTGTGAGACTTGCACGCTTCTGACTACCCGTAACGACTACGAAATAAATGAGAACGACCAATCGATCCAAATGAGGTGGGACCAACGGCTTTATGTGCTTTCCGAGAAACGGAGTTCGGAGGGCTTGCAATATGTTATGGATGGTCACCCATCCACGAACCAACCGCGGCAAGAGTAGCTTAACCTTCGATCGACCTCTTGATAACTATTTTTTTTTTTAAAGTTATGGCCTCCGGACACGATGTTAGTTACAGAATCAGTTCATTTGACGGTTTAGTCACTGGCCTTTTACAGTCCTGGTGTATGAATATCATTTGAACACATCTCAGTGAGAGGGAAGTCATCGTGAATTTCTGAACTGACTCAAACTGGCATTATGTCACTCTCCCGTCTAATTCGCGAGATCTTGATGAATATTCTCAATAAAGACTTCATATGGTGTGTACAAAATCAACAGTCATTTATTCTAATTAAGCTGAGAATCAGTACTTTTACGAGTAGAACGTCAAAATTACTTAAGAAAGTCGCCCAAAAACACCCGACCTTGACCAGTTCCTAGTGTTTTAGCTGGGAAGAAGTGGCGCAACAAAAAGTGCGAGGCATGCGGCGCGAATGTATTTTTTGACATGTCAGATATACCTCAGCCTGAGGCTTACGTCACATGATTGGCTTATCATTCAAAGCGTTCAAACAACTGCCTCGTGCTGTCTGTACACACCATTAGACATCTCTTCTTGGTACCTGAAGTAGTTCTCCAAGTAAACCGCGAGTGAAACCGAGAACAACAGCTAGTACATCCATAATCCTCAGTAAGTAAATATTTATCATACGATACCGTCTATATCCACAGTGTAAGTAAGCCAGTCTGTGCATATATTATTAGCTTAATGGATACCTCGGTAATACCCAGATGATAACATAAGAGGAAGGATTTATTTCCGTTTATACTTTAGCTTAGTAAATTACTTATTGTTTATTGTACAGTAGCTTCATACTTTGTAGTATTGCTCGTTAGTAAATTGCTAATGATGGTTACTTTGTATTTTCACTCCAACTTTTTACTCGTGGGATTAAAAGCATTTTGACTTTTATTTTTATGCGCTTTTGCAGATTACTCTTGCGATATTTTTCCTCTTCGAAAAATAATAGCTACTAGGTATGCGGTGTTCTCTTTAAGAATGCCCATAGTTATATTTACCTAAGAGCTCTGATAAACTCAATGTTCAGTCTCTCTGGTTTCAGAAATTCATATTATATATACTCGTAGTTATTTCCTATAAAATACGCCGTTTGTCAAACAGCAACCAATTACCAAACAAACCTGGTCATTTATCATTCAAAGGCACCTCAGTCATTAGCCGGAGCTCCGTCCATCTTCGGTAGACTGCACTGTAACCACCTGTGGTTTACGTTCAGGGCGACAATGTCGAATTCCTTTGAAACTGTGAACTCAGCCAATGAATCAAACAGCTGGCTAGCAGGTTATATGTGACCACAGCCTTAACAAACGTGTCTTTTAGGATGCCCACAGCTAGAATTAAATGATTTTTTTAGGTCCGAGGTGGGCATCAATCTGTTTGTTTGTATTAGTATAAAACAGTTCAGTGAACGACTGATTGGCTGTCTGACAAACTGTATCATCAACAAATACAATTTTTTTGATGAGTAATTTTGAATGAATGAATAACATTAATATTAAACTTACATTTTTTATTCATGTAAGTTTAATAATAAAATATAATATACAAAAACTTTTCGAAATAAATTCTCTAAATGGATAGTGAAAATCAACACCTTAAGAGGGTTTATCCTAAAAGTTGGCAACGTCGCAAATAACTGTCAAATATTTACCTGTTTTGATTCTTAAAGCAATATTACTGAATAGAAATAAGAAAAGTGGCTAACTAGCGAACTAGAATAATAATAATGAATTGCAATTATAACATTGAATTTGATGTTGTACCCATTTTAGGTGTAAAAAACGCATTTGGAAAGTTTCCAAATAGTTTTTTTACATCTAAAACTAAACATTCGGTGTTACGATATTAATTATTGTATTTCATAATCAATATTCTAGTTCGGTAGTTAGCCACATTTTTTATTTCCATACAGTAATATTGCCAAAATAATCAAAACAGTGAAATATTTGACAGTTATTTGCGACGTTGCCAACTTTTAGGATAAACCCTCTTAAGGTGTTGATTTTCACTATCCATTTAGAGAATTTATTTCGAAAAGTTTTTGTATATTATATTTTATTATTAAACTTACATGAATAAAAAATGTTAAAACGCTCTTAAGTTGAAGCAACAATAAAAGGTGTGTGATCTACAACGCCATATGCGAACTACGCATCAAAGACCTGACGTCACACAAATCCTGCATCGCGCAAGTAATGTTTACCGCGCGATCAGTATATATATAACTTCCCGACATCAATCGTCGGGCAGTTGCCCACCAGACACGACACCCGTCTGTCTGGTCGGAGGATCCTGTTTTTCTATAGATGATGAGTGAACTTTACACACTGTTCGCCATACCTTTAAACATAGGTGCAACGTCTGAACAGTGTTTAAATGATGAAAGTCATTAGTTGATTCAATTTTATTGTATGCCTATAAGAAACTTGTATCGTATAAATAGGGCTTAAGACTACGATGTCAAGAGATTACAGCTTATTAATTATGTAAGCGTGGGAAGGTTTAGAAGGGACGGCTCACTCTTATATGAACAAACAAAACTAATCTCTGGAACCATATCAAACAATTACTAATCACCAATGAATTCCTCAAGTGAAGCGTAACAGACAAACACGCTGGCAGTCTTGTGCCAGTCGCCCGGATGTCGGCCCGGGTATTTGTGGCGTGACTTACGACCCACATCCGCCCGCCATATTTGCTTTACTTACGCCACTTCCGGCCCCGAAGGCTTGCGTATTAGCTGTTTGACAAATACTTTCAGAATCGATTAGGCTTTTTCGGTTAGTTGATTGTTTAATTACTTGGAAATTATAGTGTGTTGAATTAGGGCCTGGACGGGTAAAGTATTTATTTAGATTTTCAACGTTTATATACTATACAGGAAGTACAGGATTTTTTCAAATAAACCAATTACAGGCACTTTTGAATTGTCAAGGAGTCGACAGTTGTCAGTTGTCAGTTGTTGTGTTTGTCAGGTTGTCGGAGGAGTTGTTAGTCAGAAAGATGAAGCTAGTTGCCCATTCCAAAGCGTAGTACGTGCTTATGCAGAAGAACGGGCAAGAAACTCGTAAGAAATCGTAGCTTTACAGACTTAACTGAAGTCATTCTATTTAAGCATTAACAACGTAACAATATCATCCACTCTCACTAAACTCGATTCAATATCAACGCACGATGCATCTCCGGTTTCAATAACGACCGTCCGGTAAATTTCCGCCGTAATTCCGATTCTCTAGAGAAATATATCACTCAGTACATAGTTCAGTTTAACATTAGGATGCGCTAGTTATGAGATATTCCCTTATGAGTTGAAATAAATAAACAATATATAAAACATATAGTTAATATTATAAATGCGAAAGTAAGTTTGTTTGTTGCGCTTTCATGCTAAAACGGCTGAACAGATTTTGATGAAATTTGGCACATGGGTTGAGTATGAGACCTAGATTAGGACATAGGATACTTTTTTTCCCCAACATTCCCACGGGATCGAGACTTATGCGGGTAAAACCGCGGGGCGCAGCTAGTAAACAATATTTTGAAAAAAACGGGGAATAATATTAACGACTATAAGAAAAAATATTAAAAATTTATTGACCAACGGTTGACTGGTAGGCACCTTTGGTCAGTCAATTTTTAATTACCAGTCCGCCTCTGTAAATTTTTGTGTGCTTGAAGTATTCAACAAATAAATAAATAAAAAACCGGCCAAGTGCGTGTTAGACCACGCACAATGAAGGGTTCCATAGTTGGGATGAATTTATGCCAAGTACAAACTAAACAAATGAGTTGAAAAACATGTTTTCCCATACATTCCAACTGCCAATGTAAGTTTGTACAATATTGAGAGATTTACCATTTCATTTTAAGTCCGTATACTTCTTATAGGTTTTCGTGTAATGTATGAGTAATGAAAATTGGCTATCGATACAATATTTTTTCCTGTATAATGGAAGTTTTTTCAGATACGAAGTTTCGTATGTACATTTGTATAAAAATCCAAACTCGCAACAGTTTATTAAAACAAATAAGGATCAGAAACTTCAAATAATGTTTCGTTAGCGCGGTCATCAACCCCGCACAGGATTTCACGTAAATATTGAAAAAGAAGTAATCATAACCATAACAGAACGCATGTGTTCTCGTAGAGATTACAGTATACTTGCTAAACGCCAGTTATGTTTAAGACCCATATACCTAAAGAGGAGCTCGTGGCTAAGTAACAACAGCCGTACTGGTCGATCCATCAGGTTAAGCTACGCTTGCCGGGGTTGGTCAGTGGATGGGTGACCATCTTTACATACCGAGAATCCTCCGTGCCTCGGAAAGCACGTTAAGCCGTTGGTCCCGGCTGTCATTCGTGGATCTTTGACAGTCGTTACGAGTCGTCAGAAGCCCGAAAGTCTGACACCAGTCTTACCAAGGGGTATCGTATTACCCAGTTACTGGGTTGTGGA
Source organism: Agrochola macilenta (assembly GCA_916701695.1). Lineage (NCBI taxonomy): Eukaryota > Metazoa > Arthropoda > Insecta > Lepidoptera > Noctuidae > Agrochola > Agrochola macilenta. Next base: position 2,610,036 of record OU753558.1, on the reverse strand, counting down.
GGTCAGATAAGCAATCGCTCCATGTAAAATACTGGTATTCAGCTGCATCCGGTTAGACTGGAAGCCGACCCCAACATAGTTGGGAAAAGGCTAGGCAGATTGATGCCTAAAGAGGAGCGAGCCTATTGCCATTAACTGGGCTCAAATCCAAAATACAGACTCGGGCTGGTACTGACCATGTCCTAAAGGGACCCAATAACAGTTTGCGACCTGAGATTTGACCCTTGGGAATCGAACTCATCAGTTGACTTTGTAAAAAAGTACAATAGTTTACTGAAAAAAGTTATATTGCGATTTTCCAACCACTAATTTTAGTTGGTGCCATGAAAGATCCAATAAAACCCTATATTTAAATACACTATCGTGGATAAAGAGACTAAGTGACTTTGCCCATTAAGGCATACTGAGAGGCTTAGTTGCCCATAAAATTGTGCTAAAAAGGTGTGGATACGAAGGCACGCATCCGTAGGGAAACTATCGCTGTAATTCTATAGTCTGACATGTTTTCTAAAGAATTTTAAGAGTAATAAAAGTTATAGTGGATGTACTCTATTTCCATTTTTTTTGTGGAATATGATAACCTTCATTGTTATGACGTGTTTAACTTCTTATGTGTACTTTTTCTACACACATGTACTTTTTCTCGATGAATTTATTGGGTTAAAGTAACAAAAAATGTGTGCAGACTGAACTGATAAAATATCTTATATTCCCTTGAACGACTTGACTCACATCGTCCCGACAATAGAATTAGATCCAATATTGTCGCCAAATCCCTTAGGAGGCGTTCGAACCGTATATTGTACCGGTTTTAGAAAACCTCCATATTTTTAGGGAACATCTAGCTAGATTCTATTACTCTTTATAACTTTAATAATCCATCCACCACACTACTTGTCTAAGATCTCAGTTATAAATGGTAAATTTTGTGAAGGTATTTGTTACTGAAACACTCATAAACACCTGAACGAATTAGGACAACAGAAACACGATGTGCAAAAATAATTTAACACCTTGGAGACCTTTATTAAGGTATCTACATGGAGTAATTGAGGATGAGATCAAAATTGTAGAGATCATACTTAAATCAAAATGTAATTTTCAACCAAAATTATTATCAACACTGCTGTCCCAATAAACTATAATGATCACGCTTAAGTTGGCAGCTACAGCGATTCCTTTGGTAATAAATTGATGGGACGCTTCAAGGCCCGCCTTAATAACTTTTTGATAATGATAGAGGGCGAGCTTTTTTCCAGCACCCGTAGCCTCACACTGTGGAAGTTTAACTGAATTTACTGGCAGTTTGTGAAGCTATAGATTATGGTAATATGTGTTCTTTATTGGTGGTATGTGATCTCTTTTTATAATGAGTTTTGGGGAATTGTTCGTTCGTGTTTTAAAAGTGTTGGATAACGTTATCGATTTTAGTCAATAGTCTCGTTTTTTTCAAGAAACAGTTTAAGCTTTGAGGTTGTGGAGTCTTCTCATTTCGTAGTAAGGTATCTTATTTACCTTTCATCATCATAAACTGCCCGAATTCATCCACACCTAGACATAGGCGGCTATTTGTGCCTTTATTTACGATCCTGTACCAGCTACGTTCTGATTCTATCCGCGCTGGCAACAAAGTCATATTGAACTGTAGGTATCTTAGTAGGTAAAAACCACAGCGTGTAAGTACAAAATAACTGATAAGACGCTCTTCTGAACCAAAGATCTGCGTATCGTGAAGCTCAAAGAGTAATTGGTGTGAAATTGTGCAGCTGTTCAGTCAGCAATTTATTACTAATTGGGCTCCACTGAAGCAATCTTGCAGAGCCTAAAATGCAACTCCCATATCAATTTACACTAGGAATTGTGGAATTGCTTTTCAAGGCGTTAAAGTAACTCTGCTTGAATTTAACTGAGATAAACTAAACCTCCTTCTTAAATTCCTCTTTCCTGTTTAATTGTTTTGCTTTATATATTTTAGTTTCTTCCATAAACTTTTTTTTCTCTATCTCATACATTGCCGCCCATGGGCACCGCCCGTATTTTTCTGAATATTCATGAAAAATTATCTTTAAAAGGGGTCTGTCTATCTTTAATAGTTTACATATAATTCATTTTTTTATATCGCTTGGACAATACCTTCAGGACGCATTTCAAGCTGTTTTTGTTTTTTTTATGTTCTTTCTCCAGCTTACCCACTGACAAGTTATATGAGTTTATATAGGTAATTGTTTAATTTATTTGACTATAAAAGTCAAATTATTTAAATTTAATTATTGTTGACATTTTAAGTCAAGTTATTTTAATTTATTTTTGACAAAATCTACTCATCACACTGTTTTTTTATGAGTTGTATTGCAATATGTGGTTAGCTAGTGACCTCGACAATTGATCATATTATTTATTACTATTAGTAATTAACTGTTTGTTTATTTATTTTACCTCGATGGTCCTAGTTTATCATTTATAACTTCCAGTTACAACTATATGTAAGCGGGCACGCCCTTTATGCCTGGTGGCTTTTATTAAGATATCAAGTTCTGTTTACGTTTTGTTTTTTATTTCTGCCTGAGTATAGTTCTCGATGATTTTGTTTGGTATATTGGCGTGTGCTAGCTTATATATGGCTAATAATTTAAATTATGTTTTGTGTTGTTTAATGTAAATTATTTTGAATACTATTATATAGAATCTTCTTTTTGTTCTTTTAACTGAACAGACAGCTGTGCAGCTGGGGAGTTTGTTGCGCCACTTCTTCTTCCCAGCTAACGCACTAGGAAGTGGTGAAGGGTGGGCGTTTTGGGGGACTGTCTTATGTAATTTTGACGTTCGAAAAGTGCTGATTCTCAGCCTAGTTTGAATAAATGACTTTTGATTTTGATTTTGATTTTTTGTAGGCGACTTAGTAAGGCGGCTCCGTTTCCTTATGATCGCGAAAAAATTATCAGTCCGCGCCGCAGTAAACATAGTCGAGGCACTACATTACCGCAGAAACCCTAACAGTATCCTGAAAGCTTTGTTATACGAGTACTGCACGCGCAGTGCGCTGTACGTCCGCTGCGTAAAGTAAAGAAAAAAATAAAACATAGAAAGAAAGAAAAATTGTATTCTGCACAAACAAAACGCAAGACAAAAATACATAAAATACACCTACAGACGTAGCCAAAGGCCTCGTATTCAACCAATAAAAAAAAATTACAATGTTGTTCATTGGTTGATGTCAAGGCTCAGTGTCAAGGCCATGGACCAAAGACAATATTGCGTAATTACTCTTGCGACATTGGCAAATGACAACAAAAATAAAATGCTGATTGCTGAGTTAACCTTTGTAACAAATAATAAGTAAAATTAATCTGTGCGTCGCATCTGTGCAAGAACAGGTCATTGCTCAGCGAAATGCTGTGAATTCGGATGAACCTAACGTCAACAGCGCAATATTAAAGGTAAACTTAAAAAGGGGGGTTTTGAAGTTAATTTTCGAAAAAAAAAACATGAATCGGCATTGTATAACGAAATCCCCTTTTTCTTGCTGCAGCTTGGTACCACGTACTTTTCTTTAATTATTCTAGAAAATTCAGGCTAGAATATAGGAATTGGATATAACCGTAGTCGTTTTCGTACAGAAAATCATTCTTCCGAAAGTAAAGGTGACAGGCATCTTCTGGGCACGCTCGTTCCATCATAGACCTCATCCATCGCTTTCCAGCAGGCGAGACCGGGGTCAAGAGTAAGACCATTCTGTTATAAGAAACATATGCTCCTTCTTGAGTATGTCTCAGGTTTAATTGACGGAGCGAGCGAAGCGTCACTGCTTCAAGTCTGGCAAAATTTGCGGTGTCAATTTGTTGGTACTCCTCTACAAGTCGTATTTTACAACCATCCTGGACGAATCTTGATACAGGTTTTACGACTTTATAGTTTTTTTTTGTCATCGGGAATTTTTGATTGGATGGCTACTTGCTCCAAAAAGGGGCAAAAAGGGGGCTACTGGATATCTTTGCCTTATGAGATCCGATTTCGAAAGTTATTTTTTAGGGTTCCGTGGTAAACAAGGAACCCTTATAGTTTCACCATGTCCATCTGTCTGTCTGTCTGTCCGTCTGTCTGTCCGCGGCTTAGCTCAGAGATGGTTAGTACTAGAAAGCTGTAATTTTGCGTAGGTATACGTATTAATCACGCCAACAAAGTGGTAAAATAAAATCAAGTTTTTTTTTTATGGTACTTCCCCCACGTAAAGTTGGGACGTTTTTTTTTTAAATCTATCCCATGGTGTGGGGTATCGCTGGAAAGTTCGTTCAAAAATATTGTGAGTTTGCCGAAATTATTTTTGGATTCAGGAATTCGTTTGCGAAATATTAAGCTTTTAACTGCAAAATTTTGTTAGAGTCAAGTCTCCCCCCCCTCCCCCTGCCAGCTAAATGGTTGTACCTGGATTTGTGAAAAAAATCACAGCAGTAGTATATATAACGAAATTAAAAGGAAAACTATCACAGCTAAGTAGGCGGTACAGATTAACGAGTAATAATCGACCAACTTGCAGTTTGAAAAACATGTTCTGCCATATGGAGAACCGGTTTTTCAAAGTACAATGTTAAGTTTGTTCTTGGTATAAATTCATCCCAACTACGGAACCCTTCATTATGCGTGGTTTGACACGCACTTGGCCGGTTTTTTATTTGAAAGGTAGTAATTTGTTAAAGATTTGATGAGGATGTTCGGCGTGATGAGCAGAATAGCTCCTCAAAATGCAGTAAATTACTCTCTTTTAGATTCCTACCAGTGGAATCGGCCCTTTAACAAGTAGGTAGGGATTGATGGAATACCCCCGATCACTTTCTCATAGCAAAACAAGAGAATTCAGAAAATAATTTTAAAAGTTCTCTAAAACGTGGCTTTAAAACCAATATTAAGGTTAGTTTTACAATACGGTCACTAGATGGTGCTACTGTGCAACGCTAGATCGTACTGTCGTAATTGTCGCTCGCCGTCGAATATTTTGTATGACTAAGTTTTGTTACGTGTAAAGTAGCTTCAAAAGTAAAGTCTCTCTCAAAAAAGTTTGTGCTCGCGAGGTCTATCTACAGTTTGCAAAACTACTAGTAATAACTTCTATGGCCCTTACAGGCAGAACCTCACCTTCGACCCTTATTATAAACCAGGGACCACACAACAAAACTATAATCAAAACAGTACCCAAAACTGTTCCCAACTCCACTATTACAATTCAACATAATTCAACGTCTGTAACTTGTAATATTTACACAAATGTATGTAAATAAGAAGCACATTGTACTAAACAACTTTGGCTGCGACATAGCTCGCATAAATCAGACTTATGTAAACGGGGGGTGAGCCAAACTCACGGCCTGTTTGCGTGATGGATTTTCTTCTTTTTTTTGTCTATTTATTGCTTTGTTTCTTATGAATGACTTTTGTAAGTTATTGTTTTCATATTCGCTTGGGTGGTAAGGTTATCTGTTATTTTTATGTGTATTATTAATGTTACATGTTTAATGTTCCAAAGCCATAATCGGAGTAGTATGTATTAAACTGTACTTTCTAGGCCTTCATAAATTACTAGCTGCGACCTGCGGTTTCACGCGCATAAGTCTCGAACCCGTGGGAACATCGGGATGAAAAGTATATCCTAAACCAAGTCATGGTCTACCCATGTGCCAAATTTCATCCAAATCCGTTCAGCCGTTATAGCGTGAAAGCATAATAAACAAACATACATCGTAACAAAGAAATCTAAATTTTTCACTTTATAACTTTAGATTATTAGATCAATCCTATAAATTCTTGTAAGCCACTCGTCAGTCATTATCATCAATCATAAGTTGAGCACGTTTTATTTTCATTAAACTACTTTTGATTATTCTTCCGAAGTTTTTTTAAATTAATGAATTAAAATGCCCTTCGTCCTCTTTTCCTATAATGATGTACCACACCAACACAATGAAACATTCTTTAATACATCAACGACTGTAAAGTAAGACACTTCTGAAACTTTCAAATGGAACAGAATCCTGAATAGCATGAACGGATTACTTCCCAAGTTCCCAACATAGACATCGAACTTGAATAAGATGTTACACCAGCTGATACCCTTTTCGCATCATCAAATAAATATTTACAAACCATTTCCAAAGTATTTATGTATTTGTACAACAAGTGATACGACCCACAAAACATTTTAACACTAAATCGCTTCGCCAAACAAAAACAAACAATTCTCGGTACTTACAAAAACTTGATTCTTTCATATTAGTTGTCGCCATAAAGACGAACAGGCGTACTATCATAGTAAACCGTACGACTATATTGCGAATAAAATACAAGCAATTATGAACCTTATCGGTCAGTAAATAAGAGCGTTATGGTCGATAAAATTATACTACTCTATGCCGAATAAAATTCAAACGATTATGAATCTTATAACTTCGTGCATAAAGGTGATGGCGTAGACAATTGAAAGTTGTCGGGTAATTTTATCATACACGCCCGAATTGGTTGTCAGTGGCGAATTTTGTGAATTTTCCACCACTTCAATGTTTTGGACTTGTTTTTTAATGTTAAATGTTTGTAAATGGAAAAGTTTTAGATTAATTATTTACATTATTTAAAAAATATAGTTAACGGCTATGCCAAAATTAATAGAGAACTTAAAAAGTTTTGGACACTAAAGGAACTTACGTGACCTACGCTTAATAAAACTTTATGAAGGGTTCTTTATCTCTGCTTTCCCACACTACGCACATAATCAACAACTCGATAGTGATCTTAGGCCCGTATTACAGATCCTTACTGAAGACTCAACAATTACTTTAAACTAGTTTCAACCAATCAAAAGACTTTCAACTAGTTGTAAGTAATGCTTGAGTTTCGAGCGAGGTTCTGTTGTAATACGGGCAAATGAAATGAAATGAAATTGTTTATTCTGTAAATAGGATATAGGAATCACTTTTACACGTCATATAAAAAAACATATAATTACAATTTGCTAGATGAGTTCGGCGTTTCCTATCCGACTACTCTGAGAAGAAAGGTCGAAACAAACTCAGAGGTCACAGTCTCTTTTAAAGTCCAGACATAATCTTGGTCAAGCCATATGAGGACCATGTAGATTAGTGTCTGAAATGGTCTTTTGAGAAAAGAACCACACAGATTTGAGTGGACCTGTCCAGTCAGTGCAAGCATTTGTCAGTAATCGTGGAGCTCAACTCAGAACATAAGGAGCTCAACTCGACGAACATACCAAAGAAAGGACATTTGGGTAGGCCGCATAAACTACTTAGAGACCTTAGAGATCTCTAGCTAAAGAGTAAGTAATTTATTGCAGAGGGGCTTGAAAAGGTGACATACATAGGTACCATCAGTGATAATGATGACGGAAAGTCAAAAATGTATGGGTCTGAGATACAGCTGCGAAAAGCTTTATCAATCCTGTTGAAAATCGGTGTAGAAATACTAAACGCTTTAAAAACGATTAATAATAATAATGTAATAAATACATTATTGCCATAAAACAAAGTGAAGCCCTGACTCCTGCGCTAGGTACACACCTCTGTCACAGCTGCTAGTGTCTTCTCCCAACCAGTAGTTTCTGGATTATATGCGATATGCATCGTTTGAATTTACTTTACGACAAAGAAAAAATAATTAAATTAAAATAGCAAAATTGAAATTACATTCATTATTAAAATAAATAGTTATTAAAAGAATGATAAAAAAGAGAAGTAAAAATTATGATAACATTTCATTTATAAAGATTGATTATAAAAGCGATTCCTATGGAAAGAATAGGTACCTAGGTACTGTAGGTAAGTCTAAATCTTTCAAATTCTTATGTCAAATACTCAAGATACTCGATACTACTAAGTACACCAAATAAACATCTATTCATAAAATAACAATAAGTTATATAAGTTTAACAGACTATAAACATCGATAATAATATTGTCTAGAATATATTATTAAACTTCACAACATTGAATTGACTAAACAGAAAATCCAATGTAATATTCCATTATAATATTTCTAAAAACGAATATCAATATCAAAATACATCTTCAATAAATACTAGAATACATTTAAATAATTTTCATATCATACTCGTCTGTAAAATTTCCACATAAAAAGTAAAACTTTTCATATAAGATTCTCATACATTCTGCTTCATTGGCTTTTCGAAGCATATTTTTTATTTCAAATCTTTTTGAATGGAATATATTCATGTAACTTACTCGAATTTCTACCGCGAGTATTACTTTAACTTATTTTATGAACGAGGTTGAATGATGACTTTTCACTTTTTTTTTCATAAGAGTTTGAGTGTAAAAATGAAAATCACGGAAAAACGGCTGAACGGATTTGGATAAAATTCGGTAAACAGATAGTTACGTATGTAGTGTATACGGTAGTATGTTCCAGTGGAACATTTTCCGACATCCACGCTGGCGAAGCCGCGGGGAATAGCTAATCATAATATATGAATCAAAATAAACATTATATAGATCATGAATTCCTTGTAACAATCACCACAGTATTTTTTTATTTTTTCGTGTGGTTAGCTAAGGTTAGTCCCCGGTGTCAGAGTTTCTATACCGCCCTTGGGCCTCTGACTTGGTTTCACATGCCGTCGAGAAATATCTGTAAGGTCGTTTCCTCACGATATTTTCCTTCGCCGATTTTAAAGCAAGTGATAAATTATACAATACGCACATGAAACTCAAAAGTCACAGGGCGTCTCTTGGGTTCAAACTCGAGACCTATGACTTGGCAGTCCTACGGTCACGCCACTAGGCTATCACTGTAATTATCACCACAGTAATACTATTTCATTGTCCAGTGATCGTTGGTAATTAAGAATTCTCTGTTTGAATGAATTGAGTTTTAAATCTTGCACTTTTTTCTATCAATTACATTTCTTCATTGTTATAGTAACTCCTATTGCTGCAAGTTAGGTAACTATACTCACCAGGATTAACAAACAACGACTGATAACTGGGTTTTGGAGGTCAGATAGGCAGTCTCTCCATGTAAAATACTGGTATTCAGCTGCATCTGGTTAGACCACACCATAATTGGACAAAGCCTTCGCAGATTGATTGACTAGTTTTTTTTTTTTATATGAAATATCGCTGAAAGTACATACTCTTCACATGTGCCTTAGATCTTAAAATATGTAAATCTCCATCTTAGAACATCGTAAACATAAATAAAACCATTAACAACAATGTATCCGTATCTCAAATGATCCCTTTAATATCTTTCAGTACCTACAATATAGCAAAGTTTATGATTTTTATACACACCTACCAACCTGTGGAAGTTCTACAAATCCGAAGACTAAAATAATCTACAGAGTGGCTGATAATGACTTATTGTGTTCTTGATTTAATTATTATATTTATTAAAAATGTTTGTACCAGAAAAAAAAACAAAGTAAGGTATTGGTATCAGTTTACTTTTGTCTGAAATAAAAATAAAGAAAAAAAAAACGAGGTCATTGAAGAGACCTAGCTGACTAAGGGTTTTCCTCAACTAGGTATCTAGGTAATGACCTCGTATTTTTATTGCAATATTAGTGAATGCTAATTAAATAATATTGATTAACTGTTCCACCGAACTGCACTTGTCAAAATTTTGTTTCAGTGCGGTTAGTGGAAGTGCTCAGGTGCGGTTTGGACAAGTGCTGTTGAAATCAGTGCTCTGGAGTGGAATACCTCACAATGATAAGCTTTTCTCCATATTTATTGATTTTAAACATAGAATAAATTAAAGACTCAATAAAAACTTTCAATAAGAACTCCCCATTAATTTGCCCAGACCTAAAAGAAAAGTATTGAGATTGAACCAAGACAGAGTTTTCTTAAGCACTCCTAAACTCTATCAATCCTATTTATCGTCTGACTCCAATAAGGGATTACTGAAGCTAGATGAAATACTCGAGCAGTACTAGCGGTGAACTTAGTGAGTGTTCTAGGATGAAAAGGATCCGAATGGTGTTTCTTTATTTATCTATGTAATTAATCCTGGTTCTCGAAATAGAAGATGGAATGAAGAAACTTTTGGGACATTTAACGCGGGTGTTGATGTTGAAATAACAATTCAAGTTATAGTCGGCTTTGTAATAAAATTGTTTTACCACCCTTAGGTTTGTTTAGTCTGAGCTCTTAGGCTGGATGTCACTTCAATCAACTCAGCCTATCGCAGTCCACTACTGGACATAGGCCTCTTTCAGGCTGCGCCATAACAGCCTGTCGACCTTCCACAGCTACCTTTCTAAGGTCGTCTATCGATCTAGCTGGGGGACATCTCACACTACGCAGAACAGATGTCACATTCACGTCATAAACCGACAAGTTTTATTGATATGACAGTTAGATAGTTTCGACCTTAGTGTTGACGACCACAGCACCATCTACTGGCACCAAATAATACCGATCGATGAGACGAAGGCGGCGCACGGGGAAAGGGCAGACACCACGGCGCAACACGAGCGACGCGCTGCGGGTTTTCACTGTCTTGGTGACACGCCAACGAACTCACGCAAATTATAACCGCTAAACTATTAAATTGTGAAAAACCATATAAATTGTAAAACGAGATATTACACGCTATAAATAAGGAGCCTTGTATCTGATTCATAAATCCACGACGCTGACACGACGACGACCTGACGCAGAAACTCCAACACTTAGTGAAGTATCAATTTACAGGGGTTTTTTTTCAAAACTGGTACCTAAATCAATGACGAGGTCGACTATACTATGAAACAAAACAAAAGTTGCAATCTTTGCTCTACCAAATCCTTTTTTTTAGCAAAAATCCCGTGTTGCATAATAAATAACGGAAGCATGAACTACACACAAGATACTCAAGATAAAAACTATCCATCCGTAGAACTAAATTTTCATGCCGCCATTCTACATCGTTCTGAAACTGTTATCCATCCGTTACAAGTACGATCAGGAAAATTAGTCGTTTATGAAATTGACACACTACGCCAATTTTCCGTGTTAAAGCTATTTCATACAACTGTCAAGAATAACAGTTGTGATTTAATTATAAGGACAATTAATTTCAGGTTGTAGTCAATTTGATAAACAATTAATTTGCCTGAATTTATGTGCATCTGCAATGCCATCGAATTTAGTCTTGCATCGTACGAAACTAACTCTAATTATAACGATGTCACTGTAAACAAAGCATCCCGTATTGCAAGTTTAATTAAGTTTTACTCTTTAAGGTAAATAAATTAGCATTCCGTTATTTACTTACGTAATGCTGGAGATAATAAGCTCTTGCAAAATTTTCCGTGATTGTTTTATTAGTTTCACACGTTTATTTATCCTTTTTCCTACTATTAATTAAGTACATTTATGCTAATTTTTATATATTTTTTGTTACAGGTAAGACATCTCACATTACAAAGAAAATACAGGGAGTGTAGATAACGAGAAACCAGGTGAGTATACCTCTGCCTAAGGCAAGACTCAACCAAAACCAACATGTCATCTATATCCTCCATGTATTGTCAACTGACAACCATAAACTTGAATCTGGTAGTAAAGCTAACATGAATAAAATACTGCAGCTGAGTACCAATATTTTCCATGGAGCGTCTGCCAATCTGACCTCCACAACCCAGTTACTGGGTATAGATAGTGCGATCCACGAAGACGCGCCCCACTCCGCGATTACTGTACTGTAAGCTGTATTTTACTACGGAGCGGAGCGGAGTGGGGCGCGTCTTCGTGGATCGCACTATCTGTAATACGATACCCCTTGGTAAGACTGGTTCGCAGACTTTCGGGCTTCTGACGACCCGTAACGACTGTCAAAGATCCACGAATAACAGCCGGGACCAACAGCTTACCGTGCTTTCCGAAGCACGAAGGGGTCTAGGTATGTAAAGATGGTCACCCATTAATGGACCTACTGCAGCAAGCGCAGTTTACCTTGATCGATCGATGCGTGCGGCTGTTATTACTTAACCACAAGCCGGCAGCGTCTAGAGACGGCTGTACAAAAGTGTGTTGAACGCATTACTTCTGGGGCCGCATGTCATGGCCGCCAGTTTCTATACGTCATTTTTGTCCTGAGCTATGGTGGCCTAGTAGTGATGGCCGCCACTTACGATCTGTAGGGCGTAGCACTGGTCTAAAAACGGTGAAGGAAAACGACGTGAGGAAACCGGCATGTCCTAGATTCTAGTACACGCCGGTTTCCTCACAATGTTTGTGTCTAGTCCTTTTGGTTCTAGAATCAACCAAGAAATTCGTAGACATGTGACATCTACCAACGCGCACTGGGCCCGTGTGATGGATTACGGCCCACTTCTTCTCACCGATAGGAGGCCTATGACCCACTCCTTCTCACCGATATGAGGCCTATGACCCATTCCTTCTCACCGATAGGAGGCCTATGACCCACTCTTTCTCACCGATAGGAGGCCGATGACCCACTCCTTCTCACTGATAGGAGGCCTATGACCCACTCCTTCTCACCGATAGGAGGCCTATGACCCACTCCTTCTCACCGATAGGAGGCCTATGACCCACTCCTTCTCACCGATAGGAGGCCTATGACCCAGGAGTGGGAATAATAAAGGCTGATTATGCAAGTAAATGGTGATGCCCGCTAACACGCTTAGTTTGCATGGAAAGTTGGCAATACCGCCTCCAGCAGCGGTCGCCGAGGCGTCTCCTTGCTCTAAGAGGTCACCATACGAGGACGATACGCTTCTTAGGTGGATAATAAGTTTCTTAAAAGTAAATTTAACTTGTCTGGGTGAGTTCAGTTTAGTGATTTACGTTGGTGCAACTCTAACTCGCAGGCAGTGGAGTTTTGAAATTAATTTTACATGTGTCCGTGGATTATTTGAATTTGTATGTTAGAACTAGTTTGGATGTTCATACGTTAGTGACTGCTTTGTGATTGTCGGACTTGTATTTCGAAGCATTGTTTGTCAAATTTAGAGTGATTGTGTTCATTTTATGATTTCGTTCTGATTAATTTTCTAAGCTTTAGTATACCTAATTAAAATCTCTTATTAAAAAACTATATTATTATCTTGCTCTATGAAAAAATTACTTTAATTGAATTTGAGCTCTTGTATGATGAATCATGATAGCCCATGTAATGTAACTAAAACAGAAATAAATCAATGACTTGCTTCAAAAATAAAAACTACTTATTTATAAACCCTTCTAATTTAGAACATTACCCTAAATAATTACACTAACCTTTTCATTACCACATAGGAACCCAAAACTCTTCCACAACCACAATAATCCAAATCACACAACACAAAACTTATCCACATTCATTTACTTGAACCTAAACCTATAAACTTTAAGGTCACGCCACAAAATATCCAAAACCATGGTACTAACCGTACGAGCAGAAAACAAAAACACATCGTAAGCGCAAATAACTAAAGTTACTCCATTTTCTACCTGTCAACTACCATCTGGACTAAACATGGCCTTAACGACACAACATCGGCCTCGTTAAGTGTGTAATTAAACCTGCCGCACGTTCATGAGTCCATTCTTAGTCCCTGCAGGACTATTATCGAGGGGGGCATTGATGTAAGGTAGGTAGGGAGGCGTAGTCGCGTTTCAGTCAGAAGTTGAGCTGGGATTAGTCGATTTAAATTTTGTGATAAAACTGTTTTATCCAAGCGTATATAATAATTATTATCTTCTTTATTTCATTGGTATACAGATAGATTCATATTTTTTATTTAAAAATATTAAAAATAGGAGTGCATTTTTATCGGGAACAGGGTCGAAGTTACTGGCGGTCAGGGTTTCAGAGAGAGGAACCTCCTATCCTAACAATACGAATAGTGTCCAGAAGAACTGCTTTCTGAATCAAGCCCTTAATCCAGCAGCCCGACGCGAGGCTCCTTAGGTCGAGGCTCTTGACTATTAAGCCATTGGCTGTCATTATTATAATTTTATTACTGTTAGTGGTTTTATGTCTCTTCTTAGGTCAGAAGTCAGAACTATGCCACAGGTTAGTAGAAACTTAAGAATATTCAAAACCAAATATCGTAAGTGCATTGTATAATCCGAGAATTCTGATTAAAATGATAACCTTGACTGGTAAATCGCAATAAATGTAGGTAAACAGCCTCACTGACTCAACTGACTCAACTAAAAAAGTGCACTATAATATCGACTTCCAAATCAACTGTCTCACCACAGCTCTATCTATTGAACTCTCAGTTGCCGTGCACTACTATTAGTATCTTAACCTCGACTGATACAGACAGATTCTGCTAACGGTCCAGCAGAGATTGTTATTGCTTGAATGCTTACAAACTTGGCTTGTAACTTGTTGTCAATATTTGCTTATATAACTACTAGCTTGAATTCATGCTATTACAATTATGAACGCATATTTTGTTAGAATCTAAGCACCTTCCGTTCATTTTGGCTTTCTTTTAACTATATTGTACGCGAGGTCGATGTAGACCGTCATTTCTTTACATACATCTCAGTGCTTATTTCCTTCGTAAATTTTTCTTCTACTCAAGCCATCCATATTTTCTTAGGTATACCTCTTTTATTATAGTTGACATCCACATTCAATTTTCCTTAAAACCAAAAGGTATGTATGCATGAACGAACAAGGACATGGATAACACGAACATCGAACACTTTGTTCGCGTACCACTAACGAACATCAAACAGTGTTCGTCAAAACTGTTTGTGGCAATCCAATTTCGAATTTATGATGACTAAAGAGGGCGAAGTGGTTGAGCGCGAACACAAGTCGAACTGTGTTCGTGTTCGCTTTGCTACTTTACGTAGAAACCAAATGTTGCGTGAATGATGTTCGTGTTCACCATGTTTTGTTCGTTCGCGGCGTACACGCCTCTAAAGATGTCAACATTAATATAAGTCAGTATAAATTACTCTACAAAACCTGCGGCTATGCCAGCAATATTTTTATCGTATGTTTACAGTAGATGGCCAACAATGGTGACCGACTGACCACCGTTGCGGCATTTGTGCCACATTATTGTACGTTACGGACGCATTACGTCACGGACAATTAAAAAATATTTATATGATGTTGCATTTCCGTCAATAACTTACTGGGTACTTCTTCGGTATTCTGGCACTAAAGCCAGTATTTTTCAAAAGCTAAGATATAAATTTCTTATGAATTTTAAACGTTCAAGATTTTAATGTATTAACAAATGAGTACATATGTAGGCGGAGATCCTAGCTCCAGCTTGCGTGAAGAAGTATGTAACATATTTCTTAATGTTGATTTGCGGACAGACAGTGAGACTCCTCCGTGGCTTGGATAGCATGTTCAGCCGTTGGTCCCGGCTGGCATTCATATCTTTGACAGTCGTTCGGGCTGATACGGCAGTCGTCAGGAGCCCGGTATTCAGCTGCTTCCTGTTAGACTGGAAGCCGACCTCAACGTAGTTGGGGAAAGGCTAGCCAGATGATGGTGATGATGATGAGTGATGTAACGTAACGTTTTCCTCCGTGGAGGGAAACGTAGGTCACAAATTAAATTATAATAAAAAAGGTATTAAAATTAAAAGTTAAATTAGCAAAAGTAAAGGTAAATTTAGGACACAGGACAGGCTCGGGTTAGGCAGGAACAGGCACAAGACAGGCTCAGGTTAGGCAGGAACAGGCAGGCAGGCAGGCAGTGGAACAGGTGGGCAGGCAGGCAGGCCGCAGGCAGCGTGCAGGAGGCTGGGCTGAGGATTATCCCCCCTGGAGGTACACTCCAGCCTGTGGAACGGAGTAGAGGTTGTGAGACTTTGTAGATGGAGGCGCTTTGAGGCGCCTCACCTAGCGGGAGGACCGCGCTAGCGTCACAGGTGACGGCGGAGGTCTCTCTCGGAGAGTAACGACGTCTAGTGTCGGAGGCCTTCGTGTGCGTGTGCTCGCGGCGTTTTACGCCGCGTGGTTAAGAGTTCGTTAGAAGTGAGCACCTCCTACGGGGCTAGGCAGGAGGGCCGAGCGAATTAAACACAGTATTACACAGTATTAGAATGTTTATTGACATAATCCACTCAGTATCGATAGTTTAAATTACACAATAAAATTAGGACACTCGCGCACGCTAGTTATGCTAGTTTTAAGAGACTAATATTCGAGTAGCTAACTGTTCAACAAATAAGACTTAAGGGCATAAAAACAGTGACTCCGTCTCAAGTTAAAAATACGACTCCCCGAGGGCTCAGACAAGACTGGCCTCCAAAAATATGAAGACCGTTTTTATCGTTCTGTGTCATATTTTAAACGTTTTTAAAACATATTCAAGTTAATTCTTAATTTAGATATGACCAGCACTAATAAAAACGGCTTACAGAGGAGAAATCTTAGATCTATGCTTATTGCGAAGGTTCAGTGTGTACACCCACTTTATGAGAGAAGATAGAGTGTACTTATCTATGATGTGTTCTGTCTATGTTTTAGAAAAGTAAATTACGACAGATGACAGTTTAAGATGAAAACGTCAGAATATAAATATTCTAAAGTTTTTACAAAAGGGAAAATTAAATACTATAAAATCGATTTGGATGATAAAACAATCAAGAGATAATTAAGAGTATGCTTTACAGAGGTAAACAGTGCTACAGAATATAAAAGTGAGTTAAATATAAGTGTCATAGAATATCAATAGGAAAATATATCAAAAGGTGGTTTGTTTAATATAATAACATAAAGAAAGAGTAACGTGTTTATACGTAAATAAACTAAAAGATGTGGTTCCAAATAATGGAATACCACATTTCCCCGACGACCCAAGAAAAATTTTCAATAGGTACGTTGAAAATTTTGAATGTTTAAATAAATCCTTGTTCTAACGCACAACATCTTTCATACTTTCGTCAAACACTCTCACTCAAACACACAGGGGATATGGTTCACGTTCTATGACGCATACTCCTCAAGGAATTATTTTGATAAAATTACGAAGGCTTATTTTTTTAAATTAGGTGTCGTAACCCGCACCTGTTTGAAGACCCGATAAGAAGCTATTTACAAGGCATTGGAGGCTTTTTTAAATGAGTTGCCAAACCGCTCAAGAGTTGGGAGTTTAAGAAACCCAATTAAAGGATTTAAAAAAACCCAAGTTTAAGAAGAATCTAGGTTTAAGGGAAACCTAAGTTTAAGAGAAGTTTAAGAGAATTAAGTTTAAAGGTATACACATAGGCTTGTTTATCGAGTTGTGTAGGAACCGCTCGTAGAGTTTAAAAGTTAAGAAGAGTTTACCCTATAAGAGAGGGGATTTACTCTTTAAGATAGGAGAGTTTCCTTTGAGAGGGAAGAAGGTATACACATGGGCTTATTTAATGAGTTGTGTAGGGACCGCTCATCAAAGAGTTTAAGTGGAATAAGATGGCTGAAAAGCCGAGGTTAACATTAAAAAAAAAGGTGGGATACAAAATATGCCTAAAGGGTTAAGTAGTGAGGGTTGGTGTATATGATACAAAGAGTAAAGGGTATAATAATAATAATTGTAAAGAATCTATGAAAAAATAATTTGAATGTCTACTGCGGACAGTGAAGAAATTGTATATGACTGAAGTAGTCCGTTTAAGTTATTCAAATATGTTTATATGTTGTTTTAAATTAAAGAAAAATTATCCTCTAGGGGTTCCTTTAAGATATAGGTACTCCATTGAAGTTTCATTTTAGAAAATAGATAAGAGATTATAGGGATTAAGAAGTAAATAAGGTAAAAAATCATTGCCAAAGGATATCCGAAAAATTTATACTAGATAAAGTATTTTTTTGAATTTTGAAAATTCGAGCCCACGTTAAAAATATAGTGCGGTAAAAGTAAGAAAATATAAAGTACGAGTGTATAAGAGGATATAATCTAGTAAAGTTCTAAAGTTAGGGGTTAAGCTGTAATGTTTTTGTGCCTAAGTAAAAGAGTGTTAACGAGTATGTTTAAGGGGAGTGTGTAGTTCTAGGTATTGCGTGTCAAACTGTAACGTTGTGCCTAAGTTAAAGAGTGTAAGAGTCTTGCGATGTGTTTAGAAGGGTGTTTAGTGTATAAGAGGGTGTGAGGGCGCCAAACTGTAACGTTTGCGCCAAAGTTAAAGAGTGTAAGGACGTTATGCCTAAGTTTAAGAGTGTAAGAGTGTTGAGATGTATAAGGAGGGTGTTAGTGTGGAGCAGGGTGTGAGTTTCTAAGAGATTGGGCGCCAAACTGTAACGTTTGCGCCAAAGTTAAAGAGTGTAAGGACGTTATGCCTAAGTTTAAGAGTGTAAGAGTGTTGAGATGTATGAAGAGGGTGTTAGTGTGGAGCAGGGTGTGAGTTTTTAAGAGATTGGGCGCCAAACTGTAACGTTTGCGCCAAAGTTAAAGGGTGTAAGGTTCTAGGAATTGGGCGCCAAACTGTAACGTAACGTTTTCCTCCGTGGAGGGAAACGTAGGTCACAAATTAAATTATAATAAAAAAGGTATTAAAATTAAAAGTTAAATTAGCAAAAGTAAAGGTAAATTTAGGACACAGGACAGGCTCGGGTTAGGCAGGAACAGGCACAAGACAGGCTCAGGTTAGGCAGGAACAGGCAGGCAGGCAGGCAGTGGAACAGGTGGGCAGGCAGGCAGGCCGCAGGCAGCGTGCAGGAGGCTGGGCTGAGGATTATCCCCCCTGGAGGTACACTCCAGCCTGTGGAACGGAGTAGAGGTTGTGAGACTTTGTAGATGGAGGCGCTTTGAGGCGCCTCACCTAGCGGGAGGACCGCGCTAGCGTCACAGGTGACGGCGGAGGTCTCTCTCGGAGAGTAACGACGTCTAGTGTCGGAGGCCTTCGTGTGCGTGTGCTCGCGGCGTTTTACGCCGCGTGGTTAAGAGTTCGTTAGAAGTGAGCACCTCCTACGGGGCTAGGCAGGAGGGCCGAGCGAATTAAACACAGTATTACACAGTATTAGAATGTTTATTGACATAATCCACTCAGTATCGATAGTTTAAATTACACAATAAAATTAGGACACTCGCGCACGCTAGTTATGCTAGTTTTAAGAGACTAATATTCGAGTAGCTAACTGTTCAACAAATAAGACTTAAGGGCATAAAAACAGTGACTCCGTCTCAAGTTAAAAATACGACTCCCCGAGGGCTCAGACAAGACTGGCCTCCAAAAATATGAAGACCGTTTTTATCGTTCTGTGTCATATTTTAAACGTTTTTAAAACATATTCAAGTTAATTCTTAATTTAGATATGACCAGCACTAATAAAAACGGCTTACAGAGGAGAAATCTTAGATCTATGCTTATTGCGAAGGTTCAGTGTGTACACCCACTTTATGAGAGAAGATAGAGTGTACTTATCTATGATGTGTTCTGTCTATGTTTTAGAAAAGTAAATTACGACAGATGACAGTTTAAGATGAAAACGTCAGAATATAAATATTCTAAAGTTTTTACAAAAGGGAAAATTAAATACTATAAAATCGATTTGGATGATAAAACAATCAAGAGATAATTAAGAGTATGCTTTACAGAGGTAAACAGTGCTACAGAATATAAAAGTGAGTTAAATATAAGTGTCATAGAATATCAATAGGAAAATATATCAAAAGGTGGTTTGTTTAATATAATAACATAAAGAAAGAGTAACGTGTTTATACGTAAATAAACTAAAAGATGTGGTTCCAAATAATGGAATACCACAGTGAGGCGAAGGAAAAATATCAGCAGGATCTCAAACTGAAACTAATCTAGCATTAAGATAAGGAGCAGATTACTACTCCTCATCTTAATGCTAGATTAGTCTCAGTACTAGAAGTAACTACAAAATTTCATAACACAAATTAACCCACTTACCAAAAAAAAACATAATTTGATCCGTTGACGTAAATCCAAGATGGCCGGTTTCCGGTGCAGACCGCCACTGATTATTTTCAGTGTGTTTTTCTAAATGACGCGACCATTGGCATCATCCACTATTAGATGACATTGAGTCAACATTTGACTCTGTATTCTTTTGTGCCAAAGTGGTGTTTAGGTACCTACTCATCTTCTATATCTACCTAAAGGTACATATAATACTAACGAACTCAAAACTGTACGTTGAATATTTTAGAAAAAAAGTAATTGCTACGAGGTCAACGAGTCTGATGCCGAAAATATAGTTTTTAGATTTTTTTCCGTTTGTTTGGATGTTTAATCCGGATTGCTGCAAAAACGGCTGAACGGATTTGGATGAAATTTGGCACACAGATAGTTTATAACCTACATAAACATATAGGGTACTTCTAATTCCAGTAGTATGTTCCCGTGGGATATTTTCCGATATCCACGCGGGTGTAGCCGCGGGCAAAAGCTAGAGTTAAACATTTTATGTAAGAGTGTAAGTGTATTTCGTCTTTTTTTTATTGTATAGTGGATTTGAAAATAGGTGTTGGATAGGTCGGTTGTTTGTAAATTATGGGCCAATGGTATTAATCTCGTGATCTTTCTCATAGCTCACAATGTTTTTTTCTCAGTAATGTACGGCAATAGTTTAGGTAAAAAAAACAGAATATAAATTTGTGTACTCATCTCGTTTGCGAATAGTTTAAAATATGATTAAATTACAGGTTTTTATTTTTTACAACCTTGTTTTTAGAATCAACCAAAAAAAATATAGTAGACAAAAAAAAGTAGTTTACTCAAAAACATAATTTAAATCAATCGAAATCAAAAAAATCAAAAAAAGGACTCCCAAATTTTTAAACATTCTGATAATAATCCAATAAAGGCACATCCCACTCTACACTTTACATTATAACTTATCTACTTAATTCCATACACTTTTACTAAAACAATACAAGATCAATTCCCAAAAATACCCATCCCTATTATCGAGAACAGATCAAGATACTACCTCCAATATCGTGTTATTTTATTAGTATTATCGCCCGAATACTTCTCGAGTTACTAGAGGAAAATATCAGAATATACACTGCCAATAAACCTTAATTTGATCTAACTGATTCCAATAAATAAACAAAGTAATGAATTCATTATCAGAATACTAGTTTTTGAATTTTTATCCAACTAATAAACAGCCAAGTAATGAAAATAAAATTAGGTTATTAGTTTTTAGCCTCACTTTCCGTTAGGAAGGAAATACATTTCAATTCGAGGCACAAATGGGCTACAAAACATTCCTTTTTGTTGACAATTTACTTTTATCATTAATAAATAATGGTGGCATGACTTATATGTTCGAGCCATTTGGGGCTGAAACACGGGCCCGAGTGCCCACTTAGTTTTTCGAGACATTGCTACGCGGTTGGACGACTCTTCACGAGGGCTGTCCTATTTTTTGGCCAAGCATTGCCATACAACGTGGCAATGCTACCAGCCTTTTGGGCACTTTTCCTGTACACATTTTTTGATACCCTATGATTATTTTCCCTCCTTTTTTATATACTTGTACATATTATTATTTTATGTCTGTAAGTTAATTAAATTATGTAAATATTCTCAAAAAATTTGGCACTTACGATAAAATATGGCATGACTTATTCCCAATTACTTTGACTCAGTAGTTTCTCGTTATTGCGAAGCCATTATTATTGAACGTCTGTTTAGTAACACCAATTTTAGAGTAGTTATTTGTGTCCTATAAATTATTTTGTTATTTCCAAGTAATAACTCCTAATGTCTTGACAGTCATCACTTAGGGACATCTGGCGTAAATGGAGATATGCCTAGACGATTTTCAGTCAAACGTCGCGACGGTTTCCTAGAAATGTATGACGAATGCGAGGAGAGACAGCCTGTTCATTTATATCTGGACTATGATTCACTTTTTTTTTGTATTTTTATTTCTGTACATAATTAAACATTTAAATCATGGACAAATCAGGAACTATTGAACTATAATTATTTAAACAGCATCTTGGTTGATCTTAATCGCTTCAACGTTAAGTCTGCCATCTGTCGAATCATTAAGCAAATGTATATTTTTTTAATGTCAGTATGCCACAGAGAACAAAAATCTGTCCGCGAACTATTGCACCTTACGTCATAGGTACGGTACATCCCAGATTGATACAAACCATTAATAACAAACAAACATCTGTCTACCGAACAAGACCAACCACACACGTGCACAAGAACCATCCATTAACTCAAGATAAAAGACGAACAAACTATTTATAATACTTTATTGCCGGTAATATTTGTATCGAGTTTTATTTATTAAAAACGTATGTATATGTATAACGAATGCCCAGCGCCGACACCAGACGCGTGCGATCTAAATATAAACTACCCGCGTGCTCAGAAAACAACAAGTCACAATATTTAGAAGCCGACGCGGGAACGCACGCTTCTAGCAACCGTGTATTCCACGATCAAATTCAAAAATGGAATCCTCACTTACGTGACAGTGATTGTGTTTTTTTTTAAAGTGTGTGAGTGATGTGCTTAGTGAAATGTTCTCCAACTTCAAACTACCAATGCTCAAGCAAAAAACAAGCAAAGAAGAACCTCTATACAGCTGCTACAGGAGCGTTAAAACCAAACCACCGAAAACTCCAACTCTGTCTCGTGTGAGACGACATCAAAGACGTAAGTTTGACTATAAACAGCTTATACCTATTTGTATAATGCAAAAATAAACACGGCTTAATGAGGTGCTTGTTTGTTCGTTTCGTACCAACAAACTTCAAAATTAGATGTTTCTGTTAATGGGATGCGTCGCGAAATCCGGAATGAGCTTTGCGATGCGGCTGATATTTGTGTAAATTGGAGCCGAGCGAATCTGCTCTCAATCCGCGGTTGTATAAGGATTGTTTCTAGTGTTGACAGTTTTGATTAGAGAGGGGAAACGCAGGTGTCTTAGTTTGCATTTCAGCGCGCGTGACTGACGTACAGACTAGAGGTGCACGTTTATTCCGAGTTTGTAACGCCGTACGACGCGCGGCTCTATTGCAGTAGCTTTGTATTTGCAGATACCTCGGAATGTTTAATGGAATTGGAATTGCTTACAATCTAGCGCTAGTCTTGTTACGGGGAATTAGTTGAATTACGTTACTTGTGCGAATATAACCTACAAAATGTACGGTAGGTAGATGTTTAGGATACATATACAGACCTATGGTTATAGTACCTAATACATAATATAATATGAAGTCAAATTAGTAACCTATTCCCTTGATAGCAATCGGCCTCAATTCGCATTAATTCCTAGTTAGGTAACTACGGAATGATAAATAATACGGAGTGATCAAGAACCAAGAATCTAGGGACAGTTCTGTCTCTCTCACACACACACTCTTTTCATGACTTCTAGGTTACTTACGTAGGAACTAGAAAAACATAATTACATTGGGTTGGTTAAAATCTCTAATTTGGCCGTTGCTTCGAGCAGGATGGCATTGCCATAGTAACCATCCATGTTAAACTATAACTCGATTTTTATAACTGCGCGGTTGGAGCTGTCAAAATCGCAGGTTGTTGGTATTAAATTCACCCCCCGGTTACCTCCTCAGTGTCCCGACGCCTCTTAATACGGTCTAGACAACTCGTGTCGTCTCCACAGTTCTGTCTTATTATTCCTTATGTTGTTATTGGTATTATTTCATGACGTTGAAAAGCGCACAGTAAAAATCGGGTTATAACTGATTATAGTACAGTTGTATGCTCTAAGCTGTGTGTCCTTAAATACTGTCTAAATGTCCATTTAATCTACGAGTATTTTACTGTGTGTTTTATGATATTTCCTTATGCCACGTAAGAAAGTGGATTAGGTACTCACCTATTTCTGGGTGGTTACATGTTTGCTATGATCATCAATTTCAATTGCCTTATCGAGTAAGGGGTTTTTCACCTACAATATTTCCGACAGCGAAAAATATTTTTATTTTATTTATTTATTTAATTATTTATGTACACACGGTCAAATAAATACAGATACGACATAATTATAATTTTGAGTACAAGGGTGTGTTATACCTATTCAATTATCATCTCATTTCTTTGACTAAATGAAGTCGGTTAAAAATGTCAGGACTTTCTGGTTTTATTATAGGTACCCCTTTTTGTGCGGACAATCTTGTTTTGTAATTATGTTATGAGCACTTTGCCTTTACCATAATGTCATTGTTTACTAGGCAAGAACTACACTAATTTAAATTGCATACACATAAATAGTCCTCCTCCAGAACCGTATCGGCCATGGAGGCCAATCTTAACGGAAACTAGCCTTGGGCGCAGGAGATATTACAGTGCACAAGTGTGTGCGCAGACGCAGGTGCACTCACTCTCATAGTCTAATGGGATGGAAATCCGACACGACCGGAGAGAGATCAGGCGCAGGACCAACGGCTTAACGTGCTTTTCGAGGTAGGTACGGCGTTATCACACCGCCAACTTCCAAATTCCGGGCTGTTACTAAGGAATTCCTTATGGAAAAACCCAATAACGATTTGACCGACAAAGCCCGTTTCCATGGTGGTCATGTTTCTCGTACTGGGAATTGAACACATGACCCCGCACTCAGCGGTTGCGCTTGCGACCACGAGACCACCGGGACAGTACACACACATAAAAACTACTCAACTCTCAGTACAATAACTCATACAACTCGAATTCACTTCTAATGATGATATCCCTAACAAAATCTCTTACTAATGGGGGCGGCCGGAGTTGCGGCTTGCCCCAATAACGGTTTGTTTACTAATACATTGCTATTTATAACTTGTTGTCGTAACTACTTGTATGAGGTAGAATTGATTGCGTTTGCATTCGTTAGAGGGATCGGAATATTTGTTACCAAGGTAACGCGTGTTTGCAATGCGATCCGCGATATTAATCAGGATCGAATTTTGTTGGCATAGAATTGGATGTAACATGAAATTAAGGGCCCAGTCACCGTGTACTGAGTAGCTATAGTTGAGTTATTTTGGCATTGTCTTAAATTATTACGTCAAATAAAATCCTGACTTCTCATATTAAGTGCCTATGGTATGGTATGGTACAAATAAAGAATCTCTGAAAACATTTTTGACCTTACAGGTAATTTCAAATCTACACTAAACGGTTTAGAAAAAGTGCGTTTGCTAATTATTAGTTCCTATTTGTAGGCTGCGCCTTCATATGCGTAAATTTTATTTAAAAAAAATACTAATATCCGGCATGGAAAGCCAAGGCCCTTGTCCAGGTACCTGTCAGACAAATTTTCTTAACGATCAGTTCAGTGATGCGTGAAAGGTAACAGAGAATGGATTATTACAGAAATAATTTCCCTCAAAATGACGGCTTTTAAGATACTTGGTATATACGTACTTAAGTTTATTTTTATTTTCTCCTTATATTTCCAAACTTCACCCACGTTTATTGATTTTACTGATTATAAAATTAACTATAGCTATATACATGTACTTGTTATGAAAATATAGACGTATTAAAGCGCTATTATGATAGTTTATGCAAATGTTTATGAGAACTTTTAGGGCAAAGTTTCGTGTTTGTAAGTAGATTTTGCTATAGTTTTGTGTTTATAAGCTGAGTTAGTTTAGATTTACATTTTACGATCGATGAAGTTTCTTGCCCGAGACCATTATTTTGTATTTTGACATTTTTATAGGCACTTACATATATTGTTATCTGCTCTAAAATTACAGAAAAGACTGATGAAAATTCACTTTATTTATTTATTTATTGGTAAGGCACCTCAACGACTTACTCACTAAAACATACACATACAAAAATCACATAGAGTTTTAGGTATTGTGAATTCGGCACTTACAGAAGTGCACAGCACTAGCAGAGAAATTAATGATTAAAGGACGTTATAGTCATCGTTAGTTGATTAAGTTACAAATTAAAAAGAAAAATTAAATAATTATGTTCACAAATATGATGGAAAGTACAGAAATATTTAATTAAATAACAAAAAAGACCTAAAAAGAAAGAAATGGAAGTGTATACAATTTTATTAATAGGCGGCTTGTGTCGCACAGAGGTCTTGAGACTCCGAGCTAGTTAAAAGTCTCGTACGGAATTGACAAAAAGGGTTAGAGAATATGTCTATGCTATTGGTTCGTGTAGCGATTTTATTATAATTTCCCATTAGACGGACTTGAAAAATATTTTTTTTTTTTTTTTTAGGTGAGTATACCCTAGACCTAGAGTAATCTTTCTTTCTACCTTGCGTTCATTGTAACGAGCTGCCCAAATGATTTATTCTTTAATCACCTTTATATTTTGTCTTCATCTCATCTGTCATCATTTCACTCGTTTTTATACAGTTTCCATAAAAAAAGTAATAATTTGGTCCACTATGGTGGAAACGCATGGTGATCAAAATTTAAATATGCTATACAAAAAAGATATTTTTACAATCCTTACAAAGAAGGGGTAGAAAATACCTCTTCATTTCTAAATACCACTTTCTATAAGATCCTAACGACACAAAGCCTTAACGTTAAACAACAGACCCCTGCTTACAGCCACTTGGTGATCACTAATGTCCTAGGGGTTCCTCGGGTGACCTAATTCCACAGCCGCTTAATGCACGCCTTTCTACTTATGCTACTTGGCGCACTGTACAAGGATATTTTGAGCGTGGAATTGCTTGAACGGTTATGGCTGCTCTAAGTAGTTGAATTGGTTCTAAATTCAAATTTTCTTACGTTTTTTGCAATTTGCAGATCAGCATGTTGTTTATGTTGAATATAATATGATTCGCGATTGTAACAAGAATGTATTTACAGAATAATAATTATTTAAATCATCAATATTCACCCATGATTTCAAGCTATTTCGACCCAGGGATTGTGCAGACCATTGATTAGTGGATTTCTGTAGATATAATAATAATAATAATAATGTTTATTTGCCAAAAACAGTGCTTTACACATTCTTATAGTCTATATTATGAACTTATATAATGTTGCAAAGAGCAAGAATGTAAGAAATGAAAAAGAAACTCCAAGTCGATACAAAGGAAAACGTAGAAATTGTATTCGAGTGTCAATTCGCACTGCGAGCACTCGCCACTCGATATCGTTTCATTGAAGCTTCCTACATACGTACATACTAGGAATCTCATAGGAATATAGCTCTATATGTTAGTATATTTTTATCGGAATCGAATGGTTTGATTCGATACAGATATTGGATAAGTACCAATTGGTTGATGGGCAATTGAATATGGAACTCAGCGAACTGGGTTCGAGAGAAAGACTGGTTGAATTAGGGATGTTGATAAAATAAAAATAAATGTCCCTCAGGTAGATTATGAAAAATATTGGGCATGTATTTTTTTTCTTTTTTTACGTAATCAAAAGATTAGGGCAATAAAGTTCAGTCAGCCTGAATCTTTGTTCCATAATATTTAGTATCCAACTGAAAATGGATTTCCAGCCGAAACAGAAAACGAATAAGAAGCTTCGGCTTTGAAGTCTTTTTTTCGGCCAAAAACGAAGCTGAAAACAAAAATTATGTAGACATAATAAAAAAAAAATTGTTTACACCTAAGAAGAGGAAGTGTGTATTTCTTGTTGTATTGACTAACCTGATAATGCCGAGCGTTACGAAGTAGGCCGAATGACGCGCGACAAAAATCTATGGTTTTTCGACTTGGCGGAAGCTTCGGCTGGTTTATGGCTGAATCATGATTTTTTTGGCCGAAAATGGCCGAAAACGAAGCTTCGGTCGGTCATTAATAATATTATATCCATGTGTAGACACAAATCATGTTACACA
Source organism: Agrochola macilenta (assembly GCA_916701695.1). Classification (NCBI taxonomy): domain Eukaryota; kingdom Metazoa; phylum Arthropoda; class Insecta; order Lepidoptera; family Noctuidae; genus Agrochola; species Agrochola macilenta. The sequence goes on along the minus strand of OU753558.1, from coordinate 2,582,321 downwards.
TTGGGTACTTAATTGTTGCTTCAAATTGACACAGTATTACGGAACACAAACAGTAGACGGTTTTTCTGAGGCTGGCAGTACTTGCTTGATTATAATGATTATATATTAGGAATAATAGGTATAGTCCTCTTCACCGTATCCGGCGACAGCGACCCAGACTAATTTTCTATCCTTTCGTGAGCTCTGATGACTAGCAAAACCAAATTTGGTCTTGAAAACCCGGTCACATCGTGTACAGAAGAGCTGATCAGCATCAATGTTTGTATATGTATATGAAGGCTTCTGGTGACTATTGTGTATTTGCCGCTTATATTACAGGTCTTCGAGGACGATATGATTCAAAGCATTCAGTTGGTTTGTAGATTGAAGTGCGCCACTTTTCACGGTTTCGATCAAGTTTCGGCCACTAGTCAACGAGCATGCCACAAGTCGTAGGTGCCGTTTGAGGACATCTTTGAAGCGCAGGTACTGACCACCCTGTACACGTTTTCCTTGGGCGAGCTTTGAGTAGAAAGCTATTTTAGGTAGTATATTGGTCTCCATGCGCTATACATCACCACACAATCTCAGTTGGATCTATAGACTTACTTAATAATAATTATGTTATGACATACGGTCTCGCATGACGGGAACCTAGTGAAAGCTGAGAAAGATAAACAAATCAAGTATCTTGACTTGGCTCACGAGGTTGCCGACATGTGGGATGTGGACTCAGCGATCATTGTGCCGATAGTCGTATCAGCCAATGGCTTAATTGCCAAGAGCCTCGACCAACACCTAAGGAGGCTCTCGTTGGGCAGCTGGATCAAGAGCTTGATTCAGAAAGCGGTACTCCTGGACACGGCTTGCATTGTCAGGAGGTTCCTCTCTCTTGAGCCCTGACCGCCGGTAGCTTGGACCCTGTTCCCGATACCGGTGGGCTACTATTTTTTTATATTTTTAAATGTTTTTTTAAATGATTTTTATAAAAATATTTAAAAATGTACTCAATAAGTTATTAGACGAATAAATGAACATAATTATGTTACGACATCGAATTACTACCGTTTGCAGCCAGTACACAGTACTTACTCACGGTGTATAACTATCTATAACAGTTGTTAAAATTGTCACAAATATCCATTCTAAACTGAGCCTGTTCTAACTCATAAATCATCATTATGACGTCACGGGCGATAAAAAAATGGCGACCAGACTTGAAAGTGGTTCTAAATAAACCGCTATATTCAAAGGAATCTGTCTGTTTGTTCCACAAAATACGTTACTGATTTTAGTTTTAATTTTAACTAATTAGTTAGTTAAAAGTTTTTACTTTAATAATTAATTGTCATTTAAACTTTAGCTAACAAAAATGCATGTCTTTAATCAACTTAAAAAAGGAGGATATAATGTATTCAATGTGTCGTCATTATCTAGATACTACTAGCTCTTTTCTGCTAATTGATTGCAATAATAATTTGTTTATCAGAAATATTGTCTTATATTAAAAGGAGCGAACTATAATGTACGTAGATAGTACACCTACATTCCTCACTATCACACCCTCTGTCTAACATAAATATCATCAATGACAAAATACATTAGCTATAGACATTTAGCCATCTAATGTCAAAGTCAAAGGCAACTAGAACCATTTTTTTTTTGTTGTAAATTTTGACGTTCCAAAGTGCCTTTAATGTGCCTAATTGAAATAAATGATTTGACTTTGACATCCACTATAGACATTTAGCCATCTAATGTCAAAGTCAAAGGCAACTAGAACCATTTTTTTTTTGTTGTAAATTTTGACGTTCCAAAGTGCCTTTAATGTGCCTAATTGAAATAAATGATTTGACTTTGACATCCACTATAGACATTTAGCCATGTAATGTCTCAATACGTTACTAAACCCGAAACACGCAATGCAGATGCACCGGCACTGTGGCTAGTCTTATCATGTACTCATACCTACTCTTGTTTACAGCCAGTAAGCGTTGCCAATGAATTTCGTGAACCGAACGTTTATAAACATAGTGCGTTAGTTATTTCATTCAACTAACTTATTGCGTAATCTACATTCATGAATAAGCGGATTTTCCAAGCCATTATGTGATTTATGTTATTAATATATTTTAAGACCTTGATGACCTTGTGAAGGCCGCAGGAAACCGCTGGATGCGGGAAGCACAGAATGGGTTGAAGTGGCGGTGCTTGGGGGAGTCCTAAGTCCAGCAGTGGACGTCTTTCGGCTGAAATGATGATGATGATATATTTTAAGTGACACCAACTCACACCCTCTCGACAAGATTTTTTTCTGTTGTAAAAAAACATTCTAACAGATATTTTATTTGTAGACACTACAAAGCCGCGTGATATATGACCTGCTTATAAATGTTAAAGGAATATTTATATTCTATTTTTTTCTCTTTTTTGTGTTTTTGTGATAGCAATTATTAGTCTGGACTAATTTGTAGTTATACATATTTATAACTTAACTCCTGTATTTTTTATATCACAAAAAAAAAAACATCAAATTTGGTTGAGAAATACCAGAGATAAGAGGTAGCATACATACATTCAAAACCTACCACCATGACCACGTTACACAAGCAAAACCATACGCCAAAGCAGTTTAATCTCTATACCACTACGTGTCTATTACCGTCTGTCCGTCAGTCGCCGTCGAAGCTCGCCCCATCGAGAGGGCCAGTTATTTAGAGAGGATTACGTAAGTCGGCCCTAATTATGGTTTCATTGGACTCGGGCCATGCCGAAAGACTGAAGATGAGTGTTATGACCGAGTCTTTTTCTTGGCAAATGGTTGGCGAGAAAAATTCGTCGGAGTTTTTGTGGAGGAAGTCGGTACGGGAATGGGTTTAGAATTTTTTAAATAGGTAGGGAATATTTTGGTTGAGTCTTGTAAAAGACCGTTGTAAATTATACCTAAATGCAACTTTTTGATAATATACAAGAGTAAAGGTATATTTAAGGTGAATCTATTATAGGGTATAGAACTGGTATAATAGGTACTGATTTTACTTTCAAGTTGCAACCTAAATCTTTACGTCCAAATACGTCGGTAATGTTTACAGAAAAATCAAAATGGTGATGGTATTATTATGCCAGCTTCCAAAAAAAACAGTTCCAAACCTTTTGGACTCTGCTGGAGGCCTTAATCGTGACTTGTTCACTCGGCGATATCACAACCTAAAATGAACGCATGAAAAACGTCATGAATCACTCTGTTGGGAAATGCCTACAGTCTGGCCGTTGAGAGAATGCGTTCCTGACACCTGTCAGTTGGACAATTTCTAGTAGTAATAAGTCAAATTCGCAAAAAACATATTCGTTATAAGTATGAAACTGAGAGGTGTCAAACTCAAACTCAAAGCATTTATTTCAATTAAACCATTTACAGGCACTTTTGAACTGTCAAGGAATCGGTCAGTCAGAAATATGAAGCTAGTTGTCAATAGCCCATTCTCTCGACGGCCGGACGTAATCACTCAAATTATTTAAGAACTTATAAACGTTACGTAATTTGTACACTAAAACTATAAAATATCATGGTACCTTCCAACCTGGTAATTTAATAATGTATATTTCATCTAATATTCTTATGTAAAGAATCTTTACTGTAAATAGGCTAAAAAAAAAAACCGTAAACTGTTATTCTGTTTGCTAATTAATATAACCAGACACTATAATTATTCCTAGAATTTACCATGCCAGTTGCAGGATATTTTACTTCGCGTTCTTACAGATCTTTTTCCGCCTATTCATTATTCTAGGAAAAGTTTAATAACTAATTAATATTTGCAGTCTCCTTATTCCTTGTAATTCTCATTCTTTTTCACATATTCAAGAGAATATTACTTTCTTTATTTCTATGTAGTTAACGAATATTTCTGTTAAAAACTATTCTCATTAAATCTTTTACTAACCAAAATATTTTGTTGCTTTTTCCTTGTACCTAATATAAATACATACATTTTACAATGATATTATATACAGATTTTTTATTATTTTTATTTGTCATGAATGAACTCAAAAACCACAGGACCGATTAAAAAAATTATTTCATTTTAAGAATGCTGTATTATCACATTTATCACTGACTAAAACTAACATACCTACATACTATCGGCGTAAGAACGCCGATAGTACGTATGTAGCCCTTCCACCAGCGTCTTCGGCCACGTGATATCATTATAAATTTCAGCCTATGTTAGACATTGATAAATGTGATAATACAGCATTCTAAAAATGAAAGAATTTTTTATATCAGTCCCGTAGTTTTGGAGTTTATTCAAGACATACAAAAATACTTATCTTTTCTCTTTATAATATAAGTGCAAATTTATGTATGTATTTATATTAGGTACAAGGAAAACACCATCAACATATTTTGGTTAGTAAAAGATTTAATGAGAATACTTTTTAACAGAAATATTCAATAACTACATATAAATAAAGAAAGTAACATAGAACAGATAAAACGCACTAACTTGTTAAAATCCAAAAAACAACCTTAATGATGTACAAAAAACCACCTCTTAATAACCTAATAAAACAAAATATCATCTGACATCACTAAAAACGCACGTCAACCCTCCAACAGCCGCGTCAAGCCGTAAAAGACCACGGCGGTCCCAAATACCGGTCTTAAGTCCTATGACCCGACACTAACGTGTCGATCCGGGCACGTGCCTTGAAACCCAACGAGTAGGTGTCCGTATAAAGTGAAGGGCATATGTGGAGACCATGTTGAGATAGGTTGTGGAAATGAAAAAAGGTTGAAGAGAAAAATGTCGGATAGCTTCGACACGCGTTTTTCTTGAGAATAATTGATCAGAAGTTATTGCTTCCTATTCTAGGTTTATTTATTTATTTAAACTTTTCACACTCAAAAAAGTACAAAGGCGGACTTAATGCCTTAGGCGTTCTCTACCAGTCAACCAAGGGTGGTGAAGAGATTAGATGGCAGGTACTCTATTTGAGAGGAACAAAGAAAAAAATTAAAATTTGAGAGGTGTTGAGATGACTCTTCTCTATTTATTTTTTAAATAGCTCCGCAATTTCCGCTTAAATGCATACCAACTGATACCATCCTGATATCAAGAGGAAGCGCATTCCAAAGAAGAATGGACTGAATATGAAAGGAAGAATGAACAAAGTCAGAAGTATGAGAAGGACAGAGTAGGAGAAGATTGTTAGAAGAACGCAGATTCTTAATGTGTGAAGAACATAAACATTGGAAGTGAGACACAAGATAAAAAGGAGGAGTGGGAGAGTTGAGAAGGGAGAAAAGCGTGGTCAAAGCGCGTAATCTTCTCCTTTGGCGAATGGACATCCATTTGAGCTAGACACATGGTCATATTTTCTGAAGTTGAAAATTAACCGGATACAATTTTTAAGCAGTCTGTCGAGCTTATCCAGCAAAACCGAATACAATTCGAGTTTACTTTTGTGATTGTGAAAAAGGTAAGAATTACGTTAGATATAACAATGATGTCACCATTTATATCATTCTAAGGCCTGTCGGCCACGAACAATTACTTACTAACGAGTAATCTAGTTTGTAATTGGTTGCGTCATGTACGGACAGCCAGAAAAGAACTATTGCTTTGCTGGTAACATTCTGGCTACTCATCGGTGGTTTGAATTTATAACACGTTATTTTTGAGAAGAGTCGTGGACGATGAGCTTTAGTAACAAATCAACATACCTATACCGTAACACCCCAAAAATCACAGAAACCAAATTTAAAACCACAAAAACACGCATGTCTGTTGCTTACGCTCCGCCAAGCCTAAATCGTTACCAATTTTATAACCCGACCGTTTCCTCGCATCGACACCTCTCACACCAGATGTCGCGCCACGTGGCACATACAAGTACACATTTCCCGTCTTACGCCTAAAAGGACAATGTGGCCTTTTAGCAGCGAGGGGGTTGAATAAAGATTGTTGAAAAAGATATTCTTTTATCTTAAATTAAAATGTTGCGAAGGTTAGAAACCTTATAATATAGTTAAGTCATATTTTATATAGTCAAGACTCTATTGCAATTAGTCAAGTTAAATAGTTACTCTAAATGTTAACAAAGTTAGTATATTTTTTGAAAACTCACTTTACAAAAGATTGGTTGATGAAACAAGACCTTTTATTAAAATCATTTTCTAACAGTCCAGTTTGAAGAACGAATAATTTGAAATACTACATTTTAATAATGTCAATTATAATCACCATCTTCCATTCAAAAAGTAAAGTAAAAAGCAAAGAACAATCCCTCAAGAAAAGAGTACAATCACCGAGAAAAGTCACTCATAATAAAAATCACTCCAAATAATATATTGATATAATCCCGCATACTGATATAATGAAGATGGATAAGTGGGGAAACATATATACCAAAAATAATAAAAGGCAATTGCTCAACGGGATTGTATTATCATAATAAGTGAACATGTTGTTGATAAACGATCCAACCAGATTGATATGCAAACGTTACATGTAATTATCCAATGACGGGTATTAGATTAGTTTACTAATACATTGTAGAATTATATAATGGGTTATGTAGATATTAATTGGCTATTTGCAATAGTAATTTGTGAATTACCATTACAAAATCGTGAAGGCGATAATTATTTATCTAGCAATGGATGATGATCAATTAAAAACCGGCCAAGTGCGAGTCCCACTCGCATACGAAGGGTTTGGTACCGAATTAAGATCGAGCAAAAAACATGTTTCTTAGATAGGCACCAGTTTTAATTATTGACTTTTATTTTTCTTTGATAGAGCGGCAATAGATGTACACAATCTGTGAAAGTTTCAACTGTTTACCTATTACGGTTCATGACATACAACCCGCTGACAGACAGACAGACGGGCGGATGGATAGTGGAACTCAAACCCAAAGCATTTATTTCAAATAAGGAGGCTGGAGGCTTAGTAATAGGGTACGGAACCCTAAAAACGTAAGATTGTTTACGATAAAAACAAAAAACTATGTATCTTTCGTTCTTTTTCGTGTGGTTAGTGACTCACACTCGTATAACTAAAACTAATCTAGACAACAGACTCATCAGTCACAAATATTTAGGTATTAAGTATATCACTAAAGGGTTGTGTACTAAAGGGACAAAGTTGAAGGTGGACACATTTTTGTGCCCCCATTTATTTTAAATTGGCTGCAAAAAATCCTCTTAAAGCCTCCAATAACCACACCCTATAAAACAGACCAGTAAAATAAAAAGTTTTTTTATAACTCTTCTAACAAAAGTTCTAAGACAGTTCGCAAAAATTAATGCATACCAAACTAGGTATTGTAACCCGGCGGAAAATTATACCAACGGCGGATGGTAAGTAATTGAGATTATGGTAATGAGAATAATGCAGTGAGACGATTGTACGCTATGGAAGATTTTTTACGGCCAACGGGAGATGAGTTATGTCTGGCTGGCTTATACAACTCGTTTTGTAAACTACTTACTGGAATTAAAATTTAACCGTGGGTTTTGTTGGAGTATGAATTTTGTGTCCCTATTGTGGATTGGGGGTTGTGTAAAAAAGGAAAATGTGAATGTGTATTGTCGCGGTTGGATAAAAGAAAAAGGCAGCCATTTTGGTTACTGATGTGTCTTTTTTATCTGTAGAGATGTAGTTAAAACAAAAGGTAAATAAAAGATGGGCTTACAATTGAAGACGAGACGAGAGACAAGAGTAGGCTCACAGAGGATATTATAGTAGATGTAGCTAAGTAGATGTGTTTTATTCATATCTCCGTGTGAAGAAAATGCGTAAAGAAAATCGATAAGAACCAGCTTCGTGGTAAATCATCTTAAAACATTGAACCTACTTTTATTTATTTATTTATTGAAACTTCATGCACAAGTAAAAAAAACTGTACAAAGGCGGACTTAATGCCTGAGGCATTTTCTAACAGTCAACCTTAGGGTTAACTTTTCATCTTAATATTCATAACAAATGTTCCATGAGCAACATAGCGTGACAGATAAAATTAAAGAATTCATTGGAAATACCCTGTGATATATTATGATGATGACATATCAGTTTATCCTATAATTATATAATAGAAATAAGCATTACATTCATTCGGTAATTTGACAGGGCTGCCAAGTCAATGAGATTTTATTATGATTGAAAAAAAAAATGTATAAGACATCGTTTATAAGGTGGTGTGCGCTAAACTGGATAAAATATCGAATTCAAGAAACAACAGCGAAAATACCTGACCGAAATTTTTCTTCGAAAAACAATAAGTTACACTTCCAACCTTTTAAAGAATTGTAACCACGTACAGTCACCGACAGTCTCATTCCGGGGACCATATTAAAAATTCCACTTGAACACCGTTCCCACCTGGCGGCCTAATGGACCCACGAAATACGAATAGAATAAAATACATTGAAAATAAAATTTGGTCCCGTAGAAGCATTGAACTGGAGTTAGAAAAAAATTCCTTTCTCTCACGAGCACGCTACAAGGCGCCTGTAAATGGATTATTCATTTGATTATCGGAGCAGTCGTAAAGAAATTCAATTTTGGGTACCGCGAAATTAAATTTATGAAAACTCCTTTACTCGACTGTGTGACAGAACCTGAAATACCCTTGGCTGATAAAATTTTCGTTTTTCCTAATTGTGTTAATATTAGTGTTTGGATCGGTTCCCCGTAGAGGGAAGAACTGTGCCCCTCCTTTCCGCACAGTTCTGTAGGGCTCGTCCCGGACTGGTCACCCTCCCACCGATATAAGAAAGAGAAGCATTCCCAGAAACTAAACTACCATGTTCCGCCTCGGAAGGTTAGGGAACATGATTGGACCAGGAAGTTAATATTGGGAATGCACAGTTAGTAAACACAAGTATTATAATATGAAGCTAAGAAGACAAGAGGGTATGCAAAAGTATATAATATAATATTATGTTTTAGTATTATAAATGTTGGAACGCCAACGTCTCCTCCTCTCGCAGTTGAGCACCAATATCTGCAATACAGATTTGGTAAGGTAGAAGGGGTAAAGGGATCGTTACGCTTGTACTTTAAATACGATTACGTACTACTACGTTAATTTGTCTGTTTACAATATACCCACTTCACTGAGGCCGGGAACCGTATAATAACGTTTGCCTCATTGTACGTGTTCCGCTAGACCTAACGCATAGAACCTCTGAGGAACTAATACGATTCTAACGGAACACGCTCCCTAAGCACTAAATAAATGTTTTACTCAATCCTAAGACAGAGTACTGCGAAGTCCATCTGTCATTGAGGAAAACAAGTTCAATATTGAATAGTTCTAATCGCGCACTAATATGAAAGACCCTTACGACAGCCTAGCCCATTTTTACAAAGTTAACACAAAACTAGCGCAAGCGCACCGTAGACTCAGTCTCTAGCAGAATACACTACGATCGTACCTGGTGAACACCGAAGTGGTAGCTCGTCACTTCATATTTCCTTAATCTGCCCCATTAAGAGGATGCGGTGCGGCTATTAGCGGCATTGCGTCCCAATAGCGTGTCTCAATAAATTGTGTCGATTCAGTAATAGGCCTACAAACAGCCGGGTGGGGGTTTTAATGAGACACGGTCCCTAGCGTTCTTAGAACGTCTACCAATTCAGTTTAGGGTACTTAGTGAAGCCTACCCCAAACTCCCTGGAAATATGTGTCAACACGCCTCACGCAAGGTATTCTGTGGCAAAACCTTTTCGGAAACAGAAATCGTCACTAACGTTTGGTTGTTTTTGTAATGCAATTACAGATTGGCTTTGTAGCCTAGATCAATTCCAAATGACCTGAGAGTATTTATGGCTCTGCCTTCCAAGTTGGTGCGTCATCTCAAAGTCAACAGTCGGAGCATAACTGCCCAGTCAAGTATGGTGGAAGGCCTTCGCCATTTCCCTATAGCCAACTGCTAGTGACAATAATCTGCCAAGGTACGGATTAGGACAAGGACACGTAATACACGAGAATGTAACATTAGTTATAAAACACGATACTAAATAAGTGTTGAGTTACAAGAACTTATGATACCTGAATTATATTACCAGCCTAGGATAATTATTATAATGAAATACTCACTCAGTCACACCAACAAACACACACTCACCCAATCGCACGAACACACACACACGTATACTCGTACTTCGTTAAATACTACATTAGTCTAATCTGGGCTTCAACCCAACTATATTTAACTTAATAAATAATACTCGCTATCTTGCGACAGCCCACTTGGACAATCATCGCCTCTGGTATTCAACAAGTCTGCTAATATATGTCACTAGCCTAATATTACGTCCACACTCTACCGTGGTCTAAAACCAACTTCCCTTTCTTCCCCCGCTTCGACTCCCGCGTCCGTCGTCTTTCGTGATCTCGAACCAACCCCCGGACTTCATTCCTCAGTCCCCTAAATTCCTAAAAAATACCACGTTGACCGTTGGGCCAAGTTTCTCAGAATAGTTTTATTACTCTTTTTGTGCACAACTTCTTAATTGTTTTAAAAGGGTCTTTTGAATAGTTCGACTTAATCCTTAGCAGATGTTCGTACAGTCTCAGGGATGGTCCATCTTTTGAGACCGACGACGAGTTATTATTTATATACATTTTATTATAAACCATACAAATATTTTAGCACAGAACATATATTAAGTTTCGGTCGGCCCGGGTACGTTAACAGTACGAGAGCGGTTAAAGCATTCTAGCTAGGTGCTAGCTAGAATAATAAAATAATTAATTCAATAATATAACTGCAGTTATTGGATAATTGATAGTGACATCGATGGAAGCATCGGCTTTGCATGACTTTTGAAAGTTTGGTTAGATCCATCTTCATAACTTGTTGTTTAAAGTTTCAAGCATGAAAATCGAGAGCTGTGAGTTTACATTGAAAGAACCGCATGCTGACACCCCTGCTTTCTCAGAATATTTGTAGGAAGTGGCTACGGGTCGCAGCCCATAAAATATAAATGGAATGGGTTTGTAAGAGGTTCAATATTGTTTTAACATTTTAAAGAAATAGGATATTTTGTTATTAATTAGGGTAACGTGTCGAGCTGTCAACCCATAAAATTGGGATTTAATGTGTTCTTAAGAACCTCGAATCGGCCCTTAAGTGACGGTTTTAAAATAAATATAATAATATATTGTTATTAAATTAGAGTAAATGGCACACAGTCACAACTGCAAATAAATTTGCAGCTGGGAAAAGGTTGGCTCAGTTCGAGTTAACGGTGACTTGGAAATGTGTAATACGTGCATTTCACCGGTGTATTAGATGTTAAATCTGAGAGACTATGTTTGCATGAGTAAACAAGCTAGAGTTAGTAAGCTTTGCATCCAGTTGCGAGTGTTTCTCCTTATTAAATTACATTACATTTCAATTTAATGGAAGAACCAATTTGTAATAAACTCGTAAATCTCATTACTTATGTTTACCAAATACATAGAAACTACTGATTATGTTGGTTTAAGTCGACGATAACCGACTTTTAATGATTTTATACTGAAGATCACGTCTAAACGAGTGGTGTTAATGATTTGGAAAAAATATATGTTTTTGAATATTTTTTTATAACTTAATAAATATGAATATTTTAGATTAGGTTTATATAGTGAAATAAATTTATAAAGTTAAGCCTAACGCGGATAAAAAACTGAGAATCACGCAAAAACTATCAAGCGTGTTTTTCTGAAATCTTCCCCATTTTAAAGATAATTTAATAATTGAACTTTTAGTATACGTGTTCTATGTTTTTTTTTTTATGTATAATAAATTAATAATGCGTCTAATTTGGGACAGCGCTCCTTGTTGGGCTAGTCCTATTACTGGCTGGACGTACGACGCGTTGCGTGAGCAGTACAGAAGTACAGAACACGCAAGCTAACCACTCAAGGTCACTGGCATATAACTGCGTCTTAAGTTTTCTTCTATGGAGTTTATACCTAAATGGTTAGGTAAGTAAAGTGTAACTTGAAATTCCTCACAAGCTGTTAAACTCAAGGAGAGAAATGTGTTGTACTCGCTCTCGTGGGTGTTCGCCATGTTTGGCTAATATCCTTCGATGACTCTTGCTTTTCTGTACGTACACGTGAATTTTTCTACTCCTCTATGTACATTATGTACTCGTTATAGCATTGGTAACTTAACATCACGCCTGAGCTCCCAGAAGGGTTAGGCAGAGGTGCACCTGTAGGACACCCACATGTCGCCAGATCTGTTTAAGTTCCATGTGATAGGGGACAAGCTTATTGCTATCAACCGGGTACAACGTTCCGGGTATCCAGGCTCCGGACAGAGATTTCAGATGGAAAAACCCAATAACACTTTTCCCGATACGGGTATCGAACCCAGGATCTCATGTCTCATGTCTCTCAACGAAGCAGTCTTCTTCGTTTTTGTGTTTTTACGTAACTCTCATTATTACCAGGTTTTGTTTTTTCTTAATTTCTAAATTGTTTAAGAGTTGGACTATAAAATTAATGTTATAAATTTGTATAATTTAGATTAAACTTTGCGGCTACCTGATAAATTGTTTTACTTTGTACACTTAATTTAGTTTGCAAATTATTCAAACAAAATATTATAATGTCTCCTAAATATTTATATGACGAATTTGTGAGACTAAAATACACTGTAGTTTTTAAATAAATTATTCACGTAATTTAGAATCTCTAAATAAGGTTATTGTTTTGAAGTAAATTCGTTGCCTAAATGGTTTTCATTTAAACGATGACCTTTTTAATGATTGTTAGTAAATATATATATACTACTACTACTATACTATTCTAAAAGTTCATTTTGAGAGTAGTGGTGATGAAACAATGTACACAAAGTAAGCCTGCTTGGGTTCGAATCCACGACCTATAACTGGTAAGTGGCCGTTACCACTGGGCCACCACTGCCACAGTATAAATAAGTACAGTATTCTATATTCATAGAAAAAGGCCCAAACTATGCGCTTCGAAATGTTAGTGTATGTACGCAACAGTTTGTAGTGCGCGGCAGTTACGCACGGATACGGAAGGTTTATCTACCGAGCGGCCGTAGGTAATTATTTATTCTGTGCCACTGCTCTCTTTAACTAAATTTAATTCTCGCACCCTATTACATTGGACTTAAACATAAAAAAATATTAAGTACCTATCGAAAGTTAGAATTGTGTTAGTTAGGCTCATTTTTTTTTAATAGCCTGTTTTGTGTCCCACCGCTGGGCAAAGGCGACCTCTTTTTCTTTCCAAATGTCTCCGTTGTGTGCGATTTCTGTACAAAAAAATAACAAGGAATAATAATATTTTAAAAAAACACAAACGGTTTATCGACTGTCAGCGACAAGAGTTGATCAACACTTCATATTTTTTAATCTTAATTGTTAAGTTAAATATTTTATTAAAATCGGAACAGAAGTAAAATTAAACTAATTCTAAAACTCTAACTAAAACTCTTTTGTATAGGACATGCAGAAATACAATGTATCAAAAGAAATATAATGTATGTTTTTGGCAATTTAGATGATGTTTTAAAAGTAAAAACAAAGTCTAAACCCTAGTTTAAAACGTCAATCACATTTACGTAATTGACAGTTGTGACCAGAAAATGTCGCTTGTCAAGTCGGGCGACGGATTTAGTCGCAGGAGCGACAATTAATCGTTGTGCATGACTGTACCACTAATACGCTTGATTTGACTCGCAATTCAGTTTTATGAAATCGTTCAAGCGAAATATTGTGTAGTGAGTAATATTATAAATACTCGTAGTACTCACTTTTGTTTGAAATACTTCGAATATTATTAACAATGCATTCTATTTTTACCTCGTGGGAATACATTTTTCGAGTCTCATCACATTTATTAAATTAAGTAAAATTGTAAAAAGAACGCAACGTATTTTTTTGCAAGTAAAATGTTCTTTTATTTAAACTTGTCTAATAATTATAGTCATTTTTAAGTTCACTTTTACAACGTGCTCATAATTTATGTTTTTCTTTTAGCTTTGTTACAGATTTACTACCACAAAAATCGTTAATAACAAAAATACATTATTTAATAGTGATAGTATAAACAAAATTATCATTCTTGGAAAACATGACAAATTATTAATTATTTAGGTATGCCTCATAATAAAATTAAAATATTAACCTACATTTTGAACCGTCCGTCATCATAAACGAGCCGTCCATAATAAAAACGGTTATAATAAATATCAAGTATCAAATGCAAACAGAACCAAACAAAGCTCAAAGGGTTTTTCTTTGAAGCAATGGAATCATAAAAACGTTAAAAATGAGCAAAGTAAACTTTGACGTTACGTTTCTGAGTGCGAATGACAGTTGGTTCTACCCGAATACACTGGAGAGGGCAAAATAAAATAAAATGCAAATGATTTTTGTTATTGACGGTGCATTTTGCGAGAAGAATATTTTAACTGCTGTTTAAATTTAAATATGTTATATTTTTGCTTTTGTGTAACTTTATTACGGTAAAATTTCCAAATTGATTAATTTATGTTTCGCATATTATTTTGCATTAACATCTTAACATTGTTACGACAATGCTTTAATTTCTCTTTAAAACTTGAATTTAATTTTGATTTACATTTCCACAAATGCTTGTTTTCAACATGTTTTCAGGGGCTCGTGGCTAAACGATAACAGCCGCACGGGTCGATCGAAGGTGACCATCCATTATCGAGAACCCTCCGTGCCTCGGAAAGCACGTTAAGCCGTTGGTCCCGGCTGTCATTTGTAGATCTCTGACAGTCGTTACGGGTAGTCAGAAGTCCAAAAGTTTGACAACCAGTCTTACTAAGGGATATCGTGTTACCCAGTAACTGCAGTCGCTCCATAACAATTACTGATATTCAGCTGCATCCGGTTGGACTGGAAGCCGACCACAACACAGTTGGGAAAAGGTTAGGTAGACTGATTCAAATGCTTGTTTTCAACATATGTATAAGTACTTAGAAGCCACTATGTTAACACTAGCTTCAACGTTCTAAATCCCGCGGCTAGGAACTGAAAGCCGTCTATATAATTGAATATACTTATAATAATACTACCCGCATTTGGGCTCCACCACAGTCGAGTAAAAAGCAATCAAAACTACTAACGATACTTACACAATGCGTGCGATTGCGTCAGAAAACAAAAAAGATCATTAATCAAGTGAAAGGTATCGAAAACAGAATTTAATTACTGAAATCTAAACTCGCCACACCAAGTTTATCTACCACGTGGACCCTTTTCAAACGGATGGTGGTGCCACCTTTACGCCACAAATAGAAATATTTATAGACCCGGAACATTGGGCACGGTTAACACTTACGAAACTCATTGTTAAGGCTTACTTCGCACTTGTTAAGGGGCGTCTGAAGTTTGCAAAGTTCTGTATCGCTTTGCAATGTTTATGGTACTGTTTATGTTTCTGGTTTTTTGTTTTTATTGTATTTCTTTAAGTCGTCGAGTTTTCGGATAAATACATTATAGTTCTTGCACTGTTAAGCTATTTGCTGTGCGTAGATACTAGGTGCATGCAAAACGTATCGATTAAGCAGTATCATATTTTTTTTTGTTTGACTACTCAGAGCTATCAATAAAAAGCATTATATCTTGTCTAAGAAGGGATCAAGATGATTATTTTTTTGGAAGGAGTCCGCTAGGACCGATGCCTGCCAGGGGGCGCGGGAAAGTCTGAAAGGGATACCGTGGCCCCTGGCAACGTACAGGCAACTGAAGGAACACGGGTGGGTTTGAGTCAGTAAGAGTCTGACACGCCCTCCCGCTAGTATATTATTTGAACTAGATTTAATTTTATAGTTTTATCTTATATTTACATACATACATCAACTCACGCCTTCAGAACATCATCTACTACGATCCTTACATAATCCTTTTGCCTCGTTGACGTTCATACATCTGGTCATACACGCGCGCCAGGTGCGAGTACTACGCACTTGACCTTTGTGAAGAACATCACCAATAAAGTCACGATATGTCCTCCTAGGGCGATCCCGGCGTTTCCATTCACATCTGCCTTGAAAATACCTTTTGTTAGTCGCCTTTCATTCATCCTGTAAGCATACTCTGAGCATGACCCTGACACTTTTTTTTTTTTTTGTATGGGATATCATCAAATGACTCCTCCCGCTCTAGGAGGAGCGAGAGGGAGTGTCAGACTTTTACTGACTAAAACCCACCCGTGTTCCTTCCGTTGCCTGTGTGCCGGGGCCGCGATATCCCTTTCGGACAAACTCGCAACCCTGGCAGGCATTGGCCCTTACGGACCCCGTCAGTTGGTGCTGACATCTCTTTGAGGCGCGCGTGGAACACAACGCGCCGTCGACCCGGGCCTGGTCCTAATCGGACGGCGAGCTACCCATTGCCCACCGTCCGCAAGCCCGCGCCTACGGTGGCCGGAAGTCGGCTCGCGACTCCCGACGCCCGGGGCGTCTCCTGCGGCGACTAGGGGCGCGAGGGCGCGCATCTTGCATTTCCCTCGCGCGCTCCGCCTCCTCCTTCGCGAGCATTACTGCTTCGCAGAAGGAAGTGACGGCTTCCCATGCACTCTCGCTCCGGACCATGGCCTGAACCAGCGTCGGACGCGAGAGATCGCCGCTGATGACTCTGACTCTGAGCCTCAATAAATTTAAATGAGCCTCAATAAATTTAAATCATTTATGAAACAAAAACTATGTCAAAAAGGTTTCTATAAAGTTAAAGACTACTTAGACGACAAAAAGGCTTGGGACTTATTAAGATACTCCAATTGACCCCCCTCCAAGCAACAAACAAGTATTGTAGACTATTTTAGACTACATGATACTTTATGAGCTCATATAATTTGTTTGGATTATTTTATTTGACTATAAGTCAATTTATTTTAATTTTGTTTTTATTTATTGTTGACATAATCTACTTATTAAAATGTTTTTATTTTATGAGTTGTATTGCAATTTGTGGTAATGTAAATAATTTTAGCATAAGCACTATTATATAGAATCAAGTTTTTCCAACTGAACAAACAGCTGTGCTGCTGGGGAGTTTGTTGCGCCACTTCTTCTTTCCAGCTAATGCATTAGGAAGTAGTGAAGGGTGGGCGTTTTTGGGGGACTGTCTTATGTAATTTTGACGTTCGAAAAGTGCTGATTCTCAGCCTAGTTTGAATAAATGACTTTTGATTTTTATACTCTTTTCAATTTTTGTCACTACATCTACTTTTAAACCGCACCGTTGCCTTATCACATCATTCCTCAGCCTATCATTCATAGTCACACCACACATGCTTCGCAAGGAACGTATTCCCACAGCATTTATTCTACTTTCATGCCACACCCAACATTCACTTCCAAACATAAGCGTTAACACCAGCACACCATTGTGAACAGCCGGTCGAGCCTTGATTTCATCAAATATTTGTTCAAGTAATTATCCAAAATTCTGAAGTGAGCGGATGGTGTTAAAATTCTCTGGAGATTTGTTTTGTTTGTGGAGTTTCTTGCCCATTCTTTTCCATACGAAAACTACCTTTTGGAAGGGGCGACTGAATCAATTCAATTTGTAAAATTTGACGTGCAAAAGTTCCGTTTATGTGCCTAATTGAACTCATCCTATCGCTGTTGGCTGCTGGATATAGGCAGAGGCCTATGTGGTAGTGGTGTAGGTTACACACCCTGTCCTCTGCCTTCCGCATCCAGTCTGTCCCAGCCACTTTCTTAAGGTCGTCGGTCCATCTAGCTGGGGGGTGTCCCACGCTAAGTTTGCCGATACGTGGTCTCCACTCTAGGACTCATCTGCTCCACCGACCATCGGTCCTTCGACAAACATGGCCAGCTCGCTGCCACTTCAGTTTGCTTACTCTGCAAGCTATGTCGGTAACTCCGGTTTTTTTGCCTGCCTGGTCTAACATAGAATGGAATTTCAATAGAATAAGAGGCCAGCTTATACCGGCTTTTTTAGAATTAACGTGTGGCCTACAGTATCAGACAAAAAGTAAGAACTTTATTTAAATGGGTACAAACAATTTATAACTAATTAATTAATAAAAGTAGCAAAATTATATACTAACTTAACTAAAACTATTTACAAACTAAAATATAGCATCGAAAAATTCATCCGCATCGCTGTCGACTGGTAATGTACCCAAGAGGCTGGCCGCATTGCCACGTTGTATGGCAATGCTTAGCCTCTGCCCAAGGTAAAATTAATACAAAAAGTTTAAATTAATATTTCCTCAAACTACAAGCCTGGTCTCAATCTGCCTAGCCTTTTCCCAACTATGTTGGGATCGGCTTCCAGTCTAACCGGATGCAGCTGAATACCAGTAATTTACATGCCTATCTGACCTCCACAACCCAATAACTGGGTGATACGATACCCCTTGGTAAGACTGGAGGTCAGACTTTCGGACTTCTGCTAACCCGTAACGACCGTCAAAGATCCACGAATGACAGCCGGGACTTAACGTGCTTTCTGAGAGACGGAAGAGTTTCGGTAAGTAAAGATGGTCACCCAATCACGGACCAACCTCGGCAAGCGTAGCTAAACCTGATAGAGCGACCCGTGTAGCTGTTATTACTTAGCCACGAGCTCCTCTAACAACAAACCTACAAGCCTGGGCTATGAAACTTAAACTCATAACACAATAATAAGACAACGCTACCTACCAAAGGCTTGTGTTTGGACAGCAATCACGTTATCACACTTACTCTGATTAAGTCGAGGCTTACTCCCACGACCAAGACAATGTTCTCATCAAAAATTCTCTTTAAGTATGACAGATTCCTGAGCACACTGAGTAGGCGTTTAATCTCTGCTGGCAGGGAACTCAAAGGGAATTGAAAGCTGGTCGGATTGGTGCGTGTGCCTTGAGTAAACTTGAAGTTATGGAAATGATGGTGGAGACGTCGGGATTATTTTTATTTATTTGGGAAAACATGCAGAACATTACAGACATAAATCCTCGTTATTGTTGAAAAACGGACATATTTACAATAAGAAATAATGTACAAAATTAATAAACAAATCAAGCAAAACTAACAAATAACAATCAAATAATATTGGAAAAAATGTACTTAATGATTTTTAGATTTCTTGAATTGTTATCAGGGACACTTTTTGATAAAATACTGTCTCTATGGTCTTGTAGCGACTGCTGAATAGAGGTTCCTACGGGTTCTATTACCTATTATTTTTTGCACTAGATAATTCTTAAAGCAGCTATTAGTTATCTAGATCTACGCCCAGTTAATGGCAATACGGTCACTCTTCATTAAAAATACTTATAACTGGCGAAATTTTGATGTAATATACCTCTACTTACTCTTTAAAGAAACTTAAGCGTTGTGGTATGTTTTCTAAACGTAAAGATATTATAGCTACGGACAAAAAATGCACAACAAAGTTCAAGAATAATAGTCGCCGTAGCGGATTGGGTTTCAGCTACGAGTGCTACGACGTAGCCATAAGCGGACCAGCTACGGCGTAGCAAAATGCATTCCTTTACGGATAGCGTGATCAAGGATGAAACAAAGTTGCAATTAGTTCTAAAGCACTGATTGTTACCATGTACGGGTTTAGAGTTAAGGCAAAGACGTTTTTATTTTATTAATTAACGTTTAAGAGTTGGCGAAGTGAATATGAGACTACTCAGAACAAAGGATTCTAATGTAAAGTAATGGAACCAACTGATCTATCATTAGGTACGATGGTAAAAAAGGTAATTATTTATATTCTCTTATGAGTTACTGAGTCATATTTCTGATCATATCAGCTTATGGCCTCGTACGTAGGACTTTCTGCTTTTTAAATACTACTTTGTTTTTTTTTTTTTTTTTTTTTGTCCTATTGTCAAAAGTACTTTTTCTTTTTAGTTTATCTATCGGTAGCAATGTTTTATTTTTATTTTTTATTAATTTGTTGACATACTTACATCCGATCCTTGATCTCACATTTATAAACCGTTGACTAACTAGATATCACAAATTTAAATATCTGCGAACGCTTACAATCTTCAATTACTGAGAGAGCTACAACTTCAGAATCACATTCACCAGTATCGTTTAACTAAACAAAACTGCTGCACAGCACAACTCCCCCTTAACTGGTGGGGGACATCGTTAGTACGTATCTATAGTCGCTTGAGAGAAACTTTAAGCCGGCCATCTGTTCAGAGTGCCGATGTCCGGCCTGTCTCGACGAACAACTTGCTGAATTTACCACTCGCAATCTTTAATTTGTTGGGTCTAAAGCATGAGTGATAGCGGATCTTTGTTTGCTTTTGTTGGTATTGTAAAATACTCACTTCATGCTGAACCACAACCACAATATCTTCTTTTTCGTGTGGTTAGTGACTAACCTGGTGTCAGAGTTTTAGAGCCGCCCATGGGCCTCTAACTTGGCTTCACATGCCGTCGAGAAATATCTCTCAGTCATGCCGGTTTCCTCACTATGTTTTCCTTATGTATCTTCATAAGAAATATTGTGGTTGTGAGGGTGATTTTTTACACCTTTTAATGTTTATTCAAATGTGATAGAATACTGTATTTTTTTGTAAGGAAAATACTTACTTTTGATAAATAACGAGTGGGTATCAATAAAATATTAGGAAAATGTGAGTGCTTTATTTAATTAGGACGATTTAAAATAGTAGATTATTCATAGGTCATTGATTCATTCATGTTCTTGTGCGATAGCGAAGAAACTTATTTAAGAAATAAAGTTGTCAAATATTGATACGGTCACTTTAAAATGTTGTTAGTTAACTAATTAGGTAATAATTCATAACAAAGTTTTTGGATAGAAGCTCCAATAGAAAGGTACTGAATAAATTAACCGACTTGGTTTTACATTAGATCTCACAACTTTTTGCGGTAGATGAACTGCGTTGCAAGACTTACATTTTTGTACATGTTACGAGTATATGTTTGGTGGGATCACTTTTACAATTTAAGTTGTTGTATTAAATTTTGCTAAGTACCTGGTACTTGTTGATAGGCCTACACTGTCCTCTCATACTTTTTACACTGTAATTTGAAAACATTGTAAAAACCATTTACTTTTAAGAGAGTAACCGTGGAGTTTCTTGCCGGCTCTTTTCCATAGGAAACTACCAATTGAAACCGTGCACCTAGCTTCTGACGTTTCATAAGTGCCCATGTAGGTTTATGTGTAATAAAAAATAAAAGAAATTGTACAAATCCTCGTCATACGGTGTTAGGAATCAAAATCCCAATGTAAATAAAACAGCTACTCTCTTTCTTCGCTCCATCAACAGCACTTACCATTACAATAACACAACAAGCAACACACAAAACTAATTTCAAATTGCCAACAGTTTATCCCTCG
This sequence comes from Agrochola macilenta, assembly GCA_916701695.1. Classification (NCBI taxonomy): domain Eukaryota; kingdom Metazoa; phylum Arthropoda; class Insecta; order Lepidoptera; family Noctuidae; genus Agrochola; species Agrochola macilenta. The sequence continues at coordinate 2,560,968 of OU753558.1, read as the reverse complement.
CACCACTGCCGAATCAGCGCAATTTTCTCCAAATTACAGCATTAAATATAATTTTGAACGCGATTGTACTAACGTTTGGCAAAACACCAGTCTATATTAGATTTTAGTCATTGTTTATAAGGATTGCTTCAATAAATATCTGTTACGAGCTTAGGAACTTGGAGGGGCAATTTTAATAATAAACGATGGCCGAATTGGGGCAGATGCAGGAGTTCAGTATTGAATAGTCATTAGGTAGACGAGAAATTGGAATTAGAAAGGAAAGCGAAATGAAAGGAATATGAGCCCGTGAGAGAATTATTGATTTGTAGGAAATAATCTATTTGTGTGTTAGTGACTCAATCGTAAGCATAAGGAAGCTATACCTGATTGAAGATAAATAGGAATTGCAGTCTAGATAATACGGAATGGAGATTTGTGTTTATACAGCTTAATGAATGATAAAACAAAATCAGACTTTACTAGTTATGTCACGCGGTTTCACCCGCATCAGTCTCGATCCCGTACGAATATCGAGATAAAAAGTATCCTATGTCCTAACCCAGGTCATAGTCTACCCATGTGCCAAATTTCATCTAAATCAGTTCAGCCGTTTTAGTGTGAAAGCGTAACAAGCAAACAAACAATCAAAATCACTTACGCATTTATAATAAACATTTAATAGTTAGAATAACATAATTATGTACACCGCTTCAAACAAAGAACATAATACTTATTATAATTAAAGGCAATTCGTCGTTTTTATCAGAAGAGGTCTTATTGTTTGTTATGCGTGGGTTGGCGGGCTAAGAGAAGTAATTAAATGAATCACAATAATATTCTGAATAATCACATATCTCTGATCACATTAGGGAATGAACAATAATGTAAACGACATTCCCCCGAGTACGTAAGACGCGAGCGCACATCAATCGACTCACTGCACTGCAAGGGTAGTCTAGTCACCAATCACCATGCTCACCATTATCCTAGTCATTATTAAATAATCAATGCGGTCTTCGATCCAACTTCGCGATCCTTTCTTCTGACAGGGGGCCGCCTTCCTAGTACTCGGGGTTATGTCAAGTTGACGGCTGTCAAAATCGTTCAAAAATCAACTCCGTAAGTTGAGCGTCGTAAAACCTTTAGACGCGCCGTCATACGTACTATTAAATGAGCAATATTTGTATAGGAATATATTTATAGTCACGTTGTCATTTCGATGAGAATGAAAAAAAGGAGATGAAAAATCGATCTAGTTAGGTCTCATATCTGGGAAAATTCGTTTTCTCTGTTTTCACAACCTCGGGAATGTGATTTTGTTTAAATAGTTTTTATTATTTTATTTATCTTTTACTTATACAGGGTGGCAGCGACATCGACGCGAAGCCGGCTATCATGGATTTAGTACATGATTCTGAACCCCACTGTGTTGAAATTTTTCGTCGGTAATTTAAAAAAAAATCTGCTGTTTCATAGAAAAGTGCAATACCTACGCGGTCAAAATGTATGGAGCAGCTGTTTTTTTTTTTTTTATATCCGACGAAAAATTTCAACGCAGGTGTGTTCAGAATCATGTACTGAATCCATGGTAACCGGCTTCGCGTCGATGTCCCTGACACCCCGTATAGATTATTTTCTTTAAAATTTTGTGAATGTGAGAACGAACAGACTGTAGATCTGTGGACAACTTCATATTTTGCTAAGTATCTGGTACTTGTTGATAGACCTACACTGTCATCTAATACCTTTAACACTGTAATTTTAAAACATTGTAAAAACCATTTACTTTTAAAATAGTAACCGTGGAGTTTCTTGCCGGCTCTTCTCCATAGGAAACGACCCATTGGAACCGTGCACCCAGCTTCTGACGTTTCATAAGTGCCATTGTAGGTTAATGTGAACTTTGGTATACCTGGACGATATGTTTATCTATATTCACCCAAGCAGAGCTCGGTCGACTAGGTACTACTTGTTATAAGTCTTTATTCGACCACTGCTCAACAAGGGCTTTTCAGTAAAAAGTTTCGAAGCTACAATTCATTTTCAAAAGAGGACATGTTGGTGAACACTCTCTAGTCACGTAATAAACATGCAAATATTCTTAAAACAGCCTTTTCAGCAGTAATACCCAAAAAATCTTCAACAAATACTGACGTCACACATGAAACCGATATCTTAAAGCCTACCCCCATAATCGATACCTATACGACCTCCACACGAACAAAAGCACATAAAATATCGCACACAATCAGCGTGCCATTCATTTAAAGGATATTCAAAGACAATTTGGGAGCGTACGATTCATATAGGAAACGATTAAATCGATTAAACCGAGTGCCGTGCAACGATGTCTGTAATCGACGATCGTGAATAGCGATTCTTGGTAATGTGCCGTTTTGATTTCAACTGTAATTCATACCTTTGCTGCCTTTGCACTCTTTAGTTTTTTCAGTTTCTGTTTCGAGAATACTCGGCTAATTTTGCGGTTTAAATCTGAAATTCATTTGAAGTTTGAAATAAGATTTTTCAGAAATTTGATTACATAAAACACATTTCTAGGAATTTCTTTTTCGATTTGAGTTAAATATTTAGTTAGTTTAGATGAAATGTGAAACCTCGAAACTCATCGGCTTTTTTATTCAACTTATTGCTGACACTATGAAACCATTTTGTTTTCGGTGGAAAGTAGTTAGACCAAACGCGGGAATCAATGTTTCTTGACCTGAAAAAAAAGTTGAGTAGGCTTTTCTTCACAGGTCATACGACTGATATCTTCTATCTGATTTAATACAGAATTCAACCAACTTTCTCACATTATACTGGCCACCTGGCTACTGAAGCCATATATCATTATGATGGGCTATTTAACGTCGAATGTTTTCTGTAAATCTGGCCATTATCGGATTTACAACTCTGTTCGATTTAACGTGTTTTTTATTTTATGGTTACACCGTAAATCGGTTTGTTTATGCAAAAACCACATTGGCAAACTCAACTGAGCTGTGGATAAACGCATCTGGATACGTCAAATTAATTATGATGATGTAACATACAGACTGTTACAAAACGTCACTGGTTTTAGTCGGTTCTTGTTTGGTAGTGGATTGTCGGTATTCAGTAAAAAAAATCCACTAGGTATTGGAGGGTTCGGTTAAAAGGTTTTGGTTTGTGGTAATGTAAATTATTTTAGCATAAGCACTATTATATAGAATCAAGTTTTTTCAACTGAACAGAAAGCTGTGCTGCTGGGGAGTTTGTTGCGCCACTTCTTCTTCCCAGCTTAAGCACTAGGAAGTGGTGAAGGGTGGACGTTTTTGGGGGACTGTCTTATGTAATTTTGACGTTCGAAAAGTGCTGATTCTCAGCCTAGTTTGAATAAATGACTTTTGAAAGACATTTATTTCTCAAAAAAAAAGAACATTACAGTTCACTTAACATACTCGTATTGAGAAAAACAGGAAAAGGTTATATTCAGCATTAATCAGTTGGAAGGTTAACTTGATTGAATGGATTTTAATGAGTAATCATTACGAAGGTAAACGCCTTCAGCTCCTTTTGATGATTAAAGTTATCTTACTAGCTACGCCCCGCAGTTTCACCCGGATAAGTCTCGATGCCGTAAGAATATCGGGATAAAAAGTATTTTATAACCTAACTCAGGTCGTGGTCTACCTATGTGCCAAATTTCATCTAAATCCGTTCAACCGTTTTAGCGTGAAAGCGACACACACAAACAAAAAAACTTACTATCGCATTTATAATATTGGTTAGGATACATAATGCTTTTATTGGTTTGGTTGCAGTAAACCTTTATGTATTTTCCTCTTTAGCAGGGATAGCTAGGACAAAGGATTTGCTTTTATGGGGTCTTTAGTATCAAAACCTTTATCCTTCAAACTATTCACCGATGACAGCTAATAGTTTACCTATCTATTATATCAATTTTCCTTATTTAATATCCAGGAAATATAATCGACAAGGTGTCAAGAAGCCTTACAATAGCCGGAAATTATAGAACACGCTCCTTATCAGAAATTCGACCTTTAAAGGTACCTACATCGCTTCCTGACTAAACTGATGAGCTTTTGCCTCGTCAAAACCCGTGTTATTACGCCAATTACCGACATTGTGCTGATATGTGCCTTACGGTAATCTTCGGGACCAATCAACTGGGGTTTGATCTAACTTTTGGAGTACACGGTGGAAGAATTAGGGTAGACGAATTTGAGTGTAATTATGAAGAGAAAAATTGTTAGATACTTAGGAATTCTAGAAACGTTAGCCACGTAAGTCAAGTAAAATAAAAGGTACTCAATACTTTATATATTTATTGCATTCCACAATATGAACTTAGGTGGTAGGATTTCCTGCCGGGGTTGCGAGTTGTACGAAAGGGATATCATGGCCCCGGCACACAGGCAACGGAAGGAACACGGATGGATTTTAGTCAGTAAAATTCTGAGATCCTCCCACTCCGCGCAGAGCGGGAGAAGTTATTTGATAATTTCCCACCCTCAAAAAATAAAAATAATAAAGTGTATTTCTAGTTACTTGTCCAATTTGGTAATGAAAAAGGCGATATCAGGATAAAAAAAAATAAGGTGGTAGGTTTTACAAGACATGATAATTGTGGACCCGGTTGGGCCGAGCAAAGTAGGAGAGGGGAAAAGGGCTTTCATTAGGTGGAATATATTTATGATAAAAAAATATCCTAAGAAAAAATATTGGGTAAATACTCATCAGTATCAGGAACCTGATTAGACTGGAAGCCGACCCCAATTTAGTTGGTGAAAGGTTAGGCAGATTGATAATGATCAGGAACATGGTTTAACATACCGGTGGTGAGACTTGTGGTGTCAATGTGATCTGCTTTCTGTGTTCAAGCACTTTATGTAGGCGCTCATCAAAACCCTCTTGATGGTCAAGCACTTGACCAAATTCAGAAGTCATTTATTCAAAATAGGCTGAGAATCAGCACTTTTCAGACGTCAAAATTACATAAGACAGTCCCCCAAAAACGCCCACCCTTCACCACTTCCTAGTGCTTAGCTGGGAAGAAGAAGTGACGCAACAAACTCCCCAGCAGCACAGCTGTCTGTTCAGTTAGAAAACTTGATTCTATACAATCGTAGTTATGCAAAATAATGTACATTATGCAACGTAAAACATTAAATTAAATTATTTGCTATATGCCAGCTAGCACACGCCAATATACCAACTAAATAATTATCGAAATCTATAATCAAGCGAAAATAAAAAGTAAACAGAACTTATTACCCGAATGAAAGCCACCAGGCATAAAGCATTTGCCGCACCATTTTGCCGTTTCCCGTATCCACATTCCCATAAAAATGTCACCAAACTCGTGCCTGCTTGTGTCATTGTTGAAATAATTATCGATGCATGAGGTAACTGCAGAGCAGTGGTGGCACAGTCGTAACGGCCCTGACTAACGTGTTGCACGTCATGGGTTTGAACCTATGCGGGCGCTTTACTTTGTGTAAATAATTTCATCACCACTGCTCTCAAAACGGTGAAGGAAAACATCGTGAGGAAACTGGCATGTCCTAGAACGGGAGATTACAGCCCACTCCCACTCGAAGAGAGGAGGCCAGTGTCCCAGCACTGGGGAAACTTATACGCTGATTTTATGTATGTACCTAAACGAGTTAACTATCACTTATTGATAACAATACCGACCTCGCTCCAAATACTCCTTCATTATATAACTCCAAAATCACGTGGAATCAACCCTTCTCATCAAACTAACGCAAATCAACAACATTGGTAATTAATTCTCAACAAAACTGAAGCTTCTATTTCACCCGGGGGTAAAATTCATGTTAAAGACGCGTCAGACGTGTGACGTAACTTGTAATATGTAGTTAGTAGTAACTGTGCCTAGTCTGTTGTCACAGCCTAAGGAGAACAGTCTACTTAGATTATGTAAAAGACGTTACGTTCACTCACGCACGATGCACACCACAGAACAGTGCACACACATCTAAGGAAGTCTTTCAAATTCAAAATTCAAATGTTCTTAGGTTTTTCTGCAATTTGCAGGTCAGTGTTAGGTTGTATGATGATCTAAACATGATTCACGTTCGTAACAAATATGTACAGAATAACAATCACCAATATAACTCTCTAACTTCAAATTACCCTATTGAATGACTACTTCATGAAATCAGGACATTTGTGGCCAATTCTAACTTAGAGAGTTTTATTGATAATTCTTCTGATTATAATTCTGGAAATACATATTTGTTGTAGTCGCGAATCATATTTTGATCAACATACAATCTTACACTGACCTACGAATTGCAATAACCTTAAGAAAATTTGAATTTCGCGGTGTGCGTTAGCGCATCCCCCTTAAGATGAGTTCTTAGCGTATCATACAAGATCTACTAAGTCTATGTGGGGTAGTGAAGTTCCAATTTATTGAGAGCTAGCTGCGCCCCGCGGTTTCACCCCTATAAGTCTTGATCCCGTGGGAATGTCGGGATAAAAAGTATCCTATGTCCTAATCCAAGTCATACACATGTGCCAAATTTAATCCAAATCTGTTCAGCCCTTTTAGCGTGAAAGCGTAACAAACAAACACACTTTCGCATTTATAATATTAGTTAGGATTGTTATAAAAGTGGTAAAGCAATTACGAGGTCTTAGAGGTGACCTGCTGTTATTTTTAGGCTATGCTGTTGATTCAATCAACTATGTAGCTATTGGATTCGAAGTGCAAATACTCACAAGCTGTATAAAACAAAAATAAATTTACTCTTCAAGAACATTTTTAACGTGTTGAAAGAAAAAAAAAGGTCTGAATCACAATTTCGTAGAAGTCGTCCCCAAAAACAATACCGATGAAACAATAAAATGAGTCACTGAACTCCAACCGGTTCCACGAGTCAAATAACGATTAGTTCACACTTTATCACTTCTAGCTGTCTGCAGTTATTACAATGCTGTGTTGGGTGAGACAGTTCTAATTGGTTTTCAGACAGTTGTGGCCTTTGGTGAGATTAGAATGTCATTAGCTAATTAAATGCAACTTACGCGTCGTTTTTAGGGTTCCGTTCCTCAAAAGCAAAAAACGGACCGCTTATAGGATCACTCGTTTGTCTGTCTGTCCGTCTGTCACTGCCAATTTGCTCCGAATCTATTGGACTGATCAAGTTAAATATATTTCTGTGATTTAAACACGGACGTGTAACGTAAATAAATGAATTTTGATAATGTGGTCACTTTTGGGTGGTAAACAAGAAAATTAAAAAAAAAACTTCTTGTCAGTTAGCTTCATCATCTTCACCATCATTACAATCCTGCCCTTTCCCAAATTATTTGGGGCTGGCGCCACATGTCAACATGGAACAGCTTCATGAATGTCTTTAATAATTATGCTAAATAATAGCTGAGAAAATACTTAAGAAAAAATAAAGTACGATTATTTGCGGTAAACATTACGCAAAGAAAAAACACTAAACAAAAAAAGAACAAGTTGGGGGAAAATAGCGTCACATCCACGTAAAACGGCCATCGGTCAGCATAATGCTGCGATGCTATTTGAGACAGAGCCCAAGCGCTGGTTTTCAGCGACAGCCAACGTTGATGTTATGACGTCGACCGGTGCAGCACAAAATGAGATATAAATAAGATATAAAAATAAAGTATAATACTTAAAATGACAACATTCCATTCACATCATTCATTCATTCATTATAAAAAAAAAAACAATAATAATCATCTTTTCCCGAAATTTTGTTCAACAAAGCCCATAACGTATCTGCCTGGGACTAGAAATAGTCACTACGATGTGAACTATATACTAACCTAATACAGTTTCCCAAGCCTTTGGGGGCTAATACAATATCCATATATATATATGTACATAGATAATTGTCGTGTATCTCAAAGGGATCTCGAAAGGCAGAGATGTATCACCAATCAATTACATTGGCTCTGAAGGTACAAACATAAGAGTAATTTGCACACAGTACAAGTAATAACGACTAACACCACCAAATCATTACTCCATTTTGGCATTCAGAAATTACAATACCTAATCAATAATCACAATTTATTCTCTTGATTACGTTCTTTACATTACGATCAACACCTGTTCTCCATCCATACCAAAACCTTATTCATTTTCCTAACAAAGGAACAATGAGATTTCCATTTTATTCGCAACCAAAAGACCAAAACATTTTCTTAACGTGAATTATTGAAGGGGCTTTTCCGAAAATTGCCTCGAAATGAGTATGATAAAAAATCTAGCAAAATTGTGATTCAAGCTGAGCTCTAGTTATCCCAATTCGTTTCGCGTGAAAAATATTGAAAAACAAGAGCATTGGAGGGACAAAAATATATATATTATTCATTCTCTAATGTATGAGCGGAAGCGATTTGATTATGTTCTGTAAATATGGAAGAGCGCCAATAGCGGATAATGAATGAGTTGTTTTGAACGAATTTTGTTACTTTTTACTTAATAAATAATTTGGTTTATGTACCGTGTGGGTTTCCGTAAATAAATAAATGTTTCTTAGCGCCATTCAGTTAATATTCTTGTTTATTTATGTGTTTGCACTTTGTTTCTATTTGATTGTAATTCTATGCCAATTCGAAGATTACAGAAAAACACTTTAAACATTAATCTCACTAGAATTACTACGACTAGATTTACAACAGTGTTTAGATACCTAATCTCACTATTTTTATTTATTCGCTGAACTCAATTACAATCATTCCATTTCATAGTTTTTTAGGGTTCCGTACCCGAAAGGTGCCAAACGGAACCCCATTACTAAGCCTCCACTGTCTGTCAGCGGGTAGTATCTCATGGCCCGTAATAGGTAAACAGTTGAAATTTTGTCAGATTGTGTATTTGTACTGCAGCTGCAACAACAAATAATAAAAACAAAATAAAATAAAAAATTTAAGAAACCCCGTAGAAGAAACGTGTTTTTTTTTTGCGGTTTTTTCAAATATTGTACGGTGGTACGGAACCCTTGATGTGCGAGTCCGATTCACACCTCGCCGCTTTTTTTTTATGGGATAAATTTTGCCTGTCTGTTTCCATTCAAATTTTGAATTTTTACTAGTTATTCCATCAGCTGTCAAACGTCAATTTTATTTCACGAATAAAAGATCTGATGTTGAAGAAAAATAAACCCTAAGAAATCAAAATCACAAAGGTTCTCGTAAGAATTACATTTTTGACACTTCTCGCTCGCTAATCACCCATCCCTCACACCACGTCACTCGCTCACTGAGCTACTGAATTAAAGATAGCACACGTACAGTCTGCGCTGATATGATTCACTGAAAGTTGACTCATTGTGATGTATCGTACTCCTAGTGACGGTTGCTTCGCTCTTAATAAATTATCGGCGTTGAGAGATTGATGCTGAACGCTTCGTTTTATGTTACTGTCACTTATGCAATGTGTGGGGTATTGAACCTAGTTGATAGATATAACATTTTGCTGTTTTTGTCACAGAGGATTACTTTGAAGTAAATTATTTTTTCGTTATCTCGGTCTTCTTCGTTATCTTTCTCTAGTAGACCTCGTAATTGTTTTACAACTTTTGACATCAATTTTCAGTTTAGTATTTTTATCTCACGAAGCGACGCATGCTTTACTTGTGGTATACAAGTGTACAAACATATAGTGAATGTGTGTGTAAGCGCAGTAGCTCTCGGTATCTTCCGAGACACGGGCGATGTCGGAAGTGTGTGTGTGTATTGTGCTGACGCTACTCGTCGTCACGCACAAATTCACAGCGTGTTTGTACACTATATTACCACAAGTAAAGTGCGCGTCACCTCGTGAGATAAAAATAATGTAAATTGAAATTTCACTAAGGTCGGAACTATCTAAACGTACCATACACAATTAGTCCTTATCGTTTTATGAAGTGCAAGTGACATTCAACATTAGGGTGATAAAGCAATTAAGAGGTCGACTATACAATAAGACGTTTCGGTTTCACGCTTTCGAAAACTTATCAAAATACAGCTTTGATTTCGGTATCATTGTTGAGAGATTGATGTTCAGGATAGTTTGGGATATAACTTATGTAATATGCAAGAGATTGGACTGATCCACTAGCGACTATCTTTTTATCCCCCATGAGCAGTAAAAGAGTTGCTCTTGTATTTTTTCTTTAGCTTACATAAAGTTCTTGTTTTAAGAAATCTCTATAATTATTTTAATGAAATAACTGAGATTTTTTTAATTAAGACTTATTTTTCTATTTCTCATAAAAAATAATACCTACTTAAAACATTCATTTTTGTTTTTCCACGAAAAATAAAATTGTGCCTCACTTTTAGAAGGTGACCTTCAAAATTCTTTCGAACAAAAGCGAAAACCAGCCAACTTCAATTCTTGGAAACACAAATCCTACAAAAAATAATCTAAATAATCCGGCTTTCCACTCCGTAATCCTACAATAAACATCTTTGAAATTCTTGATAACACTTAGCACCTCGCTAACCAACAACCGTGAGAAACAGTGAACTTAATTAAAAGTATTAAATGCTACACCTTTAAATTCTCAACCCGCTCTTAAAATCTGGTTAACGGCTTAGTAATGATTTGAGAAGTTTTTAAACTCAATTCACATTATGAAAGCAGATCGCTTGAGCTGTATAGGAAGAGGGATCTTTGAATTAAAGATGTGGTTTGCGACGGGTTGAAAATCATTTTATTGTGTTACGTTCGAAATGTTTTCCTTTTCTTTGTTGTTTTAAAGTTATGTGTTTGTTCTATGAAATGGTTGGTTGGTGTTATATGTATATCTTCTTTATTTCTTCTCTTCTATAGTATAAAAAATTGTCGTTTTTCTAAACCTAAAAAAGATTTTTTTTTATGACAAGCATCATCTTTTGTGCCAAAAACACCTACTGATGAACATGCTGTAGCGATGCTGACTGTGCTCTAGCATTGCCACAGTGACCGGACCTGCGTGGCTTGCAACCAGACTATCATCAATTATAATCACGTAACTCTCATCTACTCTCTATTTCTAAACTTTGGAGTTTTACTACTTTTGAACATAATCTGAAAAAATCTGGCAATATCCTAATGATAGATGCGTGTCTCTGTGTGATCTCTATTGCCTTGTTCTAGATAGAAATGTTATGCATGTAACACTATCACAAGTATAAAATTATAGAAAGAAAAATATTACGTTAAATACTTTTATAATAATAAATTTTATTTTTTATAATAATAAATTTATTTTATTTTTCTTACCACAAATTACAGAGAAAATAATTAAATAGTCTACAGACACAATTTTATAATTAATTTGTGGAAGACTGGTGCCTAAACTAAGTTTTTTTACAAAACCTGTATGTCAGGTCACCAGGTAAACAAAGTTTTAGATTATTATGTTATACTGGAGACGATCTGATTCGCATATAATATTCAAATAAAAATCTCATACATTAATTATGTTCACTTACCAAATTCAATTATGAGCCTCATACGGATGAGGCTCATTCAAATTCACCTATACTTTAGAACAGCGGAATGCCTCACAAAGTGGAGATTCTCGAAGAATGCTCGCTGCATCGACTCAAGGCAATGCCTTTGAGTAGCCTGTGGAGCGTTTCACTTTAAAAGTTACCGTCTGGAATATGTTGGCAGGGCTGTAATGGAAATTTTGGAGCTTTGATATTGGATGAGTTTAAATGCAGTAATTTCATGAAACCCTGTTTAACCTGAGATATTCTCTAGTATGGTCGGTCAAAATTCTGGATTACTCACTCTTCCCTCTTAGAGAAGGTTAAGTGAAGTTATTTAATATCTTTACCATTCGGCTCTAACGTTGTAAAAGGCGATAGATTACCTGTAGGTATATTCGTGGTGTTTTTTTACAATTCCGCCCATAGGCATGTGACCACCCGTATTTTACTGAATATTCATATTTTTTTCGAAAATTTACTTTAATATTTTTCATGTTATTCAATTATAATTTTTTTGAGTAGCTTTTGTAACCTTGCTTTACATTTTTTGCCATACCTCCGATGTTATTGGCTCAATTGGGATTCTGTTTATTATTTCTAAAAGCTCATGAGTTATTTTATCGGATTAACTAACATTTTTGATTAAAATTATCGACTATGAAAATAAAAACGTAGGTGAAGACTAATAAAAAAAAGCTGTATTTATTTAAAAAACACAAGTGCCATAATTATAAAAAAAAATACCATGAAAACTATTAAAGATAGACCCCCATTTTAAAGTTAATTTTCGATAATTTTTCATGAATATACAGAATATTGGGCGGCATTGTATATTTTGATATGTCGATAAAATTGGTGCTTCTGCTTTATTCATCGCTAAATTGTTCTCTGCTGTGTAGTATCATAGATTTCTTATTATAACCTAAATGTGTACGTAGATAGCATACCTATAATTCTGCTCATCCCACATCTCAAACAATATCAATCACTCCTCTATGCAGCTTCAAGTGGGAGCGTGACGTGTCTGTACCCTGCATCGAATTTACATGTGAAATGTCTCAAACGCTATGATCACGTATATATCCGGCTATTATTGGCGTTTATGGAGATTTGCTAGGAGCTCTGATGGATCGGTGTGGTTCGAAGTTGTCAGTTGGATTGTGTTGATCTGTTTTAAATGTAGGGCACTTTGTTGTATTTTTGCTTAGAGATACTCATCTGCCCAGGACACCGTGCTGGGGCCGCGGGAAAGTCCGAAAGGGAACACGGGTGGGTTTTAGTCAGTACAAGTCTGACACGCCCTCCCACTTCGCGCAGAGCGGGAGAAGTTATTTGACAATTTCCCACCCATAAAAAAAAGGACACCGTGAAAAAGTCGCTGATGCAGTGGAACTCTTTGAACTAAACTTAAATAAAGCATTGCTGGGAGTAGAGCTAAGTTACTCTGATGGTGATGAGCCTAGTTCAAATGGATAAAACTTTACAGACGAGCTACAGTTTAAGATTTTGGTTATCCAAGTCTTGGTTTTTCAGTATATTATCATCAGCATACAAATGACGATATTGCCAACCCCTGATAATACATAATTGGGCCTTACCATGATGAAGTGGCCTTAATACGAACTTGAAATTACTTATTACAAGTATCCATTATAAACGAACAGTTACAATTATGTATAATACCTTAAGTTTACATACAACGGTAACTAATACTAAAGTTTAGCACTATCTTAGACCGAACTATAGTTCTGACCTTTTATTACTTTTGTTAACAGAATAGTTGAAAACGGTTAGTTTCTACAACTACATTGTCTGACGGAGAACTATTTGATACATGATATTGGACTTTGAACCGTTTAGCACTTTGTTTAGAGTTGTTTTTCTTTTGCTTTCTAAGAACAATCAGGAGACTGGTTACAATATGGGTTTGTACTTTGTATCTCAATTTTATTAAGCAATAGCATAGTTTTCTGTTGTTGGAAAGTACTTTGTTGTCTTAAAGATTTCTTCACCAAGTGTCAATAACGGCTTAAAGTAGCTAGGGTGTTTTATTCCCGTATTCAATAACATTAAGCGACACATAAATTTAATGCCTTAGTTATCACCTAGTGTTCGGGAAAATGGGCATTAGTTTCCGATGTCAGCAACATTCACACCACCTATGTTTTTATAGCATTTTTGTATTTTTTTTATTTTTCTTGGCAACTTTTTAACCCCCTCCTCCCCCCTGGTAATACGTGGTGAGGTTTTAGACTAAACCCTCCCCCCTACTCAAAATCACGTGTATTTTTTTGGTACAAAGTATCTTAAAAAAATCAGAATATAAATATTTAAACATAGGTATAATCTAATTTAATTCTGGAAAATTGAGCACCGTGACAAAAATGTCCAGACAGACACTAAGGTTGCAGGTTGTTCTGACTGGCATAAAAATAATGCCCCCCTTGTGATATTTCGTGATTGTTTCCGAACCCCCCCTTTCGAGCCTCACGTGATTGGACGATCCCCTAAGAACTATTTTTTTAAGTTGAATGTAACAGAGTGATGGTATCGGATGACCCACAGCCACAACAACCCATGTTTAATATTATAGCCTTAGTTCAGCGGTGGATAACAAGCAGATAATATGAAATATGTGACCGTATATTACAGTGGAAGGCATGAGGGATGATCTAGTTAACTGCTGTTTAATTATATTAGGACGCTGGCTGGGTTCGTTATGTTACTATCTATCTAACACTCACCATATAACATACAATACCTGGGCGACCGAGGTCTGCTCTGATGAAAATAGACAATGCTCATTTAATAGTATATTTATTTATTTACTGAGCAAGGCACACCAACGACATATTTACAAGAATAAACAATAGGTAATCACAAGTCTTCAGTACTGTGTAAATACATCATTTATAGGCATGCACAACATTCTTATCAAAGGATGAACCACAATTAAATTAGAAATAATTTTTTAAATCATTACAATATTTATAAAATTGAATACATAATAAAATTACCAAACAGATTACATTATAAAAAAAAAAAAAAATAATACATTGCCTCACATTGCATGAGAGCAATACAACCACAGAAAATCACAACAAAATTATAGAAAAGTTTATATACTTACTAATTCCATGCTCCCATGATAGTAGGCACTTACTAATTCCATGTTGCCATGTCATTATTCTTATGTGTCATTATTCTTGTTCTAAACTTTGGGCGACCGAGCTCTGCTCGGGTGAAAATACGCAGAAAACAAATTTTCCCAGATATGAGACTTAGCTAGATCGATTTTTCGCCTCTTCGTAAACTCCTTTAATGCAACTATCGTCGAAATCGTTAGAGCCGTTTTTGAGAACGTGATTACTACAATATATATATATAAACAAATATTGCTCGTTTAATAGTATAGGATAGGATAAATAACATTAAAAACGAGTTATTTCACTGAAATTGTGTAAAAAATATGAACAATATACAAAAAAAAACAGGGAAAGAATATTAAGCAACGTTTAAAACGTCAAAACGCCAACCACTTTTGAACAATGTTCAATTATAATACAAATGGAATAGTACATTACTGCAGCGGTCTGTAATGACTGCGTTGCTGGCAGCACTGATGATGGTCGAAAACGCAGCGTAGCGCAGCTCCAGGCCAACACAGCGCGGACAGCAAGGGCTGCAATGATAACGAAGCTTGATGAAGGCCAACAGCGTAGCTAAGCTAAGCTCGAGGCCATCATAGTGTGGCCAGCAACGCAGTCATTGGGGATCAAGTATAGTGCGTTACTGAAACAATGCAAGTAATTTAAATAAAACCAGAAATATCACGAAAATTATTGATGGAAAGCAATATTTATGGAGTATTACAAAAAAAATCACCGCACCGTGCTTTTGTTTTTTTACTAGGCAATGATGTTTAAACTGCTTGTACCTATACAGCCAAATTCTGAATTAAACATTTTTGGTCCTAACTTTTTTTGAAACAAAACTCGACAATAATTGATTTTCAAAGGAAATCACTGGTGGGTAAAACTCACCAGCAATGAAATTCCATACAACTTTGCTGGCACATATTCAAGTAGCGCAGAAAGGTCTACTTTACTTACAGAAGGTTGTCACAATAATGACCATATTACAAGTATTTTTGAGTAAATATCGAAAGGTCCTTAAATAAATACAAATAATGAAATACCTATTTGTATTTGTTTTCATATTTTAACATAACATCGAATTAATAAAATTCACCTTTCCGTTTATCCCAAAACGGGATTATAAAGAGATTAACTAAAATAATATAATACAGTTTTATATCAAAAGCTTTTATTTTTAACATTCTATAATGGAAAAGGAAAATCGTAGCGATTGCCAATTTCCACGCACGAGTTGTTTTGCGTGGGAGGAAATCGGTGGAATCGATGTAACCTACATAAAAAATATGAAAGTTGGTCATACATTTTATAGTATGGCGAAGTAAATAAAAATATAATCACTTCGGTACTTACTGTGGGCGTTAACGAAAATAAACTGGAAACATTGCCATAAAAAATAATGAAAGAGATGTAAAGCTAAATGTTTTTTTTCATCATGGTGAATATAATTACAGCTTAATTAACCTAATGTTCCCATTGCTGGGATATAGGCCTCCTTTCTTTCGGTATGGAGGAGTGGGACTTAATCCACCACGCGGGCTCAGTGCGGGTTAGCAGATGTCAGATGTCTTCGAATTTTTGGTTCTAGGACATGCCGGTTTCCTCACGATGTTTTTCTTCATCGAAAGCAGTGGTGATGAAATCATACACAAAATAAAGCGCCGGTCTGGGTACGAACCTAGGACCTACAACAGGTAAGTCGGGGGCATTACCACTGAGACAACACTGTTTAGCTGAATACATTTGTTTTCTCGTGAGAAGAGATACAAGTTTTAGCTATCTTCAAATTGACCGTACGAATTTTACCATAAAAACTCCAGTAAATTCTGTGAAGGAAATTGAAACTACAAGGTTAAAACTATCTGACTATCACGTCCAAGTAACATTCTACCTTAGGGTGGTGTAACAATTCCGAGGTCATATCATAGGTCCTGAATTCCTGAGACTCATTTGTTACTGACCGAGTAACTGATGGAAGACGTTCAGTGCTGGGAGCCCTCCTCGAGAGTTCACTTTAGCGTAAACTTAATGCCTTGCAATATGCATGGCGGCGTATGAGCTCTATGAAAAGTGGGTGGATTCCAAAGTGTTAAGTACAGACTGAAGTGTCCTAAAAGTTGTATCTTCCTTACTGTAAGTAAGATTTAAAGATCAAATCACATAACGCGGAAGGCACTAGACCTCCATTCCGGACCAAAAAATTACAACCATCTGGCAAAAATAATTCGTTCACCCCGACAGAAAATCAGATTCGCGTAACATATTTGATCGAATACACTCGATACCAATTGGCGCCGCCAAATCAGTTTATCCGCTCCCTCACACCTATAAAACGTTTGGAATTTTGTAAATTGCTAATATCGCCATATTAGCGACACACAAACGTTCATTAATTGCAGCATTATCGATGGGAACACGAATGGAATACGAATTATGCACAGTCTGGTAAATGTGAAATTTTAAGTGGACATAATAGGTTTTAGTTGATTGTTTGTCAAACGATCAATTTCGTGGAATTTTCGTGTTTGTCACAAGAATGGTGTCCGAATCAAATAGTACGAGTATAATATAATAATAATAATAATAATAAAATTTATTCAAGTAGGTATAAAGTAAAATTATGGTTTAGATTAATACATAGTACAAACGGGAGAGGTAGATTGCCCTGCTAGGAAAATAGCGGAGTACAGGTATATCAATTCCATCGACTACGTCGGCGCCTAGAACGTCATACTAAGGCCAGACTTCCGTGTTTATTGCCTGCTGCTGACTAAACAAAACACTGCACTGTGCCCTACAAATACTCGTTTTTCTTGATGTCTAAGCACATTAATCGCCCGCAGTAAAATCGAATACACACATAGCCTCGAACGTTATTTAATTTTGTGCAACAATGAGTTTAACCCACTCACAAACTTTGCTGACGCAAAATCATATCTTGTGTTTCAACTAGGCTATAAAGTGCAAAAACTATACTACGCAAACTAATTATGAAATTACGTATTTAAGACGTTTTGTTATTTTTATATTTAAGGTAAATAGTATTTAAGTAAACTAGGTATAAAATAATGAATTAGGAAATTCAATTTTGTCATTATTTCAAGACTTGTAATGTTAAATATTGTTAAGAATTATATTGTCCTACAATTACCATAAAGTGTGAGCTCATGCCGCCTGTGATACAGGTTTATCCTAGTACAGGCATCTAACATTATAATACCTTTATAAATTATTTTTAAGCTTTTACGTTATTAATATTTTACCAATTTTAATACTGAATAAATATTTATTATTATTATTATAGTGTAATGGATAAGTGTAGCAAATACGGATAACTACTTAAACGGTAGTGTTACTTTATTTCCGGATGAGAATCGACTTAGTAAGTATTACCTATTTTTAGCGTGTTTTATGTGTGTTTCTTATTAATTTTATTTTACTGAGTCCACATTGTAGATGATTCTTCTTCTGCTTAGCGTGTCGATGGTAATTTATATAGATGACTCTATTTTTATTACGCCCAGAATTTGACTACGAGTTTGGCACCTTCATTAGCATCCATCAGCTCCTGCATCGTATAAGCAACAGGACACGTGGGACAGCACCACATTTACACTCCAGCATGCGTAGCATGACAACAATAGACACGGGTTTTTCTACGGGTTTTGTCGACGGAAGAATAGACAAAATGACAGATTAACAATCACAATCTGTCATTTTGTCTATTCTTCCGTCGACAAAACCCGTTTCTATTGTGGTTATGCTACGCGTGCTGGGCGGAGTAGATTATTCTAATATGTGCATCTTTATGCTTAGGCAATGACAAATACCTAAAATCCTCGTGTGTGTCTGTAAGTTTGAAGCTCTTTTTAAATTACGAAATTCACTTGATTCATCATCCCAAAAATGCCTCCACTTTGTAACCATTTGCTGTTAAATATGACGTCACTTGTACCGATATCAGTACAAGGTGTAATGACGCTTGAAAACACGTAAGTAGTGACAGGATCCTTGGCTTCAAGCCAAACCAGCGAACAATAGGAGACTGATAGTTGAAAGTACTTGTAGTATTCGAAGGCTAATATTTGAGCGTTGATGTGTTTTACGGCAACAAAAGACACATGTATTAAGAACTAACAAATATTATACGCAAAAAAGATATGTTATTGAAATATATTTAGAGGGGTGACTTTCCCTGAGGATAAAAGCTCAAGAAGAAATCGTAATATAAAACAAAAACATAAACATCGTTTGGAAAGGCTACTTAAAAATGATTCAACAAATAGTTGGAGCGACCAGAACATAAATATTTTTCAAAACAAAAATAAAACTTGCATCCAAAAGATGCGATCTCTCAACATACTCCATTTACAACCGCAGTCAACGTTAAAATCGTTATTACAATCGTACATTGCTTGTTGTGATCGTACGTGCTACTGATAATACTATGCTATTTACATGTACAGCCCGCTTTGGACGAGATTCAAACAGCTCTGTTAGTAACAGGAGTGAGTCGTTGAAGCCACAAACTGCATGTTCCAGGGAATAAACTGTAGTCGTATGCTGATGTTGGATCCGGTCGTTAGTTGTTTCTTTGAATACATTTTATTACACCATAAGGAATCAGAGAGTTTTATTAGAATGAAAACGGATTATGGCGATGTTCTGAACGGTTTTGCCATAAAATTAGTAGTTTTATGAGGTACGTTTATATGGTAATGTGGTGTGGGATAGTGTGTGTAATGTTATGGGGAACAATCATTAGGAAATACTTTATAGTTAATAGCTCCGATTGTAAATAACATCTATCAAAATTGAGACATCTATATAAATGTTTTCTGACATATTGGTGTTGTGTATACAATCCAAATACTTAAAAAAAAACAGTTTAACACGAATTCCAATAACAGAATCCCTCATATCTGTTAAATATCATTACAATCTCATAATTTCAAGACATCAAAATGAACATGAATATTTAAAAGGACACTCTCATATTTGAACGACTTATGAAACTCCTTTTAATAAAATATAACATATATGAGATACAAACCGTAAATATTTTTGTTCAGCTGTAGAATTAAATAAATACTGCTTATGTTGACGTTGTCCCAAATAAATAGCCTCGGATGTAGGAAATGCTGGTGTAATTCCGAATATTTCCGAACACTGCCGAGTTCTGTCGAGCGGGTAGAACAGTTGTACCCGCCTGAGAAAGACAGTTTTGATGAAATTGCGCACTGCTGGCGTAACCTGTCAATTTGTAAAATGAGGTTTCATCATTTCAGCCGAAAGACTTCCACTGCTGGATATAGGCCTCCTTTAAGCACCGCCACTTCGACCGGTTCTGTGCTTCTTGCATCCAGCGGATTCCTGCGGCCTTCACAAGGTCATCGGTCTACTTTGTGAAAGACCCTTCCAACGCTACATCTTGTGGTACGCGGTCGCCACTCCAGAACCTTTCGGCCCTATCGACCATCTGTTCAATCTACGTACGTACTGAAGTTTGTCAATTCTTCGGGCTATGTCGGTTACCTTGGTTCTCCTACGGATCTGTTCATTTCTGATTCGCTCACGTAGGTTCCAGAGGGCTATGCTTGGAGTTTACCTACCTAGTTTACTAGGTTTAATAATAGCTCCACGTCCACGTCAACAAGTCACCCAAAGGGCAATAGAGAGCTATTGCCTTTTTGGTGACTTTCAGCCTTTTAATGAGGCCCATTGTGAGCGATCAGGCTGTAATAATAGTACTTGTGATAGAATTGTTCGAAGAAGTCCCACCATTTCACAAAATTCTGCCTTTAAATTGAATTACGGGAACATAATGCATGTAATACATGCATACATGCTATTGGCAATTCCCTAATGCCTGCCGAACTTAGTTAAGTACTTGTCCGTAACGTATCAGGAATTCCCTTGGTACTTATTGCAGGGGTCTTTGAGAAATGTGACCACTTTTACATTTTGAAATGGGTATTCATGACTTCTAGAGGTAAATTATAATTTCATAAGTAGGTATCCACATACCTGGAGTTTTGGTATAATTTAAAACACGCCAAATCAATCTGCCTAGACTTTTCCCAGCTATGTTGGGGTCGGCTTCCAGTCTAACCGGATGCAGCTGAATACCAGTATTTTAATTCGAGCGACTGCCTATCTGACCTCCACAACCCAGTAACTGGGTAATACGATACCCCTTGGTAAGACTGGTGTCAGACTTTCGGGCTTCTGACGACTCGTAACAACCGTCAAAGATCCACGAATGACAGCCGGGACCAACGGCTTAACGTGTTTTCCGAGGCACGGAGGATTCTCGGTATGTAAAGATGATCACCCATTGACTGACCAACCCTGGCAAGCGTAGGTTAACCTGATGGATCGACCAGTGCGGCTGTTGTTACTTAGCCACGAGCTCCTCCAACTGCTACGAGCTGAATTTAAAACACGCCAAAGTGTCGTATAATTTAAGTTAGTATTTTCCAAACCATTATAATTATCTTGATAATTTAAAAATACAGTATGAAACTCTACTTAAAACTATTAAAACGTGCCTAACTTAATGTTATCTTTGCTTAACTTTTAAACTTGGCAAACATCTTAAAAATAAGTAAATAATAGCTAGCACAAACTTGGCTAGGATTATGTACTTCGGCAAAATGCGATAACTTTAAAGCAAACCTGAAACCTGCATTTATTGCGATTATATTGGTATTAGGAGTTGATCGAGAATTACTGTTTTCGGTGTAGCGGAAAGATGCAGTTATACGAATATTTTCGTAACAATAGCGTTAATCGAAAAGATTTTCGTTCCCACTGCTGGGACCCAGTACTCCTCTCTGTGAGAGGGAGTGGGCCATAATCCACTACGCGGGCCGAGTGCGGGTTGGCGGATGTCACATGTTAGATTTTTGGGTCTAGGCCATGCCCTTTCCTCACGTTTTTTTTCCTTAGTAAATGCCAAGAATGGAGGAAAAATGTCATCGTGATTTGGTAAAGTGCAGCTTGATGTGAGCTGTCATTCCATTTGATGCTTGAAATTGACACTGTTGACAGCTCAATTGACGCTCGTTTCTCGGTTAATTTCACAGACAGACTGGCTGAAATAATAGTCTGTGTAAGTGGTCACTACTCACTATCTTCCATGAACCAACCAAGAAGTTGGGGCCCATATAATCATCAATTACATCAGAGCTGATTTGTCCTTTCCTGGAAACATAACATTACTTCTAGAAAAACACCAATCAATAAAACCATAATCCAAAATGGCGGATCCAAAAGATACATTTCACCGTGTTCATCGTTCTGCTCTATGCTTTCCCGTTTCCTGAACAACGGCGGAAATTATAATTTATATTCCACATATTTTGTCCGCATGTATTGCTGTGGTCTGGTCCCTAGATAAATCTGCACGAAATAATAATACTGGGTCATCAAAGTTCGCATTGTACTGTGGTTCGGTGACGAAATCTGAATTTGTTATTAGTTGATTATGCTCGGTTTTAATGTTAATGCGTCCATGGGATTAAAGTACCTACATCCTGCTTAAATTGGGAACTTTTTAAATTATTTATAGACATAGAATTAAAGCATAGAGAAAAATTATCATCATCTAAGGCTAAAGCTTTACGGCCGCAGGGTGTTAGCCTGGTCTAGTATATTATTTGGCATTTTCTGTCAAATTTCTCTCTTCAAAAGTTCTGAAATGTCACAAACTTCATTAGGGAGGGAGGGAGAAAGGTAGGCCTTTGCCCTGCATGCAGTGGGACAACACAGGCTGAAAATAAATAAATAAGTTCAAGATTGCATCGATTGATTGAAACATTGCACATAATGTAAATAATAAACAATAGATTACAAAGAACAGCAATGTGGCTAACCTTCGTTCGCCATGTCATTCTGACGATATTGAGATTTTACAAAATAAAATAAATCTTCAAGAGATTTATTTTATTTTGTAAAATCTCAATATCGTATAAAAAAGCACATATTACTCGTATATATGAAAGTCGGAAACCAGAGCACTGTTAAAAAGTTTGCTAAATCACGTCATGTTGACACATTGTTACATACCTTCCCTTATCTCGACACTTTTCAAATGACACGCCAGCATAAATCTTTCCGTTTAAAAATTTGGGTCGGTTCTCATCTCCCTACATTTTATTATTACCTTCAAACTTACTTCCCACACCATAGAAATGAATGTAATCTGTATGAATGACACCTTTCAAACGAACAGTCAAAGTTTATTTTATCCTTGAAAATCTAGGTTTTATAGGGTTCAAATTGATTACAGGTTTATTTGTAACTGGACTTAGACTTTGGACTTAGTGTAAGATTTTTAAAATTAACGAAATCGTAACGCCTGTTAACAAAGCAGTCGTGGGCAGATGACCTAAATGACACTGGTAACTCTTGAACGCGGTTTAGATGTGCTGTTGTCAGTTTCATTGGTGAAATTTGCTCTTAGTCTGTCGTTCAATCAATCAATCTGCCTAGCCTTTTCCCAAGTATGTTGGGGTCGGCTTCCAGTCTAACCGGATGCAGCTGAATACCAGTATTTTACATGGAGCGACTGCCTATCTGACCTCCACAACCCAGTAACTGGGTAATACGATACCCCTTGGTAAGACTGGTGTCAGACTTTAGGGCTTCTGACGACTCGTAACGACTGTCAAAGATCCACGAATGACAGCCGGGACCAACGGCTTAACGTGCTTTCCGAGGTACGGAGGATTCTCGGTATGTAAAGATGGTCACCCATCCACTGACCAACCCCGGCAAGCGTAGCTTAACCTGATGGATCGACCAGTGCGGCTGTGGTTACTTAGCCACGAGCTCCTCGTTCTGTCGTTAACAATGTTATATCCCATGTTAAGGTTATCTTCACGAACGACTTTAGCCAGAATTTACCTAAATGTGTTTATTTTTATCAGTAAAAATAAGCGCGATTTATTCAGGATACTTATTACTTTTGATATTCACCTCTTTACGCTCCAAGTGTACGAGTATATACAATGTGTTTTTTTTGATATCCCATAACTCTAGGGTATTGAGACCATATCAAAGAACCAACTGGCATATGAATTATTCTTCAATCATATTTTTTTTTTGTTTTAATTTTTCATACAAAATAATTCGACAAAGGCACGATTATTAATATAAAACACCCTTACGTGAAATATGACAACGTCGCATTTTCTTAGCTTTAAATATGAATAAAAATGTAGTGTAGTAAAGTAATTCATTTAGTGTAGTAAAGTAATTCTACTTTACTACACTAAATGAATTACTTTACTACACTACTGCGAAGTTTGGCAACGTCGCAAAAGTAAAGATTCGTCACACTGGTGACAATTTTTTTAATTAAGATTGATTATATCTTCGAAACTATGCATTTTTGGACCACCTATTCTAGGAGATTTTGTGTTCTTTTAACTTAAATAATATAACCCTAGAGTTATGGGATATCAAAAAAAACACGTTGTATATACATATATTTATGACCACGACGACAACGCGACGCGACGGTGCGATTTCAATGAATGATTGATTAATACGTACTACAGCATACATTTGTGATGATTATAAGATCTACTAAGGTAGATCTTATAATCATCAATCATCTGTAATTTTTGTAGAATATATACTTCTCTCTTCATCCCTTACTGCTGAGGATTGTGACCACATACGACGCGTCTCCAAGCTGTGCGGTCTTTCGTGGTGAGCACTGCTCGTGCACTCGACATGTCCAGTATAAGCTGACCTCTTGTACGGAAAGCCTCCATTTACAATGCGAGGTATTTATAATATGTCGTCGTGCGTACTCGGACATGCTGCCTCCGACAGCTTTTCTACTTGTGTCTGACCATCTTGCCAGCCGTCTGCCTTTAACACATATCCTTCTTATATATCTGCCCCATTATCATGAGCCTTTCCAAATAATTATTAGGTGAGTACACACCTAGTGTGTCAGAATACCGCCTAAACATACTCAAACGTTTTCTTAAACATAAAACAAATATAAAGACACAGCTGTTTGATATTATAAGTTTCCAATAACAAAATTCATATTCCCGAAGCGTAAAATAAAGATAGCTATGGGGATAGCAAATCGATAAAGAGTTACAGTTTTATATCGGTGGGAATATAAGTCCCTTGATGTAGGTGCGACATTGAGACTGTCAAATCATCTGTTTTACTACGAAATGTAATATTTTGTTTGTATTATATTGATTTTCATGTCTTGACTATGACCTTTCTGTCTTTATCCTATCAACACACAAGTTGATAGGATAAAGACAGAAAGGTCATTTTAACACGAAAGCTTACTTAATTTTAGTGGCATGAGGAACAGGGTGTAAAGTTTACTCATCCACCATAGAAAAGAGAGGATCCTCCGACCAGACGGGTGTCGTGTCTGGCGGGCAACTGCCCAGAGGTTGCAGTCGGAGATTGTATATATATGTCCATCGCGCGGTAAACTCTAATTGTGCGATGCAGGATTTATGTGACGTCAGGTCTTTGATGCGTAGTTTGCATGTGGCGATGAAGATGCCGCCACAGTCAGGACAACTTTGCTAACAGCGAGTTTCTGATTTGAGAATTTGAAATTAAGAACTTGTCAAATTCTACTTTACACATAACACAACATCACGCCTGTAATCCACGAAGAGTGAGGCAGAGGTATACCTATAGTACACCCAAATTTCGCCAGTTATGTTTAAGTCCCATGTAATAGGGGGCGAGCCTATTGCCATCAACCGTGCATAAATCCAGACGTCGGGCTGCTACTGAGAAACTCCAGATGGAAAAACCCAATAACACCTTGCCCGACCCGGGAATCGAACCCAGGACCTCATGCTCAGCAGTAACGTTTGCGACACTAGACCAACGAGGTAGTCCACGTTCCCACTGCTGGGACAGGCCTCCTCTTTGTGAGAGGGAGTGGGGGATCCACCACGCGGGCCCAGTACGGGTTGGTGGATGTCACATGTATTCGAATTTCTGGTTCTAGGACATGCCACACTTTAGTATATTCTCAATTCCGAAACCAGGTAAACCAATCTCTCATATCTTCTGTTGTTTTCAACAAGGTTTCAACGATATGAGTCGTCGGAATTTGACCTCAAAACTCCGATCCACCAATTTCCGCACTATAACGGTTACAATATACATAGTATCGACCAAAACACTCTGGAAATAGTCAACATAAAAAACAATACCCAACAAAATTGGATGCTCTAAAAACTTTTGGACGCTAGAAATGGCGGCTCCACTTCGTAAAAACTAGGTATTTTACATCGCACTACACCGTACTGAATGACCGCTCGTTGAAAGTGCCATTTCATATTTATGAGCAATTTTGATCCTTTTATGAAGGTTCAAACAGCAAGATGTTTATGACTCAGTTAGCACGGCCAGCCCGTACAGTGGCACTTCCAAGTTTAGCATCATTGTTACTGTGTTGTTGTGTGAGTCATTTCAGGACTTGTGGGGTGGGGTGTACACGTGTTTAGGCTGACTAGGTTTTTGTTCGGAAAGTTTTATTAGTGTGATACCTTTTGGGTTTTCTTTGGCCCTTTTACTTAGAACATAACAATGAACTGGAATGTAAGGAACCAGTTTTGATACTTCAAATAACTTTTTACAGACTGATGAACTTATGGAATTAGTATGAACTTATATACTTGGATGAACTTTCATGAACTCATTTATTGAAAGATCTTTTCATCTACCCTGGTTACTATTAATATAAATAGTACGTTAGAGTGAAGATAATTTCAGATTGTAGAGTAACTTCAGAATTGAAAAAAGTTTTCCAATTTTCTTAAAAGCATCTGAAAGAATGATGTATTGACTATTTCATTTCAATTATTATGCTGATACATTACCACTCCGAAAGAGTAGGGCTGTTATAAAAAAAAATCGCATCGTCTTGCGACGAAAAAAATCGTAACACGATGCGATTTTTTTCGTCGCAAGACGATGCACTCTCACCAAAATGTTCACTATCTTGTTTCTCTTTCTCCCCAGGTCGTTCGGAACCCGGCATAGTACCTTCAATAGTGGGCTTCACAAAGGATTCAGTGGCCCACGAATCAGATCGGCTGGCTCCTGGAGACAGAATTTGCAGCGTCAACGGCATCTCCACAGCGAGGTTAACCAATGATGAGGTGCTGCGACTCCTGGACAATGTGGAGGAAAGGGCGTCGCTGGAGGTGGAATACTATATGCCTAACTATGGTGAGTTTTGAACTCTTCATTGTTTTTATAGGAAGGCCAAACATTGCGTGATAAAAAATTACTCGTAAAATATCGGAATTCGGATTTATCACTAAATCAATCTGCCTAGGCTTTTCCCAACTTAGTTGGGGTTGGCTGTCAGTCTAACCAGTTGCAGCTGAATTCTGACCTTCACAACCCAGTCACTGGATTCGATACTCCTTAGTAGGACTGGTTGTCAGACCACTGCGCTTTTCTGACTACCGCTAACGACTGTCACAGATCTACGAATGACAGCCGGGATCAACAGCTTAACGTGCTTTCCGAGGCATAGAGGGGGATACGTGATGTAATGTATGGTCATCCATCTAAGGACTGACCTCGGCAAGCATAGCTTACCCGACCCGTGCGGCTGTTAATATGTAGCCACGAGCTTGAGTTTTGAGTTATCACTGCAGCCAAAACACAATTAAAAGGCTTCAAAGATAACACCGTGTTCTTTAACTGTAATCTAATGTATCTCATCTCTTTTTGTTTAATATTATTTTGATAGTAGAATTTTGATATTGGCAATAATGTGGCATCAAATAACGACGATGATATTCAAAAAATAAATAGGAAATTTGATTGAATCCATACGATATAGATAGGTGGGTCGAAACTCCGAAAATTGTGATTTCTTTGATCATTGAACCATGAAATAATACAAGTATTACTGTGATATAAATAATACCAAATCAAATCTAAAAAGAGAGGGTCTATCTTGGATTTAATTTAGGTAGTAACATCAGTAGTTACATAAAAGTCGACTCTAAAACATGACTATTAAAGTTGATTTCAAGTGAAATTATTTTAAAATTTAAAATACCCCCGACACAAACATTTTTCCTCATTTCTCTTTCCTCCTCCATCACTAGACCCTGTTCTATTTATCTATAAACTATTAATTAAGGCCATTCCAATGAGGCCAAACACGATACCTGTGCTGTAAGTTGGTAAGGGAGTTGGGTATCCTGAAAGTTCCAGGTGATGCTGCAGCATCAATTCAAGGTTACTATGTTCTTCTAATATCATTGAAGTAACAGAATACGAAATTTCAAATCGATCAGACCTGTGGAAGACGCTCACATCTATTCATCAACGAGATAAGAGCTGATAATCTTCAAACGGCTGAATCGATTTTGATAAAACATGTCCTAGAACCATCGCTAGAAATCCTGTTCTCAAATTTTAAAAACCGCATTCCATTCGGTTCACCCGTTTACGAGCTACGAAGCTACAGACAGACAGACAGACACATACGAATAGTGGTCAAACTTATAACACCACTCTTTTTGCGTCGGGGTTTAAAAATACAATGTCAGATGAAGATTTTTAAATCAAAGCACGATTCTTTTTTAGACTAAGATTATTTAAAGCTTTTGATCCAGATTTAATCATTTTTTTTTACATTTTATTTAAAAAAATTACCCTTTTAAATCGTCTTATTTAGAAAACCATAATCCATATTAAGATTACAGAATAGCTTATTTCATCGACACCACTTTTTTTGTTTTACGAAGTAAATTTCTAAAAATAATATTTTCTGAACTAAGCTTAAACAAAATCGGAAATAAGATGCGGATTAATTCTAAAAGAACGACATTGATAAATGCTCTCTTTGAAATATTACTTAGGTACAAACATTTTTTTAGTATATCAATGGGTACAAAGATTGATTTTTTGGTGAAAGCCAATCATAGCGCAGTTGGTACCTAAAACTTGTTGTGAATAGCCAATCAGAGGGCTTCAGTAACGGTTGCATTCTAATCTCACATACATTTTTGACATGTTTTTGACATTGATTGTCGCCAAGATCAGAGGAGAAATTCACATATTTTTAAGAGCGTTCCCGTCCTAATCTTAGACTCAATCTGTCAAAAATACCTCTAATCTTCATACATTTTGAATCGGCCTTCAGATTGCGACTAGATTTTGATAATTTTTTACACTTGGAGGGACTCTAAACACCCAAAAACTTGTATTGTGTCTCGTTCAGTGTCATTGAATGTGTCAATACGGGAATTGGCTTTCTGATCAATTAAGCTTTCAAAACCTAAAAATATTTATTTTTATATCATTTCCACAATCACAATAGTAAATTCTTTCCCTAATCTACTGCCAGCATCGCAGGGAGTGTCAATAGTGAAATTACTTTCGCTCGAGGTACTAATGAGTTTAGCGATATAATTTTATCGGAGAAATTCGAGGTATTATAGAACATTCAATATTGAATTAAGATGGCCGCTGTCTACATAATTAATATGGGAGAGTTTGGCTTTTGTGATGATACAAAATTCTTAGAATGGAAAAATTCAAATTAGTCGCTACAGATGATTTAGTCATATTGAAATAATTAAGTAGGTATGTTGTTAAGAGCGTTCATCCTAAAAGTTAGCAACTTCGGGAATAGCTGTCAAAAATTTACCTGTTTTGATTAATTTGGCAATATTACTATAAGGAAATAAGAAATGTGGCTAACTAGCGAACTAGAATATTAATAATGAATTGCAATTATAACATTGAATCTGATGTTTTACCCGTTTTAGGTGTAACATTTGGAAAGTTTCGAAATACATTTTTTACATCTAAAACTAAATATTCGGTGTTATTAATTATTGCATTTCATAACCAATATTCTATTTCGCTAGTTAGCCAAATTTCTTATTTCCATACAGTAATACTGCTAAATTAATCAAAACAGCGAAATATTTGACATCTGTTTGTGACGTTGCCCGTATTCAGTATAAACGCTCTTAATAAAACTTACCAATAGTGAAAACGCGATTAGTATATATTTAATATGATTTTATTTTTCTGTAAATAGGTTTGTACAAACACTTTTACACGTCAATAATATTTTAAAAACTAGATAAGGTCGGTGTTTCTTATCTACTCTGAGAATAAATACCGAAACATACTCAGAGGTCACAGTCTCTTTTAAAATCTAGACATAATGTTGGTCAGATCATGTGAAGACCATGTAGATTGGTGTCCGAAATTGTCTTTTGTGGAAAGAACCACACAGATTGAGTAGACCCGTCCAGTCAGCGCACGCATTTGTCAGTAATTGTGCAGCTCAACTCAGCACTCAAGGAGCTCAACGTTTCGACAAACAATACCAAATAAAGGACATTCGGGTACCAAAAAGTAAAAATGAATGAAATTGCTTATCTATCTAGTAAATATATTCTCTTCTGATAGGCCTTGATAGGCCTTCCATATGCTTTAAAACCAAGGAATTTAATTATCCACAGTTACTCGTAGTATAAAATTATTGGATGTATTTTTTTTACTTTAAACGCTGTTCACAGAGCTTCCTCTATCATATTTTTCGTGAAATTTGACCAACCCTGTCGATCAACATATTCTATTTAATCTGAAATCTGCATCAAAATAAACAGAAATCAATATCAAACTCAATCTATAGACTTACATTAATGATGCTCTATTGTGTCAAGGATTCAGTCGCAAATTATATGCCTAGAATAGTATTCCAGTGATATTGTTTTAAATACAAAGACGCTCTTTGGTTTTCATTGGATATGGAAATTCCAGTACAAAGGCAATCTATTCCAATGAGTATAGTAATACGAGTATATAGGATCTTCATATTATTAGGGATCAGTACACATTGTGTTTCTGTATAATAATTATTCATCTGGTGAAAACTAGATTTTATTCTCAAGGTAAATAACAATCGTTATTTACCTTGAGAATAAAATCAACTTTTGTGTTTTCAATATAAGATTTGATTGTCTCCAAAACCGATTATACCCATTTTTTGGTTTCCAAATCTTTTTTTTCTATATATTACTACTTAGTTAAATCTCGCTACATTAATTAAACTTCATAAAATAATCCTAACTAGTATTATAAATGCGAAAGTGAGTTTGTTTGATTGTTACGCTTTCACGCTAAAACGGCTCAATGGATTTAGATAAAATTTGGCACATTGGTAAACCATGACCTGGATTAGGACATATAATACTTTTTATCCCGATATTCCCACGGGATCGAGACTTATGCGGGTGAAAACGCGGGGTGGAGCAAGCTTAAAATATGGTGAACAATATATTATTAGAATGTCTATACAAGTAATTAAAACTAAAACGAACATTATACATTAAAGCGTTTACAATCGTACATCATTTCGCACAAGACAAGGGGACAATTCATTTTGTTACCGACACACCTCTTTCAGCTCTCGTGGTCATTAATCCTGCTAAACTAACTTCTAAGTCTGGATAATTTTAGAAATAATCTGTTTTGTTTTGAGAAAGACTAATAGCGATTTGAAATTATAGAAATAACTCAGTTATGGAAAACTTTTTTTGAATTATAACACAAAAAAAAACGAATTTATTACAATTTTGTATTCTGTTTTTTTTTGGGTTTCTTGAAATTGTCCGTTTGACCGAGCGTTACTACTGTATAGACCTAACTCGGTGGTTGCATGGTTAACAATAGTACTTTTGTATTTTATTAAAGAATTATGTGAAAAGTCTTGTATTTGTATCCTAAATAACCAATATTATCCAATTAGTATTGGAGAATCTACGGAAATAACTAAGCCCCAATACACTTCTTCAATGCTAGATCAAATGGAACTATCTATAGCGTGTAATTAAAATAAATTCTAACATCCCAAGAAGAGCTATGTATAGCGCCACCTGTCACATTGAGCAAGAACTTCCGATGCGGCGTCGGATGAGCACAGAAATAGCCCATGGTACTCATCCTTTCAATTGATTCGTCCCCTAGTTTCCTTAGTTGTCATAAACAGCTCAACATGACAACCGACTCCCATTTTACTCCTCTACATATAAGCAAATGATCGCATTTTAATTGACTGTCTGTATTGATTTTTCTGTCTTGATATTATTTGAATATTATTTTTTGATACTACTTATATTTCCAAAAATTTAGCTTCTAGGTAATGTCTATATGTACCTTAAATAACTTGATATAATATAACAGACTAATATGTAATATAAAGCTTGTGCCCCGTACTAAACAGAAATCATTTTCCCAAAGCAGTGGTATTTGTAGTAAGTATCTACGGAATGAATTATATCGCGGTAACAGTTCAGTCCTTTTATTTTCCAACGTACCCAACCGACCGCACATGGCCACAGTTGGTTAGGCTTCCATTCGTTTTAATAAAAGTACAGTTAAAGAGTGAAAACTTATTTTTATATTCTTTTGTTTCAGCATCCCAAAATTCTCTATACATCACTACGAAGCTAGCAGAGGTCCCTGTCGAAAAAATCAACGGTTCACTTGGTATCACCATTAGAGGTGGTCTTCCGGAGAACTCGGCTCCTAGTGCTGACCTGGTGCTGAACAGCCGGTCTTTGGATGCTCAGCCGCTGGTGGTGACCCATGTCAGACCTGGTGGAGCTGCGTATAATACTTCCAGGATAAAACCTGCAGATAGACTGTTGAAGGTTGATCACGTAAGTTTTAGCTTTAATTATTTTAAGAGCCACCTTTCCCTGCTTAATATTCTATAAAATCTCTCGTCTGTGTCATGAATACTTATGTACTTAAAGTATTGACAAAAAAAGAAGTCTTCTGTAATGGCACGGTAGGTATCGTTGTTTGAAATTTGTGTTCATGCAAAACTTTGATAAAGATCCTTGACCCCATTAGAAATTCAAAGAATTAATATTATAAATTGACACAATTATTATCTGAAATTGACACATTAACAACGATAAGAAAATTTATTCAAGAAGGTCTTGACAATCTAATATGATATTATTTATATTTCTTCCTAGGTCTCCCTAACCAACAAAACGCTCTCCGAAGTCCATAACATCCTCCAAAACTGTCCACAAGTGACCAGCTTAACGATAGAATACGACGTCTCCATCATGGAATCAGTCAAGCTGGCTACCGGTCCTCTCCTCATAGAGATCGAGAGGCCTTGCAACGAAGACCTGGGGCTGTTTCTGACCAACCAGAGGTGTTCGTCTGATGACGTGTACAGCTCCGGATCTGACACGTATCAGAGAGTTGGGACGTGTAATGCTATTTATATTGATAGTATATTGCCAGCCAGTATTAGTGACAGGTGAGTCAGTTTTTAATAATTTGTTTTCTTAAAAGTCACAAACGATCACACGACCAAGGTCGATGTTAGTCAGAAATAAGATCAGTCGAATTCGATGACAGGTTTTATTAGTAAATTCAATCGATCGCCGTTAGTCGAGGGGTTGTGGAGCATCGTCTGTAAAAGCGTCTTCTTCATAAAGTAAAAGTGACTAGCATCATCACTCGTAGAGAGAGAAGCTTCTTACTCTCGGAGACTCTTGATTCATTTATATTCAATATACCCATTAATATCACGCTTACCATAATCGCCACAATTATAACTATGTCTATTTTTGTCGAATCAAAACGAAATGGCGTTATCAAAAAATTTTTTCCATTATTAAGATCAATTATCAATTTAATCTAGTAAAAACTATCACAAAAAAAAAGACTAGAGAGGAGCATGACAAATGTTTTATAGTTTTTGTCATAATAAAAATATTAATATTATATTATTATATTAATGTTTTTTTTATTATCCCTCAAAATAGTTTTGTAGCACTTGACAGTTTTGAACTATATTAATTCACATTGTGAGAGCTGGTGTCTGATAAAGGAAAAAACTGTGTTACAGGTCACCAAGCCACTTAGTAATCATTCAAAATAAAAAAAAATAAAAAAAATCATATAGGTACGGTAACACAGGGTTATATTACAGATTAATACGCACACTCCCCAAAATCATTTAAATAAAAAGCGAATCTTGTTACGACACAATAAAGTGCAATTCAAGTCGCACAGCCCTAATTACCTACAGTTACATTCACCTAGATATTGCCTCTCTATCGCGTAACTCTTGATATAGATATTGCCTCTCTATCTTCAGTCTACGTTACACTCACTGAATTAACCCAACAAGACGGGCCCGCCGCTTACTTGTAGCTTCATATCTAAACTGCGGAGTGTCGCATCTGCATTCATCCGTGGTTATATTACAAATTTAATAAATTATATAATACTCCTACCATCTACTAGAAGTCACATTAATCAACAAAAGCCTGAAGTGGAAGTCTCGCGCCACTGCATAATTAGTGACGCGCCCATAACTGATGAGCTATCGGTATTTAAATTGGTTACAAGATATCGGGTTAGCCTAGTTTCAGCTCACTGCACTTTGATACGTGGCAGAAAAAGTATAGCGGAGATATTATGATCCTTCACGTTTCTTGGGATAATATTTATTGGAGTAGATGATTTTTTATCGTGTGTTGATATTTTCGCGACATAACAACCACGTATTCCTAGAAAGGGTAGGTAAGAAGTTTGTGTAGATATACACACATTTCGCCAATTATATATGAGTCCCGTGTGGCGGGTGACGAGGCTGGTAAATTTCGAAATATACCGAATTAACTTCTGCCAGCGACTTTGTCCGCTCGAAATTTCTGCCTCACCCGATCCACCGCGCCGCATCGCATCTTTCATCTTCTTTCATCGGATGAGTTTTTTTTTTCTTTTCGACTCTTAAGGGTGGTAGCGTGTAGCTCGCCGTCCGATAAGGACCAGGCTCGGGTCAAGGGCGCGTTGCGTTCCACGCGCGCCTCAAAAAAATGTCAGCACAACTGACGGGATCCGCTAAGACCTGCCGGGGTCGCGGGAAAGTCTGAAAGGGATACCGTGGCCCCTGGCAATGTACAGGCAACTGAAGGAAAACGGGTGGGTTTTAGTCAGTAAGAGTCTGACACGCCCGCTCCGCCCAGAGCGGGAGAAGTTATTTGTAATTTCCCAAACTCAAAAAAAAAAAGGGTAGTAGCGTAATTTTTAATAGCGTATAACCTTCAAAAGACAAACAAACAAACTCTTCTGCTTTATTATATTAGTATAGATTACACTTTCTCGAACTAGGCATAATATTAGTTAAAGATAATTCAAAACTATTATCATATATCATCGTATTATCTAATATAACTAACCTGCTTTGTCCCACTGCAAAGGCCTCCCTCTCCCTTTTCCACTAAATTCTGTATTTTGCTAGGAAAACGGATTAGGATATTAAATAATCCACTATCTTAATAAGAACAAAAAGATATACAAATTGTCCTAAGGTTCGGTAATATCGAGTCACCAATCTCATAAAGGATGACATGACAAACAAAAAAAATGGCCCAGCTCTTAGGAAAACACTGCAGTGAATTTAAAAATAATATCATGAATCTTCATTCGTCATTCTATGGAAACCCTTCGGGCCTAAGGGATGTTTGACCCTTGTCAACCTTCGATGTCTTAGAGCGGATCAAAGCCCAATTGTGTTTTTAAAAAGGAATAGATTCAATATACTGTTGTCACGTTCTTTGCCTTTCAAAGTGAGTAATTTTAATAACAGTGTTTTGATACCTCTCGAAGCTTATGACATTGGTTATTATTCGTTTAAGGCAAAATCTATGTTTTCATAAGAATAAAGGATTAATGTACCTCATTAATTAAAATAGGTATTCCACTCACTCACCCTAGTTTTATCCACAACCATCAGTCTTTTGTTACCAATGATGAAGAGTAGTCCCAACCGTCTTTCGTAACGCTCTCAGACTGCGTGCGCGATCGTTGCCACGTCGCGTTGCGCGAATACGTGATCGTCGCGCTCATGTCACTTTTTGTCCGGCGAACCTGAACGCGTGGTCGCGCCGATAGAGGGCGTTTTCTGGTTTTCCGAACAAAAAGTGACATAAGCACGCGATGATCGAGTATTCGTGCGGCGATCGTTTTTAATAGGACTTGAGGTCATAGTTTAAAAACCGCAGCTGAAATTCTAGAAAAGGTAAAGTAACTCGACGTTACTATGATTTTTTCTCAGAAACATAATTCGCTAATAAAGTCGATTCCCAGAATTAAGTCCTTAACCCAAATGAAAATTCCAATTCCCAATTCTCTAGTGTGATTATTTTAATCAATTAGAGAATTGGGAATTAGAGAGGAATGAAAAAATAATTACATTCCATTAGTCGCTTGGAGAAAAATGTTAGCCTTCCGATACGAGTATAAGTCTTTAGTAAGCATCCAGTCCCCCTCCATCCCGACTGGTAGAAAAAATATATTTTTTAATGAGAATATATCATAATTTCTAGTAGATGGGTTCTTCAGTCAAATACGTTAGATAACAGTATTTTTGAATGGCCTTTGAAGTATTTTTGTAAGTGTTTTGGTTAAATCATAAGTTCTTTGAATGCACTAAACATTGAAACTGAGTTTTTAAAGCTTTACCACCAACACACCCAATTAACTTAATAAATAAAACTTGCTAAGGAATGAATACAAGATCATTTTCAGCCGTTGACATGAGAAAATGCATCATCTTACTAATAGTAAAAATGTGAAAGTTTGTATGTTTGGATGTTTTTTACTCAATCACGCAAAAATGGCTGAACAGATTTAGATGAAATGTGGCTCACAGATAGTTTATAACCTGGATTAACATATAGGACACTTTTTATTCCGGTAGTACTTTCCCGTGTGATAATAAATTTCCGACCTCCACGTCAACGAAAGCTAGTATCAAATAATTATGGATTATGTAAACTATACACACTAAGATAATATCTAATCGAATCTAAGCAACAAAAATGTACTGAGTATTTTCTTTCTATTTATTGGCTATGTTCACAGCTGTGCGGGAGACCCATACGGGCTCCCAGATTGGA
This sequence comes from Agrochola macilenta, assembly GCA_916701695.1. Taxonomy (NCBI): domain Eukaryota; kingdom Metazoa; phylum Arthropoda; class Insecta; order Lepidoptera; family Noctuidae; genus Agrochola; species Agrochola macilenta. The sequence goes on along the minus strand of OU753558.1, from coordinate 2,524,355 downwards.
GACACACGTGCGGCGCTAGAACATTGGATCACAGCGACGCGCATGGTCCGTTCGCGACCCGCTCCTGGTAGAGCCTCTACAACGTATCGTACTACTCCCTCGTTTCAGAGCACTCCGGGCGCTACCCGTACGGGTCTCCCGTATACGTGCGGACCGTGTGGGTCTCCCGCAAAGCTGTGAAATCAGCCTAAAACCATTGTCTTTCAACAAATTGACATTAATTATAAACTTCTACCACCAGAGGGCGCTTTACTCCTTCCTTCATACTTTGCTAATATTGTGAGACACTTTAAAGTTCAGCTAATGTTTTAAGAAACTCGTTTTGCTTGAATTAAAATAGTTTGAAGCTTTTATTGTATAGCTTTGTAATTTGTTTATGAATCCGAGCTGTTGGTAAGATGAAAACTTTCTTGGTTGTTTCATTAAACTCTTTTATAGCAGTTAATTTTCTAATTATAATAATAGCTGACTGAAGTTGCAAGATTTGCTACTTCTTCGTTGGTTCTAACTTCTTTTCTTAATAGTTATTTTCATAAAAATCTTATCGGTTTTTCTTTGAAAGTTGGAGTTTTCGAAGTTAGCGCTTTGCGCTTGCAATAACAACGTGCAAGTTAATGCTAAAAACAAAAATGTTTATTTTGTTGCTTCTTTACGTTTATGTTTTTGTTAGCTTGGTAGTCGACAACAAAGGTCGATTAACAATGTTACTTTTGCATTATCATCTTAGTTGATCCAAATGTTTTGATAAATTGCTTTTCAGCATTTCATGTTAAAATACAGATATATATATATTTTTTTTTTTTCATTATTATTTTGCTCAATAGTGACCTAAAATTTAATAAAACTGGAGTGTTAATTGACTATTGTTGCTGACTGGTGCAAATATAGAATGTTTATTCCCTGATAAAGACGGCTGAGCCGATTTCTTTTCACCACAACTCGTCAAGTTGAAAATGGAAATCAATCAATTACCCCCAAGTTTTTGAAACTTTCTATTTTTCTTTTATATCTTTCAAAACCACAATCTAACACATAATCTTATTTTTCAAAGCCTACCGTACTTAAAGTAATACAAATAGAGATCCAGTTAGAGCCGTTGATTGTAGCCTAGGCTAGCAGTAAGCCCTGGGATCGCACTGGGCTTAAACTAAGCCTGGATAGAGAGATGTCAGGCGCATTGCGAATTTTTCAAGTATTGTTTCTTTTTGTTCTTGGGGCAAAGTTAATTCGGTGATAAAAATGTGGCCTTTGTTTACGACGTTTTGGTTTAGGTTGAGCTTACTGACCGCCAGGCACCATTTATTTATACAAATTTTATATCCAAATATTTAAGTGTGGCGAAAGCTTCAGAGTAGCCCGTGAAATTCAAATGTTCTTTATTTTTTTGCAATTTGTAGTTCATTATCAAGTTGCATGTTGATCTAAATATGATGCGCGGCCGTATCAAATATTTATTTATGGAATTATAATCATAAAAATCATCAGTACAACTTTGAGAGTTGTATTGGTGATTTTTATGATTATAGTTAAAAAAAAAAAAATAATGACTCTTTCGTGAAATCATGATTTTTGAAGCCTAGAGATAGCCTCAAATGTCATGATTTCACGAAATACTACTTAAGGATTGATTTATTAGTACCGAAAAAAACCGGCATGACCTAGAACCAAAAATTCAAAGATATGTGACATCTACCAAACCGCACGGGGCTCGCGTGGTAGATTACAGCCCACTCCCTCACAGAGAGGAGGCCTGTATCCCAGTAGTGGGAACTTTACACTGAAAATGCTGGGCAACTTCATGATGAAGAGTTTTTTAATAATTCCCTTACATGAAACAAGATGATATTGTGTTATTAAAGAAAGCAACTCCACGTGTAATAACGGTTAATGTACGTACCTACCCTGGACAGTCAGCTTCACCACCAGTTGAGCTGCACGCAATTACTGACAAATACATGCAATGACTGGAAAGGTCCACTCAATCTATGTGGTCCTTGCCTCAATAGACTATTTCAGATACCAATCTACATAGTCTTCACATGATTTGACCAAGATTTTGTCTGGACTTTAAAAGATAAAGTGACCTCTGAGTAATTTTCTGCCTTTCTTCTCAGAGTAGTCAGATAAGAAACGCCGAACTCATTTATCTATACATACAAATAAATAAAATTAAAGTGTCTGTTTGTAATGTCAAAATTACAGCTTTTTACTAAATGTATTATGTTATACGATACTTATACGTATATATATTTTTTTTTAATGTTTGGTGTCTGTCTGTTTGTTTCGGCTAATCTCCGAAACAGCTGGACCGATTTAGACGGGACTTTCACTAACAGATAGCTGATATTATAAGGAGGAAATATTTAGAGGGCTTATTTTAGAAAAAGAATTAGGGTCCACACGGGTGAACCCACTGAAGCTAGACTTTTTTTTAAATATGATTGACGTGTAAAAGTCTTTGTACAAACCTATTTATACTAATTTATCATTAACCATCTGGCTAGCTGGCCTTTTAAATACCGCGGCATGACGTATTCCTATGGTTCGTACCGAAACAAGACAACAAATAAACCTCACAATTCCTAATGAAACTTCTCTTTCTAGATGCGGAGCCCTCCACCCTGGAGACCAGATTCTGGCGTTTGACGACCACGTCATCGACGGGAACAACTACACAGCTGAAGAAGTGATGTGCTACCTGGAGAACTGTGAGGGGGGGTTCACAAGGCTGCATGTAGCTCCCAGGCATGTTGTTGGACATTGTGGGAGGTTTACTAGAGGTGAGCATTATCCACACAATGTTTAAGGTGTACATACAATGTTCGGCATAGTTAGGCTGCGAAATTGAATATATTATGTAGATATTGTTCAGGAAAATCATGCCGAGTCGCCCGAATATGATTGAGCGAGGAAAGGTGTCGAGAGAAGTGTGCCAATCGCCACAAACCGAATGAAAGCTGAATATGTGTAGTAATTCTTCGGGTCGGCTTTGTTGTACAACAACTACTGCCAAAACGTATGTGCCGGACAAAAAATATGTGTAGCACCTCTATAAGATAGAGTTACGATAAAGATCGACGATAAAAGAGTATGGGCAGCGCAACAGTCGCAAATTGAATCGAAGTTAATTCGAAAGAAATGTTCTAGATTTATGTTACCCTATTCGTTAACCCAGTTCATAATTTCATTATTACATCCTCTTGTTGTGTTCTTGCACGATTACACTGGAAATAAAGGGATAAAGAATGAAGTAATTGCATTCCTACGGCTCTCCGGTTCAAGTCTTTTTTATTCCTTCTATCCGATTTTATTCTCCAACGGGTACATTCATGAAATTCGTGACAATTTTCGTACTAATTTGAAAGAGACCCACAAAAATGGATATTCATGACAGCAACAACGACGGGTGTCGAAAATTATTCACGAAACACTCGAGGCGAAATACCGTAACGAAACTTTAATACCTTTTCCCTGCCTTTCTAGAATTTCTGCAATAGCACCTTTCGTAAGCAATTCCGGAGGTATAATAATTACTGAGTTAATTCTTCGCGAGCCTGAGGCAACTTGCCGAATGACCGAGCTTGGGAACTAGCTTACCCCAAGTCAGAAGCTTGTTCTTCGCTTGCCTTGGGTATATTCGGGATATAATATATCTTTATAAAATACGGAAGGTTTTTTTTAAGTGTTGAATTACAAAAAGGGATGATAATTCATTGTTTTTTTTTAATTACTGGGCCCAACTCAATCGGTTTTCTTTAGGAAAATTAAACATTTGGGTTTTTTTCTCTTTGCAAAACAAAGCACGAACAATCTGTCGATGAGAAGTAAAATTGCTGTTATTGAAACTTTTGGTGTACTCGTATTTGCAAGATCAACCTGACCAACTTGGCAGCAACTAAAATACTAACTTTGAACCCAAGAATACCAGAAAAGATCATTGCAATCTCTACACAAATATTTTCATAGTCCTAAAACACTCCAACTAACTGAAAATCTGCGAAAAAGATTTCAACATCTTCAAAGTTTACGAACTCTGGACATACATCCTTTAAATTTTCTCTCGTGCCTTGAACCGCGACTAACAAGAAGGAATATATGAGCATCAAACTTGGCTCGTATAATTCAAAAGGTTTAAGTTCTGATGTCTGTAATATGCTTCCTCTAATGTACAGAGCAGGTACATTAATTCAAGTTTAAACTTCAGTTTAGAGTTCAACCGTCATGTCCTCTTTGAGCCGGTTGAGTTATTACGTATTTTTGAAGTTGTTATCTGTTCCGGCGAAAGTGTGTTCAGATTCTAAGTTTAAAAAAACGTAAAACTTTCATTGCCAACAATTTTTTTTACAATTTTTGTGAGAATGTAATGTGAATGTAAACTGCAAATGAAACTGTATTTGTTTGGAATCCAATCGTTTTCACCGTTACAATTTCTAATTATTTGAATCCAATCATTTCTCCATAATTTATTTTCTTTAGGAAATCTAGTAAAAATAATTTAAAACAAAGAACCTAGTAATAAATAACCTCAATAAATTGAATTTAATAAAAAACTATAAATTTCCCATATTTCGGGTAATTTGCACACCTGAATATTGGCAGCACTGGCCTTGTGATGAATTTGGTGAACGAAGATTTATTTTAATGTATAACATCGATGTGTCTGTCAAAATTAAGAACTTCTCTTGGGAATTTTTGGAGAAATATGGTTATAATCTTTATTGAAAATGCAAAACGGTATAATCCTAATTTAAAATATTAACTATACATGTAGGTGGCATTAGAAAGCACACAATTTATAATGCGAGTTTCAGCTCGAACCTTTAGTTATACGGACGTGTAAATTATAAGACAAACAGGCCCCCAAGGGCTACAAATATCCATTTATGAGATGGGTCCCTTAGTGGGCCGTTTCTTATTGTGTTGGTTGACCTATTTTTAAAATAACCTGTTAGAATTTTGAAATACCCTATGCATACTTTAATAAGTATCAAAATATAAGCGTTCGTTTTAATTTCTTTCTTGAAAAATAGTTTATTCATACAACTTTTAGTTTATAATAAGCTTTGGGAAATTGGAACTTGGGGAGATAGGGCATCAACCAATTTAAAATTCCTTAAAAAGTTTATACGATTTAATCAGATGCATTACTGTAAGCTTGTAGATATTTCAAGTCCTTCCTAACATTTATATCGTGAGACAAAAATTCATGAAAAAGAGAAAAGAAGAGTAAATAACCATTTAAAATACACTCTAAAAACAAAACAAAGGAAAACAGAACAGCACAAAACAAAACGCAAAGATAATGTCACAACTACGTATAAAATGTTCACAGCAAATACCATCGTTACTAAGCTCACACTTTGTTCCAGAAAATTCAATATCGGGGACATCGACGCTAAACGCCAAGAAACATCGCCAGAGAAACTACAGGCAGAGCTCGATGCCCAAACTAGGTTTACAAGACGATTATGGTAAGATATTGGATGGAATATCGATTGTATTATCATTATGAATGAGCAAGATCGATCAGGAGTTGCAAACTGAAGTTGCGATGGAGACTTCGAGCAAAATGGCACTTGATCGAGGAGAGAATTTGTGTTTTGAAGTAGGTGTCTAGCTAAAATGTGTTGTTTGGTATAAAATGTACCTAGGTGTCTACTTTGGTATATAAAAATAGGAAAAGATGTTATTTTAAAACTGAAAGAAGTTATTTGCAATCTAGTAAAAGAAACAGACTGACTTTGGTAGGACTGAGAAATCAAACAATCTGTACACAACATAACAAAGTCAATTTTCGTATTTATCTGTATGACCGCTTAGATGTCCTTAACTACACAATGGTTTAAGTATATAATGCATTAATTTTCAACTTAGGTAAAGAATATAAATCTGATTTCACGTATCGCCATTGCGCTCGTGCGTAGCACGGTCAGGTCACTAGTATATTATAAGCTTAAGAGGGTTTATCCTAAAAGTTGGCAACGTCGCAAATAACTGTCAAATATTTACCTGTTTTGATTAGAAATAAGAAATGTGGCTAACACTAGAATATTAATAATGAATAGCGATTATAACATTGAATTTGATGTTGTACCCATTTTAGGTGTAAAAAACGCATTTGGAAATTTTCCAAATAGTTTTTTTACATCTAAAACGCAATAATTAATATCATGTTATGATATTAATTATTGCATTTCATATTCAATATTCTAGTTCGCTAGTTAGCCACATTCTTTATTTCCACACAATAATATCGCCAAATTAATCAAAACAGTGAAATATTTGACATCTATTTGCGACGTTGCCCACCTTCAGAATAAACGCTTTTAACACATTTTTCAATGAAATCATAGCTGTCAATATCTGACATGACCTAGAAACTTTAAATTACTTTTAAAACAATATTTCAATAACTCTCTAAAAACAGCACAATCTAATTGAAACATTCTACCAAGACCGCTATAATTGAATCATCGTTAACCAGCTTAATAAATTAATCGCAATAAATCATCTATACTTGAACTCAACTGTATCGGAACTGGGTCGACCCTCGATGTTCGCTTAATGTATTTTTATTAATCGAGAGAATCTTCACGTATCAAACATCCGAAATTGTATTAAATAGGGATGTTGACTGGGGAAAAAAATGCTATTTTGTTATATTGTCAGTCAGTCAGATAATAAAAAAGTATTAGACATGTATTTTTTGCTTTATCATATTAATAAAAAATGGAGTGGAGGCTCGCTACGTCACAAGTCGGTATAAAATCTATCGGGCAGTTACGTCATCCCACATTTTCACGTACTGCCTACTCAATGTATTGCCGTAACCTTTTGATTACGTAAAAAAAATATTGTGTCCATTATTTTTCCTTAATCTACCTGAAGAACAAAAATTTTTTTTGTCAACATCCTTATTATTTGAAGTGACCGTTAAGCTTAATTTTGTTTTATTATGTGGTAATTAAAACGAAATTCGATGTTTGCACACTCTTCTTCTTTTCGTGTGGTTAGTGACTAACCTGGTGTCAGAGTTTTAAAGCCGCCCATGGGCCTCTGACTTGGCTTCACATGCCGTCGAGAAATATCTCTCAGGCATGCCGGTTTCCTCCCGATGTTTTCCTTCACCGTTTTTTAAGCAAGAGATAATTTTACAATACGCACGGCAGAGGTGCGTGCCTTGGGTTCGAGTTATGAATTGGCAGTCTGACGGTCACACCACTTAGGCTATCACTGCTATATATTTGCACACTTACATTGTTAATGTAGGTACTGAGGTGGGTCGTATTGTCTTCAGTTATCTGTCATCCAGTACCCATAGCATAACCACTTATACATCTCTACTCTACGAAGAATAGATTATGTCGCTCTCTATACAAAGTGAATTGTTTTCTTCATTTATGGCATCGCGTCTTTGAAATATTTCTACATCTGTCATTTTGGCTTTGTTTTTCCTTTTCTACGAGGTTTCTATGGTGGAAATACGACACGTGCTGCTGTTCTAAACACGGCAAATATTATAGGAAGTGTATAGAGTGCCGCTAGCGGCACGGATAAAGGGCCGCTATTTGCGGCATTATAGTGGCGCTGCCTCGGCTCGGCTAAAGTGCCGTAAGCATTGCAATGTCATTGTCACTGTCACTTGTCATTTTGTTTGATCGTTGAGGTTATTTCGCCGCCCTTTGTATTGATTGATCGTATTTGTTTTAGATAATTATATCAAAAGTCACTACAATTACTGAGTTTACGAAAAATTAAGTATCAAATGAAAATGGCTAAAAGGTAGGTCAGGTTAGGTTAAAACTGTGACAGTGCCCCTGGCACTGTCACAGTTTTAACCTAACCTCTGTTTAGACATAATATAATGTAACGTTTTGGTGGTGTGGAATGTGGTGTTTTACAGCGAACTAACCTCAACCTCAACAAAATAACAAGTGACAGTGACTCAGTGACAGTGACAATAGCAATGCAATGCTTACGGCACTTTAGCCGGGCCGGTGAGCGAGTACCGCTAGCGGCATTGTATACACTGCCAATATTATATCTTTTGATTCAGTAAAGGAACAAAGATTACCGACCTCATCTAGTTTTTAAAATATGATTGACGTGTACAAAAGTGTTTGTACAAATCTACTCCCAGAACTCCAGCTTCTTGTTTTTGCCCCTAAAGATACAAATTATTATAAAACCACTCAAATGAAAGCAACATCATCAGTTTACCCAGTTAATCACCAATTAGGCAACTACAAACGGTAATTTACAAACTAAACAGCACTTCAATTAATTACAAACTCTTTCCAAAAATCCGTCCACAAAGTTAATGAAACCGCATTTCCTGCCACTATTAGTACCGGGACCCAAACAGAGTCGTCGTAAACAAAATCAGGCGAACTTTCCGCAAACAAAGAGAAAAGGATAGACGTAGTAATTAATTTGTTCCAGAAAAACCGGCCAACGGTGAGTCGGAGTGGGTTCACGAAGGGCCGCACCATCAATATTTATTTTAGGTTTACCTTCTTTTTATTTGCTTTATAGTAACACGTAGTTTGTGAAAATGTCAACTGGCTACCATTTATAGTTAAAAATATTCGCCTTGACAGTCAGAACAGTCAGAAGACCTACAGATGGACAGACATACAGACAGACGGCGTAGGTTTAGTAATCGGATCTTGTTTTTACCATTTGGGTACGTAACCCTTTTTTTTTTTTTTTTGCGGGAGGGAAATTGTCAAATAACTCCTCCCGCTCTGGGCGGAGCGGAAGGGCGTGTCAGACTCTTACTGACTAAAACCCACCCTTGTTCCTTCAGTTGCCTGTACGTTGCCGGTGGCCACGGTATCCCTTTCGGACTTTTGGGTCAAATATGCGAGGGAGATGTACGGAACTGTTTTTTTATTTTGGGTTCGTAACCCTAAAAACAGTTCCGTACATCTTCCTCGCATATTTGTTTAGGACCTGCAATTTCTTAGTTTGTTCCGAGTCCCTCGCACGTTGGTCTAAAACATTATGTTAATTGGACGGAGCTCGTAATAGCCAAGTTAGGAGCTGACGTAGTGACACTAAATACTGTGGATTTCAATGCAGGCTATTCGTGGTTTACATATCATGGTCGTAAAACGTACAATTTTGGGCTTTATCTACGGTACACTTTTAGGGAATTTAAGTATCCAGTACCTACTGTTAAATACCTATTTGTACAACGTACAATTTTGGGCTTCATGTGCACAAAAATTTTAGGGAAATAATATAATTTCTCCTAAGTTTCCGGAGTAGTACTGTAACTATTTCTGTGGTCACGCAATATTTATGTCTTACGATTTCACTATTTCTTTATTTGTCTCCAGGGAATTGTCGTTGACCTTCTATAAATATATATGTATCTACTGCTAGGTCATTACTATTGAAATAGGAGCCAAAAACAGCCATATTCTCAATCATTCACTTGAATTTCCTCGGAAATTTTACCTTCCAATCTACAAAATTGTACTTACAGACTTATTAATATTTTTCTTTATTCTCCAATAGATAGTCAACAAAACTACATGAGCATGGGAGTATGCAGAACAGAGTCACTGAACATACAGCTAGAAGTACCTCCTGGTCAGAGTTCTGGTTTGGCAGTCCACGAAGAGAATGCAATGTTGGTGATATCGCATGTCGCTTCGCAGTCACCGGCGTACAGGTTAGTGGTTTGTGATGTAATAGTCTATTGAACTTCGTCTTTGAAGAAGGACTCGTACGAGTAAACGTGGACAAAAAAGTGATATATTATACCGCATGATTTTCTTTACCGTCCCGAAAAAAATAGGGTATAATAGGTGAACGGAGTAGAAGCCTATGCCATAGTTTTTTTTTTTTACTATAAAAATATCGAAATTCAAATCATACGCACCCTACTAAATGCACGGAATTTATCAATTCATTCGTAGCTTTCCTTAGCGGCCGATAGGTAGTCACCGCACTTGCCGTCGGCCTCTTTGATATCCTTTCGCAGGCGCACAAGCCGCTCGCGCATCTCCGCCCGCCCGCGTGGTCAATGCTACTAAGCAAATATTCTCGGGTATGGCTTCTGTTCCACTTACACAACACACCATATTATTCTCGAGACGTTAAAAAAATTCAGCCGGTATATAAAAAATGCTTCAATGCCTTGTCTGAGAATGAATGAAATCACTTAGCACAGGCAAACTAATTGCACAATAGCACTTTCTATTCCTCAACAAATACATTACTTACATTGCGATACGCGCCTGGTTCTTTCAAGTTTTACTGCACTAATTATACTAATAAAGTAAAAATTACTAGCATAGATATTTCCCACATTCTATCAAAATGCGAAAAAAAGTATTTATTTTTAGTCTTACTCTGATCAATTTCGGGACACCAACAGAAATTCTTAACTGTGTATTATTTCCAGGTCCGGCTGCCTTCAAATCAGAGACAGGGTGATGTCAATAAACGGCCACGAGAACTTAACTGTGGATGTTGCCAACGAGATCCTCCAGCGAAGAAACGATTCTCACAACCCTAAGTACTTGACCCTGAATGTGGAGTTCAGTATGCCGAACACAATTGAAGCTTCCAGTGGAGTTTTCAATGTAAAACTGGCTAAGACTACTGCTGGACTAGGCGTTACTATTACAGGTTTGTAGTTCTTAGTCTCATTTGATTTGTCTTGGTTATATTCCATCTTCATTATTTTCTATTCATTATTTGTCAATCGCCCAACTTTTTTAACAGATAGTCCATTGACTTTTAAAACTCTAAGATGTTCAGTTCCATGACTTCTTTCATGCATGCTACCTGATTTTCAATTACGTACAGTTAGAATTTTAAAGCTGTTTAATAAACTAGGCTGGTAAGCATGAGGGTTTTGATGATAGGTTCATGACGTAGTCTTTTTGACAGATACCACGCTAAGCAACATGGCAGCACAGCCAGGCTGCGTTAGCCAAACAGACGTGCATAAGGCATGTCATGGTACGTTGGACTTTAAATAAGTTCGCTTGATAAACATAACGTACTAGGCAAACATAAAGGCAGACTGCCTATACTATACAGATACTAACCTGCGACATAATCACCCTTAAATATTCATACATTCGAATTTCAAGCGAGTCCCAGTTTGAAGGGGAAAAAGCAAGAACTCGCTTGTCTAATCTCTTTGGAACATCTGGTAACCTGGTATTTATTTTTACAGGTTGCAAACAAAAGCTGCTTAGCAACGAAGAGCCAATGGTGATATCAGATATCAAGCCAGGATCTGTGGCTCATCGGAGTGGAGCTTTAGCACCCGGAGACCAACTTCTAGCCATCAATGGACAGCCACTACATAATTTGTCATTGGTATAAAAAAAAAACAAACATTTGAGTCAACTTTTTAAGTTTTATTTAGTACTTTTATAATTAAAGCTCATAATAGGTATACCTATATCATGTTTCATGCAATTATGCTGGAGTGTATTTTACGAAAAAATTATAATTGTGACTAATTTGATATTATCTGAAAAGCTCTTATTTTCCTCATAAAACATTAATTCATTTAAAATTATGTCGTCTAATTTTCACGTCTGAGAAAGATGCCAAGATAAATTAATTAACAACTTTTGCATTAATTACGTTGATCAAAGTGAGATCTTAACACACAAACATTTACACTACTAGGAATGTTAGCTCAAAGTAAAAGCATAAAATAAATGCGAAAAAATAAGGAAGAACAAGTTATTGCGAAATAATGTCAGACTAACCTTATGTCACATGTAACTGTATTTAGGGCGTCGTTTACAATCGAAGATCATTAAGCCAAATATATCCTATTGTTCTAAATACCGCACAATATACGCGCACTTTGCTTATTTGACGAGGTTAACTAGATAGTCAATCAATAATCGAACAGCAATGCCAGAATAATTTACGAACAATATTACCGATTAAACAAATATTTATATAACTTTCGTAACATCAATCCTATGTTACAGGACACAGCCTTCAACATCCTTCAAAACTCACCAGAAGACATAATAACCCTAAAAATCCGTAAACGAGACCTAACAGAGGACTGGTCGAACATTCACAAACACAACGCCAAACTGACTCTCCAAAGCTTTAGCAATATCGAAACCAAAGCTGTAGTCCATAGTGGAGAAGATTCTGGTCATCATACGGATAGTCCTAACAATAGTGCTAAAGAGAGTGAAAGGAGTCATGGAAGCAATGACAATGGCAATACCGCAGTGTTTACTGTTGAACTGATAAAACAGGAAAGTGGACCTTTGGGGCTGACCATTGCAGGGAGTGAAGATGTTACACAGCCTATTTTGTTGAGTGGACTTGTGGAAGGTTTGTTAATTTTTAATCATAAAGACGAAAATTAAAAAGCAAGGGATTCAAGTATTCAAGATGAAATTATTCGAATTGAAGATAAACGCAATGTTTTAATTGCAGGTGGTGTAGCAGAAAAATGTGGTAAATTAGCTATAGGTGATGAACTGCTAACTATAAATGGTGAAAGTGTGCTCAACAAACCCTTGTCTGAAGCGATCAAATTGTTACAACAGAGTGGCCTAAGAGTACAGCTGCAACTGTGTAGAAAAGTTTCAGGTAAATTACAATTATTATAATACTCCGATTCTTATAATTTTGTAAATTCCATCATACTTAAGTATCTTCTCAATTACCATCGAATTTGAACTTATTGGCATGGCTGTGTTTCATGCAAGTATTAGGTACACAAAACTTGGGTCTACAAATTATTTCAGATTAACTCTAAATGGAAAATCCCGATTCAAATCATAGATACATTTTATTTTGTTTGAATTTACAGAAAAACTGTGAGTATAAAATAAGTCAGGTTTAAATCATACATAATGAAATTAATAAATCTTTCCTCCTCTAGGGTCGCTCGAGAGTGCAGAATCCAGTGCGAGAGACTCGAGTCATTCCACGTCAAGCCCGGGCTTATCCAATGACAGCGCCGTTGAGTCGTGGGATCAGAACACGCCAGTCAGGACCAGTGCTAACTGCGGTAAGACACTTTATATTAAACGTGCATAATCTATGTTGATGTGTTATGATTTACTTTTGATTCTACCTCTTTAGGTATTCTATTATATTTAGGTATTCTTTAAATTATTTTTAGAAGAGGAACCTTAACCTAATTTCAAATTGATTTTGACTATTTTCATAATATGCGCAAAGGCACTACCACATTCATAAAAGATACAGTTTATGTTATAGGTAACTCTGAAGTAATAGAATACGCTGTACCAGATAAGACGAGAATGATGGATAAACAGCCTTATTCGCCTACCGATGAAGACAAACTCATGGCATCAAACTTCAATTCAGCAGCACCGTATAGCATCAACGACTTGCCATTACCGAACTATTCCCTAAACAACTCATTGAAGACTTTCCACTACGAGAACACATGTATCATTCCTGAAAATACACTGAAAAATAAACAGAATATAACAAGAGAGGACGATGTTCAGCAAATTGAAATTCTGACATCAAACATGAAAGATTGTCAGTTGCATAATATGGAAAGGTCTTCCTGCAAATGTGATTACGTTCAAATGGGTCCTTACGGAATAGTGTCACCGAAAACAAGAAGACCAAATTGGGATAGTGATTATTTAAATAATGGAATATACACAGTATCAACGCCACAGAAATCACCAATGAAACCTGGGGTTCCTGGAACTAGTTTTCAATTTTCGACGAGTCCAATTTATGAAAATGAAGTCCCAGGTAAATTCTTTACGATATTACAACATCCATCGGTCCTATTTATTTTGCAATTAGGCTGTCCAGTTTCCTGTAATCTATGTTTACTCATTAACATAGCAATTTGTTCTAAAACTACTGTTAATTTGGCCTGTCCTCCAATCTGCTTTTAAAATAATGATACCAAAGCATCCGTAATTGCTTAACACTCTTATATACTCGTATAACTAAATATTTTCAACAAAACAGTCACCAACTGGCGTTTCAAAATTTGTTTCACTATAGAAGCTTAGTTTTTACGAGGGCGACACTGAAAGTTTTTAGAACTGGGCACTTGTAAACGATACAATAAAAAAATAAGTTCAAATTTTGAAAATGGAATTCTGTGCCATTATTACGCACTAATCTCACCGATGATCTGCGTGAGGGACCACAGAACAGAAAAAACAGAGGGACGGCCTTCTACGACGACGGCTGAAGATAACATCAGTGTTGTGCGGCGTATGAGAGAGACTGACAAAAGAGTGACTTATCCGGGTGTTTCCTTCCGAGGAGTTGCCAACTAAAGTGAAGATAGGTCGAAGCGTGGGATAAAAGATGGTGGCCTCGGTCTTCGGAAGGGCAGGTCATTACGCAACAATTGTTTTAGAGGATCGAAAAACAGTAACTGCAGTAACTGTACACTAACAATTGTTTGCCACTTGTCTTGGAAAAAGTTCGGGAGAAACAACCTCGCAGTAGGATCCTCCTTCACCACGACAACGCCTCGTCGCACACCGCCAAGCAAACAATCGACTACTTGGCGACGTCAGACGTGGAATTACTGGGTCACCCGCCCTATTTAGTCCCGACCTCGCAACTTGCGATTTTTATTTAATTCCAAAAATAAAAGAAAAACTTCGAGGAAAACGTTTTATGGACGCGAGGAAGCAGTGGTTGCATTTCAAAATGCCAAATCAAATCAAATCAAATCAAAAGTCATTTATTCAAACTAGGCTGAGAATCAGCACTTTTCGAACGTCAAAATTACATAAGACAGTCCCCCAAAACGCCCACCCTTCACCACTTCCTAGTGCGTTAGCTGGGAAGAAGAAGTGGCGCAACAAACTCCCCAGCTGCACAGCTGTCTGTTCAGTTAAAAGAACAAAAAGAAGATTCTATATAATAGTATTCAAAATAATTTACATTAAGCAACACAAAACATAATTTAAATTATTAGCCATATATAAGCTAGCACACGCCAATATACCAAACAAAATCATCGAGAACTATACTCAGGCAGAAATAAAAAACAAAACGTAAACAGAACTTAATATCTTAATAAAAGCCACCAGGCATAAAGGGCGTGCCCGCTTACATATAGTTGTAACTGGAAGTTATAAATGATAAACTAGGACCATCGAGGTAAAATAAATAAACAAACAGTTAATTACTAATAGTAATAAATAATATGATCAATTGTCGAGGTCACTAGCTAACCACATATTGCAATACAACTCATAAAAAAACAGTGTGATGAGTAGATTTTGTCAAAAATAAATTAAAATAACTTGACTTAAAATGTCAACAATAATTAAATTTAAATAATTTGACTTTTATAGTCAAATAAATTAAACAATTACTTATATAAACTCATATAACTTGTCAGTGGGTAAGCTGGAGAAAGAACATAAACATTGTCTTGAGTTAACTACAGCGACCAACTATTCTTATCATTTAAGTAGTCGTTGATAGAATAGTATGCCTTTGAACAAAGCTTGGATTTTACTTTCGTTTTAAACGCATTAAAAGGCAAATCTACCAAAGAAGAGGGTAGCTTGTTATAAAAAGTTATACCAAGCCCAACAAATGAGTTATGAACTTTATGAAGCCGGTGAAAGGGAGCTCGTAGTTTGTCCTTATTTCTAGTGTTAACATTGTGAAAATCACTGTTTTTAGTGTATAAGTGTATATTTTGCCTAATATATAAGATATTGGCGAAGATGAATTGAGATGCCACCGTGAGGATACCAATATCTTTGAAAAAATCTCTTAGAGAAACTCTGGCACCTAGCTGGTAAATAGCTCGAACAGCTCGTTTTTGAAGGACAAATATATTTTGAATATCAGCAGCTTTGCCCCACAGCAGAAGACCGTAGGACATAACGCTATGAAAATAACTAAAATAGACTAAACGAGCTGTATCGACGTCAGTGTATTGTCTTACTTTCCTGACGGCGTAGGCGGCGGAACTGAGCCTTCCCGCTAGGCTCGATATATGTGGGCCCCACTGAAGTTTGGCGTCTACTGTTATGCCCAGAAAAACTGCCGAATTTACGGATTCAAGCACCTCTTTATCTAAGACGATGTTGGGACCTAGATTTCTAACATTAGGTAGGGCGAACTTTACACATTTCGTTTTCTTAGCATTGAGAACTAGGTTATTTGTCGTAAACCAATCTGTAACCATTGAGAGTGCACTGTTTACATCGTCAAAATCTTGTCTATTCCTGTCTACTTTAAAAATAAGAGAGGTATCATCTGCAAACAGTACAACTTTACAGATACCCTTTAAATCGCCGTCGAAGAGACCCCTAAGACGAGTGGGCAAAGTGCTTTTGTCAGTGGTTCCATCGGATGCAGCGATGTATGGATGTAAATGGACACTATTTTGAAAAGTTATAATAAAACTGATAACTTGCTAGTTTGTTCAGTTTTTGATTTTCTAAGAACTTTCAGTTTCATCCTCGTATTTAGCTGAAACTTAATAAGAAAAAAAAAATATAACTACTCTATCCATTTTGTTGATCTAAGTGAACACAAATGTATACAGTAGCTGATGGTTTTTTTGTATAAAAATTGCTCATAATGATGAGTACAATGACCCCTTTCAGGTTTACACCTATTTTAACCTTGTAACGATTAATTCTATCTTCACAGGCCTCTACAGTACCGAAGCAGTATCACCAGCAAGAGGCTCCGTACATCACGTCATTTTGTACAAAGATGCTATCTATGATGACTACGGTTTCTCAGTGTCTGATGGGCTGTATGAACGAGGAGTGTATATCAACCGAATTCGGAAGGGAGGACCCGCTGATATTGTTGGGTTGTTGAGGCCGTATGATAGGATTTTGCAGGTTGTACCTACTGCTTATTTATTGCTTGAAATCGAAACTTTAAAAGGAGTTTTGATATAAAAGTAGAACAAAACATAGAAACTGATATTCTAATTTATTGAAGTGGAAACAAACTCTGACTACCAACATATTGTATTAATTTAGTAAAGAATTACTAAATTAAAAAATTATAAGCTCGTAAATCAATGTTTTTTTATTTTCAGATTGAACAAGCAATTATGTTTGATAAATCTAAAGACAGAAAACTTTGTCGAATTTTCCACTAAACAGACTAAATATACAAATATTTGAACTCTGTTAACTAAAATTAGTCCTAAAAGAGTAATCTAAAGTCATTCTAATACAGAATTTGACTTTGCTTTATAAAGCAAAGTTATTTTACCCAATTACTTCGTACAGGTGTACCTAATGTTGTGCCCTGTTTTCGTCCTCTAGATTAAAAACAAAGTTTTTAGGTCTTTATTTTTAAAGCCCTCATATACCTTTTGATATCATCTTTATTAACTTTACTACGGTATTTATGCTTATTTTTATAACAGTACTAGTACCTACGCAAGATATGTATAACAGTCGGTCTTTCATACTCTTAAGAGTGATTATTTATTTTCAAATCACATTTAAAAACTCAGTATGCTTGAGCGCACACTTATCAAGCCTTAAAAAAATGCTTACTTAAAGATTATAAACGAGATTCCTTCTTTCTTAGGTTTCGTCACTTGATAGGTAATACACTTTTCTACATTGCAGTATGATTTCTATAGAACATTTGTGGTAAAAGTGGGTAGAAAACTTTGAGGCCCATAAATAACAGTGTAGTCAAGGAAACGTATTCTTTGGAAGTTGAATTATATATTATGAACGTGTAAGTTTCCTTGACTCATTGAGGTTCAATGTAAACGAGAGCAGACACTGCGAATAAAATTTTTGCGTAACATTTTGTTATCCGGGACAACAAACATCTCAGTCACCTGAATACTCCGCATTTTTTGTTTTTAATAGCTTTTTAGTTTATATTGAACCTTGACTACATAATTTTAGAGCCTCACAGTTTTCTTCCGCATGTTCTATTTGGAAAACAAATCTTCTCAGTAATTGTATTTACATACTTTGATCCTTATCAATGTCTTCACCTATTTATTATTTGTTTATTGTTACTAGGTGAATGGAACACGGACAGTGGACTACGACTGCTGCCTCACTGTGCCTCTGATCGCATCCGCTGGTGACCGGCTCGAGATTGTTGTGCAGAGGCTCGTAACCTCCAGGGTAAGATTGATATGGATGTTAGTGCACGATGATTTGAGTGCAACGGTATATGGAAAGTTCACAACTGCTACGTAGGTAATTGATAATGGACTTGCCATACTCCTTGTCATTGATTGATTTGATTTTAAAAGTCTTTATTGTTAACATAATAATATAACGTGCATACAATCAGATCCTATTCTAATTATGTACAATCTTAAAAAAAAATAACAAGTTCTTAGGCTAACTTACCTTTACAAACATTTTACACTGAGTTTACTATTCCTAATCTTTAAACATTATACAATAAGTCCACAAGAACACAGTAATATTCGAACGCACAAAAGTCTTAGTAGCACTGACTCTAAACGCATACCGCTACTGTTTACCTACAAAAAGGTAATGCACTCAACTTATACAAAAACTAATTGAAGCGCAGTATAAAAAAAACATTATGATAGTATAATTTAAGTAACTTAGATTTAAGCATAAATATCATCGATGAGTTGAAAATATATATATATGTATATGGAAATTTCACAACTGCTACGTAGGTAATTGATAATGGACTTGCCATACTCCTTGTCATTGCGTGATCTAATACGCGAGGCGTATACCTAATCCCTTATCAGCCGAACTATGCTCGTACGCCGTCGGCTGAACTCGGCCGCTCGAACCACACATATGTAAAAGAAAGTGACTGCGTACACCTACATAGTTAACGGACTTTATCGGACGACGTCGATTGGGCCGATGACGGATAGGATGTACGTGAGCCGATATAAGTAGGTATAAATATTTATTTAGTGACTGAACCCAAATTAAGCAGGAAGCAAAATAAACTTCCAAAACATGCTTTATCGTGTATAAAAGAATTGCTTTGTAAGCAAGGTTTCTAATCAACACGACACTGGTAATTTTAAACTAAAGCAAACAACGTAATGCTGGAATTGTTAAACAGTTGCTTTTGTGCAATTTTTGGAGCTTTAGGCGCTTTTCTTGCTTTCCGGACAAAACTAACCAACTAAGTGCTAGTGCCGCATAAAATTCTCTTCTACCCTCATTTTCCAACGTTATTTCAAACACCAAAAATGTCCAACACTCTCTCAGTATAATATTTCACAGTCATATAAAAAGCACAAAGGAAATCCCAAAAGCAACTGTATATTTTACGTCTGCGAACATATTCAAATATGATGCATGTAAAATTCCTTCTGAACCCAATAATGTGCCGTTTTCATACTCGAATGACAAAGAATTGTCGCCTGTGTGAGCTAATCACAATTCTTTGCTTTTCGCTTCGAGTAAATTGATTCTTTTGTCAACGAAAATAATGTTAAGACCTTCGTCTTTGTGATCAAAAATTTAAAAAAGGATAGAAATCAAATTTACTTCCCAGAAAAAATAAAATCATAAAAATAGAAGTGAAAACGGGATCCCTTCTTTTCGCATAATGTTCCTTTTCCTAATATACTTTAGGATAACTGTTTTGGCATAATTTGTTTTGCCATAATAATTCTTTGCCATATTTTTTTTTTTGCATACAGTTTATGTTGGCATAATTATCTTGAAGGCTAATTAGTTTTGGCATAATTTTAATTCGCATAGTGTTACTAGCCCTAATGAATGGGGCATAAAAATTAATAGTAATTACGGAAACAAATTTCAGTTACAAAATTTAGTGACAGGAACGAATCGCTGCAAAACCGAATCCACGTAGTCTTGTCTGCCCTACCCCTACAGTGTTATTTAAAATCGCGTAGGCGCGGAAGGCGAGGCGGCCCGCGAGCTGAGGAATATAGGGAACCAGTGAAAACTAAGTAACTTGTGAATTGTATGGTCGAGCTTTTAGATTATTATTTTTGAATTACGTATTATTACCTATATATATATACACAGTATACATATAGATCATGGAAAGCGTTCGGTGACGATGACGCGAGTTCCATGATTTTTTTTTTATTTTTTTTTTTTCCATGAAGTTATCACTTCAAAAACCTAAACCTATATTTTTAACAGTATTCTCGTAACAGGCTTGGATAAAATGAGTACTAAAACAAATTACGAAGAGATAGGACTGAACACAAAGAGGATTGCAAAAACCAACCCTAAATATAGAACACCTAAAACCCCGCAAAGGATGAATAAGGGGTGAATATTAATTACATTAATGAATTATTAGGGGTAGAGGTGAACTTAAATTAGCCTATCACGATCGAATACCAATAATGGGTAGTTTTGGAAGCAGATCTTATTACATAGCCGGAATTATTGGATAGGGAAACGTGTTGGAGTATGTAATCGAGAAATACTTGAAATATGTAGGGATTTATTGAAGTTGTAAGTCATAAGTCATTTATTTCATAACAAAATACATTGTGTTGAAAATATTACAGTATGACAAGAAAAATAATAAAATAAAAAGCATAAATATAACCATAACATCCATATTTAAAATTGATTACGCATTTAAACATATCGAAATCACTAATACTAAAAATAATTTTATGTCAATAATTCAGCAACATTAAATTAAATAATCACCAACATTCCATTCCACAAATTAATTTCCGAGTATTAAAAGAAACAAAAGAAAATAGTAATAAACAATAACAATACAACACAAAAATACGTAAGCATTCTTAAATGTATGCGACCTACCCAAACGTCCTTTCTTTGGTATTGTTCGTCGAATCGTTGAGCTCCTTAAACCCTGAGTTGAGCTGCACGGTCACTGACAAATACGTGCACTGACTGGACAGGTCCTCTCAATCTGTGTGGTTCTTTCCTCAAAAGACCATCTCAGACACCAATCTACATGATCTTCACATGATCTGACCAAGATTATGTCTGGACTTTAAAAGAGACTGTGACCTCTGAGTTTGTTTCGGCCTTTGTTCTCGGAGTAGTCAGATAGGAAACGCCGACCTCATCTAGTTTAAAAAATATGATTGACGTGTAAAAGTGTTTTGTCCAAACCCACTTACAGAAATAAAATCATTTATCATTTAAAGAAGGTAACACTTTAGGCGCAGAGGAGCGAACTAGAATAAAAAAAATACGCGACTGATTAGTATCAAAGAATTCGTTTTGCTGATAAAAATACCTAAACTTCTTTCATATATAATTCAGTTACCGACTCGTGTATGGTAAAACAGGCCATTATTTAAAACTTTACAACTCCAATTTGTACAGTATATACTTACTAATGTTTTTACAAATAAATTATCTTTTATCTTTATATTTTTGATAAAAAGTAGCCTGTTTCCTTTCCCAGGGTTCAAAGTATCCCCATACTAAATTTCATTAAAATCGGCTCAGCCATTAACCCGTGAAAGCGTAACAAACAAATTAAATATTTTCTCTTTATATTATTAGTTTAGATAGTGTTGTTTTTAGTCTATTTTATCTTGACCGTCTTTCCTGTCACTAAATAAGTTAACGTAAGGCTTTAAAAATTTACAGGTTTTCGTGGCTAACAGTAATTTAGTTTAATTCGTGTAGTAGTAAATTCTATAACAAGAGATCTAGGTATCCACGCTGCGGAAAACTTGTACCTACCTAATATTGTTTTGGAAATACAAACAATTTTGTCTTTGTTACAGGAACTGCGGAACCAGCGCCTTGATGACAGCTCAAGCCCGAGTGACAGTAGTATTGTGACTAAGACGATTTAGTGTATAACCCGACTTTAGTGAAATCACGCCAAAGACAATGAAACTTTTAGCTTTAAGTAACCTACTTCATACGGCCGTGTTATAATTAGTACTTAAAACTATATTAAGGATTGTAAATAATTATTAGTTAATGTATGATGTTGATAATGTAAGAATAGTTGAGCTTTCGGCCTTTATAATTGAAGTTGAGAACGGATATAAGGCTTTTAATAATAACGTGTAATGCCTTAATTAATTCTCATTTAAAATTATATTGTGAACATGTGTGCGTATGATTAAATGTGTAAAGTTGCATTAAATTAATGACATTTGATTAGACTCTCCGATAAAAAATAAAAGCTAATAGTACTCTCTGTCTGTATTTCATCGAAGTTAATGAGGTTAAATGAATTGTAAATGATAAAAATAATTATTACATTTTAAGGCGTTCATGTTATTTTATAGAATGGTGCAAATAATAATAAATGTAAAATATTTTAAACTAACTAACAAGGTACGAAAATAATATTATTGTTTATGAAAGGGTCACATCGCGAAGGTGATATTCTTAGAGCTGGACAGTTACATAGATGGATAGTACCGAAGGACCAAAGGTCAAGAAAATTCAGAATATTGTGCGATTTGTAACATAATGTCGGAATATTTTAGAGCAGATCAATGTAAAATTATGTTTTGCTCAGATCAGAAACAGTATCTGCCTTTATTCAGTAAAATCCATCTTTTTACATGAATGTGTCGTTATGTAGACTTGACTGTAAAATATGTAGCTACCTATTACTTATTCCTGAATTCTTGATGTTTAGAACATAAAAAAAACAGAATTATTAATGTGAGCATAAAAGCAATAAATACCTTCTCACAAAATCACTTGATAAAGCCAGTAGATACTCTGAATTATATCTAATTGTATATTTATAAAAATAATAACATAATCGCCGAAGACGATTTAACGGCATAATTGAATAATTGTAATAAAATTAATGTTATCTTAGGCATCTATTAGGTAATTAGTTAATTGTTAATAGATTTAAATGTTGATTTATAATCCCGTAATGTGCCTATGTATTGTAATTATGTCAGGACACTAAACTGAATACATGATTTTGTGGTATTTAAAAAATTCATAAAATAAGCATGATAATAATCACGCATTTTCACAAAATACCTATTTCTGTATTCATTTTACGTCGTCCAAGCATTATTTCGTACCTATTTTTACCAAAGATATTTTCAAAACAACGCCGTTTCTTGCCAAAATAATTTAATATGAAGCAATACCTACATTAAATGATTCATCACGCATTCAACCTTTATTATTTTGTAAATAAGTAGGTATTTATGTACCTAATAATTACTGAATAAATTATTTTAATATCGGCAATTAATACCAGTTTTCGGATGCAGATTTACACATGTTTTAATAACTCAGTCATTAAAGAGTTCTACGTAAAATATGGTTTCAGTTTATTCAATAAATAAAATAAACAAATATGATTAAAATAATGTAATCAGTACTTTTGATTAAAAACTACCTTGGTAACTTTAATGATGCAGTAAGTGAATTAATAATATACATAAATCCATATTAAACTATATAGAGTTATAATAATTAATAAATAACTGTGTAGTTATTACTGTTGTTGAAATCAGACTGATAGCGATTTTAAAAATAGTTATTTAGGCAATGTATAAATAAACTTATAATATGTAATCATTAACTGGTCTGTTTCTAGTGAATTTGTCAACTATCTCTACTCACATAGATTATCAGCGTGTTTTTTATTAATTTTACTGGCATTCGTTATCAGTCTACGACAAAAAAAACATACTTAAAAAAAATCTGTATTGGTTCCAGCTTTAATCAGTGTGTAAATAAAATTAAAATGGTTTTCTGTTTTATTCAATCTGATAAATAATGCCAATAAAATTAAAGTTGTGTATAATACATAGAAAATAATTCGTAAGGTTTGTTAACATAAAAAAAAACTTAGAAAACAGAAAGACTTTGTAATCTAATAGGAGTTATTGAATAGATACTTACGAAGTTTGTTGTAGATAGAAAAAATATACATTATGAAATTGACTCTTTTCAAACCGAACATTAAACTTGTTTCTCCAAATTACATGTTATTTTAAATATCAATTTACTTACAAATCGTTTGTAAAAAAAATATTTCCAGTCCGTTGATAAATTCCATTTTCCGAAATTCAATAAAAATATTACGAGCTATGTTATGAAATGTTAAGAAATTATTTGCCCAATCTTAAATTCATAGTATTCCAAAAATTATAATTCAAAGAAACCATTGAAAACCTATTTATATGATATTTCATTATCATTAAACTAAAGCGAAAGTTGTTTTGGAAAATTATTCTGAATTTTAATAGCGTGTTGGTAAATTAAAATAAATTGATATAGCTTGATATTTGGCTAAAAGCTGTCTCCCATTCTTTGCCTAGTATTTCCTCATTGACGTACATTCTCCTGTATCGTAATTACGTGTGTAGATAGTTTGTAATTTTTTACATTTTATTTTTGTACCCTTAATTGTAAGGATAATTTATATTATTGTCAATTAATGTGTAATTAATTGAAAAAATAGAAGAGAGCCTAGCTACAACACTCTTAATAAAATGATATGCGTGATTGAATATTTGTTTCTTTTTTCTTTTATATTAAGGCGGTTCCCCTAGCGAGTGTCCTTGAGCCTTCAATCCCGCTCTGTCCCGCTTCCCGCGTACGACGAATTCACACATTTTTTTAAGATTAAGATTTGTTCCATAAGAGACTTGTTGCTTGAATCATTAATACATCTGTCGAAGTTAGATTTGTTATAACATAACAAATCTAACTTCGACAGATGTATTAATGATTATTGTAATTGTGTAAACACATATCTGTTCAAAATTCGTCAGTTATTCAGTGAAGCATTAGGTATTTTAAATAAATATCCCGAATGTGGATTGAAAACCAGCCTTACCGCAGAGAGCAGTGTCACTTTTCAATATCATCAATATCTAGCAAGTTTTCCCTCAAAATAAAAATTTTGTATTTAAGGAGGTTCGGTGCACAAGGAAATAATCGAAATTCACACAGCAGAAGTGCAACGGGTCATTGAAGTACTCAATACTCAATATCTTTATTGCTTTCCCATAATGTATTGTGTACTTAGGTGGTAACTATTAGAGGTTTTTTTTTTTTTCAAGTCATCGGTATATTCAAACACTATCTAGGAATATTTATTCCGTATACAATACACATGCCAATAGGTGTTAAATTGATAGCTCTTTAGCGCATCGTCTCAGACTGAATACAATTCTCCTTTGTTCCACACAAGCTGGAACAGTGTCTGACCATTATGTACAAACGTAATTTTATTTAACATTCGCTATCGACAGAGGAATATCTTGGAGATACCCTGTGATCTAGATTCTAGAAACCGATAGATCTTAAAACAATTGCAAGCCTATAGTGACACCAGCTTTCCTCGTGACATCTGCGTGTATTTTGTATCTCAACATTTTTAAACAAAGATGTCCGACGTGAAAAGTAACATGTGTGCTTCTCCAGATCCAAATATTCATAGCAATCGGTTCAGTGGTTTAGGTGTGAAATTTTAACATATAAACTTACAGACCGATTATATTAGTATGAATAAGATTTAAGCTAATCAAAAGCAGTTTACTCATTGCCTTGTAAAACTTAGAGATATTTGCATATTTCTCCTCACTATCCTCCTCAACTCTACCTACAATTTTCACGAAAAAGTTTTGTACAATTTGTCGATTTCATTAACACTTTCTACAATAAAAATCGACTACTAAGAATCTACACCTGTATTTAGTCTTGGCACACTGAAACTCAAGAAATAGTTCCAATCCAACTTACATGCGGGCGAGGACTAATTTATTTTACAAACCCAGATAAGCTTTTATACCGGTTTAGGGGTATGAGGAATAGGGTGTAAAGTTCACTCATCCCCCATAGAAAAGGGAGGATCCTCCGACCAGACGGGTGTGATGTCTGGCGGGCAACTGCCCAGAGGTTTGAAGTTGGGAGATTCTATATATGTTTATCGCGCGGTAAACTCTAATTGCGCGATGCAGGATTTGTGTGACGTCAGGATGTTATGTGACGTCAGGTCTTTGATGCGTAGTTCGCATGTAGCGATGTAGATGCCGCTACATCACTCCCCTCCGGAGACTGGAGGTCGATAGTGGGCTGAGTCTTGAATCTTGCGATGCTTCACAGTGCCAGCTGTGGTTCCAGTGAGTCGGAACCGGGTGCCGCATAGTTCGCGGTAAGTCGGAACTGTCTGCGGTGATTCCCCAGTGAGTCGGGGTAGCGCTGCGTTATGATCCAGTGGGTCGGATGTGGTACAGCGCTGGGTTGTGGCTGAGGGTGATGACCAGGAATGCGCGTTCGCTGCATGCTGGTGGTCAGGATACCCGTTGAAGCCGTGGGTGCTGACTGGCTGTGTGACTCGCCTCACGAAAGCTTGCGGGAGTGATGATGATGATGACGTCACGCTGAAGTAGTTGCACGAAGGCTGCGTTGACGTTTATATTCGGGGTCACCAGTTTAGGGGTATGAGGAACAGGGTGTAAAGTTCACTCATCCCCCATAGAAAAGGGAGGATCCTCCGACCAGACGGGTGTGATGTCTGGCGGGCAACTGCCCAGAGGTTTGAAGTTGGGAGATTCTATATATGTTTATCGCGCGGTAAACTCTAATTGCGCGATGCAGGATTTGTGTGACGTCAGGATGTTATGTGACGTCAGGTCTTTGATGCGTAGTTCGCATGTAGCGATGTAGATGCCGCTACACCGGTTTCATCAGCCCGTGAATTGCTTCTTCTACACATAGCATATAAAATGTATGTAATATTAGCTAAACAACCATATCAGATGGGTAAAACCACTGAGTCCCATTGAACGTTAGGCAATTTATCTCGGCAGGCTAACACGAACATGGCTCCTACTGAAATAATTGGTTCACGATAGCAGAAGACAGAACTTGAGGAGAATAGGGAGAGTAAGACCTTTGCCATCTCGTAAGATAGGTAGATAGAACCATAATCACTAGACCTGGTGGACGGATCAGTAATGAATGACAGACAGTACGAGAAAGGAAAACACTCTTACTTAAGCCTCTTAATATTATAACCGTCTCGGTAAAATATAGCTATGGCATTGTAACATCTGTTCCTTTTTTGGTTTATACGAAATTAGTGATTCTGCAACATGATTGCGTAACACACTATCAATGACAAATATAATGATTTTGAAGGATATTGCTAATCCATTGCTTCATATGATCGAAAAATTTGTCTGTTCAACAATATAAATAACGCAATGAATGTAGTTGAACTATGTGTTACGCAATTACCCGCTAACTTGACTAACATTAACTCGATATACTTGAGCGGCTTTAAAATGTTTGCATATGGTTCATATTCGGTTTGCGCAAATTTTACCATGTTTCCGAATTTCGTGTGAAGCTCAAGTTGTTACCAATTCGCCTTACCTGGAATGCTCATATTCTTTCCCTTTTGTATAATGTGCTCTTTTCCCCTTCTCTACCCTCCCCTCTCCCTACCCTCTTCTCTTTCTTCTCTATCTTAAGAAACGTTTCCAGTTTTTTTGTGACTCCCACACGATATTTTTAAGGTCATCAGATAACTTGAAGCTTAAAATGCCAATGCATTCCACAACTTTCTTCGACAAATCCTTTTCTGTCCAAATAAAACGCGCGCAATGGTTACCTTTATTTAAGAGACTCGTGATGGTAACATTACTTGTTGTTGTGATCTTGTTCTCGTTGCTGTAATAATCTGTAGTCGTCATTTATTTTCGTTGCTTTATTTATTCTTATATATTATGTATGTATTATATAAATATAATTATATATCTCTATGTATCTATTGTAGTATATTGTATCTATACAAGCTTAGTTTTTGTTTAAGGTAAACCTGTAAAGGGGTCATTGTACTCATCATTATGAACAACTTTCACTGTGGGACACACGCTGAAATCGCGATAAAAATATCAGCTGTTTACATTTTAACTTATGCGAACATAAATGTAGGGAACAGCTGATATTTTTTTTCAACCGATACTTAACTTTGATCGATTGACCTGTACGATTGTTACTTAGCCAAGAGTCTCTACACTCAGATGGTTTCATAGAAATTCTGGTGAAAAAGGCCCTAAGCCTCTCATTATTTATTTATTTATTTATTTAAATGCCTTAAAACTACCATTACAGGTCTTAGCCTAATGCGATAGCCAAGTCAAACACACCAAATTAAAATACAAAAACCTTAAGTCATAAACATTAATATTGTTTGTTTTATTGTTTGTTTATTATAAAAGTCCCGAATTAGGTTATATTCTTTCAACTTGTAAATGCCTACTTACATTTGATTCGACGTTCAATAGTTGACCTACTAAACTCAGTGAGACTATTCATATCTTGAGAGGCTATTAAGGCCATTCGTCTTCATAATACGCCATTAATTCTGTTGCATAATCTGCTATAGTTAGTAGTTACTGTAATTGATATGAATGTTACTGATTTCTTACATTTAGTATTAAAGTATTGGAGTGGGTACTGGAAGAAACAAAGAAATCATTTATTTGCTGATAATGTAGGTATACATATAAGTTGGAATATTTAATAAGTGTCCCGATATACTCGTATTTTACCTTACGACATGTAAAATATTAGGTTTGAATTAAACAGTAATATAGGTAGGTACAGCTTATTAGCCGTAGTCGAATTTAATAGGTTGTTACAGATCAGACAACAAAAAAAACAAAAAAATTAATGAATTACATATAAATCGCTCGCAAATCATACAATGAAGAATATAAATGTTAAAATGTATTATGTCAAAAAGCTTAATGTCAAAATATTCCAAAACATTAATAACAATCACAATTATTATTAGATAAAGAATTTAGATAATCTGGTAATGTCCCGGCTGTCATTCGTGGATCTTTGACAGTCGTTATGAGTCGTCAGAAGCCCGAAAGTCTGACACCAGTCTTACCAAGGGGTATCGTATTACCCAGTTACTGGGTTGTGGAGGTCAGATAGGCAGTCGTTCCATGTAAAATACTGGTATTCAGCTGCATCCGGTTAGACTGGAAGCCGACCCCAACATAGTTGGTAAAAGGCTAGGCAGATTGATTGGTAATGTCAAAATCTGTTATATCAAATTACAATTTAACAACAACCATAAAAAAATCGCTAATAAATAAATGGCAACGATCATTAATGATAACGGACTGTTCCGCAGTGTCCGGATGAGCACTATCTAATGTAACTGATAAATAATCGATCGAAATTTTGTTGGGAACTGCTGGGACACAGGCCTCCTCTCTTTGCGAGGAACTGGGCTGTAATTTACCACGCGGGCCCAGTGCGAATTGGTAGATGTCACATGAGTTCGAATATTTGGTTCTTGGACATGCCGGTTTCCTCAAGATGTTTTCCTTCACCGTTTTGAGAGCAGTGGTGATGAAATAATTTACACAAAGTAAAGCACCTGTCAATGTTCGAACCTATGACCTACAACTCGTAAGTCGTGGCTGATACCATTGGGCCACCATCTGTCAGATTAGTGAACCGAAACTTATCAGACAGTGGTGAAGCAGACCATAGATGTTTTTTCAAAGGCCCAAAAGTTACTATTTAGTGCCTAGCGGATATTTGCTACGAAAGTGTAGCAAGCGTAGCCTGCACAGCTACGAGTGCTACGACGTAGCATCGGCCTTTGAAGGACGCACGTTGTTGCACAGCATGACACAGTGCTTATGTTTGAATTTTAAGTTGACGATAACCGACTTTTAGTGATTTTATACTGAAGATAACGTCTAAACGAGTACCTAGTTAATGATTTAGAAAATATAATTATGTTTAATTAGAGCATTTTCTTAACAACTATAAGCACTTAAAGCCACTGGCATGTATCTGCGTCTTAAGCTGAGGTTCCTGAACTTCATGGGTCTCAATCTTATAGGTAAGGTTAACCCTGTTTTATTATATTTTTTTTAGAATTACTAGCCCTCACCTCCTAGGTTTAATATTTTAAAGGGTAAAAAAACCTCAGCCAAAGTTACTCTCCGATAAAATATCACATGTATCCATTTACAAGTATCCAATTCACCATAATAACCCTTAACAAAATGTCACACGCAGTCATAAAAGAGTATCAAAAAGCCGATATAAATAATTATAAGTCACCGACAGGACCGTATAATAAAATTGCTAGCGGATTTTCCATTATTCCAGTCGGCCACACCGATTAAACAGTGATTCAACCGGGAGCCAAACGCGTGACCGAACGCAGTTAGGTTGCGGTATGACTCAGTTTAGGGGAGGTTATTTTTTTGTGTACTGGAAACAGTTTATCGAAATCAGTATTTGTATTATGTTTCATGTTAATGGTCTGTTTGTGAAGTGAAAACTTCTTTAGCATCGTTGTGATTTGAAAGTCGATGAAACGAAAAAGCGACAGTGAAAAGAGACAGACACATAAATTCATAAGATTTAACGTGGGAGAAAATGAGATAGGAACCATTATACAGTGTTTCATAGATTCGTGGTTCTCTTTGTGCTCTCCTTCGCACCCCCTCCACTCGTGTTTACCAAGGCATAGTGGGAGTTTGCTTGGGCCTAAATTTTTGAAGGTTTCACTTCTACCACGTGTGAATTGCACACATGTTTTAAATGTTTTTTTTTTGCTTAATGAAAGAAAGAAAGATAGAAAATAAATTTATTTAGCACAGACTAAGAGGCACACAACACAACATAATTATTTTACTACAAATAAAAACCTAATTAAAAAAGAAAGAAAACAAATAAAAAGTGTAAAAGTGCGTTCTAGCATATTAGCAGGAAAGTGTGCCTCGCGGCTGCGCCAAATAGGCCTAGTTCAGCAAAAATGCCAGACAACTAGTGCCTTGACGCTGGTTTTCAACTAGACCTGTCTAATGTGCCTGCTCTTGACCTCGATCATGCCTGATGGAGAGCGATGGATGAGGTTTATGATGGAACGAGCGTGCCCAGAAAATGCCTGTTCACTCTCGCTTTGAAGGTTATATGTGGAAGACACAGCCGCTGGCAGAGAGTTCCACACTTTGACTGGAAATGCAAATAACTTATTTATTTATTTTTAGTTTGTTTTGTTCCACTGCAGGGCAAAAAATTTATTAGACGCATTATTTTATTATTTCATTTTCTTTCTTCACGATCTCGTCATTATCTTGATTAGCATTTTTTTTCTATCCATTTTGCCTACATCATCTTCAATTTACATTTTACCAAAACTCACTTTAAAACACCATATTATGAAAACCTATTCATTTATTTATACTTAAACGGTATTTAAAGTTAAAATATGTTTGACGTGTAAAAGTGTTTGTTTAGAGAAATAAAATCATATCAAGCAACGTAGTTTTATAAACATTTGATTAGTAATCTGAATCACTGCTAAAACATTTGCATTTGCATTTTTATTTAGGAAGTATACGGCTGCCAACGATTAAGTGCAGAACTGGTGTAATTATATTCTCTAAACTAACCCGCTCCGTCGAAAAAAAAATCGACACTCCCCAATTCCCTCTCTGCTCAGTGCCCGTTCGGATCGGACGTGTTTTTGGTTTTTTGAGAATATAGAAATAATCATTTAAACTTATTTTAATTATTAAATTGTACTGAGACTCGGACCCTCCTTTTTCTTCTTGGAGACTTGCCCGTAAGGGGCAGCGGACATATTGGTTGGTGTCGGAAGTCTCGCTTTCTCACATGCAGCCACCGCTGTTAACTTTTGGTGAGTTAAGTTCAAGATATTAAATAAACACGAAAAATCGACCTGCGCCTGCTGAGATTCGAACCCCGGACAGCACGCAACGAGACGACGCTATTTATGTCGACGCCAAATTGACATTACGTCATCGCAGCAAATTGCTATCCACGTTGCTACGGAGCGCGTCTTTCGCATCGGCTACGCGCCGCGCCGGCACAAACCGCTACGGTTGCTACGAATACTTTATCTGCTACGAGTTGTTTGCGAGCGGCTACGCGGGACTAAGGTGTTAAGATATTTAAAATATTTTGATAACACACTTAAAAATGCCTAAATTAAACAGAACACCTCCTTCCACTCCTACTATTGCGGTACAACGTGCTTCTTCAAACCCCAACGTTGCAGCTCCATCGAGTGAATGTGAATTCATCAATACTCAACAAAGATCAACAAAGCGCCCGTGTTTAGACTTTAGTCCCACAAGCGAACTTGAGGATTTTAAGGAGGAAATTCGAGCAATGCTTAATAAATGGAATACAGATCAGGAAACTATTTTGCAAAAATTTATGTCTAAAATAACGCTTGAGTTGGTAGAATTAAAAGCACAGAATGATGAGCTACGGAATATCAAGACTGAGATTGAGGACTCCGCTATGCTAATGAATGCCAAATATGAGGAGATAAGAACTAGTGTGGGAAGGTTGGAAAGTGAACGCTCAGAGCAACGTAAATATATAGACCAACTAGAAAAACAAATAAAAGATAGTCAAGAAAATCATAGATCTGCCGTAATCGAGCTGCGTAATATCTCCCCAAAGCCAAATGAAAACGCAAGTGACTTAACGGAAATAGTGGTGAGGGTGTGCAGGTCATTAGAAGTGCAGGTAAAACCGGAAGAGATTCGGGACATTTATCGAGTGCATAGTAGCCAAGGCCCTTCTAAGCAAATTATTGCAGAATTTCAATCAGTCACTCTGAAAAGCACAGTACTTCGCGCTGTACGTGATTTTAACAAAGGCAAGCCACCCCCCGAAAAATTAAATAGTGAACATTCAGGCTTGAATGGTGTACGCACCCCTATCTACATTGCTGATCGTCTTCCGGCAACTGCCAGGAAACTTTTCTATGACGCACGTAAATTTGCTAAAAGTAATGGATTCCAATACTGCTGGACGGCAAATGGGAAAATTTTTATTCGCAAGAAAGAAGGGGAAAAACCGTTACTTATAATCTCTGAATCCTGCTTTCAAAACATACTGCATGATAATAATATGTAATATCTTAACTGTTCGAGTAACATTAGCTTTTATATTTTGTAACCTTATTTCTATTTGTTATTTTTTAACTTTTTGTATCCTTACTACACAGTCGCGTTCATACACTTGCAACAATCTAATACTTAACACAACTCTAAAATGCACCACTCAAATATACAACTCACTCACGTACATTCATAACTTTCACAAGTCACAAGGTTTATTAATTGTAGGAAATTATTCTCTTTTTACGATACAATATCGAACATTTTGTTTATCCCAGGTTATATTAGGGAACACTATTGACCAGTTCTGTAACGTTGTAAAGCTAAAAACGACTCCAAATATGAAATCTTTACGTGCAAATGACATTAAAAATGAACAACGTAAATGATATAATCAATAGCTTGGATACCTATGGGACCCACGAAACCTTCAGTTGCCCCCCCGAAAAATGCCACCAGATTCTAGGAAACCCCAAAAATACAATTAATCTCCTGCATCTAAATATACGTAGTATTAGTAAGAATTTTGATGGTGTCCTCGTGTTATTATCATCTTTAAAAATCAGTTGTGATGTGATTATTTTTTCGGAATGTTGGCTGAACAAAAATACAAATATTCCGATTCTGCAGGGATACTCAGCCTATTCGTCTGCAAATAGCCTAAATAAAAGCGATGGTCTGGTCGTCTACATTCTTTCGGATTTACAACATACCATTATGGAGCCAGACTTTTTTGATGCAAACTGCCTAATCTGCAAGTTCACTGATATCGTAATTATTGCCGTCTACAGGCCGCCATCCTTTCGCAGAATAGCGAACTTTTTAAACAGCCTCAATACTATACTAGCATCGGTAACCTCCTATAAAAATATATTTTTGGTTGGAGACATGAACATTAACATTAGCACAACTAATAATGATCCAAATTATAACGAATACATGACCTTAACTGCATCACACGGACTCTTACCGGCCTATACTCTTCCCACCAGAGAAAAGAACTGCCTGGATCATGTCATGATTAAAGTATTGAGGAAGGTAGTATCTTTTATCAT
The DNA here is from genome assembly GCA_916701695.1 of Agrochola macilenta. NCBI lineage: Eukaryota > Metazoa > Arthropoda > Insecta > Lepidoptera > Noctuidae > Agrochola > Agrochola macilenta. Next base: position 2,490,455 of record OU753558.1, on the reverse strand, counting down.
AGACAGTCACATTACCGACCATGTCCCAGTACTCGTTTGTATAAAAAACGTAACAAAACATAAAACGATTAAAGTTGTCTCGAAACTAGATTTGCTTAAGGTTGTTGCTGAGATTGCAGAAACCGATTTCAGTACCATCTTGTCTACAAGCAATCCTAATTGGGCTACTGAGTTTCTTATTAATACAATTGTTTCTATAATACATAAAAATACCATCACCAGTTGCATTCCTTCTAGGCTGAGAATAATCAAGCCCTGGATCACTCCAGGGCTACTAAGGTGCATTAGGAATAGGGACAACATGCATAGAGAACACAAAAAGACACCGGACAATTATACCTTAAAATTGACTTATATACGTTATCGCAATTTCTGCAATAAGCTTCTATATAGGCTAAAAAATAATCACGAGAAAAACGAATTGGTAAAAGCTAAAAATAATCCTAAAAAGACCTGGAATATCATAAACACCATAATTAATAAACAAATCTCTAGATCTCCTCCTATGGAGTTATTGTCTATGTCCAACGTAGACTGCAGGTCCTCATTAAATTTAGTAAACAATTATTTTGCGAATATTGGCAAGGAACTTGCAGCTAAGCATACAAATGCTGGTACGTTACATGAGTCATATGTCAAGGACGACGCCCAGGTGAACTCAATTGTTCTTCTCCCTCCGGATCATGCAGAAGTTGTAAATATTATAATGGGTCTTCGTGTCGATTCTGCCCCGGGATGGGATGGAATCAGTTCAAATCTTCTAAAAATGAGCAGACAGACTCTTGCGCCCCTCATCAGTCACTTATGCGGTCTTTGTATCTCTGAGGGTGTATTTCCAAAAGTTTTAAAGAGAGCGGTCGTTCACCCTATTCACAAGGGGGGAGACAGAGGCAGTGTCAACAATTACAGACCAATTTCGGTCCTTCCGGCATTGTCGAAGGTTCTTGAGAGGGTCCTGAACAATCGTCTTGTGTCTTTCCTGGAAAACCATAATATTCTCTCCAACAATCAATTTGGCTTTCGTAGGGGGAAGTCATGTGAGGACGCTTTCTCGGCCCTGATTGATGAAGTTGTTGAGACTCTTGATAAAAAGTCTAAGTGCCTCGGTTTATTCTTAGACCTATCTAAGGCATTTGACACTGTCTCTGTCCCCATCCTGCTCAAAAAATTGGAGAGAATTGGAGTTAGGGGCCCTGCACTTTCTATCTTTGCGAGTTATCTGTCTGAGCGAACGCAGTGCGTTAAAGTCACCGAGTATGTTAGTGATGAGTGTGGATTATCCTTCAGAGTGCCTCAAGGTTCTATCTTGGGGCCTACACTTTTTTTGGTTTATGTAAACAGTCTATGTGATTTAGTACTCCCAAATTGTTCCATTTACACATATGCTGATGATACGGCCCTTCTGGTCCATGCAGAAAATTGGAACGAAGCCCGAGAGAGAGCAGAATTTATTCTTGGAATTGTTATGTCTTGGCTGTCGGCGAATAGTTTAACTTTAAATGTGGATAAAACCAACTTCATCACTTTCTCTCTTAAATCTACTTTGCAACCTGATGACACAGTTTCAATTAAAGCTCATACTAATTGTAATGATTACCCAAACCAATGCTCCTGCCTTCCCCTGACAAGAAAAGCAAGTGTGAAATACCTTGGCGTAGTAATAGACAACCTCGTATCATGGAATGCTCAAATTGGGGTATTGTCTGGCAGAGTTAGGAAACTAATTGCCGTGTTTAGGGGCCTGCGGTATAGTGCTGACGCAGATACCTTACGCATGGTTTATTTCTCCCTTTGCCGGTCAATATTAACTTTTGGCATAACGGTTTGGGGCGATGCATCGAAGACAAGTATGATACAATTAGAAAGGGCGCAGAGAGCTGTCCTCAAGGTCATGACCTTTAAACACTTTCGGCATAGTACGACTCAATTGTACAAAGAATGTCAGGTCTTGACCGTGAGGCAGCTCTTCGTGCTAAACTGTACGTTGCGCAAACATGCTTCTTTGCAGCTGGATCCCAATCGCTTGATAAAACGTAGGACCACAAACGTGTGTACCATTGAGAGGCACAGAACGAAACTTGCGGAACGTCATTTCAGAATCCTTGGTAGTCGAATATACAATTTTGTGAACAAACAATGTAACATCTATGCGTTCAATAGATTTGATTGCAAAGGTAAAGTCTATAAATGGATAATGACCCTTAGTTATGACGAGGTTGAAAACATTCTCAATACGTACATTTAACCCACACCCTTTTCAGTACCCTGTCCGACACACCCTCGAATACTCCCACCTTCCAACACAACACAACATAACATGTCATAACACAACACAACACTACATAGCACAACATAACACAACACAACACTACATAGCACAACATAACACAACAAAACACTACACATCACAACACAAAAACACACTCACAACACACACTATACAAATGGTTTTCTCTTTATTTATATTTTTTGTATTAATTTCTGAAAAAAAAAAAAAGAAAAAAAAAACTTTATTTTCTGTCGATAGTTTTTCACAGAGAAATTCCGAATTTTTATAATGTCTAACCAATGTTAACTTGAGAGCCCTGACACCCATAACACAAGTTGAATCTTAGCTTGGGTGTCAGAGGTGTATAACTCTGCATTAACCCATTACAATTTTTATGACAAATTTATTATGTTATGCCAAGTGGCTTAAGCAAAATTGTAAAACTGGAAATAAAGATATTATTATTATTTATTATTAATTGAATGAGAGTCAACACACTGTATAATTACACTCTTTATTAATTTATTATTTCATCATAATCTGCCTAGCCTTTTCAACTTTGTTGGGGTCAAATTCCCGTCTAACCGGATACAACTGAATTCCAGTATTTTAAATGGAGTGACTGCCTATCTGACCTCCGCAACCCAGTTACTGGGTAGCACGATACCACGTAGTAAGACTGGTTATGTGACTTACGGGCTTCTGAGATTCGTCGATCTTTGACAGTTGTTACGGGTGCGTTACGACTGTGAAAGATTCACGAATGACAGCCGGGACCAACGGCTTATGTGCTTTCCGAGAGAGTTCTTGGTATGTAAAGATGGTCACTCATCCACGGACCAATCACGGCAAGCGTAGCTTAACCTGATCGATCGACCCGTGCGGCTGTTATTACTTAGCCATAAGCCCGAAGCACCTCTAAGGAAGTAAAGTAAATATATACACGTGTATTATATGTATGTGTAATGTTTTTTGTCATCGTCGGGGCATCTTGTGTTATTTTTGTACTACAACGAGATTTATAAGTACGTTCGTAACATCGTAAGTATATTACGATGTTACGAACGTACTTATAAATCCTAACTAATATTATAAATGCAAAAGTGCGTATGTTTGTTACGCTTTCATGCTAAAATGGCTGAACGGATTTGGATGAAATTTGGCACACGGGTAAACCATGACCTGGAATAGGACATAGAATACTTTTATCCCGATATTCCCACGGAATCTAGACTTATGGGGGTAAAACCGTAGGGCGCAGCTAGTGATTTATAATTGAAAATACGTTGTGTGGTAAATACGTTACTTGGAGTTAATTCTTTTTTCAAAAACTTGAACTGGAAAAGGCGCTACCTCTATCCTTTGAGCCAACTAAATATTGAGTGTCTTACATTTTTCTTTATAAAGGGTCAGTGAACCCCGCTCCGCGATACCACTATAGCCTCACCCTAAATGTCGCCACCGCCGGTCGTTAGCCGCACGTCACTCAGGAGCAGTGAGACGTGAATTTTGATTGTGGACACGGATAAAATGATAATAAGCCTGTGAATTAGAACAGGCGTGTTTTATAACAGTCTGCGATAAAGTAATGCCAGCACTACTATTTATACTATTTGCCGGAGTTTTGTAAAGGTTGTTTAGTTTTAGAGTTCGATATTTAAAGTTTGATGACTGCTGCTCCGTTGGCTTTGATTCTTGTGCAAAGCTCATGGAACTTTCGCGTTTTGTGTACGTCAGTGGTAACAAAATCTGTGGTACCTGAAGGCCAATTCTCGTACTTAAAAAACGTTCACATTCAAATCTCAATCTGTCAAACTTGTCAAAAATATTGGTAAATTGATTGAATTTTTGGCAGATTGCGAATGAGATTAGAATGCGAATGTTCTTACGAGAATAACCCCTTCGGTTGACTCCGTAATATTCTAGGCCAGCCCAAGGTCAAAGTGTTACCTTAACCTTAGAGTAAAAAAAACATTATTAAACAAAATTTTAAAACATCTTTACCTGAATGGAAATCTACGTGTATTTTTGTTAAGCCTAAAATAATAATAATTGTTTATTATTGACAAGTAAAGACAAGTTAATGTTGTTTAAAGTATAGACGTTTTTTGTCTATTTGATCAAAACTGTCAAAATAACTAAAGATAAATGGCCCTTTTTTTTTTTTTAGATAGGGCATCTCGCTGTTAACCTCTGAGGAGGTCGTAGCTGCTTAACCGGACTTTCCTGTGGCTGCCTTAAGCTTCTACACTTAAAGCCTCCAGCCAGGGGCATAAACTATTCTAATTAAAACTAGGCGAACGCTCGCTAAGGGCACCCCCTGTGGGGTATGGACCTCGGCTTAGGGCGTCGCTGGGGGGAGGACAGCAAGATGGGACAGGCTGGATCAAACATAGATTATTATTATTCGGGGAATTTAAGACTACAGGCTCAGCTTCGACGCGGGCTGGCGCATCGTCGAGCAAGGGTCGGAGGGGAGTATCATTTACTCGGGAGGGACGCGGTCGCGGACCTCTGCGGCGAGGTCGGAACGTGTGTCGGTGTGTGTGTTTCTTTACTGTACTGGTGGCCCTATTGCTTTCCTGGAGGAGGGTTATGGGGTCATCTGGGTCGTTGAGGTCGGCCTTCACAACCAGAGGGTTGCGATGTATTGTGGCTTTATCAAAATAACGCGTTGCATTGCGTTTTAGAAATTGGGCTATTGTGGGGATTTTAAGGTCGAGATGGAGGATCTCGTTCCTAACATACCAGGGGGAAGCCGTCGCCATTCGAAGGAAACGGTTTTGGAGGGTCTGCATCTTATGGAGATGGTAGGGTTTCGCTTGTGCCCAGGCGGCACACGCATAGGTCATAATGGGTCTAATGCACGCCGTGTAGGTACGCAATTTGCACCTGAGTGACAATTTGCTTCGTGCATTGAGAACGGAGTGGAGCCTACCGAGAGCGAAAGCGGCTCGCGAGCGTGCCTGCTTTATGTGCTCGGAGAATGTGAGTTTAAAATCGAGGACCACACCTAGATATTTGGCTCGCTTATCCCAGGGGATCGGCTTGTCAAACATGGTGATTGGTCGGGGGAACGTGTTAATAAGTTTTTTGAGTCTCGGTTTCTTGAAGAGAACCGCTTGACTCTTATCAGGATTGACCTCGATTCTCCACTTTCTGAACCACGTGCCGAGCTTGTCGACTGCGGTTTGGAGAGTGAGAGCTATCGGGTCGGGGCTTCTGCCTGAATAGTAAATGGCCGTGTCGTCTATAAATGGCCCTTTCTTCCTTTTCCATAAATGGGAAAAATTTAAATATGAATGAAGTCAAAGATTTCCTATTAGAAATTGATAGAATCCTGCAACTGAACGAGCAACAATTTCCTCGGTAAAATTAAAAAATCTGATCTTAACAACTTCGAAGTCAGCTTGCCAAGAAAAATAAAGTTAGGACCTCACCGACCGACCTATTATTACTCTATTAATAAATCGCAATCACCGTTCGACCGAGAAAAACTTAACTTTAAGTTGGTTAGATGCAAATCCCCACTATAAATTGGCGAAGCGCGGACGGATTCGAAGCATTAATTTGTGGTAAATCGCGTGGAAAATGGAAATTTTGTGCAGCCTCCGGCTTCCAAGGTTTGACAAACTTACGTTTTCCTTCACCCCAACCTTATGACCTCACACCACTATTCAATAATCTACCTTATCCCACTACTCTTAAGGTGTTGTTTTGATATGTGCCGGGTTTCGTGATGGCAAATAGGGTAACCAAAAGCATGGTCGCGTGAGACGTGATGAGAATATGCGCCGCGTTTTTAATGAGAATCGCGGATTTTATTTATAAATATGACGTAAACAAGTTTATTAAACTGTAAAAAATACTGTATAAATACTGTATAAGTACTAAATGTAGACGAGTCTTGGATTGTGAGGACTACTACTAACTAGCTTGTTATTTTCACACGGTTAGAGAAGTAAGAAGCTTTCTTTCAGAAGCAAAAAAAAGAATATTATTATGACCAGCTTTTTCCTTTTAACCCCTAATTATTAAGTTTACCACAAACAATTTATCTATATAATAAAAATGAAATGCCGTTCGTTGGTAAGACATCGCTTTTTTTTTTTTAGTTTGGATATTATCAAATAACTTCGCCCGCTCATGGTGGAGCGGGAGGGCGTGTCATACTCTTACTGCCTTCCACTAAAACCCACCCGTTTTCCTTCAGTTGCCTGTACGTTGCCAGGGGCCAAGGTATCCCTTTCGGACTTTCCCGTGACCCCGTCAGGCATCGGTCTTAGCAGACCCCTTCTGTTGTGCTGACATCTCTTTGAGGCGCGCATGGAACACAACGCGCCGTCGACCCAGGCCTGGTCCTTATCAGACGGTGAGCTACCCATTGCTCACCATCCGCAAGCCCGCGCTTACGGTGGCCGGGAATCGGCCTGCGATTCCCGACGCCCAGGGCGTCTCCTGCGGCGGCGGTGGATGCGTTCACATGAGAACGGCTGTACCGATTTGGCTGTTCTTGTTTTTGATTTAGAATTTTTCAATTTTCCGGCAACTTTTCAAATTTTTCTTTCCGTGAAATGATAATTGACGATTTGGCTATTTTAAAACAAAAATGGCCAAATCGTCAATTATCATTTTATGAAAAGAAAATTTTGAAAAAATGCCGGGTAAATTGAAAAATTCTATGGGATTTTAGTATGAATTATAAAACGTGTGTCGGGCTAGCTAGTGTATAATAAATAATTTGCCACTGAATCCTTCTGAAGCCCTTATTAGCCCTCTTTAACAATCGATTGCTTAGTTATGCATAGTGACAGTATACCCGTAATCTTAGTATAATAACGTTTATATCCAGAACTTGGAACCGGATAAGTCAGATGAGATTTGCTTTAAGCTTTTAGTATTAACGCAGTTAGATTGTTTACCGGCTGCAGAGCTAGAGCGTGAATCGGAAAGATACTGGAAACGGCCACGCTTGCGTACTGCAAAATAGTTTTACAAAGCCATAAACTAATTTGTTGTGGGTAAACAACTGTGTTATTCTTCTATCTTATAATACAAGTAACAGCTCCCTAAAGATAGCAATGTTGGTTTTTGCGTACCTAATGTTCTTGTGCTAAAACTGTTACTTCTTCTTTGTCGTGTCAATGGCACGACAGTGAATAGGTATGTCAACAAACATTTTTTTTGGTCCGTCTGGTAGACTATTAAAAAATAATGGACACGTATTTTTTATTTTTTTACGTAACGAAAAGATTACGGCAATACATTGTGTTAAAATGTGGCATGACGTCACTCCCCGATAGATTTTATGCGTTTTATCTAACTGGTTTTTATTAATATGATAAAGCAAAAAATACACGGTCTAATATTTTTTTATTACCTGACTGACGGTCTAAATAGATAGTTTTTGGTTTTTCCCCAGTCAGTATCCCCATTACAGATTGTTGGCCCAAACTTCGCCCCTTCCACGGCAACGTCGTCGGTGGCAGCACAGATGGCGGCATGGCTGCATTTTTTGAGGCACAGAGGGCGGGATAAAAGAAAGAAAGAAAATATATTTATTTAGCACGGACTAAAACACAAACAATACAGTTTACACAGCAGATAAAAAAAAATGTGTAAAGTGCATGATAAGACGTCGGACATACTTTGCGACGACACAGCTTCAAATCGACACCTTGCTGCTGATAGAGTTTATTTGGAACATAGTGTCTTTCCAAACATTGTGACACCACTATGTCCGGAAACACACTTACTTTCAAATAAATAAAAAAGGAACAGAATTTGAATGAAATTACCAGTCGGATTTAATCTGGCAATTAGTATAACGAGAACCCTTCTAAGGTTCGGTAAGTACAGTCAACCTCAAAAAGATGTAAAGTTCAACATGAATTCATTTAACTGTCTACAATTTTTGTTAATTCACGATACCAATGTATAACTGCAATTAAGTACCCAATGTGTAATAGATTTTATGGCTATTCATTGATACAATATTATAAATTCAAATTCATTTATTGGTGTGATTTTTGGTACATTTTTACATGAGATCTTAAAAATAAATAATTAGTTCCACAAAAAACTACCTTAAAGGTATACACTCGATCACATAATTAGTAATTATTATAAAAAAAGAATAATCAGCATATTTAAATAAAATAATTACAACGAAACACAACATAACTTAAGACAGAAAAAAACAAGCAAAACCTTAACTATTGAGTATACATATAAATAATGAATGGAAATAAAGATAATATAAAACGATAAAAGAAAACAATTAAATGAATTGTTGATGTGTACACATTTTTTTGAGGCTGGCTGTACAACGATGAAAACTGTAATTATTTTGAAGCACATCTAGTAACTCTACTTCTATTGGCCCGTAAGAGGCTTAGTTCGAAGGTGTGAGTTAGCACAAATAATTAGAAGGAAAAGGTGAGTGCGTTTGATAGGCAAACTTAGTATATTAAGTTTATATACCAGCACGCTATGTACATTTTACTTCGCGATTACTTGTTGGGCGGGTTTACTATGAATAGGCTATTGTGTTTCTATAGTTAGACAGATTTCTCTATGAACACTTAGGGCCGAGTCCCACCAGAATGGCAGCGGCCGGCAGCGACGCGGCAAGCACTTTCAGTGTGAAACAATTTTAAACTTTATCTACATACTTAAAAGACCAGTATCGCTTGAAAAGCTTGAAGAGGTCGCTAACCGCATCTTGTTAGTGGTTCTGCCCGCGGCTGCCAGCGCAGCGGCGACGCGAGGCCACTCGCGGCACCGCGGGCGGCCGCGCGTATGTAATGTAGAAACTAAACTAGTCAAGAGGAGACTAGGCACGTGGAATCTGGAGGTCACGTGAGGCCACCAGTGGCGACGCCGGGGGCCGCTGGTGGCCTCTGCTTACCGCTGCCGGCCGCTGCCATTCCGGTGTGTCTCGGCCCTTAGGTGAAATGAGCTGTCAATAGTAGCATTATGTGGAATGACAGGTCACTTCAAGCCCACATCTGCACCCTAATTGCGTAACACACTTTCAATCACAATCCGAGAGTTTTGAAGTATGTTGCTAATCCATTGGTTCATAAGTTTGAAAAATTCGTCTGCTCAACAACATAAATAACGCAATGAACGTGGGTTGACTGTAAAATGAAACCCATTGCGATCAATTGTCATTTTATGTGTGATCATGTGTGTTTCGTAAGTACCCCGCAGCTAAGTTTTCATGGTGAGATTTTAACAGACTTAAGCAATATTTATAAATCGGCAGTTTGTAATTGCTGCTACATAGAAAATTCGAATACTAATTCCACATTTGGTAACCTGATTATCGACACGTCACGTTCACGTCCATGATAAGTCACCAGCGTAAACGGTACCGTTTTTAAACCACAAAACATAATCGTAGGCAAAAACGAGTAGAAATTTCCCGTACAAACTCTTAACAAGACGGTAATATGTAATTCAGTAAAACATTCCATAAACAATTGGACTCCTGCCAACTTACTAGCCGAGGAAAAATGTAAAAATCATTTGAAAATGGAAGAAGTTTAAAATAGTTTGAAAAAGCTGAGCGAGCAGTAAGTGGCCAGTGTCCGACATGACCATCGACTGTCATTAAATCCAACTGCAAGTGCTCCAAAAGTAATCACTTTGAGGCTGCAGTTGCAAAGAGAAACGAGGGTTGAAAGACCTAATTAGAGATGCAGTGGAATGGCTGCGTTTCAAGTATTGAAAAGGCTGTAAAGATTTTTTCGCTTTGATGCTGTTACTCGGAGAGTTTTAGAAAGGTTTCCAAGTGAATTAATAATTAATTATGTAAAGGTAAGTAATATGATAATAAAAGGTTTAAACTTACCAATAATAAACCTAGAATAGGTAATATAGCGTCTGTTCATAATAACACCAACTAATGAAAATCAATTATGCAGAAAAAAAAATTACAACACTTTGGTCATGAAAAAAAAACGGAGTTTTGAACTGCTTGTAATTTTAACAATTACTCGTAGAAAGTTAATTCGAAACAAAATTGGTGCTATTACGCGACCTCAATTAAAAGCTCATTCTTAAATAATGTTGCTTCTAAATCAACGCCAAATGTCTCTACAAAATAAATTCCGTAAATACACCGTGTCAAATGTCTAATCGCCCAAAAGTATCATCCGTGTGGAGTGTAATTTAAAACCGAAATCCTTCACTAGTCTCATCTCTTCAGAAGAAAATTAAACCTCTCACAGAAACAGGCAGGTAATTTAATTAAAATTCAATTCGATTGAATTGGGCCACCTAATCCGTTTCATCTATATTGCCAGAGCTGAATCTAGGTAGGAACTAAGTGTGGGTCGTAGCAGACATGATACTTTTAATTCAGCATGGCGAGTGCATCACAATGTTCTTGCTGACGTAATATGGCAAATAATTTAATTTAATGTTTTGTGTTTCGTAATGACAATTACTTTGCATACTATTGTATAGAATCAAGTTCTTCTAACTTAACAGCCAACTGTGCTACTGGGGAGTTTATTGCGCCATTTCTTCTCCACACCTAAAGCATCATTTCACCACTTAGAGTGGTGAAATGCGGGCGTTATGGGGGATTGACTTATGTAATTTTGACGTTCAAAAAGTTCTCAGCCTAATTTTAATAAATTACTTTTCATTTTGATTTTGCTGTGTAGCGTTTTTGCATTCGCATCGGTGATGCTAAAAATCGCTGGTCACCGATGCTAAAATTCACTGTATCAAGTGTCCGAAAAGCAACTAAACCTCTGGTCGCTGATGCTTAGGTTGAGATTAGTAAACGTTACTTAGAACTTGCTTTGGCTTAGCATTATTCTTGTCACTGTCGCACAACTATCAGGCTCAAATGCAAGAGAGAGGGGGACATAGTCTAAGCCGAAACACGAATTAACTATCGTTTATTAATCTCAGTCTTAAAGTATCGTGTCTGCTACGGTCCTTAGACTTGCTTTCCTTTACTTTGCACCTGCTCTTCTTGCAGATTTTGCAGTGCAGTTTGTTTATTTGTTTTTTTTTTATCTTGTCTAGGAATTGAAGAAAAACATTGAGTAACAGATGTTTCACAGCCTGAGAGGGGTTTTGTGCAAGTTTTCTGTTACGGATTGGTTTTGAACAAAGAGCTAAGATGGTATTGGAGTTCACTTTGAAAATGAGGAAGATTAAAATATTTTACGAAATGTTTTCTGTTGAAGAAAAAAAAGGCGACAAATGTTGTAAAAACGGCAATGATCTATTGAATTAAATATTTATACAATGTCAACTTAATGTCCAAATAAATTGGGATAAGGGCAGGATAATGATGAACTCCTTTAATAACACAACTTCTGACCCAGAAGGATGTTTCACCATCACAAACTATTACGGGGTTCGTACTAAGCAATGATCGTTTATGAGCAGATGCAATGACAATGATCATCAAAACAGATGTTAATTGGACCAATACAGTCCCTAGTCCGCCCCTGCGAATATTGATGTGAAACCACGGGAGCTCACAGAAATTAATCGCGGATTCGGGACCCAGGAATTAATTCTTAATCCGGTCTAAATGAGCGCCTCCCCGATTGTCGGCCACTTACAGGCGAACGTGTAGCTAATCAAAACTCGAACAAATGGCCGACTGGAGAATTAAGCGTTATGTGTGATTTAGGGTTTTGTTGGTGAAACGGTCGAAAGGGAGCGATAAATGTTTCTTTAATGGAGTTTAGGCAGGGTACATTGTTTATGTTGATGTTCTTGCGAAATTCGGGTCGGAAGATTAGAAGATGAAACTTAATTGAAATAGAATGTTTATTATGCTTATACGCATCTAGCGAATTAAGTACTGTGTTCAATGTTTCAATGCTCAAACCTTTGAGGAATCATCCAAAGTAACACTATTATTTGGGGTTGAAACCTTCGGGCTGTGGGGTCCGAGCGCTCATAGTCTCTGTAAGAAAATCTCGAAACGGCTGGTTGACACTTCCCGTGACCCAGGGGCTGGCTTTTACCTTGGCCAAAGGCTAAGGATTGCCATACAACGGGCAATGCTGCCACTCTCTTCGGCACATTACCAGCCGACAGCGATGCGGATGAATTTTTCGACGCCATCTTTTAGTTTGTAAATAGTTTTAGTTAAGTTAGGATACAATTTTATTTTTATTATTTTATTTAGTATAAGTTGTTATATAAGTATCAAAGGTTTACAGATAGTTTTATTATTCTCTGTTATGTCTTATTAAAGTATTAGGTTTTAATGATTTTGTTAAAAAAAGAAAAATAGATGAAAAATCCAAACAGAAACTTGTCAGTACACATTTATTTTGGATCATACAATATTCATAAAATAGCTACATCGATACTGAAAATGTAACAAACAAATGCAACGAAATAAGACAATCGACCCCCCATGAGAAAAACGTTTGCCCATAATTTGTCCAGAAAACCATTAACAGAAGATGAGATTCAGCAGTAAAAAGTCAAAGTCACCTTCCAAAAACAAATCCGCAATAACAATAACTATTCTTTACCAACTTAATCCGTCGCAGATATGAAATTTTATCTTCAAACTCTAAAACATTGAGATAATCTTACGACGTGCATTTTCTTTAATGGTAGAATCTACAGCTAAACTGACACTTTAAATAAGACATACTTGATATTTGACTCCGTCTATTAGGTGTACTGTGAGAAGTGTGTTGAACTTTGATAAACCAAGGGTCATCAATAAGATCTAACAAAAATACCATCCAATATACTCATAAAATTTTCCTTCATTGATTTCAGTAAAGTCCAAGATAAACTTAGAAGGTACCTAGGTACATTTAAATTGAAAAAGTTATTGTTACTTGCCTCGATTTGAAACCACAACCTAGTGCATGGCCATGACGACATCATTCATCAATACTGGTGGCCATTTTTACTATCCGTCATTAGATATCGATTCCCATCGCGTATGTGAAGTTTTACCAGCTAATTTAGTTTGAGCTTATATACTGCCGCAGCGTCACACGCCACACCCTATGTAACACGATGCACGATTACTGTAAGCAATGATTTAATAGGTAATTGAGTTTTCTTCCCTTTTCCTGGATTTGGGAAAATAACCACTTTGTTAAGGAAAACTATCGACATTTTCATCAGAAACACTATGTAACCTTTACGTCATTATATCTTAGAGGATCGGACTGGTCGCACCTTAACACAGGTTTTCATAACCTAGCTAGGAGAGCAGGTCAAAGGAATGTCAGCACCAACTGACGGGGTCACCCTCTCGCTCTACCCAGAGCGGGAGAAGTCATTTGATGATTTCCAATCCTCAAAAAAAAAAAAAAGCTAGGACAGCAGTGCTCACCCACACGTTTGTAGATACGAGTATAGTAATTATTTTGTAAATCTGTTTTTTTTTAACTTGTACGTGTGCTTTGTTTTTGAGTAAATAAAAATTATATTATTATTATTATCGTGGACAAAGATGATTCATCATTGCAATATTCCCACTATGACGCGGACGCAATCTAAAATATACTGATCCCATCTTAAATGCATTTTTAATAACCTATTTAATTTCACAACAACCGGTAAAATATCATGCATAACATGTCATGTTTAAAAGTTCCAAGAATAAAGATTTTGAGAGTGTACTACATCATACTCCAAAAAAAAAAAAAATCTTGCTAAAGAGCCAAATATATACCATCTGGTAAGGTCTGGAAAACCTATTATGTTTACAAACGATACTCATTAACTTTTATCAAGCAGATTACAGGCCAGTGCACCATTAAGCAAGGAGATTGAAAACCTCAACGAAATTAAAACAGAACCATTTTGCTCGATAACTTTGAAGTCCATATTAGACTGTAAGAATTTACAGTAAACCCATTCTCGGAAACTCACGATAAGAATATGATGAAATCTTAATAATCATGGTCTCTCTGGCTCAGTGTTTAGGTAAGTAATACAATCAAACGTTTTTCAACCGCCATGCAGTGTTGCAATGTTCCAGTTTTGGGGTTATGTAATCGATGCCGGTGTCATTACAGATACATGAAGCTTTCAGATTTAGCTTTTGAGATTGCAGCACACCTGCGATTCCTCTAGTGCATCAGGCGGGGAAACTAATAACATGAAGGAAAGAAAAGCTGAACAGTTTACAACCGTACCACATAAAACCACAGTGAATATATCGCAGATGGCATCGTTTTTAATGGAATATCAGGAATGTGTTGCATATTTTTCCATACGTTTAATTCATGCTGATGCAAGTGAAGTCCACCACTGCAAAAAATGGGTCGACCACAAGAACGCTGCATGTTTTGAGTTAATTGGAGACACTAAGTACCTAATTCCTATTGTGTTAAGTTATCATTCGGCTCGGACTGAGCACGCACGATAGATCCCTGTTATGCAATGCTTGCAGGTCAGGGCAGAAAGAACAGCAAATGCTCCAGCATGCGTGAACACACGCCACAGAGAATCATATCTTGCACGCTATTTGGGACTCTATTTTAGTTTTAATTTCGTTTATTTTCAATTGATCAATGAAAAACTGCTCGAGCATTTTACTGTGGGACTTCTGTGCTTCTTATTTTGTATCCCTATTCAGGGGAAAGCAAAGGTCTATTTAATCTGGACGCATTTACCTGTAGATTGTGGCCAGAGCGCCAATTAGCTGCTGGCCGTCGAAGATTGAGTGAATTTTTTGTGGAATTCTGGATTATATTGGAATATTAAGTAACTGATAAACATAAAATTCGCATTTTATTTTTGTGAGAGAAATTCAATGCTGGTTTGGATATTTACTTCACAGAAAAATCGATAAAAAATTTCAACATTAAATAGAATAAGTGATATTTTATATGTTGTATTGAGTTGATAAACTTCGCTATTTTAGATATTATAATTCTTTAGCACTTCATTATATGAATTCATTGCAGGGAGTAGTGGCGGGCCTGTGGTAACGGCCTCGACGTACATCATCATTTTTCTCAAAACGGTGAAGGAAAACGGTTACTAGAACCAAAAATTCGAAGACATGTGACATCTACCCACATGCTGTAACGGCTAGGGCTGCGCAGGGTAGACTGCGCAGGCCGTTAACGGATAGATAGGTAGAAAGTAGTAGAATTAAAACAGCAAGATAGGTTAATACATATAATTAGATAGATAGGTAGAAGTATAGTAGTAACACGGCCAGGTCGTGGGTAAGGTCCTACACACTGAGTCTTGAGCACTCGCACACTTAGTTAGGAAGGGTACCGTCCTTGGCAGCACATGGCAGATGTGGGGGCCTGCTCAGCACAGGCTTAGTAGGAGAGGTAGTGTCGGTAGCACGCGGTAGCCTGTCAGCACAGGCTCGCGCAGGTAGCAGGCGGTGGTAGGCCGCAGGCAGGGCAGGCCTTCATACCGTGCGCAGGTAGTGCAGGATTGGGTAAGGGGTCCTGCCCTCAGCCCGTACAGAGAACCCTGGAAGGCGCGTTAGAGAGCGCATGTTAGATGCGGTGCGGATAGCGGCAGGCCGCATGCGATGTGCCAGCTTCTTCCCCCATTCAGCGACCAAGCAGCGGTATGGGGAGTAGGGTAGGTGAAAGCTCAGCACATCGCAGCGGTTTACAGGCAGAGAGAGTATGGGCATAGCGTGGCACACAAGCTGATGCTAACTTAAGTTAAGTATGTGAACACGCGAGCATAACACAAAGTAAATGGTTCACTAATCACTAAGAATAACACAGTGAGGCACTACACCATCTTGATGCAATAGCAATACATACATATTACAATCTCCTGTGCGCTGGATGAATCGTAGCCGCGTGTCCAACATTGACACACGAAATTAGATACTTTATAGGTTATAAAATCAATATAGATCATCCAGCGCAGAGGATCTGGTATAATTACCAAGCTAATGTGGAACTCACCCTAGGTCGGGGCACATAGAATTCTGAGGGTCAGGGAACAACTGTTCACAGCCTTGCAAGCGGGAACGAAATGACAGAGCGTCTCCGCAAAGCTAGTGTTGTTCCCCGTTTTTAGTGATGTGACTAGGAACTAATTTTGATATTTTATCACTCGACTACTTGCACCTGAGATTCCTCACAACGCTATAATGCACTGGGCCCGCGTGGTTGATTACGGCCCACTCCCTCTCACAGAGAGGAGACCTGTGTCTAAGCAGTGAGAACGTTACTGGCTGATTATGCTTAAGCTACATGAATTCCAGTTGTCGCACTAAAAAGTTTTATCATTGTTAAGAGAGTTTATCCTAAAAGTTGGCAACGTCGCAAATAACTGTCAAATATTTAGCTGTTTTGATTCTTATAGCAATATTGCTAAATAGAAATAAGATATGTGGCCAACTAGCGAACTATAATAATAATAATGAATTGCAATTATAACATTGAATTTTATGTTGTAGGTACCCATTTTAGGTGTAAAAAACGCATTTGGAAAGTTTCTAAATAGTTTTTTTACATCTAAAACTAAATATTCGGTGTTACGATATTAATTATTGCATTTCATAATCAATATTCTAGTTCGCTAGTTAGCCACATTTTTTATTTCCAAACAGTAATATTGCCAAATTAATCAAAACAGTGAAATATTTGACATCTATTTGCGACGTTGCCCACCTTCAGAATAAACGCTCTTAAGAGATGTTAAAAACCCATCGTACACGTGGCTTCATCCAGTAGGGAAATGGCTAGACTGATAAATCAATTGCCAAAGTAACACACGTGCCATACCAAGTTGTTCAAAAAGTAGATTATCATCAGTCTCCATCACTCACGCTATAAGGAAAAACTGTTATTAATTTACCCAACCCTCTACCACTGAAGGAAAATAATATCATTCAGAATGTCAGCATCTTGTTTCCTCACTAATCCCGTATGTGATAACGAGGTAAACATCCGGCCACACTACGGCTACACTGTCTTTATATGCCAAGTACGAGGTGTACATAAAATGATTCAGGCGGCCGACGACGGTGGTTATGAACGGTATCTTGTAAAGGAAATAAGCGTCAAGTATATTTCTATGGGAATATGTCGGGTTTTGCAATATTTTGCCTTTATGTTGGTGAAATTTTGCTGGAATCGGTTAGACTGGTAGCTGACCCCAACATAGTTGAGAAAATGCTAGGCTAGGATGTTGGTGTAATTTGTTGGTCCCACTTTTCTTACGGTTTGCAAAAAATACGAAGTATGAACTACGGATTTCTTAGTTTAAGACATTATTAGGATAGATTTTTCTTCGATCTTTTAACAAAAATAAATATGACAATTTGACATACTTTCAAGATCAAAGCTGTCAAACTGCAGTTTATGTATTCCTCAGATAAAAGTTACCTGACTGTTAAAAAATCAACTTATGTTTTATTGTAATTTTAGGAAATATTCGCAAATATTTCCTAGGAAACAGATCAATTTAATTTTCTAACAGTTTATAATTTGATCAAACACAACTCACTATGATCAAATTAAAAACAAGAAAGCAGGAATGTTCTAACTTGTGATCGGAAAGACGAATCGGAAAGGTCGAAATCGATTCCAAAAACAATATACACTGCGGTGCAAAAAAACCTAGCCCCTAGGGAATCAATCCGGCAAAGTAAACAGACGTATCTCCCGAGTCCCCTGTTTTTGTAACATCTTGTTGAAATAATCAGTGAACTTAGTTATATGGATTGACAGGGCCGCCATCTTTGTTGTTAGGTAGTGGAATAGTATTGTGTTGTAGTGAAAATGTTTTCTTTTGCTCTTTTTGCGGTAGAATGTTAGGTAATTGTCCCACAGGAGATCACAGGCTTGTATACTATGTTCAGCACGATTTGTAATTTTGAAACTATTAAGAATCCAAGTGTTCTAATGATTATTTCATTCATCAACAATGTTACTGTTAGTCTATTATCAGTCATATTGTAAGAAAAGAACGAAAAAACTATGGTGCAGACTCTGACTGCGTCTCCACATGACTTCCAGTGCTTGCGATCCAGTGCTGGCAATCCAGTGCTAATGTAGACCACCGGTCGTTTTTTTGTATCCAGCTCGTCCCATCATCTTCTACGGGGTCTGGCGCGACGCCTTCAAGCAGTCTCAGTGCTCCGAATAGTGGTTATTTTGGCCCACAGCTGCATGCGGCAGATGAGGTCAGCCCAGTCCCACTTCAACTTTGCGGGTTTTTGATTAACGTCAGTAATCTGTGTTTTGGAGCGCAGTGAGTTGTTACAACAAACACTACATTAACATTACTACAATAATTATACAATACAAAACAAAAACCACTGTACTTTTAACATTAACGGCCAACGACTGTAGGTGACTTGCAAGTCCCTGGAACGTTGTATGTATGGACAGCTATCATCATCAGAACGCTGTCGGGGTTGTGGCGCACCAGAGACTCAATGCTTACATCACTGAGTTGGTTAACATTCGCTCTAGTTCTGCCACCGTGGAGGAGATTATGACAATATCGTCAGCGAAGCGGAGGTTTCGGAAGAAACGCTAACTTTTAGAAAAAAGAAACACATGACATACTTTTTTGACGTCTTCCATGTTTGAAGTCGGGTAAAATAAGCTTACTTTACAGACGATGACATTATTTATTCAACATTCAGGGAATGTTGTCAAAAATAATAATTCCATACAGCTGTGAAACGAATTCCCAAATTAAACTCATTCGATTCTCATTACAAATTATTACTGATGTGTGTTGTATTACTGAAATTGATGTTGGTAATCAGGAATTCATTATATTTGATGTGACTATAAAAAGGTAGGTACTGTGAGATATTTTCAGTGCTTATTTATATTAAAAACTCAAGGTATTTTGATGGATTAATTCGGTCTTTATTCACATTACATTTGTGGTTACTCGGGTAGTCAGTAAGTATTTATATGGGATGGTGAACGGGCAGCAACTGTGAATGTAGATCAATATTTCTCAATAAGTTAATTTCAGACCGTTTTCCTGTAGCTACAACGGTTAAGACCCTTACTGACCCATCTGAAAATCCACCTTGTATACGCATTATGGTTACGCTTTCGTTTTCATTACGTTGAAATAAGTTTACCATTGAAAACACATTTGACTTTGCTTTTGTAGTGTTTAGGAAAGAGATCGCTAATGAATTTCTTAGAAATACTGGTTTTATTATTCCGGATTATTTTCGTCTCTAAAGAGATTATGGTATTAGCTGTCCTCAATTATAATAATATCTAAGCTTATTTCTTCATGTAGATAAAAGTTAAGAGGATTGCAGCCTTTATAATTATTTTATCAAATTAAATATGTTAGTGCTTTTTTTTTTGACAATAAGTTTTTTAATATTTTCTTCAATCAATCTGCCTAGCCTTTTCCCAACTATGTTGGGGTCAGCTTCCAGTCTAACCGGATGCAGCTGAATACCAGTATTTTACATGGAGCGACTGCCTATCTGACCTCCACAACCCAGTAACTGGGTAATACGATACCCCTTGGTAAGACTGGTGTCAGTCGTTACGAGTCCGTAACGACTGTCAAAGATCCACGAATGACAGCCGGGACGACGGCTTAACGTGCTTTCCGAGGCACGGAGGATTCTCGGTATGTAAAGATGGTCACCCATCCACTGACCAACCCCGGCAAGCGTAGCTTAACCTGATGGATCGACCAGTGCGGCTGTTGTTACTTAGCCACGAGCTCCTCCGAAACCAAAAAAGTAAATATCATGCAAGCAATCTTGACGTCCATTCTGCTGGAATCAGTATTTATCTATCCAAAATATAGCTTCGTTATCAGCCTACTGCTGTAGGCTCCACCGCTTTATATAGGCCTCTACAATTGCACGTCATTCAGCTCGATCATCTTGCGAAGATCGTCGTTCCACCTAACCTGAGGGCGTCCTACCTTACGATTGCGATAACGTCTCCACTCGAGAACACATCTACCCCAACGGTCATTTACGTAAGTACTACGGCTAATATGGCCGGCCCATTGCCAGTTCAGCTTGCATATTCTGTGAGCTATGTTGACAACTTTGGGTCTTTGCCGGGTCACCTCGTTCCGGATTCTAACTAACCTACAAGAAAACATATTCATCGATGCGTCCAAGAAAAAACTAAGAAATGCACAACAGCTTTGTAGCAAAACCTTGTCTTTGTATCTCGGATTATCAACGTTATCCCGTGGCATAAAAATAGGTAGGTACAAAATTCTTATCCTGCCCTGAAAATCATTGAAACAGTAAGAAACGTCAGTATCCAAACAAGATTCACTGAAATCAAAAGTAATACAAGATAAGACATTAGTGACGCAAGCAAGAGAAATAACTGACAGGCTTGAATAAGAAATATTACTTTTATGTGTTCCGTAACCGTCACCGAATATTTTTTATAAAGTCGTCAGTCGTTTCGTCTGTCATTTATAGGAATTTAGTAGGTACACCAATTGACAAAAATCCTCTAAGCACCCGTTTACACCAAGTTTAATAAAACATGTATCTACATTGATTGTTCTATCTATTGTTTTCGTTTATCGTTAACATATAAAGGAAGTTGTGAAGACTAGTTGTAAGCCAAACCTTGTAGTAAACTTGTAAAAAATTTCAATGGTGTACAAAATAGTTAACAATACATGTCTGAAACAAGGTCAATAATCAGTAATAGAACATCATCGATCGTCAATAGTTATTAATAGTTTTATACGCCATGTTTATGAAGTATTTTACAAGACTTGTCTAGAAAAAGTTCAGCATAACAGTCAAGTCAAGCACAACTTGTAAAAGGCATAAACGCAGAGTAAGAAAGCAACCAAAGAGGATGTTATTGATTGGGTTTAAATACTGTCAACAAATAACAAACAATATAAAAAAAATGTCTGCAAAGCAAGAGTTCATTTCACAACCGTTTTCCCACTTTTCCTACGGGCCACTACAAAAAAAGATAAAACTTATATGAGCGATGGAGCGCGTAACCTGGTTGGACCCGGTTGGACCCGGCTGTAACCGGTTATACCCGGATAATTCCCAGTAGAGTACGAGTGACGGCGCAATCTTCGTTTACATAATGTTTAGTCTATTTTACGCATCGTTGTTATGTACTCTTTATACGGTCGGTGAAAGGTCAGTGACCGATAGATTGACCACCTTAAATGCTTAAACTAGTAAGATTGATATTGGAACGTACATTAATAAATCAAAAGGTAAAACGTGTTGATATTTTTTATAAAACATTATTTTACCTACACCGCAGCTACTACTAACCTGTATATGTTCATAAAAATAATATCTAATCTTATCTCTCATTAGTCTATGGGTTTCCTGAAACTCAAAGGTTGCAGCAGCTCATAAAGTAGGCTTTTATCAGAATTTAATTCTACAATAACGACGAGCTTAATGTATATTTGCTTGATATTGTAGCGGCATCTACATCGCTACATGTGAGCTACGCATCAGGGACCTGACGTCACATAGCATCCTGACGTCACACAAATCCTGCATCGCACAATTAGAGTTTACCGCGCGATAAACATATATAGAATCTCCCAACTTCAAACCTCTGGGCAGTTGCCCGCCAGATATCACACCCGTCTGGTCGGAGGATCCTTCCTTTTCTATGGGGGATGAGTGAACTTTACACCCTGTTCCTCATACCCCTAAATTGGTGACCCTGAATATGAACGTCAACGCAGCCTTCGTGCAACTACTTCAGCGTGACGTCATCATGATCATCACTCCCGCAAGCTCCCACAAGTGCACAAATCCTCAACAGTTGCAACGACGCCTTCATAAATACATTGACCCTTGATGATATTATAGTTTTAGTCTTAGGTTCTAACGATACTAACCCTTACTCTTTTATGACTGAACTATGTAACGTCCTATATAAGCTGCGTAATAATACCGTATTTATTACTAACATTCAATATAACCCACATTTGAAAGAAAATATAATTAATTACAATCTGGAGTTAATAATACAAAATTACAAGAACTGTAAGTACGTAAAAATACACAATTCTGCATACATGCACAACAATAACGACAGTTCTACGAAAAGCCATCATCAAAAATATCTGGAATATTTGGGTTTGAGGTTGAATACTAGAATTGATTACAAGAAATACCAGACTGAATTCCTCAATCAATTTAAAAATAAGCATGCTACCTCAAACTCAGCGAACACAAAAACACCAGTTACAACCACACAATCAAAAATTACAACCTTTTTTAAAAAAACAACACAAAACAAAAATGCCATGGAAACCAAGTTTTTTCGCAAACAAAAATAATTATACAACTATCACGTTAGTTCATCAAAATATTGCAGGGGTACTGAGCAAACAGGAATTAATCGAGGTCGCTCTTACAGATTTACAACAAGATCTGGGTTCGATAGATATTTTATGTTTGACAGAAACATTCCTTAAAAGTGGCTGTGAACCGAACCTTAGAATGAATAACTACAAAACTAGTATCTTTTTATTCTCGAACAAATCAACGCCGGGGAGGTTCATGTATCCTAATAAAAAATAACGTACAATTTAAAGAAATCAACAATCTTATCAAATCAATTCCCCTTCAATTCGAATGCTGTGCTATCGAAATTATACAATTTAATCTAATAGTAGTATGCATCTATAGAACACCTACACATGACGCTACAACATTTTTGAATAGTTTGGAACTCCTAGCCTATAAACTGTGTAAAAACAAAAAAAAGTTAATTATATGTGGCGACTGGAATATAGATATACTAAAGACAAATAAAATATCAAATGATCTAAATTCTATACTAAATAACAATAACTTAAAAAACTATATAAAACTACCTACGAGGAAAAACTCATGTTTGGACTTAATAGTAAGCAATATTCCCGACGCTAAATCTGCGCTTCACTATTTAGCACTCTCAGACCATGAGTCAGCCCAGTCAATAACAGCCAACTTAGAAACTGACCGTAAAGTTAAGGACGTTCACAGTTTTTGGTTCAAGAGTATAAGAGACCTCAATGATGAAAACATAATTAAATTTAGAGACTGCATGTCAAGCCTATCTTTCTCTGAAGTGTACGAAACCCAAACAACGAATGACGCTTTTGATAGCTTCCATGATACAGTTACACTCTTTTACAATTTATGCTTCCCTATAGTTAAAGTTAAAAACACTTTTAAACACGTGAAAAACAGACGTCTAACTAAAAACATAAAGCGATGTTGCATTAGAAAACGGACCTTATACTTAAAACATAATCTGTGTAAAGAAAATAAAAAACAGAACAAAAAAAAATATGACGACTACTCTAGAATATTGAAAAGATGTATACATAAGGCGCAACAGATTAATAGCTTACGCTATATAAATAAATAAAAAAATGCAAGTAAAGCAGCATGGAACATCATTAAAGCAGACACGAATAATGCGACAAGTTATTCTGAAATTGATGCAATAAAAATTGACAGTAAAATATATGACAATCCAAACCAAATATGTGACTTATTCAATGACTATTATATATCCCAAACTAATACTAAAATAACCATTTCCCAAAATCCCTAAAGTATTTTCCTTACACCAGTCGATCAATCTGACGTTTACAAAACAATTCATACATTAAGAAATACGAACTCAACTGGTTACGATGACTTAAGCACTAAAGTGTTAAAAATATGTGCAACGAGCTTAGTTTCCCCTTTAACATACATAATAAACCTGTCTTTATCAGAAGGAGTATTCCCAAAACGTCTTAAAAAGTCAATTGTTAAACCCCTGTATAAGAAGGGTATAAAAACGGAAATGAACAATTATCGACCGATAACTTTAATCCCCATTCTATCTAAAATTTTTGAGAAAATTATGTATAGTAAAATAGAGAACTTTTTGACGACTTGTGACATTCTTAAAAAAGTACAATTCGGGTTTAGGAAGGGCAGCTCTACTGCTTTAGCATGTTTCTCGTTAGTAAAACACATCACTGAAAGTCTTAATCAAAAGTCCAAAATAGGCTGCGTCTTTCTAGACATGACGAAGGCCTTTGACTTCGTCTGTCATAAAATGCTACTCTCAAAACTTTCTCATTATGGAATCCGTGGAAAGGCCAACGACTGGATCAAAATCTATCTTGCCGAAAGACTACAATGTGTAGAAATAACAAGAACTTGTCAATATGAACAAAAACACTTTAGGTCGGAATATGGACAAAATAATTATGGCACACCACAAGGGAGTATCTTATCCCCACTTCTTTTCTTAGTGTACATTAACGACCTGCCGGACTCGACAAACAAAGATTGCATAATGTTCGCTGATGACACGACATTAATTATTAAAAGTGACAATAACAATAATTTGAAAAATGACATTCTTAAAGCTTTAGACGGTGCAATCAATTGGCTGGGTAAAAATAATTTAAAAATAAACATTACAAAAACAAACATAATACAATTTCAGACATTTAATGCACACATAGATAATCTAGACATTCAACATAAAGATTCTCACTTAACGACTGTAAATGAATGTGTATTCTTAGGTATAACCGTTGACAAAAACTGCAGTTGGAAACCACACATAGATAAAATGCTGCTAAAAATAGACCGTTTTGTATATGTCCTGAAAAGAATCAGACAAACTGTTAACCTCGATACTGCAATGGCTGCTTACCATGCTTACGTATCCTCTGTACTTAGATACGGAATTATTATTTGGGGTAACTCAGTAGACGTTGACAGAGTTTTCAAAGCACAAAAAAAATGTGTCCGAGCAATATGTGGGGCTCACTTCTTAGATAGCTGTAAGCCACTGTTTCAAAAACTTAAAGTATTACCATTACCATGTCTGTATGTTTTGGAAATATGTATATTTGTAAAAAAAAAAATATAATCAATTTGAAAATATTGCTGACAGGCTAAATAGCCGGGCACGCCATAAAGATAGACTACGGTTGCCACCAATAAAAATAAAATTGTTTAAGAGAAATGTCTACTGTATGTCTATTTTAATATGTAACCATTTGCCGAATTGCCTTCAGGATTTGCCATTGACAATGTTCAAAAGAAGTCTCCTTAAACTTTTACTATATAAAAAATACTATTCCATTAAGGAATATTTGGAGGATAAGTCGATGGAACCTATACCTGATGTAAATTTGTAATAATCATATAATAATAATAATCTTATTGACTGTAATTGTAATAATTTTAATTGACATGAAAATGTATTTGCACGCCATATCATGGCAGGATATGCTGAAACTAAAATGACTGTAATATCTATTGTACCATTTTCTAGCAAATAAATATTTTTGATTTGATTTGATTTGATTTGAAGCTTTTGTGAGGCGAGTCACACAGCCAGCCAGCACCCACGGCTTCAACGGGTATCCTGACCACCAGCATGCAGCGAACGCGCATTCCTGGTCATCATCCTTGTCGTATATTAAGTAAGTTGTCATTGGAATAATAGTTTATCTGTACATAATAAAGTCAGTCTTGGTCAACCCGTCTTTTATTTACAACATGGTGACAGCGGTGCTGAATAATTAATTATAATTAACACCCAATAATCCCGGTTTAAGGTCAAAAAGACAATAAAAGTGATAGTGAGTATTGTAAACAACTGAAAAGAATGGAACACGCACGGCTTCCGGCGGAATTGTGTCTGGAAGGTGGGCCGGTCCGCCACAACCCATCGCTATACCACATCCGACCCACTGGATCAAAACGCAGCGCCACCCCGACTCACTGGGGAATCACCGCAGACAGTTCCGACCCACTGCGAACGATACGGCACCCGGTTCCGACTCACTGGAACCACAGCTGGCACTGTGAAGCATCGCAAGATACAAGACTCAGCCCACTATTGACCTCCGGTCTCCGGAGGGGAGTGATGTAGCGGCATCTACATCGCTACATGTGAGCTACGCATCAGGGACGTGACGTCACATAGCATCCTGACGTCACACAAATCCTGCATCACGCAATTAGAGTTTACCGCGCGATAAACATATATAGAATCTCCCAACTTCAAACCTCTGGGCAGTTTCCCGCCAGATATCACACCCGTCTGGTCGGAGGATCCTCCCTTTTCTATGGGGGATGAGTGAACTTTACACCCTGTTCCTCATACCCCTAAAATATTAAATTAATTTTACAAGAATCATAAGCCCAGAATATTTAATTATTTAAAAAAAATCGATTTTATAAATAAAAGTTGTCATAACAAAATAATCAAGTACTTTTCTTCTTTTCGTCTACTAATATTCTTTTTTTTTGTAATTGCGTTTAGTTTGTGCAGAATAAACGACTTTTCTTTCTATTTTTTCTTTCTTTATCCACTCCAAATAATTAATTTTCCATAAGAAATGAACAGCTAATTGAAAGGTATTGAGCCGCTCCTATTGGCGTTGTTAGCGTGCAAATAAATTTCTATGCGATCACCCCTAACGAGGGCTCGGCAATTTATTGGTAATTCAGTCGGAGCTAATGAATTAAGCATCCAAACATTAGTAGGTACTGTAAAAACAAATGTTTTCTTTTTTCGGCACAGTTATTGAGAAATATACGGTTTTGTAGAATGATCGTTACCGCGGCACACGGACGCTGCGGTGCTGGAACGTTGTTAAACCACAGCAGGGCCGCGCCGCACAGCGAGTAAATTGTTATTTGTCAAACTTGACAACGCACTACCAACAGCGGTGTCGCAACGCGTACACCTCTACCCGCCTCGTTTCGCGGGCTGCAAGTCAGGTGTACGTGCGGTGCGACACCGGAACGCACCGTGTAGCAAACCATGGATATTTGTATGTAGGACGCCGCAGTGACACCGCTCCGTTGCCGCGCTGCCGCCGCAACGCATCGTATGCACAGGCTCCAACGCATACATTCTTGGACGTATGTCTTTTTCCCAAAGAGGTAGACAGGAAATTTAAAACGCCAACTGCTACGATCCTTACAAACTCATTTTGCTTTGTTTACGTTCAAACATCGGGTTATACACGCACGTCGGCTGCAAGCACCCGACTATTCTGAGAAACATCACCAATAACATCAGTATATCCCAGGGAGTCCCGGCCAGGCGTTTCTACTTGTAAATAACTTTTGTTAGTCTCCTTTCAATCATCCTCTCAACATGGCCAAACCTTCTAAGTACAGTGTGTAGTATGATACTGGTTATGGTACGTACATAACTCGATAGGGTGGAAAACCCTTACTTCTAAATAAATCATGTTACGCGAAGCTATTATACACCGGTAAGATATCAAAAAAGGAAATTGTGAAAGAAGATCGAAAAAGTAGTGGAACAGGTACAAGATAATACGAAAGAGTAGTGGAACAGGTATAAGATAATACGAAAGAGTAGTGGAACAGGTACAAGATAATACGAAAGAGTAGTGGAACAGGTACAAGATAATACGAAAGAGTAGTGGAACAGGTACAAGATAATACGAAAGAGTAGTGGAACAGGTACAAGATAATACGAAAGAGTAGTCTTACAGGTACAAAATAATACAAAAGAGTAGCGGAACAGGTATAAGATAATACGAAAGAGTAGTGGAACAGGTACAAGATAATACGAAAGAGTAGTGGAACAGGTACAAGATAATACGAAAGAGTAGTCTTACAGGTACAAAATAATACAAAAGAGTAGCGGAACAGGTATAAGATAATACGAAAGAGTAGTGGAACAGGTACAAGATAATACGAAAGAGTAGTGGAACAGGTACAAGATAATACGAAAGAGTAGTCTTACAGGTACAAAATAATACAAAAGAGTAGCGGAACAGGTATAAGATAATACGAAAGAGTAGTGGAACAGGTACAAGATAATACGAAAGAGTAGTGGAACAGGTACAAGATAATACGAAAGAGTAGTCTTACAGGTACAAAATAATACAAAAGAGTAGCGGAACAGGTATAAGATAATACGAAAGAGTAGTGGAACAGGTACAAGATAATACGAAAGAGTAGTGGAACAGGTACAAGATAATACGAAAGAGTAGTGGAACAGGTACAAAATAATACAAAAGAGTAGCGGAACAGGTATAAGATAATACGAAAGAGTAGTGGAACAGGTACAAGATAATACGAAAGAGTAGTGGAACAGGTACAAGATAATACGAAAGAGTAGTGGAACAGGTACAAGATAATACGAAAGAGTAGTGGAACAGGTACAAGATAATACGAAAGAGTAGTCTTACAGGTACAAGATAATACGAAAGAGTAGTCTTACAGGTACAAAATAATACAAAAGAGTAGCGGAACAGGTATAAGATAATACGAAAGAGTAGTGGAACAGGTACAAGATAATACGAAAGAGTAGTCTTACAGGTACAAAATAATACAAAAGAGTAGCGGAACAGGTATAAGATAATACGAAAGAGTTGTGGAACAGGTACAAGATAATACGAAAGAGTAGTGGAACAGGTACAAGATAATACGAAAGAGTAGTCTTACAGGTACAAGATAATACGAAAGAGTAGTCTTACAGGTACAAAATAATACAAAAGAGTAGCGGAACAGGTATAAGATAATACGAAAGAGTAGTGGAACAGGTACAAGATAATACGAAAGAGTAGTCTTACAGGTACAAAATAATACAAAAGAGTAGCGGAACAGGTATAAGATAATACGAAAGAGTAGTGGAACAGGTACAAGATAATACGAAAGAGTAGTGGAACAGGTACAAGATAATACGAAAGAGTAGTGGAACAGGTACAAGATAATACGAAAGAGTAGTCTTACAGGTACAAGATAATACGAAAGAGTAGTCTTACAGGTACAAAATAATACAAAAGAGTAGCGGAACAGGTATAAGATAATACGAAAGAGTAGTGGAACAGGTACAAGATAATACGAAAGAGTAGTCTTACAGGTACAAAATAATACAAAAGAGTAGCGGAACAGGTATAAGATAATACGAAAGAGTAGTGGAACAGGTACAAGATAATACGAAAGAGTAGTCTAACAGGTACAAGATAATACGAAAGAGTAGTCTTACAGGTACAAAATAATACAAAAGAGTAGCGGAACAGGTATAAGATAATACGAAAGAGTAGTGGAACAGGTACAAGATAATACGAAAGAGTAGTGGAACAGGTACAAGATAATACGAAAGAGTAGTCTTACAGGTACAAAATAATACAAAAGAGTAGCGGAACAGGTATAAGATAATACGAAAGAGTAGTCTTACAGGTACAAAATAATACAAAAGAGTAGCGGAACAGGTATAAGATAATACGAAAGAGTAGTCTTACAGGTACAAAATAATACAAAAGAGTAGCGGAACAGGTATAAGATAATACGAAAGAGTAGTCTTACAGGTACAAAATAATACAAAAGAGTAGCGGAACAGGTATAAGATAATACGAAAGAGTAGTGGAACAGGTACAAGATAATACGAAAGAGTAGTCTTACAGGTACAAGATAATACAAAAGAGTAGCGGAACAGGTATAAGATAATACGAAAGAGTAGTGGAACAGGTACAAGATAATACGAAAGAGTAGTGGAACAGGTACAAGATAATACGAAAGAGTAGTGGATCAGGTACAAGATAATACGAAAGAGTAGTCTTACAGGTACAAAATAATACAAAAGAGTAGTGGAACAGGTACAAGATAATACGAAAGAGTAGTGGAACAGGTACAAGATAATACGAAAGAGTAGTGGAACAGGTACAAGATAATACGAAAGAGTAGTGGAACAGGTACAAGATAATACGAAAGAGTAGTGGAACAGGTACAAGATAATACGAAAGAGTAGCGGAACAGGTACAAGATAATGCGAAAGAGTAGTGGAACAGGTACAAGATAATACGAAAGAGTAGTGGAACAGGTACAAGATAATACGAAAGAGTAGCGGAACAGGTACAAGATAATGCGAAAGTTTATTGGAACAGGTACAAGATCATACGAACGAGTAGTGGAACAGATTGGAACAGATTGGAATCGTGACGTATCATTTATCTTAACCCACATCATAAAAAGTTTTACTTCATATAACCAATTCAAATTAGATAAAAACAACCTGCACAACATTTCGCCCCGTATCTCCACTATTTTCACAATAAGACCATTACATTCAACCGGAGGGTATGGAGGAACCCTTGAGCGTTAAAAAGCCGTTCCGTGTTTAATTTAGTTTAAAGGGAATTAAAACGTTTTGATAGCAGAATCTCCTGCTGAAATTATTTCATGAAAAAATATTGTTGGGGCATTCCAAACCCCGGAATTTTCAAATACAGTCTGAATTGGGTTTATTTATTTAATTGTTTCCTTAGCTGTATTAAGCCGGAAAGTTTTGATTGTTGGTGCTTTGTATAGAAATTCTATCTTTGGAAACTTTTGGGGCTTTACTTAAGAACTGCGTATGTACAGAATTTGGGCTGGTTGGGAATTAGTTTACATCTGGGCCAGAGGGAATTAAAACTAATTAGTGAGCAATTAGGTTTTTGTAAAATTGTATGATTATGTTTCAAAAAAATCTATTATGAACATTATCAATAGGCGAAAATGAAGCCTTTTATGTTCTTTAAGGATTTATAAATTAAAGCCTGATAATAAAACTGATCAAAATATTTCACGAAACTAAGTAATATAAACGTAGAAGTTTGATGAATTCTAAAGTGTCATTGAAGAAACTACCAAGTGACTTTACCAAACTCTTGAAGATCTACCGAATTTTGTGACTTCATTAGTTTGAATGATCCTAGACTATGATAGTTATTAAAATTAACTTCTTCTTGTTCTCGTGGAAACTTAAAGTCAGATATTGGATACTATTAAAACCCTGGTTTTTAATCAATTTTATCTTGCTTGGACAATTAGGTAATCTTAAAAATAATAATATACAAAATTACACTAAACTGTGAATATTATTTACAAGTATATAAAAAACTGCCAAGTGCATGTCGGACCACGCACAATGAAGGGTTCCGTAGTTGGGATGAATTTATCCCAAGAACAAACTTAACATACACGTACGTACTTGTACGTATTTTTCTGTTCCTCTCTTCTTGTTTGTTTATATGTGTGTACATAAACTGTTAAATACGTAAATAAAATAAATAAACATTGTAGTTGAAAAATATGTCCTCCCATACATTCCAACTGCAAATGTAAGTTGGTCGACCATTACTCGTTAACTTGTAAAGTCTACTTAGCTGTTATAGTTTTCCTAAAAGGAATTATTTTCTTATATAATCCTGCCGTTATTTTTTTCAAATATCCAAAAACAATCATTTAGCTGGCACCGGACTCTTGACTTTAACCCCACAAAACGTCTCAGAATAGGAGAGTAGATGCTCTCCGCCACTGTCCTCAGAATACTGTTGTCACTGTCCCGCAATCCTGTTATTAGTATATAATATTAGTTAGGAATGGTGACTCAAGAAATAACATCGGACAATATTTAGACATTTGTTTTGACATATTTAAATTACATTATTTTTTAAAGGCTCAAATTAAACCAGCAAACTGCCTGGACCTGTGTAATGATGATAAAACCATTTTTATTTCTAAAACCATATTTTCTTAAAACTATATACACCCAGCGTGTGTGGTGCGAGTAGTGATAATGATTTGGAAAAAATATATATTAAATTAGAGCATTTTTTTATACCTTAATCTGTGAATATTTTAGAATATGTTTATATTGCGTACACAATGTAATTAATTTGTAAAGTTAAGTCTATCGCGGGTAAAAAACTGAGGTAACGCAAAAATAATCAAGCGTGTTTTTGAAAAATAAAATAGACCTTCACCATTTTAAAGATAATTTAAATATAAATTTTTTGAAAAATAAAATAAACCTTCACCATTTTAAAGATAATTTAAATATAAATCTTTTATTCTACATATTTTATTAAAATACCTTTTGTTTTACGTATAATAAATTAATAATGCGTCTTATTTGGGCCAGCGCTTCTAGATGGGCGTGTCCTATTACTCTCTGTACGTACGACGCGTTTCATGAGCTCGGCACAGAATACGCAAGCTAACCACTCAAGGCCATTGGCATATATCGGCGCCTTAATGAACGTTTATAAATAAACCCTATGAGTTAAGTCTAACTATTCTAACTATTCGATTCTGATAACGTCTGCGAAGTTTTGCAAGCTAATTTAGTTTGACCTTGCATACAAATTGTCCACAAATTTTTTCAAGATTAGTATCTCCCATTAAAATGATGGTAACGTTTTTAACAACATCTCCATTCTCCAACCCCAATCCTCCAAACTCCATTTCACTTAATAGTTTCAGTTATGATATCGAAAATGGCATTGCACTCGGTATCTATCTCGCACAGCTACCTCATGCCAAATGCAACAGACCACTTCTTGACCGCATTCTGCTGCGTTCACAATTTATTATTTTCTTTTAAAACTTTTGGCACAGGAGTCATAAACATGAGGTCTTCCACAAGTTATCTTACTTCGTCGGTTAAAACTTTGCTAGTGGTTTTAGAAGTTGATTTAGGAAACTTCGATATCGATAGGAGTGGTTTTTAGTGCTTAAAAGCTTGTGCAGACCAGCGCGACTTGTCGCGCGACGCGACACCGGTTATTGTTATACTGTGAAGTTTTCTTAGAAATTGTATTGTTCGTGTCGCGTCGCGCGACAAATCGCGCTGGTCTGCACAAGCCTTAAACCCGCGTCCTCCTTAAAGCGAACATTTATTTATTTATAAAGGTACACCTACAGCTTCTATGTATAATTTATCTGAAGTACTAAATTAAGTAACAATAGCCTCGGACTTATACAGTCGCCAATTACAGGATAACCAGCAATCACAGAAATAACACATAATACTAAAACTAAAGGTACTAGAATTAAGAATTTGGAAATAATGGCAACACTTCTTAAACAAATCAATCTGCCCAGCCTTTTCCCAACTATATTGGGGTTGGTTTCCAGTCTAACCGGATGCAGCTAAATACCAGTATTTTACATGGAGCGACTGCCTATCTGACCTCCACAAAACAGTAACTCGGTAATACGATACCCCTTGGTAAGACAGGTTGTCAGACTTTCGGGCTTCTGACGACCCGTAACGACTGTCAAAGATCCACGAATGACAGCCGGGACCAACGGCTTAACGTGCTTTCCGAGGCACGGAGGAGTCTCGGTATGTAAAGATAGTCACCCATCCACAGACCAACCCCGGCAAGCGGAGCTTAACCTGATGGATCGACCCGTGCGGCAGTTATTACTTAGCCATGAGCTCAAAA
Source organism: Agrochola macilenta (assembly GCA_916701695.1). Taxonomy (NCBI): domain Eukaryota; kingdom Metazoa; phylum Arthropoda; class Insecta; order Lepidoptera; family Noctuidae; genus Agrochola; species Agrochola macilenta. Next base: position 2,456,989 of record OU753558.1, on the reverse strand, counting down.
TGCTTCTTAAACATAAGATTAATAACATAATATTATTTAATAATAATAATAATAATTAATCTTTTATAATAATTATGGAAGATTATCGCGCGCATATGCGATCGTAGCATTTAAATGTCACTTTGAGTTAGGTGAACTGAACGCTACCACGCCGCGCCGACAGAAAGCGCTTTCGAGTTTTCTGAACAAAAACTGACATTCGACCCCAACGATCGCATATTCGCTAACACCAGGTTTTAGATTTGAGAATTTGAAGTTGAGAACTATTCAAACTGTACTTTAGCATTAATGTACCATACCGACGTAGTCGACCGCAGGTAGTTTGTATGCATTTGTCGACATGTCGGTTTCCTAGAAATACATAGAAACCAGTCGTGTCGCGGCGACACGTTGCCTGCTGCTGCCGCCTGCGGTCGGGTACGAATATCCTACCTTTAATTAAAAAAATCCATTTAGCAAATAAATTTTAATTTCGCGTGCTTTCACCTTAAGTAATGGTGATGTAGAGTTTGACAAAATTCTCAACTGAAAATCAGTAAAGACTATTATCATCAAATTTGATGCCCCATAACCCAGCTATAACTATTATGCTGTTTACCAGAGCTTTTGACTGCTGAGCTGTAAATTCTAAGTCACTGGACACGCCATAAAAATGTTTACTATGCCCATCAAGTGGAATCGTCGAAAGACCAAGGATACTGATTGTCTAAATGTACTAGTACCTGAAACAGGTTGACAGAATGAAAGCCAGGTATAAGAGCAATGCGGTGGCACCTACTACACCAAGAACATTCCTGGTTTAAAGATCAAGTAAAAAAATCTCATGTTGCTCCAATATTTTCTCCCATATATTAAACTAACGTGAGGAAAAATATTTAACGAAAAACTTTTATCAGGCTCAACGCAAACCATGTACGCTCCAGCAGCCGTGTATTATCACATCGGTGCGTATTATATTTTTGTTTACCTACCCTCACCTAAGTAAATGTTGGGTTTTGAATTTTGGAAATAAACACGTCTTACCCTTTTACGAGGCTCCCAAGACTTACCGCTTACTGTTTGCCTTTCATGAAATTGATGTTGGAAAATATGAGGCCCTTTTAACTGGAGCCGTGAAGTATGATTTTTTCTACTTGGCTCAAAAACATCTTGGTTGACAGGCGTTGTTAATTCTTATTGACGAAAAGATCCTTGTATTTTTTTAATGTTTTTTTGCTCTTCTTGAACCATTCTACAATGGCCAAATAAAGTGTTGTATTCATAACCAATACAGCATTTTCTATTAGTATTTAAATGATGATAATATCTAATAATAAATCTACTCTGCATATTATAACGCCACAATGGATTCCAATTTCATGTCATTTAACTCTAAATACATCTCAGACATTTAAGTATAGAAAGGAGGAAAAATATTCCTTTTAATATGTCATCTTTTAAATCCTCTCCAGCTGTCCTCTGATTTCCCATTTCCACTTATAGAATAAACCCGTGAAAAGCTCCATGAATCCACAACCCAATCACATCAGTACTCAGCCGTACAGATAATTGAATAGTGGAAATCAGAGGCGAAATAAAATAAAATTGCCGGCTGCAATTATTTGCTGACCTCTTTGTAGGGCTAAGGTCAGTTTGTCCTACTGTCACACCTCAGTGTTGTCGATGGAGACAATGTTCGTCGAGAAGGTTGTGTAACGCAGGCAGGCATTATGTAAAGAACGGAGATCAGAATGTTTTTTGTTCAATAAAGTGGTAAGTTCAGACAGCGTGGTACCAGGATATTCATAGATTGCGATTAGTCAGTTGATACTTTGAGCATTCATTGCAGTTTATTAGCAACAAATACGATATAACTTTTTTTTTACTAGTAAACTTTAACCTAGTAATGCACTTTGAAACAAAAGCCATTCCGTACTAAGCCTTACGTTCCCTAAAAACAGCAGAAAATGTATTGAAAGTTCTGTTTTACTAAAACTTTCAACAACCCCTCGTATTCAAACTTCAATCAAAACAGTTTCATCTATAAACAATTCTATCGCATAAATAATAAAACATCTGAAAGTGTTACACTACATTGTATAGCTACCCCCGTTTCACGTTAAATGAGTTCTCTGTTTATGTAATGGAAGCCCCGTCGGCCGTAATTGATTCCGAATTAATCCGGGCCAGTGATAAAATTCACGTTTTGACCGACAGTCGGTTGGGGGACGCCCGTCATTATGTAACAAAATCTTCGGGGATACTTGGCCGCTAAAATGGCCGCTCACCTTGTGAAATTGACGCTTGGTTTTGTTTAGAAAATGTTATCTTGGGAGTTTATCTTGTTTTTTTCTGATGAATTCTGTTGTTGGAGGTGGTTTTGGAGTGCTGGTTTGTGGCTATTAACGTCAAAATCACAATAGATTTAGAGTCGCTCGTGATCATGTACTGAATGAAATTTGTCGACATAAATATTTTTTTTATTGAACCAATGTTACAGTTATTACTTTATAATTAGCTTATCTTAATGTCGGTAACTGCTAGCGATCTTCATTTTGATCTTTAAAAAGCGGTCCCCAAACTAGGCGGCGCTCGTATGTTGGGGACCAGAGTTGTGATACGATAACATAATGCTAAATAGAGCCTAAATTGCACTGAACTAAGCCAAAAATAAAAATAAAAAATAAAACGGTAAACAATCAAAAATAAAATGTAAAACCATCAAAGACGAGGTGTGGGAGTGTTAGTGTGTGTGCGTGTGGTGTATAGGTGTGTTCGATAATTTAATAATTAATAATAATAATATAATTTAATTTTATGTGTGTTTTAACACGTGTGTGTGTATCATCGTATAACACTCTGACTAAACGCTATGGTTCAAAGCAATGTGCGTGCAGACCTATCATGTACATCTTAGCTATCCATTACAACAATTAAGGTAGCCAGTCATATGTGCCCGGACCATAACCATTTGCACTCCACTACGTATAGGTATAGGTCTATATCACAAAGCACCAAAACGATGCACAAGACGGCCGGATGAATCACACACACAACACACACTGCGTTACTCAACCTACTATGTTATATTACGTCATAGTATAATATTATTCTTGTATGTTTCAAACGTCCGTCAGAACGTCTTGCTGCCTATCTCAGGCATCTGCTTTAATATAAACAAACAAAGGACAAACCATCCCATCTGATCACTCATGTGATACATCGCATCACGTAGGTATCCCTTTTTGCTCTCCAAAAACTACTTTGTCAAACTTCAACGGCGAAAGGACGAGGGGGACCTCGTCCAACCACATTATCTTGCAAAAGTCACGCCAAAACTTTCATAGCTTACAAAAATAAAGTTTCCCCATAAAATAACGTTCCTGCTATAGCGCAGACGTTACAAACTGTTTAATAGTATCGCAGCGTTGAGCGGAGGCGCGAACAAATCGGGCGAGAGTTGGAACTCGGCCGCGTTCAGACCATTACCGCTAGTTCCGACAACTCGTTACAGACTCAAGCGCACACAGAAAAAGTTTTAGAGCTACTGCTGACACCGACCGCGAACCACTGCGTAGGGGGTTGAGTGAATCAAGTCCTCGTTTGCACATGTTGGATGCTTCAATTACAGTTTGGTGACTAAATGTTGAAGAGTTTCGGATTCTTGATCACATTGGAGATTGGAGTAAGTGGCTATTGAACTAAGTATTTAAATCGGTGAGTCACATTAATGGAACCAAACAAAATGAAACCCATAGCAACAACGCTATCAGCTTCATAAAATCAATATATTATGTAACTAATAGTAACCAGGGTTGCGGTTTGAATCGCACAGGAAAACCAATCAGCCCTGTAAAAATCGACGTGAAATTGTAACTTTCAAAGGATTATCCAGGATTAGGAATGACAAATGACTAGGTGTTCACTGGTGTTTTGCAACTGTCCCTCTCTCTCTTTCTGATTCTTTAAATAATTTAAGTTGACTCACTGCACTTCAACTGTGCCGCGCTCAGTATTACCGACCTTGCAATTTTTATCAGTGATTCACGCCCTGAAGTACAATTTGCAACACAGTATCCGAAGTAAGTTGCAACCCAGTACAATATGTACGTGAGTTACATTTTACATTTTTCACAGCAATTCCCATGACAATGCACCGCGAAATATAAATCAGATGGCAAAATTTGAAATTCTTTGGTAAAACAGACTTTTTTGCATGGATATTTTTTCAAGCGGATATATCCAAAGTTCTGAATAAAGGCCTTATATCTTTGAAGAATGGACGGTTGTGCTTTAAATACTTTACGTGACATTGTGCTCATTTGCCTTACAATTTTCCAACTATGTGTGTTGGTGACGGTTTCCAGTGTGTACGCACGGCTACACATCAAGCTATACATTTCCAGTATAAGCTGACCTCGCATTGTACGGAAATCCTATATAATGCGAGATCAGCATAAACTGGAAATGTATAGCTTGATGTGTAGCCGTGTGTACCTATATGCGAATGAATGAAAGAATGGGACTGGACTGGAACTGCCTTTTTATCTCGACTTTTAACTTGTTTTTTGCACAACCCCCATATCTGCACTGATTTATAAAATAGCCTACGGTTGACTGTAAAGGTACCATTCCGTACCCGACCGCAGGAGGCAACTGCAGGCGACATTTCACCGCGACACGATTGGTTTCTATGACATACCTTCCTTATCTAGCGACACGTCGTAGGCAGTTACGGGAGAGTGACAGGTGACAGGTACAACCCGACCGCAGAACAGTAGTGCCACCAACGCTCGAGGGATAGTCATGTTTTTCTATCTTGTATCTACCGACTGGAATACGGGCAGTTGCCGCCTGCGATCGGGTTCGGAATCATGACTGCAGCGACATAACGCCACGACATGTCGCCTGCAGTTGCCCCCGGCGCGGCGGCGGTCGGGTACGGAATGGTATCGGTGTGTTAGTTTTTCCACAGATGTGGCTGTATACACTTCGTTTTCTGGGTATTCAGCACCTTGCTGACTAGCAAATATTTTTCTCACCAATTTTAATTCATGACAACACGAGAGAAAAAGTAACAGCACTTTGTAAACAAACAGCTTTACTTATTTGCTTCAACTGACCACTGAACCAATACATGTAGTTCAGTCCGTACAACTAAAGTGCTAACTTTTCTTGATGAACTGGTAAACTTGTGCTCGTCTAGGTCTAATGAATAGCTAGTACAAAACATATGCTTGGAATTTACAGCAGTGCTTTGTTTGGAAAGCTTTGCATTTCTGTTTGTTTCATGGAATATGTAAAGAGTAGTATTTCCTTAGTATGCTTATACAATGTCGCCCATAGGCATATGTTTTTTTGCCCGTATTTTTCTGAATAGTCATGAAAAATCGAATCGAACACGAAAATTAATTTTAAAAGGGGGGGTCTATCTTTAATAGAATCGCATCGATGGTTGCGTGGCGGCTGTCTCCTGATCTTCTGATACCAGGGATAACGTCACGGGAGCCGCTGTCGTACCACGTCCACGACAAACTATATTCCGATACAATCCTGAGAATTTTCAAGCTACTGAACCACTAATACGATGACCACATCTTCTGGTCAAGGCTATCTTGCGCCACTATACAGATTGTTTTAATGTTTTTATGTTCAAATGCAAGTGAAGATTACGACTTGCATTTAATTAAGCCGTTTGACAAGCGTGAGTTTTACCAGCGTAAGCTCCCAGCAGTCCACTGCACCAAGACATGTAGTTCATTAACATGAACTGAACTTACCGAACTAATGTCTTAACTTTTCTTGACGAACTTGCGAAGTTGGGCGTGTCTCCTTATATGTGAACATCTGACTGTGCTTGGTTGAAACTAAGCACGACATTTCCAGTGTAACTACGTTATTAACAGAGGTTTGTGCAACTTGATAATTCGCTTTCTTTTTGTGTATGTGTAGTGTTTGGAGTATTATTTTAAGGATAAGTGGCTTGTGGCTATATAATAACAGATGAAGTTAGACAAAATTCATACACTCATCTCAAGTACTCCAGATAAACTAACGTGATCGTCTTCCATTTGTTCGCAAACACATCACAGTCAGGTTTAGCATCCAAGAGAGCGTTGAGCACGGAGAGGGTGCGAGGGACGGGGGACTGGGCTCGCGTGACGGTGTGAATCGCAGGCAGGGCGAACAATTTTTACCTGTTACGGCTTGGTCACGACCTTGCCGCTATCAGCGGTAGATTAGCGCGGGGTGGCAAGCGGTAAAAACAAATATACAAAAATGTATGAAGTATGCCACGAGGCGTTGCTTGCAGCGGAAATTTTTAAGTTCCGACACCGCGCCGCTTGCCGCGTCGCCAAAATTCACGGCCAAGCTCTTAATGCGACTATAATTTACCGGGGCACTACAGACACTTTGGAACGCCACCTACGATTCTAATATACTCAAATCTGTCTAGCCTTTTCCCATAAATATTGGGGTCGGCTTCTATGCTAACCAGATACACCTGCAGAACACCAGTATTTTACCTGGAGCGACTGCCTATCTGACCTTCACAACCCAGTTACTGGTAAGACACACAGACAGACAGACTGGTAACCCAGTTACTGGTACGCATTGGTAATGGCTCTAACACACTATGCCGGCGTCATGGCCGCCGGCTTTTGCCGCGCGGCACGTACCCCCGGCTTCTTCGCCTTCATTTCTTTTGTGGATAGTGTGTAGGAGCTATATGACTGGTTGTCAGACTTTTGGACTTCTACCCGTAACGACTGTCAAAGATTGACAAATGACAGCCGGGACCAACGGCTTAACGTGCTTTCCGAGGCACGGTGGAGCTTGCTCAGTTAAGGCTTGTGCAGACCAGTGCGACTTGTCGCGCGACGCGACACCGGTTATTGTTATACTGTAAAGTTTTCTTAGAAATTGTATTGTTCGTGTCGCGTCGCGTGACAAGTCGCGCTGGTCTGCACAAGCCTTTACTACGCAATAAGGAGACCGCTCTCTTTCTCATGATGGATGGTATAAGAGCGGGAAATAATTCATTCGGCCTAGTGCGTCCATGGGGAAAATGGCGTGACTTTATGTGTATGTAATTTGTAGTGATGCATAATGTTGGAGGTCAACCATAATTATATTAGTTGGTTACGTGGGAAGTAAGCTGGAAATTGCTATATTATTTCATGCTCAGGGAGCCTAAAACGACCACTTTAGCAATTCTGCTAAAAGCTATTCATTTCCTGAATTCCCAGCAATTCATTAGCAACTCCTCTAATTTTCGTGAAATGGTCACAAATATTAGCTGAATAATATTTCAATTAAAATCATAACTGAATCATATTTGGTGTAAATATTGCCATATTGGAGGAAATGAATCGCTTTTAGCAGAATTGCTAAAGTGGCCGTTTTAGGCCCCCTGTTCAACTCCGGTAGATTATTATTTATTTATTTATTTATTTTATTATTTATGTACACACAGTAAAATTGATACAAATACGACATAAACATAATTATGAGTACAAAGGTACTGCTTATTTCTTAAGAAATTTCTTCCAGCAGACCTGCGAAAGGAGAAATGAGAAAGAAATGTAGACAATAGTGTGTGAGAACAAGAAGAGTAAAATACAAATATGCGAAGTCTTAAACTAAAATATCAAAATAAACCTACACGTATAACGTAATAAATTGACATATACTTAAATAAATACATAAAGCTTAAATATATATAAACATACATACTACAGGTATATAAACACTCACAGTTGAGAGGAAAGGTAATGCTCTTTTACTTTATATTTAAATTGAGAAACAGTTTTTAAATCACGGATGCTAGGCGGAAGTGAGTTCCACAATCTTACTGCATGGACAGAGAATGAATAGGAATAGTAGCTTGTTTTATGAGGATGAGATTTAAGGAGTGATCTAAGGTGTGATCTACTCGGTGCGTCGCTAGGGCGAGCGTAGGTAAAACGCTCACGTAGGTAAGTAGGATAAGACGGGTTGTGTAAGACGTTGAAGAGGAGACATAAAATCCGAGTGTTCCTTCGAAGGCGGATTGGGAGCCACTTGAGTTCCTTGCGAAGATGAGAAACATGGTCATACTTTCGGAGACCGAAAACAAAGCGAATGCACAAGTAGTGTATTATAATATTTTCCTTAACATTTTTGTTTAATCTCATAGAAAATGCTTATCCGGATATTGTGATAGAATCCGTATGTTTTAAATATACCATCAGGGTAATTTTGAATCAGGTTCATTGGCTAGAATAACATTTTAAAGACTGAAATCAAAGTTATAAATAACAACTAATCTAAAACTCATTCAACAACCGTTGAAATCTCGAAAAATACGAAATTAGAATTCAAAAAACGGATCTAATATTCTCTTTATCTAGATAAACTAGATAGATCTAGATAAACTAGCGAACTTCCACGTCTGTACCCAACACTAGTGTGCGAGGGATTCGTCCGATTTTAAGCTTTTATGCAAGTTGGATGCAAGAGACGAAGTTTGTACTGAGATTTAGTTAAAATCGGGTGCGCTTCTGACAGTTCAAGTTTGATTCTGAAAGGTGTTACTTTAATCCTTTTTAGTTGTATCTTATAAGGGAATGGTTAAAAATCTATATTTATTTTTACTTCTATCCACAATTTTTACTATTTTACTATCACTTTTATATTATTTTAAACATATTGATTTTATAATGAAAACAATATAAGTGCTGCGGCTAAGCTCTCTGTTAATGTTTTTGTGAATGAGTCGTTGGAGTGCCATAAATAAATAAACACTTTCGTATCGCTATGTCACTTTAGCGTCACCGTGTGTCAATTTAGTGCCAAGTATCACAAAGCCACTTTCGTGTAACTATGAGTCACTTGGTACGATTATGTAGTGTTTTCGTAGGATTCGTTTTTTCCCAACACCAGATACTAGATAGTACGAACGTGGTCCGTACTTTCGAAACTTGGTTTCGAACTAATAACTACTTATGACTTTTGTTACCCTTAGCCTTTTAATTTCTTCGTTCCTTTTCTAGAAATCTTTTCGTTGACAAAATAATGAATTCAGTACACAACAGTAAACGTAGCAGCACTTTCAACAACAACTTTCCGCCGAGATTAATACGAATATGACCTATTAAGTCCTGAAACTACGTGTGAAGAATCTCGTACGTGACCTGGAATCAGAGAAGGATAGAAAATCGTACCTTCTCTTTCTCTAAGAAGTACTTAAACAGCTTAATAAGTTTCGGATGTTTGTTAGATTGCAACGCAAAATGAATTGGGAAACAGCCTCGAGTTTGGGGTGTTGTCTCGTTTGATTATTCTAGTGGCGTTTAGATAAAGTTTGTTTTATTTGTTGCTTCGTGTAAGGATTGAATGATTATCGTTAAGATAAATAGGATAACATTTACAGGTAAGAATATTATGGGAGGTTTTTAACTTTGTCTCTAGATGACGGGCGAAATGTGATAACACTTTCGGCACATTCCAAGTCTACGTGGCCTATGAAGTACTGTAGTTGAGAAGAATAGAAGATGATCAAGGTAAAATATCCAGTTGTCATTTGAAATAGCTTTCATATTTCTACACACATAACCGTGGGTGTACTATAAGTACACCTCTGCCCAACCCTTCGCGGAATACAGCCGTGATGTTTTGTTATGACATAAGCTTTTTGGTAGCATAAGAGAGTCCCATACATTCCTGGATTTTCCATCAACGGTATCACTGATAAAATTACACTTTATCGAGGCCAAAACGTTAGGTTATTATGGCCAAATTATACTATGGCGTGTGAAGACTGAGAAGAAACTCAGCTTATGAAATTAAATTGTTTATTCGTCATATTTAAAAAAGGTAGATGGAGTCCACATTTCTTATCTGACTACCCGAGACGAAATGGCAAAATAAACTCAACGGTCAAAGTCTCTCAGACCTAATCTTGGTCAGATAATGAGAGGACCGTGTAGATTAGTGCTTTTTGTTTTTTTTTTGTTTGGATACTTATCACATAACTTCTCCCGCTCTGGGCGGAGCGGGAGGGCGTGTCAGACTTTTACTGACTAAAACCCACCCGTGTTCCTTCCGTTGCCTGTGTGCAGGGGCCGCGATATCCCTTTCGGACAAACTAGATTAGAGTAGATTAGTGCCTGAAATGGTTTTTTGAAGAAAGAGAAACAAGTACATATCTGTGAGTAATCGTGTAGCTCAACTCAGAAGTTAAGGAGCTCAACGACTCGACGAACAATACCAAAAAAAGGACATTCTAATAGGGAGCATAATGTATTCAAATTGCCAGACCATCATTAAAACTTACAAAGAAAAAATATCGACATAGTCCACATATAGTCCACACACTCACAATAATTTAAATAAGATACAATTTCATAATAATTATGATGGATTCCTTTAATCAACAACATACTTCAAAAGATTAATTCATGTATGTCTAACTTAATTAAAGTGTAAGTAATGTTAACTTATAATTCTCAGACATTGTCTGCGTGAGGCGAAACAAAGCCTGCTTGTTATAAATTATTACTATTATTACAAGAGATGTAATCAAAGTTTATTATTACTCGGTTTGTGATTAAGATGAGCTACCGTTGTTTATTAAAAGTTTGATGAGCATTAGACCTATTGTAAATTAATTAATTTTGAGTTGAAGGTTTTTCCGAAAATAAAATGAAGTGGCTCAAAGAAGCAGTAAAAGTAAGTATTATAGTTTGGGTAAGCTCAAACACCATAGTAGCATTATCTACGTGAAAAGCTCAGTGAAACCAGACTCTAGGGACCTGGAATATTTTCAAATGTTTACGTAGATACATATGTAATAAAAAAACAAAGGTTACCCAAACTACATCAATTACTCTAAAAACGACAAGATGTAAGCAAACCGGCTAAATGCGAGTAGTGCTGGCACATGAAGGGTTCCGTACCCTATTAAGATCGAGCAAAATGCCGAAATAACCCATTTTTTTTAATTATTAACTTTATTTTATTTTTATAATTTTTTGTTATAGCAGCAATACCTAGATATACACAATCTGTGAAAATTTCAACTGTATACCTATTACGGTTCATGAGTTGACAGACGGCCGGACGGACAGCGGAGGCTTAGTAATAGGGTTCAGATTGGTATCCTTCAGGTACGGAACCCTAAATAGTAGGACGTTATCCTCAAGTAGACTTCATTTATTAAATGAAGTCTACTTGAGGATAACGTAACGATAAATTAAAAAAGAATGTGTACGCCAAAGACTTACCATTATAATAATGAACACATGTTCTAGTGATGTGAAAAAGAACGGATAGTGACACTGACTTATGATGGCACAACCCTAGTGATATAAATCATCCTTCGAGCGAGACCCATTCGTTAAATAACATAATTTATCTATGGCTGCATCGGAGAAGTTTGGTATTTCTGCAGAAAATTATCATTTATCCGGATTTGTGGTTTGCTAAATTATTGTGCGTAAAATATTGTTTCCGTAGTGACTTGGAAATAGGAGAAAAGATGGCTCTATCCATATTATTTTCCTTTTGTTCGTTCATGAGATTTAACAAAATGCTCATAAGCAATCGATTCCAATGTAACCGTAGCTTCAAGGTGCGTATTATTTATTTATTTATCAATTATCAACCGACTCTATTTTTTGTGATAGTGAGAACTGAAGCACAATTTACGTTAAGTTGGTAAATAGGTACTATAAGAGCTAAGTAAACATAAAACGTTAATCAATTTTTTTTTATCCACACTACTCATAGTTCTATGACCTTCTGGCGCATTGAAAATTACTTTATTTCATTAAGGCACTTAAATATCAGAAAAGTTAAAAAAGATGTCTCCGAAAGGGGTAAAGCTCTACCCTTAATTGTAATCCTATCGAAACCAGAATGGAATCATTTTGAAGCCCTTTAAATTTTTTTTTTTCTGTCTTTTTTCGTTTTTGAGAAGTGTAAGATTCTTTGAAAAAAGTCCCGAAAGAAATGGAAAAAAAATTGCGATTTTTATATATATTTTTTTTTTACTTTTTATTAAATGTTACAAACTTTTTTTGCAGTATTACAGCCCTTTAAGTAACGCATCTTTTGATACGATTTTCATTTCTCTATCTTAATAATTGACAAAGCTATCGCCGGGACGCACTTTTCATGAAAACGGGTATCCTACTAAAGCACTCGAAAAAGCATTTTCAATGCTAAAACATTCCTATAAACGAAGAAAACATCATTCTAGTCTGTGTAAAAAACGATGGCTTTTTACAACAGGATTATAATTATACTGACACGTGCTAACAATTATATACCCGACTTACTAAAGACAATTGAACAATAATTAGTCTCCTGTCTTTTGTTTTACTTTCCAAATTATAAAGAACAAAAATAACTTTAACTAAATCCACACCTCGTAAAAAGTTGAGTACGGTCGGAAAGCAGAAAAGTATTTAAATGAGAGTAATTATACCTAAAGTTAAAGCGAGTTTGCCTGAGTTTTAAATATAGGTAGACGTTTATAATGCTAATTAGGATGGTATAATATGTAACTGAGCTTTGGGACTGAAGAGCTTAATTAGATGGTTTCTATGTCGTTTTATATTCAATTGAAGTTAAAAACAAATTAAAAGTCTGTTGGTCCTGTGAGTTTTGCGAAACTAATTAAATGAATTCAACGTTTTGCCCACAAAACAACATAGTATTATAGTTATTATAATCTCGCCATTTTATGAAACTTATTTTTAATTATAATTATAATAATCCAAAATAAGTGGAATAATTACTAAATAAACGGCAAAAAAATCTCCTGCTAATTGGCGATACAACAGTATGCACAATCGCGGACACTGATGGTCAACCACCAGTGTCCGCAATGGTACATTAAAAAAGACTTTTTAGTTGTGGTTGACCAAGGTTTTGAGATGTTTTCCCTTTTACACCACACCCGTAGCTCGTATCAATAAACCAGGCCATCACACGTATACGTATTAATTCATCCATATCTTGAAAACTTCGATCAATAATGCACTTGAAAACGACTGAACAGATTTGCACTGTTCCCTAAGTTGAAATAAATGTAAGCCAAAATGGTCCCGATTCAATTAATAGTTTCAGAGAAATGCGTGGACAAACATACATACATACATCTATAAAATTTTGTATATTTCTTTGAAGCCCTAATAAATTATCATAATTTGTGAATATATTGCAGTTCCAATAATATTACATAAATACGTGATAACGTCTTTTTTTTAAGTCAGTTAAAAATACTACTAAGTACTAGATATTTCACGGATATATTTTTGCTATGGCTCGTTGTTCCAGTGGTCGCAAGTGCTACAGCTGAGTATGAGGTCATGGGTAAGATTCCCAGGTCGGGTTAAGTTTTATTGGGCTTTTCCATCAGAAATTTCTCAGTAGCAGCTGGGAGTCTGGATTTGTTCCCGGTTGATGGCAATAGGCTCGCTGCCTATTACATGGGACTTACACATAATTGGTGAAATGTGCCTAACCCATCCGGGTAAAAAATACATGCGTGATTTGGAATGTTATGATTACTTTTTTCATGCTAACAGGACACAAGAAACTAAAGGAACTAAACTAAACTTTGGTATATTGGCGTGTGCTAGCTTATATATGGCTTGGCTTAAATTATGTTTTGTGTTGCGTAATGTAAATTATTTTGAATACTATTATATAGAATCTTTTTTTGTTCTTCTAACTGAACAGACAGCTGTGCTGCTGGGGAGTTTGTTGCGCCACTTTTTCTTCCCAGCTAATGCACTAGGAAGTGGTAAAGGGTGGGCGTTTTGGGGGACTGTCTTATGTAATTTTGACGTTCGAAAAGTGCTGATTCTCAGCCTAGTTTGAATAAATGACTTTTAAATTTTGAATCTGAATTTGAAAGCTCCCATCGCCAATGAGTATTTTAAGACGTATCTTCTCAGCGTAAATAATTGTTTGGTGAACGCTCAGTCACCGTCAGCTCCTCACCCCACAAGCGAAATAGAGCATAAAGATAATAATGAAGTCATAATTTTATCACAGCCCGAAAACTTTGAACTTCCTAACTACGCTTATAGCCGACAAATTGTCGCAGAACTTGAAAATTATGGATCATCACAATGAATAATTTAATTAATGTCTTTAAATTAAGATAAGTTACTTCTACAGCCAGTCACGAAAAGATTTAAATACCTTACAATGTTGTTAAAAAGGAACTTTTTCTCACTTTATTAAACGAAAGAAAGAGATAAGACGATGTGTTGTCCTTTTCCCGCTAGTTATTTATGAGTTTTATGAGAGCAAACGAACGACAGAAAGAACTCTGCAAAGTAACATTTCATGTTTTATAAAACTTTAAAGTAGCTTCGTGGAATATTTAAGTAAGTATTAATATAATTTACGCAGTCGTGGAGGTCTCAGTGTCCATGTCACAGGGTCCATATATATTCGGAATTGTCGCGTCAACATTAATATAATTTTAAAACATCACTACAAAATACTGTATACTATTTTTATCTCACAAAGCGACGCGTGCTTTACTTGTGGTTACCAATTTAGTACAAAGAGGCTGTGCATGTGTGTGTAAGTGCAGGAGCTCTCGGTACAGTCCGAGACAATGGAGTAAGTAGTTGGAAGTGTGTGTGTGTTATGTGCTGAGGCTACTCGCTTCACGCACACATTTACAGCGTGTTTGAACACTTGGTTACCACAAGTAAAAGGAGCGTCCCTACAGCAACGTACAACAAGAATTTCTCAAAAAAGAAATTGCGGTTTAGATTTGAAAACGTGCAATCAATATAATGTTTACTACTAACAATACAACCGCTAACATTATAAGGCCTCCTCTTTTGACAAACCTATACGCGCAAAGCAAACACAACAAAACAATCGTTGAATAGTAGATAAAACACCGCTGCAGACTATCTATAGAATACCTCCTTGCGGGATTAAATCCTTATCCAAAAAACAAAATCGATCAACTCTCACACAACACAGTTCGTATTTGCCCTCACTAAGTGGAAAACACAACTAAATTTAGTTTCCCCACCCCAGACTCACCAAGGTTCACTGTCATTCACGTATACATGTAGACAACAACACCTAACCTCTTGCTATTTTTAGCTACGATCACAGTCCTAGTTTAGACCCGGAAGAACGCGAAACTCAAAAGGATTTTTCTAACAAGGTGGGTTCCAGTAAGACTTTTCAATTGGTCTTCCAAAGAACTGTACCGCGAGAAAACTATATCATAATCTTGTTCACTTTTGTCATCAAAATGTCGGAACTTTCGCTTTGGGGAAACTTTATATCGTATCGACATGACACGAAGTAATGAGAGCAAAAAGGTTGCTTTAATTTTTGTTTCGAGAATCTGTTGGTCGTGTTTAGATTTTTTTTATCCTTTTTTCGGTTGGTTGTGGAGTGGTTGAAGTTTATGAAAGGAATCTTAGTAGATCTATGTCAGCTTGAGGAGAGCTTTAAAGGAGTGGGAACTGCACAGGGATTATGAGATAAGATTTATGAATGGAACTGCACGTTGCGGTCCAAAATTGTCATAATATAAGTAGGCTAAAAGGTTTCTATGCTCAAATGGAATTGGGTGGGTCACGTCAGCCGCATCCACAATGACCGCTAGGCAAGAGTGTCGACAAAATGGATGCCTGAACCGATAAGACGCTGTCAGAGCGCTAAGTTAGTGGTGGCGAAATGACAGACCCTCAGGCACATCATGATTTTAAAATGAAATGAAATGTTTATTTCTCTAAGTAGATCTTTTAAGACACTTTTTCACGTCAATTTTGTGGTCAATATTTAAAAATAGATAGCGCTGGTATTTCCTAGCTGACTGATCCCTGAGAACAAAATAAAGTGTCATGGTCTCTTTTGAAGTCCTGGTTATCATGATTTTTTAATTTACTTTTAGGTGCTATCCATAACATATTCCATTAATAACCTTTTACGACGCATATTTTACAGTCCGTAAGTACCAGGCTAATAATTATGTCAATCAATCTGCCTAGCCTTTTCCCAACTATGTTGGGGTCGGCTTCCAGTCTAACCGGATGCAGCTGAATACCAGTATTTTACATGGAGCGACTGCCTATCTGACCTCCACAACCCAGTAAATGGGTAATACGATACCCCATGGTAAGACTGGTGTCAGACTTTCGGGCTTCTGACGACTCGTAACGCTAATAATTATGTGAGGACCAATAAATTCTCCACCCGGAAATTCTGCAACAGCATCAGTCAATAACGGTAAATGCCAAAGTAATTTTCCCCAGTTACCTTGTAGTTATGAACTAACTTGTAATGGAATTGTTTAACATTAAACGCACCTGGCTTGATAAAGTTCAGAATGTTGAATACAAGGGCCGACCGAATTGAAACCTTTTTAAATAAATAAAATAAAAATCATTTATTTCAGACAAAAAAGTCCCTAGGCAAGGTAAGGTTGTTAGTAACAAGAATTTTGCATAAAACTAATATTAGTAACTAAAAAGTAAAAAGAAGAAACTAGCCACACCGTCTACCCCTGCACAGTAGACTCATCGGTCTCGCAACACATGGAGTTCAGTGAACCTACTGAGCAGAACAGTATCGGTTCTCTCGCCAATCATCCTTAGGACGCTATTCGGGCTCCCCCGTACTCTTCGCACCACCGACGCAACTTTTTTACGCATAATTGCGTAGAAGTCATCTACGCTGGCGTCAGTAAACATGCCGATGCACTGCAACATCGAGGAAGCCGAAACAGAGCCCTGAACACATTATTATACTGGACGCGCAAGGCATTGTAGGCTTTTTGTGTGAAGTTTGCCCACAGGCCGCTCGTGTAGAACGTCTGCGAGAATGGCTTTTATTTGTAGAAACTGGATTTTATTTAAGGGGTATCCATTACGTCAATCAATCTGCCTAGCCTTTTCCCGACTGCGTTAGGGTAGACTTCTAGTATAACTGGTTGCATCAGAATGCAAGAACTTTACATGAAGCGACTGCCTATCTGACCTCCAAAATACAGTTTCTGGCTAACACGCGCCTTGGTAAGACAGGTTGTTAGACTTTCGGACTTCTACTACCCGTAACGGCCGTCAAAGATGTACGAATGACAGCTGGGACCGAATGATATGTTATGAGCGGTCCCCTGACCGCTCATAACATATCATTCGGTCCCGGCTGCTAAGTTAAGCTACGCTTTCTGTCGACCCGGGTCGGTGTTATTATTTTGCCACGAGCTCTTCGGCTTCTCTAAGGTACCTATTACATAATAGGTTTAATTTAGCAAAATACTTACTCGAGTTTTCCGAGTAATGTAATATTTTTAAGATCATGTTTGTTTGATAATAATCTTTTGTTAAAAAAATCTACTGTAAATTTTAGTACGCACGGCTTCAGTATAAGCTGACCTCGCATTGTACGGAAATCCTATACAATGCGAGATCAGCATAAACTGGAAATGTATAGCTTGATGTGTAGCCGTGTGTACTACACCGTAAACCTTCAAATTTTGTATAAGCAGTCATACTTTTCAGACAAAATTCGTAGAAAAGAGGATTAAAAGCCGTAGGCATAGTCTTGTAATCGACTTTAATCATTTAAGGGTAAATCTCCAGAGGCATTTTTTTTCGTGTCGGGCTGGATAAACCCATTTTAAAATCGAAAAACGTTTTCAAAATATTTTTTTATATGCAGTTCGGTGTCTAATCTACGTGAAAAAAGGCTAGTATTATGAATAAGTTTATTTTAAATATTAAAAAAAAAATCTTAAACCCTTAAATCCTGATCGCTCTGGGTTGACCCAACTCCCGATTGAATGAAAAAAATATTTTTTAACTTTTTAATGAGAAGGTTCTTATGAAACAACTTATTTAGATTACATAATAAATAGTTAATCTTCATAGTAATAAAATATTTTTAGTTATATTAACAATACTTTTGCCACAATTTGAATTTAAAATCGTGACCGGGCATTTTATCTCATCGCTCTGCGCTGAGGTAAAACATCGCGCTGATCCCTAGTTACGCGTTATTGACACTTTATTCCCCTCCCGCGGGGCAACGTCGGTAGTGGTCTAACCGCCGAGGAGGATACCTGTGTGCCACGTTCCCGCGCTCCAACATTACGAAGGTAAGTTTATGATTGCTCTGGATTTGGTTCTCGAATTTTATGATTGCTATGGCACGTTATTTAAATTAAATAGTAAGCTTGTGAATGTGTTTGTTATGTGAATTAAGTGATCGTTATGATGTTTTTCATGAGACGTAATCACAACTGTATACTGCTTTTAAATTCGGCTATATTTATGAATTTGTGACTTTTTCTGATCGCTATGGCTGTGATTGCTCTGTCCAAAAAGACCAGAGCGATGATATTTTGCATGAATTGTACGTTATAAATCTATTTTAAGTAGTACCGGACTGTAACAATGACAAACGATGAACTATGCATATAACCTTTCCTGGATTTCTTTGGGTAACCTAAACCCATAAACAGATTTTGACGTATTTTACCTTGATGATATTATCATATTGGCATTTAGCTAACCACAAACTGTACCCTTTCTTCTCTAAAATTTAATGGCAACTATTGTTTCAGATTGAAATCATGCCTCGAAATAAATTATTATCTATTGAAGAAAAACGTCTTAGGAAGAAATTGGCTGAGCGTCGTAGAATGGCCAATATAAAAAAAAGTCTTCTTACACGTACACTGAATAAGACTGAAAACGGCTAAATAAATAATATTATATCAATATTTTTTTTTTTGTTTCACTGATTTCACCATTTATGATCGCTCTGGCACCAATTATGATTGCTCTGGTCGCGAATTTTTTTGAACTTAAATTTTTCCATAACTGTTTGTGTAAATTGAAGGCCAATAGTAAAAATTTACTATTTGAATATCATTATTTTTAATGAGATACATAATTACCATTAAATATCAATATCTGTAAAGCACCAGAGAGATCACACGAATACGCCCGTTTTGGAGATTGATCCTTAAGACTCACAAAACAATTCCCAGGAACCCATCCTTCACTCTTCAATCAACCCTAATTAGTTTACAACAAAATGAGCTGCATGTCAAAAACGATCAAGAAATTACCTACCCTAATTATAAAGTACCCAAAGTCTTCGGAAACCCTTCATAGATACCAAATATATAGATGTAGAAGGCTGACTCCATACAAGCAGTCAAAACAGGCGCCCACACAGATACACGCGCACCTATGTACGGCGATCTCAAACTATGTATCTCAATCAAATGGAATGTCACAAGTACGCTAGCTCTCAATTTCAAATTTATCGTTAATTCTTTATTACATTTTTATACATACAAATTACATTTTTAAATATTTTTATGAAAAAGAAATAAAATTAAAAAAACATTTAAAAATATAAAAATCTTTAACTTATTATTATTTATTATTCATTACCATTTATCTTTATTACAATCCATAATGTACACATAAAGGTGGTCAGAACAAATAAATAGAAACAATTATGGACTCTGTCGGGCACAGCAAAATTTTAAATAAGTAGGAGAGAGGAAGCTTATTCTAAACATTTAAATTAATTCCTATTTTTTTTTAACTTTTATTACTTATTATATTTATCACTCATTTATTTATTCTCGGAATATAATATGTGTATGTATGTGTGTGTTTATTTTTTGTATTAAATTATGTATTATTATTGTTTATACGGCTCTCATTGTACATACGGCTACATAACATGCTATAAATTTCCAGTATAAACTGATCTCGCATTGTATAGGATTTCCGGACAATGCGAGATCAGCTTATACTGGAAATGTATAGCTTGATATGAAGCCGTGTGAACATAGAGGCGTGTCTATGTGTGCATGTATTATCTTTCTTTGTATGGATTCACCCTTCATCATCATCTACCTAGCCTTTTCTCAACTATGGTGGGGTCGGCTTTCAGTCTTAACGGATGCAGCTGAATATCAGCATGTTACATTGAGCGACTGCCTCTCTGAGCTCCATAACCCAGTTACTGTGTAACTCCTATGTAAGACTGCTTGTTTAGACTTTCGAGCTTCTGACTACCTATAACGACTGTCAAAGATCTATTATACTCGTACAAGGTGTTTCGGTATGTAATGAATTTTGAGCTGACCTTTTGTACCATTCTATTAAGTGTCTCAAACCTTCAGGGCTCCGTGTCAAATACACTTTACGAAACTTCCAAACATTTCAATAGTACAACTTTGATTAATCAGTTTCACGATAACTTGGTCCTAAGTGACCGGTTTGGATGTTGTAATTCAATTTAGCTGTAGTCTGAATCTAGTGGATTTAATCGACTGTTGAATCGTTTCTATGGAAAGATGTGTTAACTTTGGTCGACGTTGGAGATAGGTAAAGTTTCATTTAAGTGATTATTTTAAATCTAGGTTATGTTGCATCGACGTTATTAAATCTTATAGTTATGAACCGGTTACTCGAATTGGAGCCAACTATAGATAATAAAAAGTAGATTTGGTCTTATATTCCAGTTATTGCATTTCACGAATTTTATAATAAAGGTAACAGCAAACCTGTTTTCCCAGAAGGCTTCGGCAGTTGTGTACCTACCTAAGTACACCCACATTTTGCCGGCGAGCCTATTGCCAGAAACCGAGCACAAATCCAGATTCCGGACTACTACTGAAAAATTCCCAACCCACGAATTTTATGAGATTTTTTCATCATTGAAATGAAATGAAAAAATAATAATAATAATACCAGCCTGTTACTGTCCCACTGCAGGGCAAAGGCCTCTTCTCATACAGAGAAGGTACGAGCATTGATCACCACGCTTGCTCAAGACGGGTTGGTGATTTCAGACTTATATTAACTACAAGTCCAGGTTTCCTCACAATGTTTTCCTTCACCGATGTCAGTAATGTCCAAGATAAACTCAAACTCAAAGTACATATGAATTGAAAAAGTTACATTGGTACTTGCCCGGATTTGAACCCACAACCTCGTGCATGAGAGGCGAGGCCTTAACCACTGGGCCATCACGACACGACCAAAATGAAATGAAAGTATTTATTTCAGACCAAGCACACAGTAATTGATACAATAGTCCATATTATGTTAGAAGGTAGATACTTATAGCTAAGAGTATGTTAGTAAAATTTAAAATTATTATTATTTTGGATATGCATGAGCGACCAATGCCTCAAGATTTGGCTGTCCACTCTGTCCGACACCACGCTCAGAAGTGTGTTGGTGCCACCCTTTAGCCGAGACCACAGGGAAGCCGTTCTTTTGCGAAGCACCGCCTGTAAGACTTCCGCGCTGTGGCCGGCGAACATGCCGGAGGCGCTGCACCGCTATGGGAGCCCAACAAACTCCCATCTCTCATTACCTCCTTACATGAAGAGAATAGGCAGCAACTTCTTTCTATCAACTCTGAACAACAAATGTTTGGACACATAGTAATTATCCCTTCAGTAGACTTTGCTTTGCTTTGAATGACTACATTTGTATCTGTATTTTTTATGGTGTACATAATAAAGAATATTCTATTCTATTCTATTCTATTCTAGAACACAATGATGATAATTATCTGAATAAAAATTAACATCGATAATTTTAATCACCAATCAACTGGAAATGCCAACCAATAAAATAAATGGCAAAGGAGATGTTTGGTGGGGCAATGGACGATTGCCTAGGTAGTCAAAACCAATGTTCAGTAATGATTGTTATATTATTATATTCGTCATATTTTATAGTTTATCAATTAATAAGTTTCAGGAGTCAAGAACTTGCGTGGGAGTCAGAAACTGGTCAATATAAGGTTAAGTTTTTTTATTATAACGCCATCTGTGAGAAACAACAGGTACTAATTGGTGATATGCCTTTGTAAGGTTAGTGAAAGATTTAATATTTTATTGGTCTGAGATCAGATTCTGCAGTTTTTTTTTATATTTCTATTTGTGTAACAAAAATGTAAAGCACCTATTTCAATATCTATTAAATAAGTGCTTAACATTATTTTTATTGAATCACAAAGTGTTCTTATTCTATAATGTACACAAATTGATATTTTTATCATCTTTAATCCCGTATTTTGGTTTCTATCCTCAATACCCATAATATTATTTATATTTACATACTTGTTGGTATTGAATTGGGATTAAAATAAATAAAACAACGTATTTATTGCCAAACAAATTCCTTTATTGTAGGTACAACATACTTAAATAAAATGATTAAAAAGAAAATAACTGTCTTCGAGAAACACCAAAACATTGTCCAAAAATGACGCTGGTGCTAGCAGGTTATATTGATGCCTTGCCCAGCCAAGATACCTAGCGTCATGACATGACAGCAACAACCGGTGTTGGTTGTAGAGAAGTGGTGGCGGCGGTGTTGATGATCCATGTTCAATGGATGTAGCAACATCCTCTTCTCGTAAGTCCCTTGATGAGTCATGAATCTGGCGTCAATTCGCTCGAACCCAAAGCCATGACATGCATACATTGTTGTCATATCCTGAAAATATTATTAAAATACATTTTATTACAAATGTCATGACATAACTGGTGAAATTTGCTGCACAATAGGTTCACCACGCCCAAATCCTTCGGGAATCGCTGGCGTGATGTTATATTTATGTTGAGTTTTTACATGAAGAACACTCATTCCATCTTCTGCGATCGTCGTTTCCATCGCTCGTCTATCCTTTTTTGAGGGATCTGTCCCATTCGTTTTGCCATTTTCTTTCAGACTTTACCTACTTATAATCATTGGAAATAACCCCGGGGTACTAAAGGGCTGTCCACTGCAACAGTATAGAAACGTCGGCCTCTTGGATTTCTGAGCCCGATTGAGATATTACATCCACGGCAGACCATTGTATGACCTAACAATCTCTTATTGTCAGCAGCTTCGGTATTTAATTAATTATAACAGTCGTGACAAGCATATCGATCTAATGGGAGTTGGAACAATAGCAAATACCATTGTATTTTTCAAATTATAACACAATTGGTCAATATATTGCCTTCACTGCATGGTTTACGTGACTGCCGTAGGCGTACCCTGGGCGTACCTGATTTGCTAACCATCGAGCGAATCTCACTTGCAAGGGTAGACACAGCCTTCCCACAATATGTCGGCGAATCCCCTGCACAGCGATGCCACAATTGATGCACCTCACCATAATATTCAAATGCTATACATATATGACGGCAGTCCGTGTGGTGTCGTTATAAGAAAATATCAATATTACAAAATAATCGCACAGTTAGCACGGAACGCTTAAATGAAACTTGGAACTGCAATGCAAGCGAAGCACAAAACATTAATACTCAAGAAGGCAAAACAAGCTGAAAATAAAAATTAAATGTCAATGTCATGTCAAAGAAATAATAAATACTTACCTTATGAAGTGGGTATTCAAAATTAAAACACTTTATATGTTAGTAATATTGTCGTATTTTAAACGCAATTACATAACAACAATTACATACATTCCTTTGATTTAAAATAAGCGGGTTATAGATAATATTCATACTCTTTAAAGGTAATTACGGAATAAAATGGAACGTCAAAAACATTTTTAGTACTTCCCGTTAAAAATGGCGAGGCGGAAACTATAATTGAGCAATTTTTTTTTGAGAATTATGTTGCGCAACCTATTTTGAATTTATAAATCCATAATAAATTTAATCTTAATTTTTAAATCTTACTGTAAAACCTTAAATCATGAAAATTGTCGACTCAGAACACGACCAGAGGGCAGAAACTGGATATGTCCTTTATAAAACATCTGTAATAACAACATTAATAATTACTCTCATTAAAAATAGTAGTCAATTAAATAAATTCATTCATTATGCCGCCCTGTCATTTGTTTTAATCACTCGAACGAATGCCACAAGTTATCCGGGGCATTTCATTTAAATGCAATCGGTTGAAATCGACGCGAAATATTAATTAATATGTTGGATTGGAACCAACCGACTGAAATATTATGTTGAATGATAAACCTATTTGTGTGGTCACTGGTCAGTGTGTTAGGTATTTCACCTTTGTATTGAGATTAGGAATTAATTTGATGGGTATGGGCGCATGGATGTGGAAGGAGCAGAAGACGTAAGGCTCATAATATTCTGTAATGAAATGCCTTCTACATTATTTCGTTGGGGTAGACGTGTTCTTGAGTGAAGACCGCGAATCGGCAAACGTAAGGTAGGATGCCCTCAGACTAGGTGGAGCGACGATCTTCACAGGGTGGCTGGATTAGAGTTACCGGAAATCGAGTTGAGTGGCGTGCAATAGGAGAGGCTTATGTGCAGCAGTGGACAGCTATAGGCTGATGACCATGATGACTTTTTTGTTTAAAAAACAACTGTTATTTTCTACGCTAAAATAGTTACTATGTCACATTTTTGTTATTTACCATTTTATTTGCAGTTAGTTCTTGTTGTACGAACGCAGGCTTGCGAGCACCCCTACGCCGCCTTACCAATCAATACAAAAGATCTTTGAAGACATCGACTTCTTTTTTGTCTATGCACGTAGTAATATATTATCTGTGTCTATGCTCAAAAATTTTGAAGTCTTACCTACAAAATAATTTTAGATTATAATAGTTAGTTTAATATTTACTCATTCTTTCTTCCTCTCTCTTTCTTTGTTGTTTGCATGCCTGTCTACGTTTAAGTTTACTATTAACTACTTTTCTGTTTTAACAGTTTAGAATAGCGCACTGTCAGATATAACTTTTAATATGTAGTGGAAAATGTCGTAGGTTATACATTTGTAACTCTTGTATTATAAGATTTTAATGTATAACTGTTTATTTATACAATAGGCCTATGGGTCGTCAGAAGCCTGAAAGTCTGGGGTTGCGGGTTTGTCTGAAAGGGATATCGCGACCCCAGCACATAGGCAACGGAAGGAACACGGGTGGATTTTAGTCAGTAAAAGTCTGACACTCCCTCTCGTCCGCCCAGAGCGGGAGGAGTCATTTGATGATTTCCCAAACAAAAAAAAAAAAAAAAGGTCTTATCGTATTACCTTGTTACTAGGGTGTGAAGGTCAGATAGGCAGTCGCTTCATGTAAAATACTGGTATTTAGCTGCATCCAGTTAGACTGGACGCCGACCCCAACATAGTTGGGAAAAGTCTAGGCGATTGAATAGGTACCACTTAAGTACTACCTACTTCAATAGGTACCACTTAAGTACTACCTACTTCAATAGGTACCACTTAAGTACTACCTACTTCAATAGGTACCACTTAAGTACTACCTACTTCAATAGGTACCACTTAAGTACTACCTACTTCAATAGGTACCACTTAAGTACTACCTACTTCAATAGGTACCACTTAAGTACTACCTACTTCAATAGGTACCACTTAAGTACTACCTACTTCAATAGGTACCACTTAAGTACTACCTACTTCAATAGGTACCACTTAAGTACTACCTACTTCAATAGGTACCACTTAAGTACTACCTACTTCAATAGGTACCACTTAAGTACTACCTACTTCAATAGGTACCACTTAAGTACTACCTACTTCAATAGGTACCACTTAAGTACTACCTACTTCAATAGGTACCACTTAAGTACTACCTACTTCAACTCTTCCTCGCGACAGCCTTAGTACTCGTAGTAAGCTTCAGCAGGAACTTCTCAGTATATATGCATAAAACTAAACTCAACTTGAGTTGACTCTTTTAATTGTAATACAATTGTAAAACAATATTTGTTCGTTTAAACTTATAAGCAGACTGCTTTTCACAATTTTGGTTTCCATTATTAAAACAATTACCTTTCTTTGAGCTTTCTTCTATAAGTTTCTAAAATAAAACCGAGTCTGTGTTGACTTGGTTTTATTTAATATCAAGATTCAAGTTGAGTTGAGTCTCGTTATTTGCATTTGTTATAAAGTTTAGTTTATAAGTAAGTTTGAACAGAACTTTTTTCACAGTTTTGATTTCCAATTATGACGTTCACCTTTCTCTAAGCTTTCTTCTACATGTTTCTAAAATAAAAACAAACCAACATTTCGGGAAAAGTGTTAATGAATGGGTTTTTCCATCTGGAATTTCTCAGTAGCAGCCCGTCTGGGTTTGTGTCCAGTTGATGGCAACAGGCTCGCCCCTATTATGAGACCTAAACATAACTGGCGAAATTCAAAACCATCTTTAGAACCACATGACTCACAACAATGAGTCAGAAGGGGTTTAAGAATCGCGTGTGGATTATGACGTGCAACTTATTAGCACTAAATGTTAGGGTTATGGCTCACGCAACACATTTGCAGTATTAAATTAGTGAGTAGGGTTAACTGACAGACCCGTTACAAACAACGGTGCGTGACTAATTCAACGTAAATGTATGACTAGGTACCTATAGTTTGATTCAATACGAATAGCAAAACCGATAAAATAAATACGTCGGATATTGGGGAACAGTATCGAGTATTGTTTTTCAAAAAATCTTTTTGATCTATGTGAATTTAATATGACGGTACAGTACGACACAACTTATTAGCATCGGCAAAATTCGTAAAACCGATCACCATCCGAACTGAGTGCGCCTTCAAAATCACTAATATTTATTACTGCTTTAGGTGAAAGTGATCTTTACGCAAACGCAATAACTTGTGAAGTCATATAAACAAATACATTCGTAAAATTTAAATGAATGTACTGTACCAAAGATATCTAAGCAAAACAAAACACAATTTCCTGAGCGGACAGATACAGACACTTAAGGTGACGTCAATTTATAATATGTTATACCAAGATATAAAAGCCCAGGAATAATACATTTAAGTTATTTTTAAGGTAAAGTATAATATTGTAGGTTAAGAGATTTTTCGTTTTAGAGGCGGCGTACAGCAAAATTGCAAATCCTTAATTTGACTCAGACGGCTGTCCATTGATTGGTACTATGGTCAATCGTGCAGCAGTTTGCAAAGGTTGCAATTTGATAAAACTGTTGGTGGTTGAAGAATATTTACGATGTCGTCATTATTTATCCTACTTAATATATACTCGTAATATTATAAATGTGAAAGCTTGTACGTTTCGATGTTTGTTACTCAATCACGCAAAAACGGCTGAACGGATTTGGATGAAATTTGGCACACAAATAGTTTATAGCCTGGATATAACATATAGAATACTTTTTATCCCGGTATTACGTTTCTGTGGGATAATTTCCGACCTCCCCGCGGGCAAAGCCGTGGGCGAAAGCTAGTCTAACATAATCTTTTAATTCATGCAGAACTGACAAGCCAGCTACTGCTGGTTTTTAGGTTAAAAATATGTCCGTTTTCATATCCAGATTTTCAAACTTTTCAGTAACAGATATGACACTTCATTTACCTCACATCCGGGTATCTTGTATGCGACGAACCGATCCATTCACTTAATTAACTTTCAACGCGTCTTTTGTTTAAAACCGCATGCACGCTTCGCTAATAATTAAGGATTAAATCCGCTTTGATTTAATTAAAATTGGGCGATAAAAGCATCGTTATTAACACGTAAAATTACGGGATTATGGCTTACTTTTATAACGTAATAAGTTGCGCGTGTTTGGATAGAACAAAATGGTTGTAACATTGGCCTGTAGTTGTTCTAAAGACCTTTGACTGCCTAGATTCCTTACTACGTGGGACGATATCACACTATTGTTTGTGTATTTCATGATTTCTCTTTTTCCTTCAACGTAGTAAGTTCTAAAGTGTCCGTCTGGATTGAGGAGCCATGTCTCAAATTTTTCGCTTCACGTTTGACCTGAGCGCATTTTCATACAATGTTGCTCATGGGCATGTGCCGCCCGTATTTTTCTGAATATTCGTGAAAAATTATTGAAAATGAACTATACAAGGGGGTTCTATCTTTAATATTTTTCATGTTATTATTTATTTTATTTTATTAGTAGTGTTTGCCATATCTCCTATGTTATTGTCTCGATTTGGATTCTATTTATTATTGCCAAAAGCTTATGAGTTATTTTATCGGATTTACAAACCGTTTTTAATAAAATTTGCCGATGAAAAAAAAACGGAGGTGAAGACATTTTTTTCTAAAAAAAACAGTATTTATTTAAAAAACACGAGACCACGAAGTCCATAAAATCGTAGGGGAATGTTGAAAAAAAAAATACTAAATCCTACAAAATTTTCAAAATTATCCGTTGGCTCGTTTTCGAGTTCTAAGGTGGCTCCTCAATTCAGACGTCTGGAGCCACCTTTAATGTCGTATAACTTTTTAAGGGTTTTACTACAAATTCCAGGATCCGGCCTACAAAATCGGCTAATTTACTACTAAATATTGGTAGTACCCTCGTTCAAATATGAGACATGACGCAATCCAGACGGACAAGTTCTAAAATAGTTAGGTAATGTCTCAGAAAAACAAACCTAAGAACATTCAATCATGCCTAAAATCATTTAGTGTCAAACGTAACGAAGGCTATTGTCTACTGATAGGTGGACTAGCGGCCCGCTCCTGCTTCACACTGTTTTTACGACTTGACAAAACATCGAGATTTCTTAGGTAAACGTAACTTTAATATTAACATATTATACACATAAAACTTCAGGAATAAATTCTCAAAACGATGGTGAAAACCTCATCAAAATCTGTTGCGAGCTTTAGAAGAACAACGTGGACATACAGATAACCCCCAAAAGCGACTTTGTTTTATTATGTATAAATACGTAATCGATCAAACCATTGCAAAACATTCAAGTTACGACGAACAAACCGGCCAAGTGCGTGTCGGAACACGCACAATAAATAAATAAAATACATTTATTTCGAGCAACCTTCACTCATAATGTGGTACACACAAATACAGACAAACAACGAAAAACACAAAAAAAAAAGAAAGAAAAAAAAAAAAAAGATTGCCGTAAGTATAAGCAGTCCATCCGGTCCGCGATCATCGCCAGGACGGCATTGGTGCTGCCCCACACCCTCCGCACCATGGACGCGCCCCGCTTGCGCATGGTCGCGTGGAAGCAATCTGTACGCGCCTCAGCAAACATACCTGAGGCGCTGCAGTAGCGAGGCAGCCCCAATACAGCACTGAACGCGTTGTTGAACTGGACGCGGAGGGCTCCGTATGATGCACACGTGTACCTCGCCCACAGACTGCACGAGTAGTGCGCCCTAAAGAGCGTTATTATAACAATGAAGTGTTCCGTAGTTGGGATGAATTTATCCCAAGGAAAAACTTAACTGGCGGTACCGCACGCGCGAACTCACTTGCTGCGTGAGGCGCCGCTGACGAGAGCGCTCTACACTCTCAACCTCATTGCTGATGACATCGACATTATTTTGTTGCGCTCTGGGTGAATTTGAGAGAATAGCTTCTTATAAAATTTGTTATGGTACAAGCAGTGGAACTATTTAATTTTTAAATGTACTACAATATCGCATTGGGTCTAGCCTGTCGGGATATTTGTATGTTTGGAGTGAATAAATAAATAACAATGAAGTTGAAAAGTTTGTACGAACAATATTGAGAGATTTACCATGTTATTTTAAGACCATAGACTTCTTATAGGTTTTCCTGTAATCTATGAGTAAATCCATTTTTTTTCAGAATTTTCGAAGATATAGAGGGATCCACTTTCTTAATTATCTTTAAAAGTATATATTTTAAAATTATTTGAAAATTGAGATCTTCGTTACAAGCCCTTTCATTTGATGTGTCACACGGTACAGTTAGCAATACTTTTGTATTTAATTTTCTTATTTGCCCCCAAAAGTGAGCCCCATATTCAAAATTCATTTATTTACATTACACGTCCGTGTTTGGGTCACAATAATACACAAATGTGTACCAAATTTCAACTTAATCGGTCCATTAGTTTCGGAGCAAATTGGCTGTGACAGACGGACAGACAGACAAACAGACAGACAGGTAGAGACACGAGTGATCCTATCAGGGCTCCGTTATTTCCTTTTGAGGCACGGAACCCTAAAAACTATCAAAAATAATTATAGCTAACCATTTTAATTCCACAATTTATCCGACCGATACATTGCTATCCCAAACGCGGCCATCATAAAAACAATTACAATAATGAGCTTATCAAATAGACTCCAATATTCACAATATTGTATGAACCGCTCGTGGCTATCGAGTTAATGTGTTGATGCTCTTGCAAAATAATTGCTGTTTTATTGCAGGTTTATAAACGTGTCTGTTTATTTTAGGACTTTGTAAAGGTCCTTGGAAACTGATTTAATTTTGGGTTTGACAGACTTTGTCTGGATCGACGTAAACAGCTGTTTTGCTTGCAATGTTTGACAAAGTTTCGGAAAAAATATATTTTCTATTGGCAAACAGATTGTCGGTCATAGCAGATCAACTAGTTGGACTTAACAAATGTAATCTTCGAGACCTCTTCCTGGTCAAGTATTACTACAATGCTGTCCTTATACATTTTTTATCGGAACCGCTCGGTAAGTTGATGGCCCAACACTAGAAGAACGCTTCTACACATTCTGTAAAAATGTACTCGTAAGTTTACTAACGGGTACTAATGTATCCAACTTTCTTGACTTTACAACAAATTGATAATCTGTCATTCACAACAGAACATTCATGCAGCATCGTGATCATTGCTAATAATTTTATATTGCCATAACGATAAAACTAAAATATCGCAATTAACAAATAATAAAGCTTTCCATATTTCGCATCATATACAGCCAGCTGAATATCGCAATAGTAAAATAATATCAGATATTATCGAACTCCCCTATGGCACGTAAATTACTTTCGCACGCGCTCCCTATGTATTTAATTTTAAATAATCAGGTCAGTGTGGATACCGGGACAATTTGAGGAGAATATATTTTGAATAAACTCCCAAATTGTTGTGAAATAATGTGTGTGATGAGAATGATAAATGAGGTGGGGTATCCGAGTATATTATGGGGGGATATATGAATAGATGTGTAGTTACTAAGGGTTTGTTTATCTAGTGCAAGGGTGACAGATGATAGTCAAACCAACGCAGAGACAGAGCAAAGCTGAATTCATTGATGAATATCGATACAAATCTAAATCTAGATTAGTATACAAAAGCGGGCTTATCACAAAGACGTAGGTTCTATGGTAAATACAAGATTTAGCGAATTAGACTAAATAATTAATGAAATTTAACACTATTATAGGTATAGCGCTACAAGGTTCTCTATGCGTGTGGCCATAATCCGATGTAACGCCGCAATCTTGCTTTGAACACATTTCAAGTGACATTAATTTCACAAAACAATGAGGGTTTTGACAGCACTGAGACGATAGGTTAGGTTAGGTTAGGGCAACTGTCAAAAGTGTCAAACCCTATATTATCTTTAGTCGTGACTGAATGATGAACGAATTAATGAAAAGAATGATGAACGTCATCTTATATTTTATATTCATTGCCGAAATCCAAGACGGCTTGCTAATGCGGCGCCAACCGGTTGCGTGAATTTTCATGAAAACCCTTATTGTACAAATACCAAAAGATCCTGCTATAGCAGTGTATTTATAATGAACTCTAAGCCCTCTTACTATCAAAAATCGAACACCCAACCTAATCCTTCGCCAGACAATCCTTATTTACATTTATAATACCTATATACATATTTCATCTATGTATTACTTGAATACACTAAGCCGAGAGATTTGAGCCAAAGATTCTGGAAACTTCTATATATATTAAGAAGTTAGATAATTTCGTTATCGCGATTTAGACTCGGCTGCGATGTTATCTCGGTAGTAAAAAGGTTGTTACTGAAATAGTTTGTTGGAGATAATTAAGGGTAAATGGCTCGAGTTTTGTTGCTATTGAACGAGTATTTTCTATTGTGGAAGAAAATTGGGGCCGTTAAAGGTTTATACCGTTTGCAGTTACATTTTATACATCATGGACAAAAAAACACCTTTAAGTCCATTGTCTGCCATCTGACCTTAGTCGGTTCTCTGTGATTGAGTGCTGGGCCTTCTTGAACATGCTGCAAACAAGCCCGTTGTCTTGATGGAACGAGGTATTCCGCACCGACTTCAACGGCATTTACGCAAGCTACTCCATTTACGGCACCGAAACAAACAAAGTTGACGTACAGTTCGGTGGAATAGTTTAGATATTTTCAAAATCGGTGCTGTAAGTAGAATACTTTAATTAAACAATGCGTGTCACTCTCCGACATAACTGGAAGTCGACGTAAAATAAATCAGATCTTCAGCTCAAACTGATGCAAAATTGTAAAGTTATTAACAAGTCATAAAGCCAGGAAGTTTGACATAACCACGAACTTTGAGTAGTTTATAACTAGAGCGGAGGTGTACATGATCTTAGAGATAACATTCTAATGCCTAGTTGAAGATACACAAGACAGCTTGTATTAATAATGAAGGCAATTTTGACACAAAATTAATACCGGAAGAACATGTATCTACGAAATATTAATCATAGAGAAGATGATGGTAACTCTGATTAATTAAAAACTGTTAACTTAAAAAATTATTAATAAATATCATAAATCATAATATTATCGAGTCTGTATTCCCCACAAATGGACAGGGGTGTATGACTATATGTACACACACTTTGCCCGCGCTAATAACCTAACTTAGGCTGCCTGTCCACTGGAGCGGAGAGGAGAGGAGCGGAGTAGCGGTGTGCCAATATTAACCAATGGAATTGCATAAAACCTCCACTCCGCTTCAGTGGACAGGGATAAATTGCGAACAAGTTTAAAAATTCATACAAAACCGGGAAGCGGAGCGGGGAAACGGAGCGGAGAAGCGGAGAGGTGAAGTGGAGCGGGGAAAAGAAGCGGAGAATCGGAGAGGGGAAGCGGAGCGGGGAATCGGAGCGGAGAAGTAGAGCGGGGAACCGGAGCGGGGAAGTGGAGAGGCGATGCGGAAAAATACGTGAACTCGGTCTAGCTCCGCACAGTCCGCAATACCTCTCCACTACCTCGCTCTGCACAGTCTGTAACTCCGCTCCGCTACCTCGCTCCGCATCAATGAACAGACACTGTCCGCAACTCCGCTATACTCCGCTGCCATTCTCCTCTCCGCTGCCTCGCTCCGCTTCAATGGACAGGCAGCCTTAGAGCTCCAAATCAGCAGTACACTAATGACTACTAGAACAAAGAGGCATTAAAAAACAAAACAACCTCAAAATTATCTACCCAGCATTTTCCCAACTATGTTAGGATCGGCTTCCAGTATAACAGGCAGCCTTAGAGCTCCAAATCAGCAGTACACTAATGACTACTAGAACAAAGAGGCATTAAAAAACAAAACAACCTCAAAATTATCTACCCAGCATTTTCCCAACTATGTTAGGATCGGCTTCCAGTATAACCGGATGCAGCTGAATACCAGCATTTTTGCAGTGCCTGCTTATCTGACCTCCACAAGGGTAGTTTCTGGGTAACACCTTGGTAAGACCGTCTGACTTTTTGGCATCTGACTACTCATTACCACTGTCAAAGATCTACGAATTACAGCCGAAACCAACGGCTTAGCGTGCTTTCCGAGGCACGGAAGGATATCGATGCGTAATGAATGGTCACCCATCTACGAACGACCCGTGTGTTTATTATCATTTAGCCACGAACCTTAAAAAGATAATAACATCACGCCTGTTTTACCCGAAGGGTTACGCAGAGGTGCATGCTATAGTACACCAACATTTCGCCAGTTATGTTTAAGTCCCATGTAATAGGGGACGAGCATTTTGTCATCAACAGACTCCGGGCTGCTACTGAGAAATTCTAGATATAAAAACCTAATAACACTTTGCACGACCTGGACCTGGAATCGAACCCAGAACCTCATGCTCAGCTGTTACGCTTGCGAAGACTACAAAGCAGATCAACGAAAAAGATAATGACCTATGAATCGTTGTAACTGATATTACACGTAGTAAAGCTTCTCTAGGATTCCTGGCGTACGATTCTGAAACGATAAAGTCACTTTAAAGGTTCTATCGTGGTTTTAAAACTAACACTTACTGCCAAACGGAGCTTCGAATGGTGCCAAAGAAACGTGCCTGAGACTTTTATTATTTGCACTGTGCAGCTCTGTTGGAAAAGAATTTACGAGGTTGTAAGATATTGTAATGAGGTTCTGAAGGTATTAAAATTTATTTTACATGAGAAGCCAGTAATACTGTAGTTGAGAAACTTTATGATGATGATAATATTAGTATTGTTTAAGTTAAAGTACTGCCCCGTTTGTCTAGTGGTCGCTGAGCTGAGTATGAGGTCCTGGGTTACTTTCCCAAGTCAGGCGAAGTGTTATTGGGTTTTTATATCTGGAATTTCTCCGTGGATTTGTGGCCGGTTGATAGCAATAGACTTGCCCCCTATTACGTGGGAATTAAACATAACTGGCGAAATGTGGGTGTACTAATAGGAGCACTTCTGCCCAACCGTTCGGGAAAACTGCCGTGATGTTATGATAAGTAATATTAATGTAATGACGTGCAGACGATATCATTTATTTTTATACAAAACTGGAGAAATCTTTTTCCTCCCAAACACTTGATTCGTCAAACAAATGAAACATCAGCGTAAAAAAACATAAAAGAATACGAGAAAAAATCTGACTGTTATCTTAGGGTTCTCTAGAGAAATAGTAAAAAACGCCATTACTCATCTTCGCTGGGGTCGGTATAAAACAGGTATCTGACTGTGGCAGGCACTTGTTAATCATTTTATTCTCTACCAGGTACGGAACATCTGAGATGTTTATCATTTTGTAAAACGTCACAGTAGTCCGAAATGAAATAGTACTTGAATAATTTTCTTATAATTTTTCGTCGGATTTTTGTTTCCGTCATACAGCAACTATTTATTCTGTAAAAATCCTTGAAGGTAGACTCAGAATTAATTCCTTGCTTTGTGCTCTTTGTGCTGTGACTACATTTTCTTTGGTAGATATATTTTCTTCTTTCCATTTGATACTACTGTGTAAAGTAGCATTCCCAATGTGCCCTAATATAATATTTTCTACGATAAATCTAGCACTTTCTAGTCAAAAAAAAAAAATTAAGGTTCAAAGATATTTTAAACCCAGATCTTGCATGCATAGACAATTGATTCCTAATTTCCACAACTCAGAAAATCATTACCAAAACCGTCAACAACCAATAATTTACCCGATTGATACACAACGTCAGAGCCATCAATCCAACACGGAAATAAGGTAGACACACCAATTCAAAGCCTTTCAGGAGCCAGTGAACCCAGAACTCATTACGGCCCTATCTGCTAATATTTCGGAACATCAATCTTGTATCAAGAATACAGGGGCCCATCAAATAACCATTACCTATGGAAATTTAAAAGCGTTTCTCTGCCTGAAGAAGCTTGATGGCTTGACATGTTGCATTTTATTACTTTCTCTTGATGGTTTGATGATTCAGGTGGGTTGAGTCCTATTTGGTAATAGAAATATGTTGCTGTGAAAGATTTTTGTGTTCTACATTTCAATAACTTACCTTTTCAAAATCTTTAATTTCTAAACTAACCCAAATAATTTTTTGAAACCAAAACAAAGACACTGGATATAAATGTAGGTATAGAAAGCCGTCCCGAGCTCTCACCAAGAACTCTTTAATTCCTAAGTGGATTGTAACTGTAGGCTGACAACACACTAGTGGTACATTGTAGAAAGAGAAAGAAATATATCCATTATACGTCAGAGCTAGACTCGACCTCGCTGCGAGTTACCGCACCCACTGGATTGTATTTTAGTGAATTAAGTCCATTTAAGCCCAGGAGAAAAGTTGCAGTGCAAGCGAAGAGCGACTTACAATCTTAGTGAAGTTTAGGTTAGTTTCGTTTATTGGGATCTGGACGCGAAAATCCTTGCGTCCCTGTATCGTTGGTGGAAGGTGGAGCTAGCGCGTGGTCAGGGGTCGATTCCCAGTGAATTCGAGTCACGAAGGACTGAGCTCCATCAGATCTTAGTGGCTGAATGGAGTGAGCAACTTGCACAATCAAGATGGCGGCTCGCCACAATAGTGGCGGTAAAGCCTGTTATGGAAGCATGGATGGAGAGTTTTCCGGTTGACGCAGGTGCTTACTAGTCACGATGGTTTCGGGAAGTACCTGCGTCGCATAGGTCGGGAGCGGACGCCCACTTGTCATCAGTGTGTAGACTTCCCCGAGGACACGGCGCAACATACACTGAAGGAGTTTTGCTTGGGCCCAACTGCGCTGTGGCCTCGTCATGACACTTGGTTCGGGTGAAATCTCGCTTCCGGTCGTGGTTCAGTCCATAATCGGAAGCGAAAACGCGTGGGATACTGTCGCCTCTTTTTTCGAGGAGGTGATGCATGCAAAGGAGGCGGCGGAGGGAGAGAAAGCATACCTCTCACTCCACCCACACCGGAAAAGGCCGGGCGTCGCACTACGGTACGATAAGGAGGAGCCTGCGGGTGGCAAAATTGCGGCTTTGTCATGTGAAGTGGCATGTAGTACTCCATGCGCGCCTTTAAAGAAGGACGCGAGGTCGTGGGATTGGCCGCACTTGGTGATAGCATTGGTAGCCATGACAGACTGATATCAGTCGGAGGTGCGGCGAAGGTACAAGTATATCCCGGGCCACCAACTTATGGTATTAGAAGGAACAGTGGAGTTTTAGTCGGTAGGAGTCCGACATATCCCTTCGCTTTTCCTTGACGGAGGGGTATCCATGAGGATTTCAGCAACGCAAAAAAAAAAAACTTTTAAAATGTAACAATGAATTAAGTGAGAGCCCATCAGATAGGAACAGATAACGTAAACCACTAAGGGTAGCTCTGATAAAATCGGAATACATTTTTAAATAAACAACATTGTTTAGTTAATAGCAAGAAAAGATACAACCCCATACATCATAATAAGACTGTTTAGGGAAAAAGCTGTACCTAAATATCCATCACTTATCCAATCAAAGTCAGATTTAAACATTTATCCTGCAGTTTTTCCTTATCTCTTTAATTCCGCCATCAGTGAACCCCCAGCTTATACATCGCCGGGATCGTTCAGGGATTTACCAAGGAATTTGTTCGCGGTTCAAACGGTAAAATTAAGGTATTTTTTTATATAATAAACGCGGAGAAAATAAGTTTTTATATAATATCCTTAGAAGATATGAGATTCTTTAAAATACGTAATCTTTTCTCAGCTCATTTCGTAAAACTGATTCTTTTTGAAAAAAAAAAAAATAGCGCCGAGCTGGAAGAACAAAAGATGGCGCCGACATGAAAGATTTTGAATGGAATCTAATGACGTTTGAAAGAGGTCTTTCTAAAATGTTAATTCTTTATGTTAGCTTAAGATGAAGGTCACATACGCAACACATACTTGAAGTTAAACAACTTGCTCAGAACACAACGCAAATGATTTCTAATTGTTTTATTATGATTCAATCCAAATAATTCCCTTTACG
The DNA here is from genome assembly GCA_916701695.1 of Agrochola macilenta. NCBI lineage: Eukaryota > Metazoa > Arthropoda > Insecta > Lepidoptera > Noctuidae > Agrochola > Agrochola macilenta. Next base: position 2,419,548 of record OU753558.1, on the reverse strand, counting down.
CTTATTTTCCATGTGACCATCTTCATTGTTGTAAACTTCCTTTACGTAACAAGAGTTAGAGCTTCATTTAGTTCTACATAGTAGGTAGCTAGCTCACCAAGTTCTGTTTTATTTCGAACTAACCAACCAGTATGTTTAGCGACAATCAGCAGTGTTTGCGTCACAAAGGCAGTTCCACCTTCGAGGTCGGCTTGCCTACTTATTTTACTATTTACATGAGACTCGCTTTTGTTTTATTTATTGTAGCTACCTTTATTTTGGTCTACGTACGATTTGGTGACTTGTCTGTAGACCTATCTTATAAAAGTAGTATATGCGTAATGGTAAGCTTTACTAAGTACGTGAGAACGGTCAACTGGTTTAGTAGGTAGCATTTATTGTATCCAATTGACTGCTTTTCGCTTCACCATATATTCTATATCTTCAGGGATAGCATTTCCCAATGTTAACTTACAGATATCATTATTATTCTGCAAATAAAACCACGATTCTTGGGAATACTTATTTAAATTCATCAAAATTTCAAGCGTAGGATAGACAGTTATATCAACAAAATGTGACCTTTCTGTGCCCTTTAAAACGATGCAAAATTAGACCAGTTTAGTGACCAGGTACCAGGCGCCCAGACATTCGAAGGTCTATCGTTTAGAACCAGACAACTTAACAGTACAATCAGCAATATTTGTGCTACGCAGTCAACTCGCCTCTGAGACAAATATTTGAAAGGGTGTCTTGCACAACAAATTAGTAGTTTCGTATTTGTTCAGGCTGTGTTTGTGTAAGTCTTAATTTGGATCGGCGTGGTTATTTTTGTGTTCTATTATCAGAGAATTGTGGATTTCAGTGAGTAATTATTACATGTCATTAGAGAATTATTTCGTGTTCAAATTTCTGTGAAAATTATTTAAATTAGATTATAAATGACTCATCTTTCTATCTTTTTTTAAATCAGGGAGTTTAGGGATGCCGCACAAATTCAATATGTACTCGTATGTTTCAATTGCGCTTACAGACCAACCACGCGTTTGCAATTACCAATACGTATGTAATCGGAAACAGCCGTCAACTGCCGACATTCTTGATCGGTGTATGTCATCAGCAGTCGACGTTTGTATGTGAGGGCATGGTATTTGAAATTTTCGATGACATATCTCGCTTGTATGCAGAGTTGACAATCGGTCTACATTATGAACTACATATTTTGCAAAGAGCCACAGAGCATGAACAAGTACGTAACAAATAGGTAGATGCTCAGGTGTCCTGGAGATGAAGTAAGAAGCGTCTTCAAGAAGTTCTCTCTTTTTAAGCAGCATTAGTCCGAGTGCAATATGAGTCTGTTTTTATTCAGAGTCGCCATTAGTTCGTAGCAGATAATTTTTCCACGTAAAAAGTTAATCCAAAAGGCACATTTCATACAAAGCGTCATCTTCATAAGGAGTGAAAAATATCAAAACTCAACTCGGCCCCTTTTGCTGATAGCTGACCAAGTTGAAAGGTAGGATGAAGTGGATATAAAAAAAGAGTGGAACTGAACCTGTGGGACTTATGAGATTAAAGCTAGGAAAAGAGATACCTACCATAGTGGAAGATACAATTATGAAGTATGGTGGTAATTTAGAGGCAAGAGGAACAGGGTGTAAAGTTCACTCATACTCTATTGAAAAGGAAGGATCCTTCGATCAGACGGGTGTTTTATCTGGTGGGCAACTGAACAACGATAGAAGTCGGAATCTTGTATTCGACTATACAAGATTCCGACTTCTATCGTTGTTACGCGCGGTAATCTGTGATGCCTAGTTCGCATGTGGCGATGTAGATGGCCGCCACAGTAATATTTCTCTGAATTTCTACTAACATAGATAGATAAAACTTCTGTTCTTATCTTTTTATATATATTTACTAAGAACTTGTATCCATTTTGTTCTGTTCCCTTTTATTTTAGTGAAATCTCACGGGTTTTGATGATTTTTCCTTATACAATCTTTTGTTTGTTAGAAGCAAGTTTCTTTCCATTGTTTTTACGTTCGCTTTTATTTTGCCTCGTTTTGTTCAGATTGAGCTTAATGGGAGTTTGGTGATCTCATCTAAGAATCATTAGAGTGAGGAAGCTAGAAGCTCTCATGTTATATGTTAAAGGCCGTAGGTAGTTACTGCTGTACGGTAAGTAAGTAAGTTTAATGCTAGTTAGTTGACGACACGGTTGGCGCAGTGGCTGAGCGATCGACTGTTGCGCAACGTGTCGCGGGTTCGATCCCCGCACGGAACAAATATTTGTATGATCTGCAAGTAGTTGTTTCGGGTCTGGGTGTTAGTGTATGTGAGTTTCTATGTTTGTAAACGCACCCACGATACAAGAATAAATTCTTAGAGAGGGGCAACGATAAAAAAAAAGCAAAAGTAATTTATTCAAACTAGGCTGATAGATAGCACGTTTTGGACGTCAAAATTACAAACTATCCCTTAATAACGCCCGCTCTTCACCACTTCCAAGAGCTTTAGCTTGGAAGAAGAAGTGCCGCCCCGGGCCACAACGCCCCTCCCCCCTTGACCCGGAAATTCTTGATTCAGGATAGTGGGGTAATATTTAATTAAGAAAGTACAATTTAAATTTCAAATTAAAACTTCTACATAATTAACCAACTAATTATACACATGAAATAAAAATGAAAACAGTAACATATCCTTCTTTTTACCACAACGGGGAAGCTCTTAGCCTGCATCTCACCCGATGATAAGTGATGATCAGGCCGAAGGTGGAAGCGAGCTTCACCCGGAGTCCTAAACCACAGAGGAACTGGCTATCTTACCTCTAACTGCCAAAACACAATAATGCTGTTAACATTGTTGTTATGGCGACAAACCAACCTAACCTCACACGAAACCTATCAACAAACTATAAGACATGGAAAATATACATTTTATCAAGAAGGTTTGAATGCTCTGTAATGCTAATTGCTACTTATCTTTTCTAATCAAATTTTATGATAAACTATGTACTATTTATATGCAAGTACCGATATCAGAGCATAAACGTAATACTGAACATCAAAGTGTGTTGCTAAAAACATTTACACGCGTATCTTATGCATAAATAACATAAAATCACTTAAGTGCGGTTGGAAAACAAATCATCCGTCATTGTATCCATTAAATCTAAATCTAAAAAGAAATAGCATCAAAATAATCACTGACGAGCATAATCAAATAAGCGACGGAATGCGAAAAACGTGTATCTTTGTGACGAAACTGAAAAATATTCATACGTTATCCGTTGACAGAGGACTGAGAGTAACGCGGGGGATTTAATTACCTGCCTGTAGTTGAACGTTACTTGAAATTATTTATAATGTATGGACTGCATGAAGAATAGTTAGATTTATTAGTTAGTTCAAATAATATCAGATAGCTAATACATTGTAGAAGGTATTTAAAATTAATCGTAACAACTAGAATCGGTGAACCGGTGATAGGTACAAACCCTCAATGCATTTTTTTGTAATAAGAACGTAACATTAATTACAAACCTGACACAATACTGACACTTAGTTGAAAACATTGTAAGAGCCAATTATTTTTAAAGGAGGAAACGATCAATTGGTTCCGTGCACCTACCTAGCTACTGACATAGCTGTGACATGCCTATGTAGGTTTATGTGCAATCAAATATTTTGATTTGATTTGATTTGACAACTTAGTCCGGTACCTACTGTGACTGTCATTAACATTCGCTAATTTAATAACAATATATTATTATATTTATTTTAAAACCGTCACTTAAGGGCCAATTCGAGGTTCTTAAGAACACATTAAATCCCAATTTTATGGGTTGACAGCTCGACACGTTACCCTAATTAATAACAAAATATCCTATATCTTTAAAATGTTAAAACAATATTGAACCTCTTACAAACCCATTCCATTTATATTTTATGGGCTGCGACCCGTAGCCACTTCCTACAAATATTCTGAGAAAGCAGGGGTGTCAACATGCGGTTCTTTCGATGTAAACTCACAGCTCTCGATTTTCATGCTTGAAACTTTAAACAACAAGTTATGAAGATGGATCTAACCAAACTTTCAAAAGTCATGCAAAGCCGATGCTTCCATCGATGTCACTATCAATTATCCAATAACTGCAGTTATATTATTGAATTAATTATTTGATTATTCTAGCTAGCACCTAGCTAGAATGCTTTAACCGCTCTTGTACTGTTAACGTGACCGGCCCGACCGAAACTTAATATGTTCTGTGCTAAAATATTTGTATGGTTTATAATAAATTGTATATAAATAATAACTCGTCGTCGGTCTCAAAATATTGATCATCCCTGAGACTGCATCAAGCATCTGCTAAGGATTAAGTCGAGCTATTCAAAAGACCCTTTTGAAACAATTGAGAAGTTATATACAAAAACAGCCATAAACCGATTCTGCAAAACTTTGGGAAAAAAACTTGGCCCAACGGTCAACGTGGTATTTTTTAGGGATTGAGGAGACTGAGATTTAGAGAGTAGGGAGTTAGTTAGTTTGAAGGCGCGTCGAAAGGCGGTCGTGAAAGGGGAGCTATTCCGAGGCAAAGCTGGTAATGTGTGCAGTATTTGTAAGTGAGTAGTAATCTAATTCTCTCTAAGGAACTATTTGGTAAGTGCCACCTTGAATTAACTTTTATCTTTTGTAGTAGCATGTCCATTTTAGCTAGGACTTCATACTATAATAATTTGTTTCCGCTAGTTGATTTGAAGTGTATTATAGGTAACAGTTAGGTGAAGTCGCTGTCGAGCTATTAATGGTCGTTTATTCCAGAATGGAGAAACAACACTTATTTAGTATCGTGTTTTATAACTAATGCTACATTCTCACGTATTACGTGTCCATATCCTAATCCGTACCTTAGCAGATTATTGTCACTAGCAGTTGGCTATAGGGAAATGGCGAAGGCCTTCCACCATACTTGACTGGGCAGTAATGTTCCGACTGTTGACTTTGAGATGACGCATCACATTTGGGAGGCAGAGCCATAAATACTCTCAGGTCATTTGGAATTGAACTAGGCTATAAAGCCAATCTGTAATTGTATCACAAAAACAACCAAACGTTAGTGACGATTTCTGTTTCCGAAAAGGTTTTGCCACAGAATACCTTGCGTGAGGCGTGTTGACACATATTTCCAGGGAGTTTGGGGTAGGCTTCACTAAGTACCCTAAACTGAATTGGTAGACGTTCTAAGAACGCTAGGGACCGTGTCTCATTAAAAACCCCACCCGGCTGTTTGTAGGCCTATTACTGAATCGACACAATTTATTGAGACACGCTATTGGGACGCAATGCCGCTAATAGCCGCACCGCATCCTCTTAATGGGGCAGATTAAGGAAATATGAAGTGACGAGCTACCACTTCGGTGTTCACCAGGTACGATCGTAGTGTATTCTGCTAGAGACTGAGTCTACGGTGCGCTTGTGCTAGTTTTGTGTTAACTTTGTAAAAATGGGCTAGGCTGTCGTAAGGGTCTTTCATATTAGTGCGCGATTAGAACTATTCAATATTAAACTTGTTTTCCTCAATGACAGATGGACTTCGCAGTACTCTGTCTTAGGATTGAGTAAAACATTTATTTAGTGCTTAGGGAGCGTGTTCCGTTAGAATCGTATTAGTTCCTCAGAGGTTCTATGCGTTAGGTCTAGCGGAACACGTACAATGAGGCAAACGTTATTATACGGTTCCCGGCCTCAGTGAAGTGGGTATATTGTAAACAGACAAATTAACGTAGTAGTACGTAATCGTATTTAAAGTACAAGCGTAACGATCCCTTTACCCCTTCTACCTTACCAAGTCTGTATTGCAGATATTGGTGCTCAACTGCGAGAGGAGGAGACGTTGGCGTTCCAACATTTATAATACTAAAACATAATATTATATTATATACTTTTGCATACCCTCTTGTCTTCTTAGCTTCATATTATAATACTTGTGTTTACTAACTGTGCATTCCCAATATTAACTTCCTGGTCCAATCATGTTCCCTAACCTTCCGAGGCGGAACATGGTAGTTTAGTTTCTGGGAATGCTTCTCTTTCTTATATCGGTGGGAGGGTGACCAGTCCGGGACGAACCCTACAGAACTGTGCGGAAAGGAGGGGCACAGTTCTTCCCCCTACGGGGAACCGATCCAAACACTAATATTAACACAATTAGGAAAAACGAAAATTTTATCAGCCTAGGGTATTTCAGGTACTGTCACATGTGGTGCAGCGTGACCAGGATCCTCGTCATTAAATGTATTGACTTATTTCAGTACAACGAGGAAGAACTACAGATTGGGTTATTACATTTAAACACAACGTAAATTAAACTAGATTTTAGTTCGAAGAAAAAAACAATGACTTATACAGGCCATATAGTAATGTATCTAACAATATGTGTGCGGAACATTCCAGGAACATATCCGCTACAGAAATAGCGAGACGTCGAGCACACGCAGGGCAGATCTACGTGGAACGTGACTAAGGCCGGAGAAGCTGTTTCCGGCGTCGACTTCGCAGTAGCAACCGCTCCAGACGCCAGGCTGTTTCCAGCGTCGTGGTAGCAGACACATCAGGCGCAGACGCTGTGTTGGCAGGCTCAGGTATTTCCCACGAGCTAACGAGGTAAGTGGTTGTTATTTCTATTAAAAGCATGGACCGTCGGGGTAATAAATCTAAACGCGCTAAGCCTAACACTGACAGCGTTGATGTCATTTGTCATAATAAAGATCAACATGTCAGTAACACTGGGCCTAACAATGAAATGGAATTACTTACAAAAATTGCAGCGAAAATAGATAGTATGGATAGTCGGTTACAGAATGTAGAAAAACACGTGCCTTCTAATAAATCGAATGCGGAAGTTATAAGTACTGAAACGATGATGCAAGATGTTGATCCACCTACAGTAGGTACAAGTGGAGGGTCCGCCCCTCCAGCTGAAAACAATAAAGGTAACGCAATGGGAGTATACTTTTTAGGAACGGCGCCTGAGAGGCCAAAGTTTAGTGGGGGCCAAACTAATCCTAATAAGTTTCTTAAAGAACTCCAACGGTATATTAAAAGCATAAATGGGGAGGATAGGGCTTTAGATATCGCTATAGGTAGCCTAACAGGACCGGCACAAAAGATAATGGAGCTTTATAGTGACAATTGGCATACGTTTGAGGATTTTAGGAAAGACCTCATTGATGTATTTTGGGGTAGTAGAGAGAGAGAGATAGCAAAGAATCGATTAATAGATTCAACATGGAACCCGAATAGTGGAAGCACTATGGAGGAATATTTCGCGGAACTAGTAGATTTGGTTAAAGATTTAAAACTCCCATTAGATGAATCTGAGATTGTTGGATACATAATGAGACATTATTCTCAGGTTGTGCAAATAGCTTGGTTTGCTAACCGAACAGCCAGTAGTTATAAAAGTGGGATAGAATTCTTAAGAAACATCGAAAAGAATGTGAAGAAAATGCCGATGCAACCAGGTGGTGTTAATAATAGGGACAATCCAAGTCTCGTGGGTAAACCCTACCCAAATAGGAATAATAGGCAGTTTTTCGGTCAAAATTATCAAAGGAGACAAGCAAATACGATACATTTCGTTCAGGGAAACGTGGACGGTATAGATAGTAAACAGGTGGCGCCGCCTACTGAAAGACTTAATAATTCGGAAAACTAGATGTTGTTGACCAAGAAAGTCCCAATTGGCCAACGATTATAAATAATGAGACTGGGACATATAATGGCAAAACCACACATTTCGCATACAAGTATATGACTAAATGTAAATGGACTCCCGGAACCGGGCTAGGTAGGTTAGGTAATGGACGGCTTCATCCCATAGAGGTAGTTAAATCACCTATTGGTAATTACGAGAGAATAAAAATCCTATTCACTCAAGTTCTTAACCAGTCACCTAAAATAAAAGAAGAGGTAAATCTCAAAAACTTAGACCGGAGAGATTACGTGTTAACTGTTTTTGAAGATATAGGATTAAATGAGGATGAGGAGGTGAGTACGGGCTCACGCCTAGTAGAAATAGTAGCTAGGGTCAAAGATTATCCTTTAAAATGCCTTATCGACACAGGAAGTCAAGTAACCTGCATAGCCGAAGCAACTTATATGGGGATTAGGAGCAGAGGCATACTGATGCCCATTATGCCAGTTTCTCCTGTTCAAATACAAGGAGCAACGAGAGCGAAAAGTAGTAGAGTAGACAAGGCAACATTGGTACCATTAATAATAAAAGGTATTTGTATAGAGACGCCATGCTTAATTATTAAAAATTTAGTTCGGGAGATCATTTTGGGAATAGACTGGTTAGACCAATGGGACGCGACAGTGACTTGTGGACCTAGGCGTACACTACGATTTAAATATTTGAAAAACGAAGTAGACATTATTCTAGGGGAACCGGTTTTAGGATTAGGAGAGGGTAGCGTGGGTGTAAATTTCGAAGAACATGGGGAGGAAGCGAATGTAGAAGGAAGTATCCAAAGTACCTCTGTTAAGGAAAGGGACACAGAAAGTATAAATATTAGTTCTAATGCAATCGAAATTTGTTATGAAACCGAGGAGAGCATAGGTCATATCGTAACAGAGTTACAAAAAATGATAGAATTCCCGCTTGAAGGACTTAAGAAAATTCTTGTAAGAAACAAACGAGTATTCTCAGTACACCCTGGACGCACGGACAAATACCAACACACTATTAAAATGTGCGATGAGGAACCATTCGTAAAGCGATCATATCCGATACCGTTCGCGTATAGGTCAAAGGTTGGGGAAAAGTTGAAAGAGCTGCAGGATTTAGGTATAATTAAGAGAGAAGGTACACCCTATAGCAGCCCATTGACATGCACCTTAAAAAAGGATGGATCGATTCGTATTCTTTTGGATGCACGAGAGTTGAATAAAAGAATGGTAGGCGAAGTAGAGGCACCGCCATTGGTTTCAGATATACTACAGTCATTTCATGGAGTTAAATTTATGACGTTAATAGATCTTAATAACGCCTACTTCCAAATTCCATTGCATCCTAATTCTACCAAATATACTGGGTTTACCTTTATGGGGAAAAGTTATACTTATGCTGTACTACCCCAAGGCTTAAAGACATCAGTAGGCAGTTTCTCTCGTGCAATGGATATTATCTTAGGGCCAGACGTTAGGGAATTTTGTGTAAATTATTTAGATGACTTGGTAGTGTTCACAAAATTTGGTGATTTTCACACGCATCTAGAACATCTAGACCACGTTTTAAGCTTACTGAAACAAGCTAACATGACATGTAGCCTCAAAAAGTGTCAATTTATGAAAAGTGAGGTAAAGCTTTTAGGGCACATAGTCTCTCCGAATGGGATAAAGATGGATCCGAGTAAAATAGCGGCAATCAAAGAATTCCCAGTGCCGCGTACAATTAAACATTTAAGAGCATTTTTAGGGCTTATGAATTATTATAGGCGATTTGTTGCTAAGTATAGTCACTTGACAGTAAAATTTTGTCAAATGCTTCAAAAGGGAAGAACCTGGAAATGGACGACTGAAAACGACAGACAATTTCGAGAGATTAAAAACGCTTTTATAGAGTCAGTAGTTCTGGTCCATCCGGACCTTAGCAAACTTTATTATCTCCAAACGGACAGTAGCGGTGTCGGAGTAGCTGGATGTCTTTATCAAATAGATAATGAAAATAATGAACGGGTGATAGGATTCTGTAGTAAAGGTTTGACTCGCCCGGAACAACAGTGGACAGTATCAGAACAGGAGTTGTGGGCGATAATCTATAGTCTAAAGAAGTTTGAGACATATTTAAGGGGATCTAAAGTAATTATAAGGACGGACCATAAAAGTTTGTCTTTTATTAATAATTGGAATTTGTATAGCGCTAGAGTAACACGTTGGATATTATACATTCAGCAATTTAACTATGAAATTGAACACATAAAAGGAAGCAACAACATAGTCCCGGATATATTATCGCGTTACGGTAACGAGGCAGAGGCAGTACAAGAATTGCGTAAAGTATGCCTTGAAATAGCAATGTTTACCAGCAGTAAAGCTAAAATCACCAACGAAAAACTTAAGGTCATTACACAATTACAGAGACAAGATACCTTCTGTAGTAAGATCATAAAGGACTTAGTAAGCAATAGCCATTGCGGGGAAATTAGACAACGCGGTGGTACCCTTATATTAAACAACGACACGTTAATTTATAAAAGTGACTATTCAGGTAGGGAGGTCGTAGTTGTTCCAGAAGCCTTACAAGCTGATGTAATTCATACAATACATGAGGAGGCTGGCCATTTCGGGGAGGCAAGAATTAAAAGATTGGTAAGCGACCGGTTTCATTTTCATGGATTGGCTAAATCAGTTAAAGCCGTGTTACGGCAATGTGATTTATGTCAGAAATCAAAACACGCAAATGAGACGACTGTAGGGGCTTGTCAACCAGTTTTAACCACTGATGTTGGGGAGATTGTCATGGCTGATTGGTACGGGCCGTTACCACCAGGGAAATTTGGCGTGCAGTATATATTAGTCTTGCAGGATACGTTTAGCAAATATGTGAATCTTTTTGCACTAAGGGGGGCTACTACTAAAGCTGCCTTATCATGTGTTCGTAAATATCGAAATGTAGTTCCAATAGTCAAATTAGTAACAGATAACGGTAGACAATTCACATCCAGGCTTTGGTGCGAGGCATTGCATCAAATGGAGATAAAGGTCTCGCATACTACGGTGAGGAATCCCAGACCAAACAGTACGGAACGAGTTAATAAGGAGTTAGGACGATTGTTTAGGGCTTATTGCCACAAGTCACACAAAAGCTGGGCTGGAATCTTAGCAAACATTGAAAACTGTTATAATAACACTGTGCACGCTAGCACGGGATACACGCCATGTGAAGTTCTTAAGGGTGAGAGCCCCATCTTGACAATTGATAAGGTACTAGGTGATTATGGTAGAGACAAACCGACTTTAGATATTGGGGTTATAAGGGAAAAGGTTAGGGAAAATCTTATTAAGGCAGCCACAACAAGGAGCGAACAGTATGATAAATGTCACAGATTAATAACGTTTCAAATAGGAGACCTGGTTAAAGTTAGGAGAGATAACAGATCCAATGCAGCGGAAAAGGTTACAAGAAAATTTTCTCTGTTGTATGATGGTCCTTTTAGAGTAGGGGGCATCCCTCATCCCAATGCTTATTTATTAGTAGAGCCGACCAGTGGCAATATTGTAGGTACTTATAATGCTCTGCATATCGAAAGATATTACAATAATGGTTTCATAGTATAGGAATAATTAAAAAAAAAAAAAAAAAAAAAAAAAAAAAAAAAAAAAAAAAAAAAAAAAAAAAAATTATTATAATATAATAACGTCTTTGTCCTATTGTGAAAGCTCAACCGCTGTACTGCGTCACGCGTCTGATTTTCAGAGGGGGGAATGTGACTGTCATTAACATTCGCTAATTTAATAACAATATATTATTATATTTATTTTAAAACCGTCACTTAAGGGCCAATTCGAGGTTCTTAAGAACACATTAAATCCCAATTTTATGGGTTGACAGCTCGACACGTTACCCTAATTAATAACAAAATATCCTATTTCTTTAAAATGTTAAAACAATATTGAACCTCTTACAAACCCATTCCATTTATATTTTATGGGCTGCGACCCGTAGCCACTTCCTACAAATATTCTGAGAAAGCAGGGGTGTCAACATGCGGTTCTTTCGATGTAAACTCACAGCTCTCGATTTTCATGCTTGAAACTTTAAACAACAAGTTATGAAGATGGATCTAACCAAACTTTCAAAAGTCATGCAAAGCCGATGCTTCCATCGATGTCACTATCAATTATCCAATAACTGCAGTTATATTATTGAATTAATTATTTGATTATTCTAGCTAGCACCTAGCTAGAATGCTTTAACCGCTCTTGTACTGTTAACGTGACCGGCCCGACCGAAACTTAATATGTTCTGTGCTAAAATATTTGTATGGTTTATAATAAATTGTATATAAATAATAACTCGTCGTCGGTCTCAAAATATTGATCATCCCTGAGACTGCATCAAGCATCTGCTAAGGATTAAGTCGAGCTATTCAAAAGACCCTTTTGAAACAATTGAGAAGTTATATACAAAAACAGCCATAAACCGATTCTGCAAAACTTTGGGAAAAAAACTTGGCCCAACGGTCAACGTGGTATTTTTTAGGGATTGAGGAGACTGAGATTTAGAGAGTAGGGAGTTAGTTAGTTTGAAGGCGCGTCGAAAGGCGGTCGTGAAAGGGGAGCTATTCCGAGGCAAAGCTGGTAATGTGTGCAGTATTTGTAAGTGAGTAGTAATCTAATTCTCTCTAAGGAACTATTTGGTAAGTGCCACCTTGAATTAACTTTTATCTTTTGTAGTAGCATGTCCATTTTAGCTAGGACTTCATACTATAATAATTTGTTTCCGCTAGTTGATTTGAAGTGTATTATAGGTAACAGTTAGGTGAAGTCGCTGTCGAGCTATTAATGGTCGTTTATTCCAGAATGGAGAAACAACACTTATTTAGTATCGTGTTTTATAACTAATGCTACATTCTCACGTATTACGTGTCCATATCCTAATCCGTACCTTAGCAGATTATTGTCACTAGCAGTTGGCTATAGGGAAATGGCGAAGGCCTTCCACCATACTTGACTGGGCAGTAATGTTCCGACTGTTGACTTTGAGATGACGCATCACATTTGGGAGGCAGAGCCATAAATACTCTCAGGTCATTTGGAATTGAACTAGGCTATAAAGCCAATCTGTAATTGTATCACAAAAACAACCAAACGTTAGTGACGATTTCTGTTTCCGAAAAGGTTTTGCCACAGAATACCTTGCGTGAGGCGTGTTGACACATATTTCCAGGGAGTTTGGGGTAGGCTTCACTAAGTACCCTAAACTGAATTGGTAGACGTTCTAAGAACGCTAGGGACCGTGTCTCATTAAAAACCCCACCCGGCTGTTTGTAGGCCTATTACTGAATCGACACAATTTATTGAGACACGCTATTGGGACGCAATGCCGCTAATAGCCGCACCGCATCCTCTTAATGGGGCAGATTAAGGAAATATGAAGTGACGAGCTACCACTTCGGTGTTCACCAGGTACGATCGTAGTGTATTCTGCTAGAGACTGAGTCTACGGTGCGCTTGTGCTAGTTTTGTGTTAACTTTGTAAAAATGGGCTAGGCTGTCGTAAGGGTCTTTCATATTAGTGCGCGATTAGAACTATTCAATATTAAACTTGTTTTCCTCAATGACAGATGGACTTCGCAGTACTCTGTCTTAGGATTGAGTAAAACATTTATTTAGTGCTTAGGGAGCGTGTTCCGTTAGAATCGTATTAGTTCCTCAGAGGTTCTATGCGTTAGGTCTAGCGGAACACGTACAATGAGGCAAACGTTATTATACGGTTCCCGGCCTCAGTGAAGTGGGTATATTGTAAACAGACAAATTAACGTAGTAGTACGTAATCGTATTTAAAGTACAAGCGTAACGATCCCTTTACCCCTTCTACCTTACCAAGTCTGTATTGCAGATATTGGTGCTCAACTGCGAGAGGAGGAGACGTTGGCGTTCCAACATTTATAATACTAAAACATAATATTATATTATATACTTTTGCATACCCTCTTGTCTTCTTAGCTTCATATTATAATACTTGTGTTTACTAACTGTGCATTCCCAATATTAACTTCCTGGTCCAATCATGTTCCCTAACCTTCCGAGGCGGAACATGGTAGTTTAGTTTCTGGGAATGCTTCTCTTTCTTATATCGGTGGGAGGGTGACCAGTCCGGGACGAACCCTACAGAACTGTGCGGAAAGGAGGGGCACAGTTCTTCCCCCTACGGGGAACCGATCCAAACACTAATATTAACACAATTAGGAAAAACGAAAATTTTATCAGCCTAGGGTATTTCAGGTACTGTCACACTACTAAGTTGTCGGAATTAGGTTCTAAATAAAAAAATGGCTTCATTGTTTTCAGTCTGAAGATAAACCTTGTTTTGTAAAATGACGGTAAAGATTCTACTAACATGATTACGTGATTTCCAAGTCAGATTATGAATTCGGGAAACACAAGAGAAATCAAAACCGAATCATCACCATCATCTGCATAGAGCCCTTTCCCAACTATGTTAATGGGGTCGGCTTCCAGTCTAAGCTGATGCAGCTTAATACCAGTATTTTACATGAAGCGACTGCCTATATGACTTCCACAACCGGTTGAAACTCCAGACCAGTTCAACTCCAGGCCGGTTGTCAGAATTTCGGGCTTCTGAGGACCCGTATCAACTGTCAAAGATCCACAAACGTCAGCCGGGACCCACGCCTTTACGTGCCATCCGAAGCACGGTGGGGTCTTAGTATGTAAAGATGGTCAGCAATCCAGGGGCCAAAAAAAAAAATCCGACCGACCGCCGCAGCAATTATTACTTAGCCACAAGGCGCAACGAATAATTAAAAAAAAAACTATTAGGACTAAAGTACTTAGGTACTAAATTTTCTATTTTTTACGTTTTCGACCAAACCCATATTACCAATAAACCATCGTCTAAAATTTACTGGGTTATTTATTATTTTTGTCCCCGTTTCATTGAAAATTTTGATTGTATTTCCTTATATTTATGTTAATTTTTGTTTCGGATGAAGGGAGAATGTAAGTACCTGTCACTCAGGACTGTTTCCTAATAATTTGAAAGGTGGTTTTTAATGGTACGTCATCTGTTTATTTTCATTTCCATTATGGGGTGAATAGAAATATAGGTATTTCTTATTAAAACACATTTAATAAGAATTCAGGTAACATTTTCATGTATATTTTTATCCTTTCTCAAATTTAAATGAGTAGTCTAACTAACTGAAGTTTTAAGTTCATATTTATTTATAACTAGCCAACACGCTAGATGTTGTCCTGTCGAAATTAAAAATTCACATAGAAAAAGGACGTTCTCATATTTTCCCAAATTTGAAAAATTTCCGTAAAACTTTTCCATTTGATTTTTTTGTAAAATCCTGTTTCGGCCTATTACGAACAATTTAAAACAAAAAATAGCTAAATCGGTCGAGCCGTTTTCAAGTGAAGCGCTTACCAACGAATAGCATTTAATTTTTATTATAAAGAAGATTTTGACTGGTTCAAATAAAATCGAAGTCATAACAGCGAACAGCCTGCCGATTTGGTTGTAGCAAACAGTTTGAATTTGAGATTGGGCAAGCCCAATGCCCGAGTCAACCTCGCAATTTTCTAAAGAGATTTTTTGTAAAATTTTAGTAGAGAAACGCTCTCATGCTATTCTAAACTTATATGATTATATTATACTAGCTTTACCCGCCCCGACTTCGCACGGGTAGCACTAAACCCTACCTACCCTACCTACCCTACCTACCCTACCTACCCTACCTACCCTACCTACCCTACCTACCCTACCTACCCTACCTACCCTACCTACCCTACCTACCCTACCTACCCTACCTACCCTACCTACCCTACCTACCCTACCTACCCTACCTACCCTAATTTTCTATTCCAAACATTTTAAAACCAAAATCAGCTAAATCGGCCCAGCCGTTCTCGAGTTTTAGCGAGACTAACGAACAGCAATTGATTTTTATATACATAGATATCCTTACTAATATTATAAATGCGAAAGTGAGTTTGTTTGTTCACTTTAACGCTACGACTGAGTTTATATAGATGAAATTTTACACATGAGTAGACCATGACCTAGGTTAGAACATAGGATACTTTTTCTTATATATTCCCACGGGATCGAGACTTATGCGGATGAAACCGCGGGGTGCAGCTATAGTACCAAAATAATTTCAATCAGTGTCTCTATCAGTTTTGTCTAAAGTCTGTCTAAAAATCTGTGTCCCTATGACTAATTTCCATCAGCAGTCTAACATAGAACACTGCACAAGTAATACATATTTCTGCTCTAACTCAAAATCTGACAAGACAGTTCAGTAGTTAATTGAACGCGAACTCATCTTCACTAATAACTCTTCCAACTATTTCCTGCAGCCCATTCATCTTTAAACCTCTAAGATATTACGACACTTTCACAATATTATTTCAAAAGACCAATGGATCCTTAGACAAAGCCGCTTGCAACCTCTTTGCCTCCGTATCCTAAAGCTTCGTCTGTCTTTAATCCTTCCTTAACTACCACCTTACCAATACTACCTTATACGCCCTTATCACCTACAAAATAAATTTCAATTTCGCATATCTCAGTAACAACTCTAACCTTGTACTGTTAATGACTTCCATACAGATAGAAAGATCTTTGTTTCTCATGAAATAAGGTTGGGTTTTGCTTGTTGGAATTGTTCAGCTAGGGTTGTCTCGTGTAATGAGCAGTATTGACCAGTGTCTCCGTAGGGGCGACGAGCGACATGAACAAATTGTAGAACAATAGACAATTTGGGAGGCCGAGGGTAGTTTTGATTGTAGGTGTTACAGTGAATTGTGGTGTCATCCTTAGGGATATTCGCGTAGAGCAGGGGTGGGCAACTTGATTAGATCCAAAATCTACTGTTTAATGACGAAACCCTATGCGATCTACCAATTACATACTTCTTGAAATTCTAAATCAAACGGTGTACAATTATATCATTGTAGTATTATTTATTTTATTATGAGGGAAAACACAAAATTGAAAAATATTCTTAGTAACTAATTATTTATAGTAGCGTGAGCATTGCGTCTGAGCTACTGCGTTGATGAGAGGATAAATAACGTGATGGAATGCGATTGAAAAATGATACAAGATGATGCGCGCAGCAATTAATGATTTCGTTGCGTGGTCTGTTCTACCCATTTTTTACTTAAAATTATTAGGTATTACATTAAACTTTTTTTTTTTGTTTTGCCACGATCGACTGGACTAATAGCCGCGACCTCTAATCGATCGGTCGTAGTTAATGAGTATGTTATTTTTACAACAAAACTAACTAAACTGGTTAAACTTTTTTTTCTTTTTCTACAGCAGATTTTATATATATTTTATATATATTTTATACGTACTTTTTGTACCATAAAGAAAATTGAATTATACCTTTGTCCTCAGAAGTGGGGTAAACAGATGTTCGATAGTACACTTAGATAGCCACACTAGTTACGATTAAAGTCTGATGTGGGGTGAACCTTACAGATTAACACAAAATTTGTTATTATGAAACTTCAGTTATTTAAATCCAGTCTATGGCTTACTTTGTATTATCGTATGTTTATTTTAAAACGTGTGTCATAATAGCTGACTGGAGACAAAAAAAACTATTTCGTCCGTCAGTCCGACAATAAAAAAAAATTAGACGCGTATTTTTTGCTTTATAAATAAAAAATGGTTTAGATAAAACGCATTAAAGTTGGGGAGTGGGGCCTCGCTACGTCACAAGTCGGTATAAAATCTACCGGGGAGTGACGTCATGCCATATTTTAACGTATTGCCTACTCAGTATATTGCAGTAATCTTTTACGTAAAACAAGAAAAAAATACGGGTTCAATATTTTTTAATATACTAACTGAAGGACATGAATTTTTTTTTTTCAACATTCTATTGTTCAGATATATTTTTTCTCTTTGCTTACAAAAAGAAAAAAAAAAGTTGTTTGGTGTTTTTGAAAGTTATCAATAGTGCATTCTTATTTCTACATCTACATCTTTTAGTAATTTCACTACCTAAAATCAATAAACAGAGACGTTTGCCACATGCATACACGTAGCATTTATTTACAGCCAACATATAAATGGCCGAACCGATAGAGACAAATCGTATTTGTCTTTGCACAGACTCTCTCTAAAAAGTTTTGGGTGGTAGTTACTACCTACTACAGTATATTGGGTATAAAAATAAACAATTGCAATTAATGGGGGATCTGGGTGTTAAGAACGTTTATTCTGAAAGTTGGCAACGTCGCAAATAGATGTCAAATATTTCGCTGTTGATTACTGTATGGAAATATGAAATTGGCTAACTAGCGAACTAACATAATATTAATGAATTGCAATTATAACACTGTGTTTGATGTTTTAGGTGTAAAAAGGCATTCGGAAAGTTTCCAAATACTTTTTTTACATCTACAGTAGCTAGTTAGCCTCATTTCATATTTCCATACGGTAATATTGCCAAATTAAACAAAACAGGTAAATATTTTACAGTTATTTGCGATGTTGCCTACTTTTAGGATCGACGCTCTTATGTCAAACGATTGTCTTGAAAAATATTTCACTTAAACAGCATGTATCAGAAAGGGGTGGTCATGGGTGTGATACAGGCCATCAAACTGAACAAGTTTCTCCATGGGACCAACATCGTCATCGAGAAAAAAATATCAACTGTCCCATACATTTGGGTCGAGTAGGTATTGAAATGTTGTATGGGATAGTTGTTTTTTTTTGCGATTGCTATGACACACCTTTCTGCTACACGCTGTATTTACTTTCGTGTTCTTACCATCGTCCATCGTCTGTCAATCGTACTTTTAGGCTGCCTGTCCATTGAAGCGGAGCGAGGCAGCGGAGAGGAGAATGGCAGCGGAGTGGGGCGGATTTGCGGACAGTGTCTGTCCATGACGCGATTGATGCAGAGCGAGGTAGCGGAGCGGAGTGACGGACTGCGCGGAGCGAGGTAGCGGAGCGGTGTTGCGGACTGCGCGGACCTAGACCCAAGCTCACGTATTTTTCCGCATCGCCTCTCCGCTTCCCCGCTCCGGTTCCCCGCTCCACTTCTCCACTCCGTTTCCCCGCTCCGCTTCCCCTCTCCGCTTCTCCGCTCCGTTTCCCCGCTCCGCTTCCCGGTTTTGTATGAATTTTTAAACTAGTTCGCAAATCCCTGTCCACTGAAGCAGAGCGGAGGTTTTATGTAATTCCATTGGTTAATATTGGCACACCGCTACTCCGCTCCTCTCCTCTCCGCTCCAGTGGACATGCAACCTTTCACGGTGTTGTCATGTTTATCGTCTATCATTCCCATTCTAATAATGATGTGAGTCGTTCAACCTTACATTACCACATTAATTGGCAAAGAACCCAAAAACTTGGAACAATGGAAAAATCACTTCACATAAAATGTAAAAATGTTGCAAAAATTTTCTTCCGTAATTATTTAGCAGGATAGATAGAGAAGGAAACGGAATATCTTGAACCACAAAGAATGCCTACCTAAACGAAATCAGCAAGGTAAGGTAAGTAAGTAGTGGTGTTCATTCAGTGATTTTTAAGAACGTCATAAAAGTAAAAGGCGTACAGGCAGTTGCATTTCCTGTATTGTCCACAACCGGAGAGTAGGTAAAGCTCTTCGAACGTAGATGGAATCCTCGTCACATAACCATAAATTGATCCAACACTACCTACCTACCATTCCTCCCACTTCTCACCAAACCGTTTTCACAGTAAGTTACAAGTACTTACAATACAGGACACGTGTCAAGCTGTGCCCGCAATCAGCATAATGATGCACCTAATTG